>CM060920.1:243679679-244888429 GCA_030737875.1 Allium sativum | reverse complement strand
TGTTGCAAGCATTTGATGCTGCATTTCCTTTCTTTGTATTCCTTTGTCTTAACTCCTTTGCATCACCTCTTCTCCACCTAAAGCGCCATTTTCTTCATCTTGGAAACATACATCACATATTCCAACAATCTTGATATTAGAACCGTAAATGTCATTGAAGCTCCACCAATAGCCTTATGCTTCAATTACTGTTAAGCAAATATTTCTAGGGTCCTCTCCAGGCTCTGCCTATGCATTATGCTAGCCTTATCTCTTAGGTGTTTGCCTAGTCTGCCTATAGCCCACCAAGACTAACTGCATTATATAAGCATATAAACGAGTTTTAGACCGGCAATCAGGGCTTCATAAGCGGAATCGTTATTGGTACATGAAAGTCTAGCCTTAGGGCGTAATAAATCGATCGTCCCTCAAGAGTTTACAATACAACTCTGATGCCAGAACGTTGATCATTACAGGCACCGTCTGTGTACAACTTCCATGTATCCAGTCTTGTTTTAATATCAGGAAGATTAGGATCGCCTTCCAAAATATCATCCTCGGGGGTTGTAAACTCGACCATGAAGTCTTTCAATGCTTGGCATCTGATTGACTTTCGGGGAAGGATGGTGAGGTCAAACTGACTCAGCTCAATATTCCACCAGAGAAACCTCCAAGATGTCTCGGGTCACTGAAGGACCTGTTGTAGTGACTAGTCAATATATACTTTGATGGGGTGAGCCTAGAAGTAACGACGAAGCTTTCTCGATGCAATCAACAAATTGTAGGCCCGCTTCTCGATCTTTGGACACTTGCATTCTGCTCCATCAACGTCTTGCTTACATAATATACTGGTCGCTGCACTTGATCCTCTTTGCATACTAAAGTTGAACTGATAACATGAAGGGATACTACCTGGTATACAAACAAGTCCTCATGATCCACTGGCTTGGGCAATATGGGTGGCTTATTCAAATGATTAAGAGATTCTGGAAAGCTTCGACACAATCAGCCGTCCAAGTGAAGTTGCACTTCCCTCGCTTGCACTTGTTTGTTTCTCTAGAAATGAATCTGCCTAAATCTACAACCTTTCCTGCTAGACTCTACACATCTTTGATCTTCCGATGCAATTTCAATTCCGCGAAAGTTGACGATAAAGCCCAAGAACTTCCCAAATGCAACGCCAAAAGTGCATTACAAAGGGTTGAGCTTCATTCTATATCTGGGAAGTGCACCAACATCTCTTTTAAGTCTCGGTTGTGATCAGTTGATCTCTTTGACTTCACCAGCATACCATGTATATACACCTCTATTGTCTTCCCGATTTGATCGTGGAACATGCGATTGACCTAACATCTATAAGTTGTTCCCGCATTCTTCAACCCAAAGGGCACGACTATACACATCAATATAGCTTGAGATCTATTATGAAACTAGTATGCTCCTAGTCTGGGACGTGCATCGCAATCTGGTTATACCCTGAGTAAGCATTCATGAATGACTGAAGCTCGTGTCCAGCTATTGATTCCGCAGGATGATCAATTCTGAGAAGTGGAAAACTACCTTTGAGACAGACCTTATTCAAGTCTGAAAAGTCGATGCACAATCCCCACTTCCTGTTTGCCTTCTTCACAACCACTAGATTTGATATCCACTTCGGATATGTCGCATATTGGATGAACCTATTATTCTTCAGTCTTTCGACCTCTTCCTTCTAGATTACCGACCTCTCTGGGCCATGCATATTACATTTTTGCTTCACTGGAACACACTTTGGATCTATGTTTAGTAAATTAGTCATAATCGATAGATATTACCCACACATATCAACATGAGACCACGCAAACACGTCCAGGTTCGCACGAAGAAAATCAGCCAATACTCTCATCCGGAGGGGGTCTGGGTGGGATATGATCTCCAGGACATCGGTCAGGTCGTTGTTATCAATCGGAATCCCCACCGTAGTTTCATTTGTATTTGCCTTTCTACATCTCAGATCTTCGGCCTTCCTTGTATCAGTATCCTGGAGATGGCGACTGGATGGTACTTCCAAGGATATTCTCTTTAATTGCCATGCATCCGCCTCCTTACTTTCTTTTTCGTGGACTTCTTCCCATTTTGATGAGTAGCACAGTCGTCCTGCTATTTGGTCTCCTCGTACTACACCTACTCTAGCTTTAGTCAGTAATTTAAGGAACAGGCAACAATGACCTATGCATGCCCTGATATTTGCTAGGCTTGGTTGACCCAAGAAGGCAATGTATGGAGAGTTTATGTCCATTACAAGAAATGGAAGGATCTGCACTCTCCTACGGTCCTCCTCGCCCAGCTCCACCGGTAATTCAATCAGTCCTACCGGTTCATTTGTTGATCCATTGATGTCGCGTATCCTGCCTTTGCACGACTTTAAATATCTTGCCTCCAAACTCATTTGGTTATAGGCTCTCTTGAATAAGATATTATGGAACTCCCGTTGTCGACAAGGACCTTCTGTACCATAGTTGGGTCATATTGGCCGTAATCACCAAGTGATTAATACTTTTGGTTTCCACCCGTTCTGGCTGTAACACCCCAAATTCCAATAAACAATAATTATACAAAGGAGAATAATATAATATTCATAATTGGGTAAAATGGATTTTTCCATTGCGTTTGTTATGAAATTCTAATTAAGATAGACTTTTAGTTTGCGTAAATCAGACTAATAATGAACAAGATATCAACGATCAATGTTTTAAATTAAATTAGAATAATTTAATTAATAAATCAGAATAGTGCAACGATAAGAGGGAGACCCACCCATATATGGGTTGACCTTGTGTCGTCCCCTTGGTCGACACATGTGTCGACCCATATATAAGATGGGTCAACCCGCCACAAGCCAGGCACGGGCCTGTGCCTAGCCAAACACGCTTGTTTCTAGATTATTCTCTTTGCTAACGCATGCTGAGGTGTTTTCCATGGTTTGGATTAAAGCCCTAATATCCTATGGCCTAGACTATCCTATTATACCTACAAGTAGACTACCAACATTCACTCTTTCCCTACACATGTTATTCTTCATCTTCTTCCTCCACTCAATTATATTCTAGAAATAAAACTGGAAAAAGGTCAGGATGCTATCAAAATATAGATTTGAAAGGATATTCTTCTTCTACTTCTCTTTCAAAAGCCTTCTTTCGATCTACAACAATTCTCTACGAATTCTATGTTATTTTTAAATCAGTAATCTAAATAAAAAGAATTAAGATAGCATATTAGATTGGATATGACAGTTTGACACTTATAGTGTTTATAAATATGTCTTTTGCAAGTTATTGTTCATTTTAATTACTATCTGTTGTTTATTCCTTTTCTAGTTGTTATTTACTTATATGTAAATTCTTCTTTTTTATCCCCTTCTCTATTATTATTTTATTTACAGTCTTGTAATGCATATTTATTTATTTTGTTCATTTATATGCATATACTTTTTCTCCTTTTCTTTTTTTTTGCGCTGAGCCTAGACCATCGAGAGCCTAGGCCTTTACCGTTAAGTTTGCGTAAGAATTGGGATAGTGCGAAAGAATGTCAAAAGGAGATTTTTAGGGATATTGAGAATTGGTTTGGATTCTATTCCAATTATTGAATATAAATAGGGATAAACTTATAAAATGGAATATGCTGTGTACTTAATTATACGTTAAGTAACATGTTAATAGAAAATGTGTTGTTTGGGATTAAATATACTTAATTGTACATTAAGTAAACTTGTCACTATAAAACATCTTAACAGTGATGTATTGGATTTAATTGGACAATAAGTGAAAGGATGATAAAAGGTTATAGGTTATTTTCATTAATTACAATAAAAGGTTGTTGATTACTTTTGTTAATTACAATAAAATGTTGCACATTACTTTTTTGAAATACTATTGACCAGCTTTTTGAAAAAAGCCGTTATAACTCAAGATTGAAGCCCGCTACCAGTTATCAGCTTGTTCCTTCCTTCCAGGGTCGATTTCATAGGTCGATCGATTACGACTCGACCCTAATCATCTTCACAGCAAGTTAAGGCTCCCCTCAAAAGACAACATTCTTCCAAAGTCAAAACCAAATTGACCGATTGGGTCATCAACCGATCGATCGATATGTTCCTGAAAGATCGGATCAAGTCTGGAATGTCGGATTAGAAAAATCTAGCCAAAATATCTACTACAAGACGAAGTCCTTCTCCCAAGGCTACATAACCGGTTAACTTTGACTCACACAACCTTTTATACCCCAGAATTCAAGTTCCACGTAAGCCACACATCTCGAGGAGAACTATTCATAAGCAATATACCGGGTCCCTCCGCCTACAACTACTTTAATGGATCGAGTTACATGTGTCCAAGCCCTAAAAATATATGTGCCATGCTACATACAAATTCGGCCTACATTTTCGCCTATAAATACAACTATTCCCAGAATTGGAAAGGCATTTTGAATGCCACCATAGAAAGACTCCTCTTTGGCACTCCAAAATAGCATGCCGTATATTTCAAATACAAGACAAGGATCTTGTGTTGAGACCACTTCTTTTTCTACTTTATTTCACTGAAAAACAACTGTAACCTGTAATAGACAGCATAAACAAAGATTATAACGTGGACATAGGCTTGTATTAAGCCAAACCACTATAAAAATATTGTGTCTTCCGTGCTTATTTGTTTTTTATCGCATTCTGTGACACACCACGTCCGTTAATGTCACTCACTAAGGGAATGCATTAAGTTCCGTGAAGCATTATAGGTAAACAGGCACATACTATTACATGAAAGATATAAATAAGATAGCAGCGAAAATTGAAATTTTTATTTAAAACATAAATCATACATCGTGGTCCAAAATACCATAAGTCACAAAAACCATTACAATAATATAACTTCTGTCTTGTACCATTAGAGCACATAAATATATAAAAATCATAAATCCCTAAGAAAAAGAGCTAAGCCATAGTAGAGATAAGAGATTGAGCTATACTTCAAAAGAAGCTCCAACAAGACGACAATCGAGTCTTAACTAAGCCTGATAATTCCCTCCATGCGAACCGGGGGGGGGGGGGGAGGAGGAACGGAAGAAAGAAGAGGAAACAAAAAGGGTTAGCCATAAAGTTTGGCGAGTCCAGTTACTTTTAGCAAGTAAATAAATAAAAGTAGCATGACATGCATATAAAGTGGATAAGGGAGAGCTAACTACACAAAAGGCAGGTATGACAAGGTAAACATGATAGGGTGCATATGATTCTAATGATTACTCTACACTACTACTTGTATATCCAGAATGATATGATCCCTTCCTCTATAAAGTGGTAGACTTAGGAATAAGTCCAAAAGTATCCTAACCACTACCTTAATTGATCGACTCCCAAATCCGCGTAGATACTCTGTGCCAGCCCCACCATGAGAGGTATCACGCCCTAAAGTGGAAACCCTTCGCTGATATACGCAATCCCATACCTACAGGTGTCACGGTCGTCTTAATCCCTTCTGCCCGGCTCATGCATGCACATGGCCCGGTCAGTTTGCACCGCCCACACCGAACTCTGCGTTTGATCTTTTACAATCAGTTAAGTGTGCCCCTTCTTCGACCTATTTCAGAGTACTCTACTCGATACCTACTTCGGGTTACTGACTGAAAAGGGTCCCACACAATAAGATATAAGCTCGCCCCTTATCTTATATCTCCCATTAGGTTTTTCCATAGGTTATATTTACCCTAAAGGTGTCTTTAATTATATAACACCAATCTTTCTACTGGTTATTCTTACCACTAGGTGTCTTAAATTACATAACCTTATTGGGCTAAGTTTGTGGGCCTATCTGTAAATATTAGTCACCCCCTCAGACTTGCTTAACCCATCCATTTTTCAATCAACTTTACTTAACCCTAACTTTAGTTCATAATTATACAATCCCTATGGATTAAATTAGGTTAAGTAGTCCAATTCGTTACCATGTCCATTTATGATTCATAATGGGCTAGACCTCCCACATTCGTCCTACAACTTGTGGATGGTGGATATGCCGGTCGGGTCCGAGCAGACTTCTTCCACAAGTTGGGCCTAACCTCATGTCCTAGCCCGATTCGTATTTGTGCACTTAGACCTCTCACATTAGGTTAAAAAATAGTGGTTGGTGGATATGCCGGTCGTGTCCGGGCAGACTTCCACCACTAATGAAACCAAACCTCATGTCATAAGTACCATTACAATTTCTAATTGTAACCCTAGATATTTCGTTATTATCCTATTCTCACCTATGTCATTATAGTTTATAGGTTCCATGCCTCTTTTTGCCCAATTTGGTGCAAAGTGAATTATATGTCCTTATTCAATTTAATTAACCATGTTGTGCCAATTCTAATATTCCCCCCGCTCCCTAACTAACGTATTCGCATAATTTTTGCGGCATGCCTAGGCTATAAAGTATCCTGGCCATAAACAAAACAAGGGAAAGGTGATGGAAAGATGACAGTAGTGATAATTCCAACATATCAGGCATAAACAAATGTACATATACTGACTTGGTGGTAACGTGGACATATAAGGGTAGATCTACGAACTGGTGATAATTAAACTAGATAAGACATAACAAGGGTGTCATAAGAAGCATGAATAGATTCATATGTCCAATAAATGACAGAAATTAACCACAACAAGATGGTCTAGGTTTAGGAAAGTTTAACTGTCCAAATAATGATAGTTCCAAATTAACCCCAAACATAGACAAAGGTTCAGATCCACAAAGGTGACATGATAAACTAACTACAGTTGAATTAGATCTGTAAAATAGATCTAGCATAATAAAGTTTAAGATCCAAGAATAACATAGATATATGATTCAAGAACAACCCAAATAACATTACTATCACGTTTACTTTTAATCATTTAAATCTAAAAGTAACCTAGGACTCACAGTGTTTGGATTAAGAAGAGAGAACTAAAAGAGAAGCTTGTTGGGTTGTAGATCTATGCTTGAATCTCTAATTGATTAGCTTTAGTTGATTGTTGTTGGACATAGGATTCGTCGCAATTCAGGCATCGATAACATATGGCCTCCATTGATTTCCAATGAAGAAAATTAGAGAAAATGGACCTCTATATATAGCTGTCAGTCTTATGAAACCGACTGCCACCTTAGCCCTAGGGGGGTCAACCCCCCTTAAGTCGACACCCCTATTATGGGGTCGACCCCCTACTAAGTGGTTGACACCCCTGGGGCGGGATTTCTGCCGCTTACGGTATTTTCGAATTTTGAACTGAAATTTGAATTCTTGGTCCTTAATGCATTGCATGTTAGTGCCATGAATCTAATATGTTTGCAAATAGTCCTATATAACATGTAAGTTCTATATGTGTGCACACTCATTCGTCCAAATGCAACATCTGTTTGATAATACATCCATTTTCACCCATTAAAAGAAAAGAAAAATGCACACACATCCATATGTAGTATGAGAGTGATTGAGCTGATCTAGTGCCTAATGTGTGTGTATATGCATCCACATGCAACCACCAGCAACCACTTGCATCCACATGCGTCCATCAAACATAACATGTATCAAACATATGTTTACATCCATAGGATTCCTATCTAAAGGTAGAGAATACTATTGACAGGACATACTCAAATGATAGGAACAAGCATAGATAAACTTTAGAAAAGGAGTTAAGTATATACCCTTGAAAAGGAAAGGGTACGAAGCATGAATTTTGTCTTCAGTCTCCCAAGTCGTGTCCTTTGGGTTATCTCCCCATTGAACCTTTATCCACTTGATTTTTTTATTGCAAAGCTTCTTCACTTCTGATCCAAGAACACGGGTAGGGACTTGTTTGACTGTCGCCTCCCGTTCCACTTACTCAAATATACTTGGCTCAACAAATTCTATGGTGTCATGCAAGCACTTCTGCAGATTAGAAAAATGGAAAACATCATGAACGCTTGATAGATTTTCTGGGAGCTTTAATCTATAGGACATTTGGCCGATCCTTTCGGTTATGGGAAATGGTCCCATAAATCTGGGTGCCAACTTCCCTACAGATCTGAAGGGAACCACATTCCTTAGAGGTGATACTTTAATAAAAACCAAGTCGCCCACTTCAAATTCGATGTCAGTCCTTCTCTTGTCTGCATAGGACTTCTGCCAATCTTGAGCTGTCTATATCCGTCGTCGAATATGGTCAATCTTCTCGGACGTTTCTCAACCATATCTGGTCGAACACAATTGTGTACCTAATGCTTCTTGCAAGCTCCTCCAAAATTCACTGGTAAAGATGGGATCATGATCGCTTACGATGCCAGAAGGTACTCCATTAAGATGGACTATCTCACGAACAAAATCGCTGCCAACCATGATGTCATCCTCTTACTCTTTACTGGAATGAAATAAGCGGTCTTAGTCAATCTTTCCACTACTACCCAAATACTGGCGTTGCCTTTCTTTGATCTAGGCAAACCATCTATGAAGTCCATGGAGAGCTCTCCCACTTCCACTATGCAACCTTCAAAGGATGAAGTATACCATCAGGCTTCTTTTGCTCAGCTTTAACTTGCTGGCAAACTAAACATTGAGAAACAAATCCGGCCACATCTTTCTTCATCCCAGCCTAAAAGAAAACCCTCTTCATGTCCTTGTACATCTTATCGCCGCCGGGATGAATGGTCATCCTCGAATGGTTGGCTTCTTCTAGGACTGCCTTTATCAAGCTTCCCGTTTGAGGGACACAAAGCCTTCCACCTCGTCACAACCACCCATTTTCATCCATGGTATATCTACTGAGGCGATTAGAAGTCTCCCCTTTTCTAAGCTTATCGATAATGTCTAAAATCTATGGGTCACCTTATTGCGAAGCTCCCTATCTGATCCATAAAAGTTGGTCGTATTTCCAATGACGCAAATAAATCAAGAAAAATCTCGATGGAGGGTCTAAAGTAAGGTTGATATGAACTCCAAGCTCTTCCTCCCCACAAACAGGGGACTTCATGCCATCCTCTGCCTACTTAGTGCGTCAGCCACAACATTACCCTTGCCAGGGGTATAAGCGATTTCAAAATCATAAGAAGCTAAGGATGCCATCCACCTTTATTGTCTTAAATTAAGATCCTTCTGCGAGAACAGATGCTTGAGAGATTTATGATCAGTGTATAACTCGAACTTCTATCCAAGTAAATAATGACACCACGTCTTTAGCGCGAATAATAAGGCAGCTAGCTCTAGATCATGCATGGGGTAGTTCTTCTCATGAACTCTCAACTGTGTACCCCCATAACACACTATCTTTTCTTCTTGCATCAGAACTGCACCAAGCCCTGTACCACTTGCATCGGCATAAACCGTAAAAACTTTGTTCCCATTGGGCAAAGTCAAGACGGGGGCTGTTGTCAGAGCCCTCTTCAAACAATGAAAAGCCATATCGCAATCTATATCCCATGAAAAAGCCAAGTTATTCATCAGCCTGGTGAGTGGGGCTGATATCTTTGCGAAGCCCTTAATGAACTTCCTGTAATAACCTGCTAATCCCAGAAAGCTTTTTACCTATGTTGCATTTTTCAGAATATGCCAGTCCTGTACTACAACTAACTTTGTGGGGTCAACAGCTATCCCTTATTTGAGACTACATGCCCTAAGAAACTAACCTCCTTTCTCCAAAAATGGCATTTGGAGAACGTTGCCTTAAGCTGATGGTCAAGGAGAGTTTTCAAAACTTCTCTCAAATGCTGGGCATGCTCTTCTTCGCTTTTGGAAAAGATCAAAATATCATCAACAAAGACTACGACAAATTTATTTAGGAACTCCTGAAACACCCTACTCATTAGATCGGCAAAATAGGCGGGTGCATTTGTCATCCTAAAAGGCATAACTAGCCATTCAAAGAAACCATCCGGAGTCCTAAAAGTAGTCTTGTCTATATTGTCCTCAGCTACCCTCAACTGGATAAATCATGTGGCCAAGTCTAACCGAGAGAATATCGAGGCACCAACAAGCTGGTCAAACAAGTCGTCTATCCTCGGAAGTGGGCGCCTATTCTTCTTTGTGAGTTTGTTCAATTCTCTATAATCCACACACAAACGAAGCAATCCATCTGCCTTAGTTGCGAATACAACTGGAGCACTCCATTCAGATATGCTTCGTCTGATAAATCCTTTCTCAAGCAGCTCCCCTACTTGCTTACTCAGCTCCTTTTCCTCATAGCCATATGGCGCATTAGTAATGCAACTGGCTTTGCATTGTCCACCAAATATATACGAGAATCGATCTTGCGCCTCGGAGGTAAGCCCCAGACCTCCTCAAAAACATCAGAATAATCTCGGACTACCGAAACAAAATGCAAATTGTCTATGGATGCATCAAGAGACTCTAGGAATCTACGCATAACAGACCCTTGGGGGTCTCAAGAAATCTCAAGTGTCCTCCCATGGAAAGTCAGAAGTCTAACGACCCTCCTTTCACAATCCAGAATGGCACCATATGTGGTCAGCTAATCCATCCCTAGAATCAACCCATTGCCCATGAACCCAAGCTCATATGCATCATATTCAAATTCGACGCTCAACACAGATTTTCTCAAACCCCGACAAATCATAGATAAATGAGCCGAACCCCCAATGGGGTTTAAGACAACTACGGGATCCACTACCATACTAGTAATTAAGTGTAGAGATTCAACCACAGAACTAGATATAAATGAATGTGAAGTGTCAGAGTCAAAAAGTTTTCTAATAGGATGATTTGAAAGAGAAATTAAACCTTCCACACAAAATTTTCTCTCTCTGTCAGGAGCACTGATCGTGAGAGCATGCACCTGCCCTCCAAAAATTCCTGCCCTCTGACTCTGTCCCTATTTCTTCGGACACTCCCTAGCAAAGTGTACGACCTCTCCACAGTTGAAGCAAGAATTCTTCCTTCTTTTGCAGTCTTTTGCCAAATGACCCCCACGTCCACAGCTGTGACACTTCCTCTTCTCTTTACCCTTGTCATTCTTCCTTCCTTTCTTCTGTTGCTATTGTTGTTGTCCTTTCTTGGGCCATATCTTCTTGTTTTGCATTGTTTCCTCAGCTTTAGCCTCCTTCTTTTCTCCTTTCTCTTCCTCATACATCATGACCATATTGACAAGTCTTTCAAAGGTAGCTCCCATTGGAATATGGGACATGGCTAACCCATAAAGGGGTTCGTTTAGCCCTTTAACAAACTGTAAATCCTTCTTATGCGGAGTGTCTACCAGTTCCAGTCCATATCTTTCCAGCTGGTTAAATTTGTTCACATACTCTTTAACCGTCAAGTTCCCTTGTTTTAGCTCTAAGAATCTCTCCATTTGCATGCTTCTATCATCTTGGGAAAGAAATTTCATTTCGAACCTCTGTCTAAATTCATCCCAAGTTTCCACTGGATGGCTTGCTTGGGTTACCTCCCACCTAAACGAAGCCTCATCCTTCAGTAGCAAAGTAGCTAACCAAATCTTCCTTTGATCCTCTACTTCGAAGATTACAAACAAGTCCTCAGTCTCCTTGAGCAAATTCCTTGCCTCTACGAATGTCTCGATTCCATGGAATCGCGTCACTCCCATAGCACGGAAATCTTTGCAGATCTTAGAGAATTTGTCTGCACGCGAAGGAGGAGGAGGAGGAACAACGGGTGCAGCCAGGGGAAGAACGTTTCCCTGGCCTTCGGTAGGCGTCGTGGCCTCTAGATACCTATGGAACATTCCTGGTATCATAACTCCCTCCGGGATATTAGGAATCTTAGGTTCCCAGATATGTTGAAAAGAAAAGGAAAGAGATTTAGACAAAGGACCGAAGGATACTACATATGGCTTTGGGGAAATACGTTTTTCAAAACAGACTTTTATTTTGGAAAAACTTTCTTTTAAAACCTTTTTGAATATAGTTTTCAAAAAAATTCATCTAATCTAGTAACCTTCAGCTCTAATACCAAGTGTGACACCCCATGTCCGTTAATGTCACTCACTAAGGGAATGCATTAAGTTCCATGAAGCATTATAGGTAAACAGACACAGAATATTACAAAAAATATATAAGGTGCGTTTTTTACAGGTCCCTATAAACTTTCTAAATAGGAAAAAAACCCGTTGATAAAAAGAATCTAGAAAATATCCCTATTTTTGAAATACCACTCTAAATATTCCAGAAATACCCTTTAAACCGTTCAAAACATCCAAAAACGAGTTAAACAATTAACAGTCAAATCCTCCTTTAATTTCTCCGAAAACCCTAGCTGAACGATTCGAGAAAACCCTAACACAATAATTCGAGTTTCAGAATCGAAAGTCGCCGTTCTATATTTTTTCGAAGATCGTCCCTATTTGCTTCAAATTTGAAGACGTCGACGTCAAATTACAAGTAATGGCAAAAAAAGGTATAAATGTGAGTTTTTTCTTTCATAATCGACTGCAGATGATGTCATCTTGTATGAAAGTGTAGTAATAATAAAATAAACCTTGGGATTGAGTGTACGATGTTCGTAATAATTGTTGAAGTTTTATATAGATGTTTTTTAGAAATATTACGTGATTGTATAATTTTTTTAGAAAATCTACATACCCTGGTGAGGTGTAAGTTATTTATAACCTACTTAATAAATAACATCATGAATTTGTAAGGAATATTAGCATAAATGTATGATTTTTATGCATTTGATATGTATGATTGTATCCAAAATAGATGCATGTAGAAATGTACAAAATCATAAGATTTGCATGCTGGTGTGCATATTTATAAATTGGTCGCAGCTTTGAATTAATATTCTGCAAGAAAGTTGAATAGATGGATGAAAAATTTAAAAAAGGAGAAATACTACAGTAAGTATAAATTTGGAATTTTTAAGTAATTTAAATAAAAATTCTTGTATAATTTGAAATATATATTTTGCCACGTTGTATTTCGTGGACAAATATTTGAGTTATTCAAGATTGTTGGGAAATAATGTATATATTTGTATGTTAATTGCAAAGTGTAATGAAAGTTTTATGATTACTTGCATAATTCTATGATGATACTATGAATGATTGGACAGTTGTGTGCTAATGTATGTAATAAATGTGTACTTGCTTTAATTTTTTTCTAAATATTAGCACAACTATGTGATAGTAATGCAGATTCATGGTTTGTCCGATAGTATTAGTAATATTTTCAAATTTGTGTATATATATTTGGTTTAATTGCACATGTTTTTGACTAAAATAACAAAATTTGGAAATTTTGTACATGTATTAAGAATACAAGCATACATTGGTGAATTTACTCAGAATACTTGCATAGAATTATGCATATATGTGATTACATTTTTTTCTTTCTTGTTACAGAGAGCTTTGATCGAAGATGACCATATTTCAAATGTTGAAAAAGAGCGAGATATAGTAGTAACTGAGCAGCCATGTAAAGTGGACCGAGTGGTAAAAGAGAGAAAAATAGAAGAATTAAGAAAGAATCCGAAGAAGGAAAGTGTTTATAGGAACAATCTGAAAGCATTCATAGAGTTGATTGAGAAACTAAAGAAGGATGACTTGTATACACATCAGCATTCTGTTTTTCTTGAAAAATTGCCATTGAGTGGATTCATTGACATGATCATTGATGGCGTCATCTCTGCTGCAGAAGCTGTTTAAAATTCAACAACTTTAGATTTGATTATCCAAAGTTATAAGAAGGATATGAAGTATTTTCAGTTTGGAGATTTGTTGCTGACATTTACGGAAGAAGATATTGGGAAGCTGTTGGGTGCTTCTGTTGAAGAAGATTTGATTAAAACAAGCGGACATTTAAAAAAGGATGATAAAGATGATGAAGATTATAAAGCTTCTGTAGAAAGACACTTGAATGGAGATGGTAAGATCAACAAGAAAAATATCGAATGAGAAATTTTCTCGACAATTAAAGATGAGTCAGACGTGGCATGTTTTGATACTGTTAAGCTTTTGCTTTTCTATGTAGTAGCAACATTCCTTGTGTCTACTCCAAACTACTCTTTACCATGGACTTTGGTACCATATTGTGTGTGCGATAGGAAGTTAAGTATAATATCTTGGCCGAAATCTGTCCATCACCATCTAATCAGCCAAGTTGATAAATATTATGAGGCACCATGGAAAATTACTGGTTGTGTGACACTGTTTCTGGTCATAATTTCATACATATTATTTTAGTTTGTTTAAAAATTATTATTCATGTTATTTTTAATGTTTTGTTTACTTTGTGGTTATGCAGTGGTGGGTTTGCGACAAAACTCATATTCTGCCAACATCTAAGCCTGAGTACAATAAGGATGTATTTCCACGAGCTGGAAAATGGGATCTTAAATTGCTAAAGCCATCGATGCTACTGGATATAAAATACAACCATGTAAGTCTCATGTAAATTGTAAACATATATATCTGTCGAAGTAAATATTATAAATAATTGTATAGATGTTAGACATTATGTGCGTGGTTGTTTGCTAATAATGACAATATTTACACTCTTGTATTCAAATAACAGCTATATCTTCATACTTGTATGCAGATACGAAGTGCACTTGCATCTATGTTTGCAGATTTTTGAAATAAATACAATATTTTCCGCAGATGTTACCTATATTGTTTAATTTTTAGTCACGTACTCACAATATTTGCATGTAAGTGTTCAAAAATTATCAATTTTATCGTATATGTAATTATGTGGTAAATCTGAATCTTACGTATTTGTTAAAATTACTATTTGCGTAAATGTTTGTAGATATTGTTTCTTAAGCTGCAGTTTTGTCTTTTGGATTAGGACATGTTTCGTGAAATTGAACCATTACTCAGAATACTTAAACAAGTGAATGCAAACAATAAGAATTTTTGCATATCTTATTTGACAAAATATAAAATGTAATATTAGTATTATAGGAAATTTATTTGTAATATTTATGAATTGAAGTTCAAGTAATTTGTAAAATTTCAGTCATCTATGCAGGTTTTTCATAAATTTGAGTACAACAATACAAAAACTTGATTATGCATTTTTTACACAATATTTGTTGTTTGTTGTGTTTGCAGGATGTGCAAGGAAAGGAATTAAATTTGCTGAAACAAGCTGTTGAAAAAGATGAACAATATGACGCATATTTCAAAAAAAAGGGAACAAAAATTGAAGGATATGATAACCGTATTGAAACAAGAGAAAAGGCAGTTAGTAGAAGAGAACATAATGTTAAAAATACAAATAAAAGAACTTACTGCTGACACAACATCAGAAAGTGCTGAAGATGATCATAATGTAGGTAATAAAAATGATGGCGATTTTGATACAGACATTGAAGATATTAATAAAGGTAAAGAAAAGGAAGATTAAGGTCATGATGAAATGAATATTGATGAAGATAATGAGAAAACTGAAAGTGATAAAGAAGTGGACGACGAGAACATACAACATGTGATTGATAATCTGGTTGAGAAAATTGATAAGAAGCACAACAAGAAGAATGCGCTCAAGAAGCAGAAGCAGAAAAAAATAACAATGTTAACAGATAATAATGGTAAAAATGATGAAGGAACAGGTGACGAAGCTATTGAGGGTAATGAGAGTGGAGTTGATGATCTGGAAAAGGAACAACAGAAGAATTTGGTGGATGGGTTGGTCTAGATAGAGAATGACAAGACGACTATAGAAAAAATCAAAGAAGAAAAAATGAGGGAGAATGAGCAGATGGTTAACAGCAAGAATGAGACAGAGTTGGGCAATGTAAAGGAGAAGCAGTAGGAGATGGTTGAAACAAGGAAGAGAGTGAATGAAAATACTGAAAATTTAAAAAATAAAAATGAGATAGAAAAAGTTAGTGTGAACGACCAGATGGATGAACCATGAAAAATGCAGAGGCGTATAAATTTAAGAAACAGAAAAGGTACACAATATGTTATTGTTTTACTAATGTTCATGAACTATAATTTCCAGCGTTACATGGATGATAAATGTGATGTTATGTGTAGTCGTAGGAAAACCAAAAAGGAAAGCGGTAGAAATGGTGGAAGTCGAAGATTATGAAAAAGGACCAAGAGATAAAGAAATGCCTATAAAAGCTAAACTGAAGATAAGGAAGTTTAAGAACGTTCGGGAATTAGAAGAGAACCAAATAGAAATATTAGAACAATTTTTCACACATGCAAACCTCAGGTAAAAAGTTTTCAAAATTTTCATTATTTTCATTTTTGTTGAATTCTAGTTTTGTTTATAATGAAGTAATGTTTATTAAAAATGTGCATAAATTTATGCAGAATTATGTCAAATTTGCATTCTAGTATACATGTTTTGATAGTATATGTTTGCTTGTATGCAGATAAGTAATATAAATGCAGGTTTGTATGCATATATTGGCAGTATATGCAGTCATGTATCAAAACGTAATATTTATGTTTAAATTCGTGTTGTATATCATGAGAGTGTTTACATGCTTATATGCTGATGTAAATTATTGTCTCATATTGTTATGCAAAAAAAAAAAAACATATATGAACGTAATGCAAGTATACAATGTTGATTGTTTTAAGCAAATATTATAAGTTAATTGTAACACCCCGCATTTTTAAGTATAATTAAAAATGAAATAAAATATATGAAAATATGCTTATGATAGGTAAATAATGGTGATGCATAAGAAGAATTAATTAATACATGAAAGAAAAGAAAAATTAGTTCGATAACGGTGTGTGTAACGGAAAAGATAGTAAAATGAGGATAATTAATTTAAGAATCAGGAATTAGGTAAAATGGACATCACCATTGCGTTCCTCTCGAAATTTTACATGAAATAGAGTCCGAGTTTTCGAAAATCGGAGTCCGGATGAAGAAGTTATGGCCTGTAGAAGATTCAGAAGGTTTCGGTCAGCACAGAACTGGGCAGGTCGACCCGAGGGTCGACCTGGGGCCCAGGTCGACCAGGGGGTCGACCTCCCCCATGGGGGTCGACTATAGTGTCGACCCCCCCTACAGGTCGACCTGGTCAGCCTGTTTCGGTCCAGAATGCGTTTTTAAAGCCCTGGGACGATTTTTGATGGTCCGGATTGGTTTTAGGGTTAATCTGATGGCTGAAATGAGTTCCTACACCTATAAATACACCCTAAGACCTAGCCTCCTCTACACACAATTCTATTCTTTTCTTCTCTGCCTCTGTTCTAAATAAAAATAGAAATAGCGTCGCTACTCTGCCGGAATCAAAACTAGAAGCTAATCAACATCAACCTAAGCAATTTCAATTCAAATTAGAGATTAAAGCTTCTGCAACAATTCTGCAACAACTAAAGTTCTTTCTTTAATCCAATCAAGGCAAGTGCAGTTATTTTCCGATATAAACGTTAATTCTGATTGTGACATGAATTATAAATCTGAATCTGAGGTTATATCTGTTATGTTCTGTTTGGATCTATCCTATTTTGTATCTCTTTCCTCTTTCAGTTCTATAGCCAGGCTACCACGAGCCTGAGCCAATCTTATAAGAGATTAACATACGCTAAAATGTTTGTGACAATAAAATGAATGATGCATGAATTGGGCATGACCAATAGGTGACTGATTTGAGGAAAGAACATGGACTGTAGCTAGAACAAAATCTGAGACATATGACTGGACATGTTATATTTATAATATAAATTGTATTAAACATATGATTTGAGATAAAGAGAATATGGCTCAGGCATAAAGATTTACATGAGAGTAGGGTATCTATTAATGTAAATAAACACCTAAGTAAGGGATCTTTGGGATATATGACATGCATAGTAATAGATGGCTATATTTGTTATATAATCATATTGTGAATCATGACAAATATTTATGCATGTGAACTTAGGCAAGATTTATAATTAGGCAAGATATGAAACTTTAAGAAATGATTAGATCTGTTATATTTTCCTAATTTGCTAGTTTTGTTACATTGCCTAATCTGCTAGTTCTGTTATATTGCTTAATCTGCTTGTTCTGCTTAACTGCCTAGTCTGCTAGATTTGTTCATCTGCCAAATCTGTCATCTGTTAAGTCTGTTGAAAATTCTAAATCTGCTAGTTTGCTTAATCTGCTAAGTCGCCTAATATGAGAAATCTGTTATCTCCTATATCTGTTGAGTTGATATAATTAGTCCGCTATTGACATAATCTGAATTGGCTATAGTTATGAATAATTGACATGTATATTAGGCATGGGTATAAATGGTAAATCATTAATTAATTGGCCGCAAAGATGAAAATGGCTAACTCGAGGTTAGAATGAGTTTGCGGCGTAATTCTGCCGGAACCGCCCGGCATACTCCAATGGCCGCAAACAATAGGTTCTAATGTGAGAAGTTAGTCATAACGTGCTTGAAACCCGAGGTTGGACTCAGTTTGCGACAGAAACCTGCCGGAACCAACCGGCCTAACCAGTAGCCGCAAACTGTCAGTCTAATGTGAGAGGTTTGGGCATTAATATTTAATTAATGAAAATCTGAGATAATTATGATGTCTAAAACGTGTTGGGTAAGGTCAAACCAATTGGACCAATGAATCTGATAAACCCGTTTCGTGAATCCGTAGGCCCAATACAAAGTTAGATAATCTGTAACCAGTTAATCTGTAAGTCTGTTAATCTGTAACCAGATAATCTGTAAGCCTGTTAATCCGAACATCTGATCCGTTAGTCTAAAAACCTGTTAACTTGATTGTTTGATCTGTGAACTAGTTAATCTAAATTTTGTATGTCTGAAAACTTGTAGAAATCTGTTAGTCTGGGGACACATGGTTAGGAGGGGAATCACTTGTGTCATCTGTTGTTTGGGACCCATATTAGTTAGTAACCCTTTCTGGTATCAAAACTTTGACCCAACAGTAAGTAGGGTCCGGGCACGCTTACTGAACTAATTATTAGCGGTTCATTCTGATAATGGCGAGGGGTATTGATGGCGCGTTCCAACCGGGTCATGTGCGTGCATGGATCCCGGTCTGCCTCTGAGGATGTAAGACGCCGTGACATCTGTAAATAGGTCTGTGCCAATTGGTTGTCACTTTAGGGAGTGATACACCCTACTATGGGGCCGCCACAGGATATTTATGTATTAGGGAGACGATCGCTTGGGGTAGGGTTTTAGGGTACACTTAGTTCTGTCTGTTTTTGTTGGTACCGTCTGTTTCTGTTGGGTGGTAACACCTGTCTGTTTCTGCGTGGTACCGTCTGTTCGGGTGGTAAAGGCCCATTACTAGTGTACACCTAATTCTACATTCTGTTTCCGTAGGGATTAATCTGTTTCTGCTTCTGTCTGTTTCTGATCGGGTAGTAAAGGCCCATTATTAGCATTCTGTTTCTATTAAATTATTCTGTACCCGTTTCTGTTTCAGTTTAAACATTAGGGTGACACCTAATTCTGTTATACTAGTATTAGTGCAGAGAAGTGTAAAGAAATAGCATATGTCATTCTGTTCTTCTGTTATATCTGCTACACCTGTTACAGCTATCTCTCATCCAGTTTTATGTTCATGTCATGTTATTATTATCTGTTCATAACTGAAAATCACTGGACTTGCCAGAATTTTTGTCTGACCCTTGTTGTTTCGCCTCCTTTCTTCCGTTTCCGCCCAGGTTATCCAAGGAGGGAATACTTTAGCTTGATCCGGATTTCTCTCTGCTTGAAGTGCTTAAAGTATGGCTTGGCTCTGTATAGCTTCCGTTCTATGGGGATTATGATTTTAAACCATGCATTTTGAAGGCTTTTGTACAAGACTGATATTTTGTACTTGAATTCTGAGATTTGAAAGGATGTAACCATATTGATTTCTGTTTCCGCTGTAATAAAGTTAAAAAATTTCAAGTATTGTTTTTATCTGTCTTGTAAGTTTCTATTCTGTTTACTAAAATGCTCCACCAAAGTTAAGGCATTCCCTTTGTGAGTGATCTTAACAGAGGTGGGGTGTTACACTTGGTATCAGAGCTGAAGGTTACCAGATTTTATAAAAAGTTTTGAAAACTATTTTCAAAAAGGTTTTGAAAGGAAGTATTTTCAAAAATAAAGCTTATTTTGAAAAACATGATCCCCAAGAGCCATATATCTTTATTTCAGTCCTTTTTGTATTTAACCTTTCCTTTTTCATTTCAGCATGTCTGAAGCATCCGAGATACCAGAGGGTGTTCATGTACCCGGTTGGTTTCGTCAATATCTTGAGGCTAGGACCGCCGCTGCAGGTCCAACAAATGATCCCCCTCCTCCACCTCCTCCTCGTGCAATTGCTTTCTCAAAGATCTGTAGAGATTTTAGGGCCATGGGTGGGAAGGATTTCAAAGGAACTGAATCATTTGTAGAAGCGGGGAATTGGCTCAAAGAAACTGAGGATCTATTCGTTATCTTCGAGGTGGACGATAGGCAGAAGGTACAGTTGGCGGTATGGCTGCTCAAAGACGAAGCTTCCTACTGGTGGGAAGTCACTAACGCCGAGAGGCCGGTTGAGACATGGATGGATTTCAGAACAAGGTTTGAGACAAAATTCCTCTCGCAAGCTGAACGGAGTTTACAACTGGAAAAGTTCTTATCTCTTAAGCAAGGAAGTATGACGGTCAAGGAATACGTCAACCAGTTCAACCAACTAGCTAGGTTCGGATTGGATTTAGTCAACACTCAGCATAAAAAAGCTCTCCGCTTTGTTAAAGGATTGAACGAGCCACTGCACAGCCTAGCCATGACTCATGTACCCATGGGAGCGACTTACGAGAGATTGGTGGACATGGCACTACTGCACGAGGAAGACAAAGGCCCGAAAGAGACAAAGAAGGAAGAACCACAGAATAAGAAAGCAGGGCCCAAAAAGGAAACGCAAAGGAAGGATGAGAAGTCTGAAGATAAGAAAGGGAAAAAGTGCTTTACTTGTGGAAGCTCGACTCATCTGAACAAGGATTGCAGAAAAAGGAAGGGCTCTTGCTTCAATTGTTGGGAGATGGGACACTTCACTAGGGACTGCTCGAAGAGACGAGGACAAGGAGGGCAGGCGAACACTCTTGAGGCTAGTGGCTGGGATAGAAGTAGGAAAATTCCTATAGTAGGTTTAATATATTTATCAGATTATGGAGTTAAGACTCTTTCTGATTCTGGTATTTTGATTTTGTAATTGATACTCTGCATTTTAATACTAGTATTGTTTCTGATTCCATTGTAAACTCAAACCTATAAGGGTTATGACTCATCTGTTTATGACAGATTGGGGTTTGAGGGATATCTGTGTTAGACGTCAAGTGTGATGCATACATTCTGAGTTTTGTGGGATATGATTTTATCATGCTTAGCTTCCTAAGAATCATTAGGGAACCTGATCTGTACCAGTAGTCTGTAAATATTTGAATAATTCTGCTTTCCAGTTTTGAAATTGGCTAAAGGAGGTAATCCTCTGGGTGTCAATCTGATGTTGATTTCGGTCTTCGGGGTTGATACTTAGGGGAATTATTTTCTCAACCATTGTCTAATGGGAACCAAGTCTTTGTCTTATCTGTACTCGCTTCCATCATTTGACTGTATCCTATCGATCGAATCTTTGAACTTTAGGTAGAAACTAATGGGTGTAAACATGTGTTTGAGACATGTTATGTTTGATGGTTGCAAGTGGATTCAAGTGGTTGCTAGTGGTTGCCCGTGGATGCATATACACACACTAGGCACTAGATCGGCTCGAAAACACTCTCATACTGCATATGGATGTGTGAGCATTTTCAATTTTTGTGGATGCAAAATGATTGACTCAGCACATGGATGTTGCATATGACTGAATGGTTGTGCACTCATATAGAAATGATATGTATCGAGTAGGAAAATTGCATACATGTTGGACTCATGGCACTGGCATAATTCGCATTAAGGAGGTCAACTGAATCAGTGGACCGCCTGATCTTTGCATTAGACAAGGAACTTATACACACACTTCTTGCATATGTTCATACAGCATTAGAAATCTCTTAAGGAAAATAAATGCCTGTGATTGGTGATTGAGTAGATGGATGATTGGATGGTAGGACACATTCTTCTTAACTCGAAGATTTCGGGGACGAAATCCTTTAAGGAGGGGAGAATGTAACACCCCGCATTTTTAAGTATAATTAAAAATGAAATAAAATATATGAAAATATGCTTATGATAGGTAAATAATGGTGATGCATAAGAATAATTAATTAATACATGAAAGAAAAGAAAAATTAGTTCGATAACGGTGTGTGTAACGGAAAAGATAGTAAAATGAGGATAATTAATTTAAGAATAGGGAATTAGGTAAAATGGACATCACCATTGCGTTCCTCTCGAAATTTTACATGAAATAGAGTCCGAGTTTTCGAAAATCGGAGTCCGGATGAAGAAGTTATGGACTGTAGAAGATTCAGAAGGTTTAGGTCAGCACAGAACTGGGCAGGTCGACCCGGGGGTCGACCTGGGGCCCAGGTCGACCAGGGGGTCGACCTGGGAGTCGACCTCCCCCATGGGGGTCGACTATAGTGTCGACCCCCCCTGCAGGTCGACCTGGTCAGCCTGTTTCGGTCCATAATGCGTTTTTAAAGCCCTGGGACGATATTTGATGGTCCGGATTGGTTTTAGGGTTAATCTGATGGCTGAAATGAGTTCCTACACCTATAAATACACCCTAAGACCTAGCCTCCTCTACACACAATTCTATTCTTCTTCTTCTCTGCCTCTGTTCTAAATAAAAATAAAAATGGTGTCGCTAATCTGCAGGAATCAAAACTAGAAGCTAATCAACATCAACCTAAGCAATTTAATTCAAATTAGAGATTAAAGCTTCTACAACAATTCTGCAACAACTAAAGTTCTTTCTTTAATCCAATCAAGGCAAGTGCAGTTATTTTCCGATATAAACGTAATTCTGATTGTGACATGAATTATAAATCTGAATCTGAGGTTATATCTGTTCTGTTCTGTTTGGATCTATCCTATTTTGTTTCTCTTTCCTCTTTCTGTTCTATAGCCAGGCTACCACGAGCCTGAGCCAATCTCATAAGAGATTAACATACGCTAAAATGTTTGTGACAATAAAATGAATGATGCATGAATTGGGCATGACCAATAGGTGACTGATTTGAGGAAAGAACATGGAATGTAGCTAGAGCAAAATCTGAGACATATGACTGGACATGTTATATTTATAATATAAATTGTATTGAACATATGATTTGAGATAAAGAGAATATGGCTTAGGCATAAAGATTTACATGAGAGTAGGGTATCTATTAATGTAAATAAACACCTAAGTAAGGGATCTTTGGGATATATGACATGCATAGTAATAGATGGCAATATTTGGTATATAATCATATTGTGAATCATGACAAATATTTATGCATGTGAACTTAGGCAAGATTTATAATTAGGCAAGATACGAAAATTTAAGAAATGATTAAATCTGTTATATTTGCCTAATTTGCTAGTTTTGTTACATTGCCTAATCTGCTAGTTCTGTTATATTGCTTAATCTGCTAGTTCTGCTCTACTGCCTAGTCTGCTAGATTTGTTCATTTGCCAAATCTGTCATCTGCTAAGTCTGTTGAAAATGCTAAATCTGCTAGTTTGCTTAATCTGCTAAGTCGCCTAATCTGAGAAATCTGTTATCTGCTATATCTGTTGAGTTGATATAATTAGTCCGCTATTGACATAATCTGAATTGGCTATAGTTATGAATAATTGACATGTATATTAGGCATGGGTATAAATGGTAAATCATTAATTAATTGGCCGCAAAGTTGAAAATGGCTAACTCGAGGTTAGAATGAGTTTGCGGCGTAATTCTGCCCGGAACCGCCCGGCATATTTCAGTGGCCGCAAACAATAGGTTCTAATGTGAGAAGTTAGTCATAACGTGCTTTAAACCCGAGGTTAGACTCAGTTTGCGATAGAAACCTGCCTAGAACCAACCGGCCTAACCAGTAGCCGCAAACTGTCAGTCTAATGTGAGAGGTTTGGGCATTAATATTTAATTAATGAAAATCTGAGAAAATTATGATGTCTAAAATGTGTTGGGTAAGGTTAAAACAATTGGACCAATGAATCTAATAAACCCGTTTCGTGAATCCGTAGGCCCAATACAAAGTTAGATAATCTGTAACCAGTTAATCTGTAAGTCTGTTAATCTGTAACCAGATAATCTGTAAGCCTGTTAATCCGAACATCTGATCCGTTAGTCTGAAAACCTGTTAACTTGATTGTCTGATCTGTGAACTAGTTAATCTAAATTTTGTATGTCTGAAACTTGTAGAAATATGTTAGTTTGGGGACACAAGGTTAGGAGGGGAATCACTTGTGTCATCTTTTGTTTGGGACCCATATTAGTCAGTAACCCTTTCTGGTATCAAAACTTTGACCAAACAGTAAGTAGGGTCCGGGCATGCTTACCGAACTAATTATAAGCGGTTCATTCTGATAATGGCGAGGGGTGTTGATGGCGCGTTCCAACCGGGTCATGTGCGTGCATGGATCCCGGTCTGCCTCTGAGGATGTAAGACGCCGTGACATCTGTAAATAGGTCTGTGCCAATTGGTTGTCACTTTAGGGAGTGATACACCCTACTGTGGGGCCGACACAGGATATTTATGTATTAGGGAGCCGATCGCTTGGGGTAGGGTTTTAGGGTACACTTAGTTCTGTCTATTTCTGTTGGTACCGTCTGTTTCTGTTGGGTGGTAACACCTGTTAATTTCTGCGTGGTACCGTCTGTTCGGGTGGTAAAGGCCCATTACTAGTGTACACCTAATTCTACATTCTGTTTCCGTAGGGATTAATCTGTTTCTGCTTCTGCCTGTTTCTGATCGGGTAGTAAAGGCCCATTATTAGCATTCTGTTTCTGTTAAATTATTCTGTACCCGTTTCTGTTTCAGTTTAGACATTAGGGTGACACCTAATTCTGTTATACTAGTATTAGTGCCGAGAAGTGTAAAGAAATAGCTTATGTCATTCTGTTCTTCTGTTATATCTGCTACACCTGTTACAGCTATCTCTCATCCAGTTTTATGTTCATGTCATGTTATTATTATCTGTTCATAACTGAAAATCACTGGACTTGCCAGACTTTTTGTCTGACCCTTGTTGTTTCGCCTCCTTTCTTCCGTTCCCCCCCAGGTTATCCAAGGAGGGAATACTTTAGCTTGATCCGGATTTCTCTCTGCTTGAAGTGCTTAAAGTATGGCTTGGCTCTGTATAGCTTCCGTTCTATGGGGATTATGATTTTAAACCATGCATTTTGAAGGCTTTTGTACAAGACTGATATTTTGTACTTGAATTCTGAGATTTGAAAGGATGTAACCATATTGATTTCTGTTTCCGCTGTAATAAAGTTAAAAAATTTCAAGTACTGTTTTTATCTGTCTTGTTAGTTTCTGTTCTGTTTACTAAAATGCTCCACCAAAGTTAAGGCATTCCCTTTGTGAGTGATCTTAACAGAGGTGGGGTGTTACATTAATGCAGACAATTATGCAGTAGAATATTTTATATTTTTTCATTAGTTATAATTTGTTGATGGAAATTATCTAACTGTATTACGTGTATTATTAGAAAAAGCGCATACTTGAATGGTGAAGATTCCTTTTGCATTATTGGAACTTCAATGGGTGATTTGTTAGCCGGAAGATTTATCGACGGACAGGTAATACTATATCGAAAATCAACTGTTGTGAAAATAATTTCAGTAATATTTTATTTGTTTAGAATTAACTGTCATGTCTATAACACATTCATTCCATTTATTGAACTAGATAATTGACTTTGTGGGATATAATTTGAAGAAAAACTGTCCGGAGATTTTATACATTAGAGTTTCTGCTTCTGTAAGTATTTATATATATATATATATATATATATATATATTTTTGCATAACTTTGTTTTTATAATTACAATTTTCCACTAAATTGATTGCAATTACAGGCATTTGTAAATACGAATTCAGTAGAACAATTGCAGCATTTTATAGATGAACCACTTGTAATGGGATTCCAAGCGTGTAGGAAAATATTAATTCCTATCCATCAAAAGAATCATTTTTCAATTTTGGAATACATTAAAGATGATAGAAGGAGGATTCATTACGATTCCAACAAACCACGTCGTGAAGGAAAACATCAAAAATTTGCGAAAGATATGGTTTGTAATTTGAAAATAATTCGTTTGCAAGTTGTTGTTTATACCAGTAACAAAATGAATACATACATACATACATATATATATACACATATTTGCACCTGTAAATATTTTAGTGTATGTTTGAGTGTGTAAATTTTTTTGTATGCAGATTAGTTACATCAGTGGTGTGATGAAAAAATTGGAGAAGAAGAAATTTCAGGAACCAAAAGAACTTGAAATAGCGGATTGCCCACAACCAGGCCCCACGTAAGAAAATAAATAAGTTCATCTGCATTTTAGTAAACAAATTTTGGAATATCTGCATGTCTGTATGCAAATAATGCATGTATTTGCATTTAAGTATACAAGTTTCACTTATTTTTGTATATAACATAAATGCTAGCATAAGATTATGCATAAGATCTGAAAATTTTCATACAATTATGCTGTTATTTATTTCAACAAATTGTTAATGGTTTCATACATATATGCAGGTAATGTGAATAATTATATACATGTATGCAGTTTTTGTGAATAAGTTTTTTTGAACAAAGTGTTAGTAATTAATAAATTTCTGCAGTGTCGATTGTGGGATGTTTGTTATCAACATAATGAAACAAAGAAGCGAGGACAAAGGGGTTTTTAAAGATGAAGAAATATTTGGTGCTGAAACTATTAGTAAACAACGTGCTGACTTGGCTCATGAAATACTCAGCTGCAAACTTTATAGCTGGACTGAGGAGAGTATGCTAACTCAGAAATATCAGAAGTCAGAATTTAACAAACGATCTATTTAAAATGGAAGCAGACGGATTATTAGTTTGATTTGAAAATGTTGACTATTGATTTGATGTTTGGACCACGTGTAAATGGTTATGTTTTGTTTGAACTGAAGTACTTTATTATTTTAGGCTTTGAATCAAGTCTTTTTAGTTTAACATCTAATTATGTGTTGAAGCTGTCGTCTGTAGAGTTTTTTGTTAATAGTTGACTACTTGTGTGGTTGTATTACATATAATTAGTAGAGCGACCAGAAAATATTTTTCAGCAATAATCCAACTAATCAATCTGAATATAAAATGTTGATAATACTAACATTATTGCAGCAGTATTGCAGTAGAATTTTTTTTACCAGTAATTAAGTATTGTATAGCCTTGTTGGAATTTGTTTTTAATAGTAACTAGTGTATTTATGAACAAAAGAGCATAAAATTTGTGCAGTAAAGAATAAGTGAAATTTTTTTGATTTTTAGCTTATAGTTAAATAATTCAAGTTTAAATAGGTATAATGAATTAAAAGTTATAACAAAGCATGCATGAAACCAAATTTTTGAATACATTCATGAGAATAATGAAAATAGTTGCACAATTCTATGCCAAAATAAATAATGTTGTACTACATTATTAGTTTACATGGAAAAATTGACGTACAGATATTTAGCATGTTTGAATCTTGTTATTAAATCATTAATATATGCAAATAAGAAGCAAAATTGATACTTGTATTCAATATAAATTCATTCAACTGTGCAAGAATATGTAATAATTGCATATTTATATGCAGATAAATTGAATAACAGGAGAAACAGATGTAATGAAATGAAATAAATGATAATAAACCATAATTAACAAGAAAAATAATGAACTAAAAGCAAAGAAGCACATAATAGTTCAGAACAATATTCATTTTAACCAAGTTTACATTTATTTGTTAAAAAAAAAAGAAATTACTTCTTTATTGAAGAACACGTCCTCTTATTATGACCCAACTTATTGCACAATCCACATCTAGTAGTCTTCGTAAATTCACATGCTGATTTCAACCTTTAGAAGAGGATGGACGACCAAGCATTCTTGTTCCTTTTGGATGAGCTATAATTGCATCTTCAACAGCCACATCTTCACCCATATAATTTATGAAAGGATTGATTGGATGTGAATAGGAGAGTTGAAAATGTCCAACTTTGAAATAAGATTCAATGTAGTCATACACAGACAATGTTTCACAGCTTCAAATATTCTAACGGCATGAGCACAAGGAAAACCACTTATTTGCCACACATTACATGAGCAAACTCGATTGTATAAACCAACAAATTGATGTACTGGAGAATGAAATTCAAAATTATATTCACTTGATTTGATAACAAACCAAGAAGCACCTTCCAAATGTAGACTTCTTAATCGAGTTTCAATAGCAGAACATAAAACGCTATTCCAAGTAGAAGCTACTTCAGGACGATCGGACATGAGTTTCATTAACTTCATTCTAATTTTATCTAAACAAGTAGTGATTGGTAAATGTCGTTCTTCCAAAATCCACTTATTAAAACTTTCTGAACAATTAGAAGACATTTCACTGTAACGACAACCAGGGAAGAATACGTTAGTAAATTTCTCAAATGGAATTCCACTCAAAAAGTTTGTTGCAGTCGATCCACCTACATCTCTAAAATTCTTCAAAGCAGCATTGAAATCAGACAAATTATATGCATAAGCAATTCTTGAAAACGAATCCAGTAACATCCTTTTATTTGTTTTGGAAAATTATGATTTTAAAGCAGCTTTTAAATTGTTGGTCAAATGATAAAAACATGATCCATGGACTGAATTTGGAAACACCTATGGAATAGCAACAAGGATACCTGGATGACGATCAGATATGAAAACATAACTTCTACAATCTTCTTTAAGAAACTCTCTAAGTTGTTCACAAAACCAAATCCAATTATCTTCATCTTCTCCAGATACAATTGCAATTGCTATAGGGAAAAAACCTGTTATTAAAAAAATTAGCTTAATAGTAGAATAAGGACATGAATACTTTTTCTGAAAAAAGGCTGAATGTGGCCAAGTAATTACAAATAATATAATAGATGTTATACGTGACAATTATTATTTTTTTAAATCACAAGCAATTTTTTTCCAATGTTACATAATCACTGACATATGCAGAATTTGATGCAGATTTTAAAAATAATTTCATTTCTAATTGATAATAAAAATAACAGTTGCTTGAGCAGCGTATAGACAGAATAATTGCATGACAGAATGCATATATTTATAAAACCTGCATATGAGTGTGAAAGATTTTCAACTATTTGTATGATGTAGTCAAAAAGTCTGAAATAATTGTATTCATATGTTTATTAATTTTATAGTATTTTATGCATGTCTGAAACTAAAGAAGCATATTTATATTCGTAACTTCAGAATACTATCATAAACGGATGCAATTATTATAAATAATGACATATATAAATGCACATTTTCAAACAAATAGTATTTAAAACCGTTAAAAAATAAGAATATTGACAGTTGTAACAGGAAAAATATACTAAAAAATATGATACCTTCGTTTCCATTTTTACCAGTAGCAGCCATTAAACATCCTTGAGCTCTTCCCTTCATAAACGTAGCATCAACAAAATTTTGTGGTCGACAATATTGAAATCCAAATGCATAAGCCTCAAATCCAATAAAAACCCTTTCGAATTGACGTGTAGAATCATTGCATCCAAAACAACTATACTTCCAGGATTAGTAGAAAGAACTGCATCACAAAAAGACTACAAATGATGGTAGGACATTACGTCGCTACCATGTAAATCATCTAATGCCAATCTCTTTCCATTATAAGCATAATAATACTTCAAAATGACATTATATTCAGTTCGAAACAAGTTAATAATATCCTTTGTCTTCATTAAAGGATTTGCATGAATATGATCACAAACCAAAAGCTTAATCAATTTACTGGATATAACAAGATTGTTTATATCATGAATTCCAGCACCACAATTATGTTCCGGTTGTATTTTCTTTACAACAAAATATCCTGGAAGATTAAACTCGAGTGAAGCATGAATCATGAAACAACAATTTTTTTCGAGTAAACAACAGTAACTCTTTCCTTATCATTCTTAAGCAAATTAAGCTTATATTCAGTTTTCTCTTTCCTTATCATTCTTAAGCAAATTAAGCTTATATTCAGTTTTCATACTATACATCATCAAATAAAGTGTAAATTCAGTGACACCTGCTTTAAATTGTTGACCAACACCAGAGAAAACAGATTGGCTCAAATCAGTTTTCAACAATTGCTTAAATTGGTTGTTCGACTAGCTGGAACTACCAAAAGAGGAATCACTAACTAAAGAAGAATTGCTATCAGAAGCAAGTGAAGAATTACTTCGATTAACATCAACAAAAAAAACCAAATAATCTTCACGATAATGTCCAGCAATAAAAGAATGGATTGAAGATCATAATTACTTTTAATATTTCTTCTCAAACCATCTCTAATGTGATACAACTCCAATGACAAAAGACTTAATTCAATCCATTTACCACAGACATCATCTAGAACGCTAGCAACTGCACTATCAAAATAGAGACTAATAGAACAACTAACATTCCCATACTTCAGCAGCACCACAACACCAATATTTGAAGGAGCACTGGGAGAAAAATGAAAAAATAAAAATTAATCAGCCACATTAGCAGTAGTCGAATAAAATTACAACTGCAAAAAACATATGAATATAAATAAACGCATACAAAGAAGCAAAAAACATTAATAACTGTATATATATCTACAAAAAAATCCGTATATTTTGGAAGTTTTAAATAAATAAAAAACGTGAACACTTGTATTATGCATAAATTAAAAATAAAGTATTAGAATCATGCAACTAATAAACAGGCACGCCAAAATAAACATAAATGTCAGTAGTTTGCATGATTATAAACAGAAAATTTTCATACATACACATCTAGTTTCCTGAGTACATCCAAACACACGTACTATACCAATATTTGCATTTATATATGCTCATATATACACTATATGCATACTTTTATACATGCAAGAAGAACAGATGAAGTGAAAAGTTGACAGATTAATTTATAATACTGTACAATCATCAACAAAAAATGAAACTTTATAAAATATTTAAATTACACATCAATAAAACTAGACAATTCCATAAATAAAAACTATTGAATCAACAAAACCAGATCAAACAATGAAAACCAGCAGACAAAATTAAAAAATAAATAAATGCATGTTTTACCTGAAGGAAGACGAAGCCATTTAATACACAGTCATTCAATCAAAAAAATCAATGGAAAAATTGCCAATCAATTTCAATATGAAGTGGACAGAAATGGAATCTCAGAAATGAATTGCAGCCGCCATTGGCAGGAGTAAAACTTGGAAGAAGAAACTTAATCACGAAATATATGTTTAATAGCAATTTCTGTATATTAGCCATTAATTAAGGAGTAATTAAAATGCAGTTAAAGAAAAAAAAATGGTTGTGATGAGATCCATATGTTCAGCACCGATATTAAAAGTGGGCAAATTAGGAACAAATACGCGATTAGTTTAAAAAGAAGGATGAAACTTAAAATGTTCTATGGGGGAGGATGTGAGCTCAATTAAGATTAATTCTAAGGATGTGATCCTAATTTTCACAAATATATAAATAAGATAGCAGCGGGAATTCAAATTTTTATTTAAATCATACATCATGGTCCAAAATACCATAAGTCAAAAAAACCATTACAATAATATAACTTCTGTCATATACCATCAGAGCACATAAATATATAAAAAGCATAATTCCCTAAGAAAAAGAGCTAAGCCATAGTAGAGATAAGAGCTTGAGCTATACTTCAAAAGCAGCTCAAACAAGATGATAACAAAGTCTTGACTAAGTCTGAGAATTCCCTTCATGCGAACCTGGAGGGAGGGAGGAAACGGAAGAAAGAAGAGGAAACAAAAAGGGTTAGACATAAATTCTGGCGAGTACAGTTACTTTTAGCAATTAAATAAATAAATGTAGCATGATAGGCATATAAAGTGGATAAGGGAGAGATAACTACACAAAAGGAAGGTATGACAAGGTAAACAGGATAGGGTGTAGACGCTTCTAATGATTACTCTGCACTATTACTAGTATATTCAGAATGAGATGATCCCTTCGACTATATGGTGGTATACTTAGGCATACGTCCGAAAGTATCCTAACTACTACCCTAATCTACCGGCTCCCTAATCCATGTAAATACTCTGTGTCAGCCCCACCGTAGGATGTATCACGCCCTAAAGTGGAAACCCTTCTCTGATATGCACAACCCCATATCTATAGATGTCACAGTCGTCTTATCCCCTTATTCCCGGCTCATGCACGCACATGGCCTGGTCGGATTGCGCCGCCCACATCGAACTCTGCATTTGGATCTCTTACAATCAGTTTAGTAAGTGTGCCCCTTCTCTGACCTAGTTTGCAGTAATCTACTCGATACCTACTCTGGGTTACCATCTGAAACGGGTCCCACACAATATGATACAAGCTCTCCCCCTGCCTTGTATCCCCCACCAGGTTTTTCCATAGGTTATATTTACCCTAAAGGTGTATTTAATTATATAAGCCCAATCTTTCTACTGATTATGCTTACCACTAGGTGTCTTTAATTACATAATCTTATTGGGCTACGTTTGTGGGCCTATATGTAAATATTACCCACCCCCTCGGACTTGCTTAACCCACCCACTGTTCAACCAATTTTACTTAACCCTAACTTTAGTTCATAGTCATATAATCCCTATGGATTAAATTAGGTTAAGTAGTCCAATTCGTTACCATGTCCATTTATGGTTTATAATGGGCTAGACCTCATACATTAGGCCTACAACTTGTGGACGGTGGATATGTCGGTCGGGTCTGGGTAGACTTCTTCCACAAGTTGGGCCTAATCTCGTGTCTTATCCCGATTCGTATTTGTGCACTTTGCCCTCTCACATTAGGTTCAACAATAGTGGTTGCTAGATATGCCAGTCGGGTCCGGGCAGACTTCCACCACTAATGCAACCTAACCTCGTGTCATAAGTACCAATACAATTTCTAATTGTAACCCTAGATATTTCATTATTATCCAATTCTCGCCTATGTCATTATAGGTTCCATGCCTCTTTTTACCCAATATTTTACAAATTGAATTATATGTCCTTATTCAATTTCATTAACCAAGTTATGCTAATTCTAATAATTCCCCCGTTCCCTAACTAACCCATTCGCATAATTTTGTCGGCATGCCTAGGCGATAAAGTAGCCTGGCCATAAACAAAACAAGGGAAAGGTGATGGGAAGATGACAATAGTGATAATTCCAACATAACAGGCATAAACAAATGTATATATACTGACATGGTTATAATGTGGACATATAAGGGTAGATCCATGAACTGGTGATAATTAAACTAGATCTAACATAAAAAGGGTGTCGTAAGAAGCCTGAATAGATTCATATGTCCAATAAATGACAGAAACTAACAACAACAATATGATCTAGGTCTAGGCAAGGGTTTAACTATCCAAATAATGATAGTTCCAAATTAACCCCAAACTTAGACAAAGGTTCAGATCCACAAAGGTGACATGATAAACTAACCACAAGTATTTATAAAATAGATCTAGCATAATAAAGTTTAAGATCCAAGAATAACATAGATTTATGATTCAACACCTATCCAAATCACATTACTATCACGTTTACTTTTAATCATTTAAATCTAATAGTAACCTAGAACACACCGTGTTTGGATTAAGAACCGAGAAATAAAGAGAAGCATGTTAGGTTGTAGATCTACGCTTGAATCTCTAATTGATGAGCTTTAGTTGATCGTTGTTGGAAAAAGGATCCGTCCTAGTCCAGGCCCCGGCAGCATATGGCCTCCATTGATTTCCAATGAAGAAAACAAGAGAAATGGACCTCTATATATAGCTGTCAGCCCTCTGAAACCGACTGCCACCTCAGCCCTAGGCGGGTCGACCCCCCTTGAAGGGTCTACACCCCTACTATAGGGTCGACTCGCCTACTAAGGGGTCAACATCCCTGGGGTGGGAATTCTGCCGCCTATGGGATTTTCGAAATTTGAACTGAAATTTGAATTCCTGGTCCTTATATATATGTGTATGTGTGTGTATATATATAATTCTTCTGCGCGTATACAAACTTCAAACCTACATAACTTCTTCATACGGTGTTCGTTTTACGCAAACCAAATGTCTATTTTGACCAAAAATTTAAGACGGACGCAATGGCACAGTCCGTTTCCCTTAATTCTAGAAATTAAATTAATTATTATTTAATATATCCTGTTTAGTGTCATTTAAAATTATGGGATATTACACATTCTATGAATTATTGTGTGTGGTTAACGCACTTTGAGGGTTGATTGTCATTAGACCAATTTTTGACGTTAACAATTAAAATAAAAGGTTGTCGATTACTTTTGTTAATTACAGTCTAGGGATAAAAGGTTGTAGATTACATCCGTTAATTACGAACAAGAAGTATATATATTGGGCTTGTTAATTAACTTACAGTGCTAAGTTAAACATGTCTAATTAATCTCGGGCGGCTTGTGTCAAGTGCATTTTATGTGGGAACCCGTTCATTCAGTATTCCTTAGTTATCACGGGGCCTCACACTAGGTAGGGGCTAAGTCATGCTTATACTGAATTAGATAATAAGAGGTCCAAACGAGAGGAGGGTACAAGCACGCTCTAGCAGAGCCATGAGCGTGCACAGTTCCAAAAAGGGAAGATAAGACATTGTAACGCCAGTGGTTAAGGCTGTGTTTACTTAATTAATGGCTTCGAGACTGATAGCCCGAATGCCATAACTAGCACAGGTTATTCACATCTTATTTAAGAAGCTGATGACTTGGTAGAACTTAGGTAAGACCTAATCTTGACATTACGCTAGTTGGTACAGAAATTCTTGGGATATGAACGAGAAGCTTATCTTGTTTCTGTAATTTTCTACTTTACTGTATTTTCATGTCCATTGCTATTCATCTGTTTGAATACTTTTTATCTTATGCATTGAAAATCATTGCAACTCACCAGACTTATGTCTTACCTAGTTTTTTTTCTCTCTCTCTTCCTTTCCACTCAGGTTTTCATAGTGAAAGATCGCAGTAGTGACCATGACCTTTTGATTCAACTTGGAATTGGGTCATTTCTTAGTTCATGTATTTCTTCAATATCCGTTCTATGACTATTGTTATGGCTCATGAGGGATATTATTTTTGTTGTTTTGTACTTTTACTCTAATGTCCTACTTTCCACGAGACAAATGTTTTATGATTACAAATTTATGGTATTTTAAACTGTGATTCTATGACTGGTTTAAGAATAGATGATTCAAAAAGTTTTTTCATTGTGTTTTACTTTCTGTCTTGTGAAATTAATCTCTTTGTTATTACTTTGTACCTAAATCTCTTCACAAAATTTAATGCATCCTCATATGGGTGACATTAACGGATGTGGGGTGTCACATTTGGTATCAGAGCCTAAGGTTACAAGATAAGAGAATTTTTTTTGAAAAAGTGTTTTCAGAGTAAAAAATTTCAAGTAAAACCTATTTTTGAAAAAATATATCCCCTTAATTCAATTGCAATATTCCTTCGATCTCCTTTTGAAACCCTGTCTTTTCTTTTTTAGCTTCTCCGAGGATCCCAATTTTCCCGAGGGCATTCCCAACATGGTTTCGTAGGTATATTAAAGCTACGAAACCTGCCTAATTGCAAGGAAATTCCGTACCCCCAACTACAACCATGGTAGTTCCACTTAATCCAGTATTTAACTTCTCTAAGCTCTATAAGGATTTCTGTTCGATGGGCAGCCAGCCATTTCTTGGAACGGAGGATTATGTGGGGGCTTGCAAATGGCTTAGATAGAAAGAGCATGTGTTTAGATTGTTGGAGCTAAATGACAGGAGGAGGATTCAATTGGTCGCTTGGCAACTGAAAGGGGAAGCATCATATTGGTGGGAGGTAGCTCAAGCAGGGTGGATGGTGGAGACATGGGAGAAGTTTAAGGATAGATTTGCGATGAAGTTCTTATCATGAGCTTAAGAAGAAATGCGATTTAAAAGGTTCCAAGGTCCGAAGCAAGGAAGCGTGACAGTGAAGAGTATGTGAATATCTTTAATAAATTAGCAAGGTTCATCTTGGATCAAGTTAACACTGCACACAAGAAGGCTTCGAGATTTGCAAGGGGGATGAACCAAACCCTCCAAGGACTGGCAATGACGCATATCCCTACCTGAGCTACATTTGAGATTCTAGTGGATATAGCTTTGATACATGAAGATGGGAAGTGAGCAAACATGAGGATAAGGACGAAGAAGCCGAGCCCAATACCGAAAAGAAAAAGTTGTGTTCGAAGAAGGGTGCAGTAAAGAATGGAGAGAAGCCTGAGAAGGTGCAAATCGAGATGGAAGTTAAGTGTAATGGCTATGGAAGATTAGGGCACATTGTCAGAAATTGTAGAAAGACTAAGAATGCTTGTTTCAATTGCGTACAGAAGGGACACTATAACAAGTAATGCCCTCATAAGTTGGGTTAAGCTGTAGGATGATCCTGATTTCAAGTTCACTCGCTAAAGGTGACTTAGACCGACAGTCAGGACCAAGGTGCGAAATCCACCGTGAAAGGTTTGATTTCTTCTTTTTGACTCTCATGTTAGGACTTTGTTCAATCCCAGTGCTTCTCATTCTTTCATATCCAGTTTTATTGTTGATGGTCTATGTAACATCCCATATTTTTAACGATTGAATAATTAATTAATTTAATTATTTGAATATTGATTTATAGATTTAAATAGCTAAAATCAAATATTTCGAATATTTAATTAATATAAATAATGGAATAATATATTAATTTCTAAAATAGTCGTAAATAGTTTATTTTGGCAATATTGTGTGTATTGGATAATTTAAAATATTCAATTCAGTTTAGAATTTAATTATAATAAGTAATTTATTTATAAACGATGATTGAATGTATAATTTATAATATAATATAAAACGAGCTCGTTATGTCATCGTAGTTCATAATTTTACGTTTTGAACTTCAATTGAGTGTATAAGATCTAATATAAGTCGGAATTCATTGAAACAAGAAATGTTCGAATCTGTTGAACAATAATTTTCTAATGGAAGAGAGAAATGGAGATTTCATGTGGTAGATTGTGAGTTATGTCCAAATAAAATTTTAAGAAAGTCGTTATGGAATCAATTATAAAGCAGTGCGATTTATTAAATATAATAAAATATAGGTTTCAAATTTGGACAAGATTTATAAGACATATTTTTAATTTAATTTATAGAATTTTACTATAATTTTTAATTTGGAAAATAAGCAACATTTCGTTTAAAGTAATTTTACGTCCTATATCTGCATTTTTGGAATTCCACAAAATAAGATACCTTATCAATTTTGTTGTTTTACGAACATAGCACATTACTCGACACGACCGTATACCATTGTCTGTAGAGGCTTGTACATGAATAGAATTTTACATAACGAGGTACCCTTACAAAATAATATAGTTACCTAATCATAATCGGATAATAATACAATTTATGTGGATACAGTGATATCAATCAATCAAATTGGCATATCTTTCTTTTAATAGGAGAAACCCACAATGAATATTTAAGCGTTTGCAAAATTTCATTTATGAAATGGATTTAAGTATCAATGTTTACGAACTTCAATACAGTGGTATCAATAAGAAAATCAGTATTCAGTCAGCACAAATTATTATCAGACCAAATTTCTGTGCCAAGATCATTCTAATTTTAAGCAAATGTGCAGGACCGTTATAAATAGTTTCAATGTTTCAAAAAAATAAAATCAACATATATTTACCCCAAGATCACAACTATTTTAATGAATTGTAAACTTTCGTTGTTAATATGCTATGTCTTTGTGCAAGTTTTAATTGGGCTAGAAGTGTAAGCATATATATACATATATATATATATATATATATTAGAATATATATTAAAATACCTCTATACATTTTCTTTTCGTTGACCATTAAGAGATTGTATAGCCTCAATGTAACATACCCTAAAATCTTTTACATGCATGTCTATCTTCTTTTAAAAACTTCATGCTTAAGTTCTATCCTAGTGTAGCTAACCTATATTGTATTAATCACGCACAAGACAAAATAAAAGATAGGCAGTCCTAGGTTTTCATCCCCACTTTATGCCAAAGTAAAAAACTTAGGGTAGGTGTTGTATAAGGTACCAACGCACATGCTTAGTATATGGACATTGATCTTATTGTGTCTTCTTCGTGCATATATGCAGGAGCTTATACGCAACCATCCATTTCCAGAAATGATGAAACTCGAATAAAATCATTGCTTCAAAAAATAAAATCGAAACAAATACACCCTTAAAAATCTTGAAATTTATATTTTCATAACCCTCGAAGAATTGTTACCAACCCTATAGTTGTTTTACACAGTGTGATGCAGTTTGTGCATACTCGAAAATAAGGCAGTAGCCTAGGGTTCATGATATGTGGTGATTTAAGCATCAACACACGAATTGGGGGTTGTTTTTGGAATGAGGGAAGGAAATGGAACCTGCATTCTAAATTTTTGATGGAAAATGACAATGCAGTTCGATGGACGCCCTGATGCTGTGCTGTGAACCAGGTCGACGTGATCTTTCGGAGATAGTCGAACTCCATGCCATGGGTATTGGTAGATAGAGAATTGGAATTGAGGACTTTAGGTTATTTTTTCTTAGTTAATTGTGGAGTGTTTGAAGAGGGCATGGGGTTTAAAGCTCGGTAATAGCCATTCGTGGAAGTAATTTTATACATGAGAGTTGGAAGGGAAGGCTACAGTTTATATGGGTTGAATAAAGAAGGGGTTGGGCCGCTGAAATAAGGTAAAGCCCAAAATTTAATAAAAAGAAATTTAAGTTTATTTAATATTGAATAGTTTGCAAACTTGTTAATATTATATCTTTTTCATACAGACTCAGTTTTATGAATCGTTTGTCAGTTGGAATCGTGTGATCGTAAGCTGCATAATGGAATTGGTTTGGGTTGATTTGAAGCACGTTACAATTTATAACGAAATTAAACGCTGATTAGATCTATCGACTGTTAATCAATATTCAATGATTAATGACCAAGGTGCATAAACTCACTAACTGTGTCTAGTTTTATAATACCATAAACATATTTTAATTTCGATAAATGACTACTGAATGTCGTTTGATGGTTGTTTAGATGAATTGCTTATGAATTAGTTGAAATTACACATCTTGTTATATGTACAAAACGTGAGTTAAATATTGGTTCTATTTATTATGATATCGCCTATTGAAATTAAGTTTATGTTATTATGTTGATTAACATCTGTGAATACAGGGAAAACAGGTTGGAGGGAAGGGATCTGTAACGACCCGTATTTTTGAACATAAAATATTTAATTTAATTTATTATTTTAAATATTATATTTGGAGTGTTAATGGATTTTAATATTTAATTCGTTATTTAAAAACAAAGTTTTAAACGTTAATTTATTTATAACATAAAACGAGCTCGAAATCGCACGGCAGTTCGTAATATTTGGTTTTGAACTTCAATTGAGAATACATGAGCCGATATAAGTCGGATTTCTGTGAAACGAGAAACGTTGGAACCGTGTTGATTATAATTTTCATATGAAAGAGAAAACCCAGATTTCGTTTTATAGTTTGTTAGTTATGGACAAATCAAATTTTTAAATAATCGCTATGGAAAATCGTTATTAAAATATAAGCCTTTAAAATAGCCATTTTACAAACGGACTTCGATTTCGATGAAAAAAGTTTCATTGGAACCATATCGTTAAATTATTGTACGGTGTTGAATTGCGTGGCAAACCGATGTCGTATGGGACCATGGTAGCCATAAACGCCCGTTTATTTTCTATAGCGCGTAATTAAATTTAATAAAGAGTTATTTGGGTATAACTTGAACAGACGGTCGAATTAGACCGTGAAACCAATTCTGTTGAGTTTGTATCGTCGATTAGAGTCAGGATTGGTATATAGTTTGTTATTTTGGGAGACCGGCTAATTTGGTGTCCAAAATGGCATTGTGGTGCGCGTAAAAATAGCCTACCGGGGAAACAGTCTCAGAATGCGACGAAATTGGTGCCGTTGGGTTCGTATCGATTAATTATTACAGGATTTCAAGGTTTCAAGTTGATTTGATTTACCTAGTGATCGTGGAAAAATTAAACGCGTGTTTATTTCTGGTTTCATAAAGGAAATTTTTCATTCCACCTCCGATTTTGACGAAACTTGTCCCATTGGGTTCGGAATATTTTTTTATGCTAGGATTAGCATTTTTATCAGTAAAAAGAAGTCGATTGTGGCTGGTTTCACTTGTTACTTCATGATAAAGTTTCGTTTATATTATAATAATAATATGGTTACCCTATAAATAGCCGAACCCTAGTTTTTCTCGCGTCAAAACAAATGCCATGGTCAACCATTTAATTACACAACGCCTCCAGAACTATTTCGAACGGCCACAAATACATATTTTACTTCCTTCAATTCGCGAAATCCAAGCATTCAATCAAGAAATCTCCTACTGCAAAGTCGAAGAGGGGATTGAGATCTTGCTGACTGACGATGGAGATGGAGTATGGAGTGGTGGATCATCAGCAAATCAGTCGCGTTCAGTTCGTTTTGGAGGGGGTTTTGCTCGCGAATGGAAGAACTGGGTAGATGCGGGTTTCCGTCGAAGGCGAAGGGGATGGCGGCGCACGTCAGGACGGTTCCAGATGATTAATCGATGGTCAGAAGTGAGGCGTACAGGTGGTTGTCGAAGGCAATGAAAGGGCGGAGGATGGTGGAGTTTAAGCCTGTCTGTGTATTGGTGGGTTGAGGATGACCCTCCGATGATTTGAACAAGGAGGACAACGATTGATGGTGTTTGAAGTAATGGTTTCATGGGCACCTAGAAATGAAAGTATGAAGAGAGTGGCATCAAACGCAAGGCTGAGCAAAACAAATGAAGGGTATCAATTTGGTTGTTGATTAAACTAGCGATTGACGTTATTATAACAATAATAATTGGAGAATTAAAGCGTGATGTTGTTGGTTTAAACAGGAATGGAGCTAACAGAAACGAGAATTCACAAAGCAGTGAGGAACCGGAAGGGCATCAGGCCATATTATGAAATTTAACCGTAATTAAAGTTTTATTTAAACTATGATTTAAAATTTATTAACCTTATGGTAATTTATTTAAAACATGTGGTAAAATGGTTTTTAAGTTTGTACAGGAATGAAAAGAAGAGCAGGAAGCGGATGAAGGCAATCAGCCTAATTTCAGTCATAACCGAATGTAATTACTTAGCTTAACCTTTAATTAAGGATTAAATAATTATAACCATATTGTTGACATTTTATATCACTGATACTTTGTACATATGGAACCATGAACTAAAAGAAAACTGCCGGCCTTTATTTCTGAACATACATAATTAGTTTGATTAAATAGGGTAATAATTTATTAGAAATTAATTAATTAATTAAAGGATTAGTTTTATAAAATATGTAGATGGAAACTTATTTGGGATATATGTGGAAAATTAGTTTAATGTAATCAGAGATTAGAATTTAATTAATTAAGTAATTAATAATTAATTAATAGTTTAGATTAAAGTGTTGATAACTTTTACCTTGTTATCAGAATTAAACAAAATGAGATTCCGATGGAATCATATTTTCGAGCTGAATACGATGGAACCAGTCTGGACAGGATTGGAAGCAGCGGAATCTTTCAGTAAAATTAAACGATAGTTTAATTTAACTGAAACTTTACCATTCAACGAAATCAGATCAAGGTGAGTTAAACTCACTCAGTATTTTCCCTATTTATATTTTATATAAATTGGCTTTTGATTTTGTTTTCTCTATTTGCTATGATTGATTGTTTGATAATTATTTATCTGTTTGTTGATTTAACCAATGAAATTAAACCGTCGTTTAATTTCAGTGAAATACCAAATCATTATTCTAACAATTGGTTCGAATAAAGGTAACTCACCTTGGTTGGTTACATTTATAAAATAAACGTGTTTAAATTGTTTGAATTTATTGAATTACTTGCTGTTAATGGTCGTTTTTTTATTCTTATCAGTTATATGAAACTGAATGATTTGATTTGAGATAACCAGTTTGATACAGGGAAGAATAGGTAGGAGGGATCCAACCGGATTCCTCAAATATATGATTTATTTTCATATTATCATATGAACGGTCGTGTTTGGGTGATTGATTTGAGTAGTGATCATTGACTAAAAAGTCAACTTGTGTTATGTTTAACCAATGGGCTATATGAGTTGGGTAATCGGCAGTAAATGGCCTAAAAGTAAATTATTTTGTTTTACCGTCAGGTAAATCAATAGGACTGAAGTTATAAAATTTATTTTATAATTAAAAATAGATTTTGAAAATATATTTTGAATAAAAACTTATTTAAAAGGAAATAAATGTTTATGTTTATAATTGATTGCAAATTGATTTTATAAAGTCAAATCTAATGTTAATCAGATTTGAAAATGTGAAAAATAAGGGAATTAACCTAACGGTTAAATTTGGATAATTGTGTTGATTGAGAAACAATTTAATGGGATTATTTAAATTAATTAATTATATTATTAATTAATTTAAGGGGAAAACGAATTGGAATCGGTTAATAAGATAACCGTGTTTCGAGTGACTAGATTGACTTTTTAATTTGATTTATTACTAAATTAATATGTTTTGAATAGGAAATAATTTAATGAATATTGTTTAGATTATAATAAGTTTAAAAAGGGATTTGCTGTTTATTTTAATTAATAAAGAAATTAACTACTAATGTAGTTAATGGTTGAAATAAATTATTATTTTAATTAATAATAATTTAGAGAATTACTTTTTAATTGAAATTTCATTTAAAGGTTAATCGAAGTTGGAAGAAATCCAATTGATAGGTGATAGGAGTTTATGAACAGGTTTTATTTTAAAACCTGAGTTTTTAACAAAGTGACAAAGAGGACTTTAAGCGAACAGGACAGCTTGAATTAAATGTTACTTAATTAATTGAATTAAATAAAAGTAGATTTAGGATAAAAGGGTTTTATAATAAACCAAAGTTATAAAAATGGGGTTTGAGGTATTATATCGTTAATTCTAAATTAACATTATTTAAGAAGATGGGACTAAGCACAATTGGAATTGAAATAAGGATTCCAAGCAGGAAATGATGTAATAAAATTGAAAAGAGATTTGAAGAATTGAATTTGGATTAAAAAAAAGGGGTCATAAGGTTATATAACCAAATCTGGTTTTTTAAATGAAATGGTTTAAAAGGGAAGAGGTTAAAAAGTGGGGTTTTGTAAAGAAGTTGCTAATTATTGAATTAAGAAAGATGGTTATATCCGAGAAAGAGAATTTCAAAATAATAAGAAGGGTTTTGAAATCATATTTTTGAATATAATAGTTAAATGGAATTTGATTTGAGATTCGAATGAAATATTGGTTTTTGGATTACAACTTACATTTATCTTAAGGTATGAACGTTGTTGATCAAGGTCTGAGAGGTAACTAAAATACCCCAACTTGAACGACTTCGGGTTTATCTGAGAATGATATAAGTTGTAATGGTAGAAGAAAATAGTAAAGTTTATTAGTTTATTATAGAAATAATAACGCAACATTGGTAATGAAGATTTGGAAAAATATATAGTGAAAATTCCAAAGTGAAAAGGGAAATAAAAAGGGGTTGTGTAATGGTATCTTCGAATTAGAAAGGAGACGTAAAGTTGAGTTTTATTCTATAAAAAAATAGCGTTGGTTATTGTTTTCAAGTAATGAAATAGAAGATATTTCATAACGTTATTTTACGAGAAATCAGTTGAAATGATTTCCAAATATTATATAATAATGTGGCGAATGTACTGAAAGTTAGAAATAGAAAACTTAATATGATATATGGTTTTCCTAAGTATAAAAAAATGGTTTTATTTAAAGAATAATCTTATGTTAAATAAGAAGCGAGAAAACTATATTTTTAATATCGAGAGATTTAAGAGTTTTGAATTTACATTTGTTTTAAATTAAAAGGCCAAGTGATGCCGAATATGGAACCAGTGAACTCATTGGATTGTCATGTATGAAACACTGTCTATTTTGATAGTTAAATCACCGACTATCAAATCTTTCCAATACGATTGTTGGTACGGAATGACCGAGATCGAATTTATATTCGAAAACCATTCCGACCGACAAATACGCGATGAGATCAGAAGATGATCGAGATGGAGCAATGAAGACCGTAGATATTCATGAACGGAAGAACCGCTACTAATTTCTGGTTTAGCGGCCAGAGATAAACTGTGATTCTTTCGTGGTTGGAATCTATGGGTTGCAAGGACTTCTCGCTATTGATTCATGGGGTGTTTCCTATATTGGATGCAGTAGGAGAGTACCTTCGGTTCATCCTGTTCCTGGATGACTTGTATGGACGAATGTCTGACAGAGTATTTCCTGAGACCACGTACGATGATTTTTACAAATATACCGAGTGGTGGCAAAGAGGGGAACTTCTTTTATACCCAGAGTATATTTGTGGATGTCAATTAGTGACTTGACGGATCTGACGATGTGGCATTCAAAGTGAATGGTGTCTAAATGTTCAAAAAAGTAAATCTAAACCTCAAGCCTCAACAACCGGGAATTGACAAAAATCGGGCAGGCAGCATGGCTATGTGGGCTGCTCCCATTAGGGTGTATAATCACCTATCTAGAGAAAATCTATTTGCTTCTTTATCCTATTTTGATGCTGTCCCTTTTCGGGAAACGGTAGGTCGCACCCAAACATTGGTGATATATATTCGATAAACTCAAGCGAAATGAGTGGTCGGTTATGTGAGGGCCGGGTTGCAAGACGTTCTTGTTGAACCCTGTGTATTCTCCTGTAGAGATACACTATCGGCAGGTGGTCCCATACCTTATCATAGTCGGAATCCAATCTCCAATAAGCGCCCGTGGTTTTGATTGTATACTATATATGTGGAGCGTGAGATGCAAGCGTTCCACTAGATTGATATTTACTTGAAATTAGACATTATTAAAATATCAGACAAGATATTGGTTTCAAAAATGTTTTGGGTTATTGTAAGGTAAAAACCATCTGTGTTTATGTGTGGATTTGGTCGTACAATTATCCTTTTCTTTGAAAGAATTTAACTTTAAAATCAAGTTGTGTGATATCCTTAATGTTGTGCGAGTTTTTCTCACTCTAGTTCACCAGACTGACCCGGTGTTTTGTAAATGCTCGGGTTAGCCCGGGGTGTACAGGTTCAGGTTATCGAATGCTGTGAAGTCCAGAGACGAGCTGGAGATATTCAGACGTATGATATTATATAACTACTATTCCGCTGTGTGTTGTATATGGGAACAGGTTATTATAACTGTCCCGTTGTGTGATGTACTCTGATATTGTAAGTAATTTTAAAGCTCTCAATAAAGATTTATTTCTGTATTATATTTTGTTCCGCTGCGATGTGAGACTCTGTGTTGTGTTGTTTCTTCTTCTTCTACTATTATAATATTTCTTTCTTTCTTATCTCACCCTCTAAATTCTTTCAAATAACGTTCCGGTGTTTTCGGTGTTTGGAAGGTCGGCATGAGTTACGGTAAAGGTATTTATGTCGATTTTCGGGGCCGAAAATCCCTGGGTCGTTATAGGATCCAACTGGGTTACTCAAAAATCATTATTGTTAATTTTCATATATTGTGATATATTGTGTGTTAAGTGTTCTGTGATAGATTTTATTGTGTTAGATGTTTGAATAGCACTGGCCCTAGGATAATTGGTATTCAAATACCGTAAAAATATATTTGAATGAAATGGAAAATTCATTTGGTTTTTAAAAGGAAATATCTATTTTTGAAATAGAAATGTAATTTCAAAGTTGCTAGAAAAATAATAACTTGTTTTTTTAAATAAAAGTAGTTATATTTATAATCGAAGTTCATAAATGGAAGTAGTAATTTGGAATCATTTTAAACAGAAACGATGGAATTTATTTTGATGTTCGAAATGTAAATAGGATTAAAATAAATCTAAATGGACCTATAATTAAAATTCGACGATGTCAAATGTTTTTAGAATGAATTATATTTAAGAAATTGTATATTCTAAAATCGAACTTGGCAAAGAAATTTATATTTGGTTTGAAATCAATAAATTATATTTGGATACGAAAGCAATACAGACATATAAACTTATCAAATAAAATAGACTAGAAGAGTGATGTGTAAACGAGAATGGATAATAGAAAGGGAAATTTGCATGAGAAGTTATAAAATGACCCCGATAGATGGAATTTTAAGTTGTAAAGGTATTTATGATCTAAATCAAGATTTGATTTGATAAAACGAGTCCAGATTTCTATAAATGAATATATTCAAATTTTAAAGTGAATAATGGTTTAAAAGAAAACATTTTGCATGTTGATATGGTTATAAAAGGAAATTGGTAATGTTTTGGAAATTCAAAAGTAAATTTATAAATTGAGTTAACTTGGAACAATGAGTTTATTCTGAAGTTCAAAACAATAATCGAATAGAAATTATTCGAAGGAGAATTATACATTGAATTTAGGAAGCACTATTTATTTCCATTTTGACATCAATTTTTATTTTATTTATTTATTTATTATTCATTTATTCAAATAAATGAATCAAAGTTATATTTTGAATTAAAAATTTTGGAAGCGGGTGTTATAATACTATTGTTATAATCAATGTTTTTCCGTAAAAGAAGTGGATCTTACATTGAATCCGAAAGTTGCGTGAGAGATGTTTATTTTTAAAATGTTAAGAAATGGAGTTAAGAAAATTAGAAACTAACTGGAGATTAGTCGACTTGAATGGTTTCCTGAGTGTCGATCTGATGTTGGTTTCGACCTTCGGGGTTGATACTTAGGGAACTATTCTCTTACTAGTTTACAGTTTGGGACTAATTAATATGAAAGAATAGTCATGCGTGAATAAGAAATGGAAATGTTTTCCAATGTTAATAACGTATATTTTCTAAACATAGGAAATAAGGATTTATGAATATATGGAAATGTTTTCCAAAAAATCGTAAGAGGCCAAATGAGTTTGAGAATATCACAGAAAAGATATGAAAAAGGGAAAATGGAAATTTGGGAAATGGATAAATTAATAAGTAAATTAATTTAGATCGGGATTAGTGTTGCTTGATGTTTGACTAGTAGAATTTCTATTTGGAAATAGGATTGTTGAATGTATGGATTTTTCCTTTGATAGTTAAATAACCGACTATCAAAGATTTGGCCCATTTTATATTTCCGTTGTTAATACGAAGAGACCAGGATCAGGTTTGTTGTCTGAAAACAACTCTATATGGGCATAAGCGTTACGAATTGAATATACTGAAGATATTTAAAGACAGAGTTAAGTGCAAGGGCTATTTTGTTAATTCTAGGCAGAATTTGCCAAAGACGGACCTATGGGACAATGCCTTCGGTTTGTCGAGTCCCAGGATAACTTGTATGGATGAATATCTGACAGAGTATGCCTAACGGACCATATACATTGATATCTTCAAAAGTATTACGTTTGGTGGCTGAGGAATCCGTTTCTCTTAGCTTTGTACCCAAGATATTTTTATGGAAATCGATAAATGGTTTGGTAGGTTTGAGGATGTGACATTTAAAGTAAATGAAGATGTGATGTTCTTAAAAAGGTAATAGTAACCTCAAGCCTCACAACCAAGAAATGACAAAATTTCGGGTAGGCATCATAACTAAGTGGGTCACTCCCAATTAGGGTGTATTATCACCTATCTAGAGAAAATTCATTTCCTTCTTTAATCTATTGATGCCGTTCGTTTTTGGAAACTGTTTCTGATCCTAACTGTTGGTGATATACATTCGGTACACTCAAGAGAAATGAGTGGCCAGTCATGTGTGGTCGGGTTGCAAGATGTTCTTGTTGAACCCAGTGTATTCCCTTCTAGAGATACCTTGTCATTATCGGAATCGAATCTCCAGTAAGCGTTTGCGGTTTTGATTGTATACTACGTAGTTGGAGCATGTGATGCAAGTGTTCCGCTAGATTGTTATTTGTTTGATTTAGACACTACTATAGATTCATAATATATATGACTCCAAAATGATTTGGGTTATCGAAGGTAAAAACCATCTGTGTTTATGTATGGATCAGTCTTATGATTATCCTTTCTTTTAATAAGGATTTTAAAATTTAAATCAAGTGGTTGGAGTTTAATCACACCAGCCCCATGACTGACCAAGAGTTTATTTTGGTTTTTCTTTTACCCTAAAATCTTGGGTGCCAAAAATTGTACCGGTAGTCAAGTAGTCGAGATTTTACATATATACTTGGAAAAGCTTGGAGCAAGAAACTTTAGCATTTTATAACTATTGTTTATTTCTACTGTATTGTAAGCATTGTACTCTGATAATGGTATATATATACAGTTAATGATTTGTATTTCAAAATTTATGTTATATAATAAATTTTATTCATTCCGCTGTGAGATTCGTGTTTATCCAGACGTTGTTGTATTTATGCTCTTTTTCTATTCGAACTTTCTTTCTTTCTAATTCTTCTTACCCTCTAACATCTTTCTATAAATGATTGGGTAAATTTATGATGATTGGTTAGTCGATATTGTATTTATGTCGATAATCAAAATCAGGAAAATGTCAGTTCGTTACAGTTTGCACCTAAATACTTGTATAGTTTATGATCCGGTAGTCGTCTCAAACCCCATAGGACGTAAGGCTCACCTATCTATAATATGTATGTTAGGGATTGCGGAATGGATCATTAAAGCAAAACAAATAGTAGAGAGAGGGGGTTAATAGTGTTTTTGAGAATTTAACAAAATCTATACTTATATGAACTACTATATGAATCAAACACTACAGAAACCATCACAGACACAGAATCAAACGCAAATGCAAAGATAAACAAAAATAAAGTAGAGAAAAGGGAAGAATAAACCAGATTTTATACTAGTTCGAAATTGCCCCTACGTCCAGTCTCGCACAACGCTGGATTGTGCGGAGTTTTATTACTATATCAATATTCAATTACAACCCTCCTTGATTTCACAACTACAAGGGATATCACCGATTCCACACACCTGATAAAGTATACCTTCCTTGATTTCACGGCTACAAGGGATACCATTGATTACCCGTCCTTGTGTTCACGGCTGCAAGGGATACGGCCGATTCCTTTACTCAACCCAAACAATTAGAAACAGCCTATAACTCTTCAATAGCACTTGATTCGGAGAGTAATGAGTAGAGAGTGTAGAGAGAAGACGATTAATGAAAGCCAAATTGAATTTGGTAGTATAGGTGTAGAAATCACAAAAACAATGGTGTAATGAAAGAGAGTGAAAGTGGAGAAGAAGAAGCGATTAAAAATTTGAAATCATCCCCTTTTTATAATGTGTGAAAGGTTTCAATGTCTCAGAACAATCACAAATAGTGAAAAGACACTTCCTTTCCAATTTGAAAAAATGACAGTTATATGTCGACATGTATATATATGTATGTTGACATATATATGTACAAAATTGAAATTTGAATATTTTTTAAGTGTTTTGATATATATATATATATATATATATATATAATTCCGGAAATTCTTGAATTAAAATATAGTGTTATAAATAAACATTATAAAGTAGAAAATCATATGAAAACATAAGTATAAACAACATAAACATATTTATAAAATTACAGAGTTTTAAACTATATAAATATAAAGTATATAAAATATAAATACATAAAATTTATGTTTGCCTGCTTTGTGACCGGGTTTCCCACAAAAGACTTGAATATGAACATACATTGATGGGCAATCGCTCGGAGAAGTGGCAGAATACGGAACAACTTGGATTTTAACATTTATGGAGACCTGCTCACCTCCTACCAGCTCACCCCCTACCGGCTCACCCCTAGTGGTTCGTGAACCCCTCCTGAGGGAGGTTCGAAACCCTTGGACCATGACTCGACCTGGTCATCACCACCAAATCCTCACCTCAGCTCACTATCCCAGCTCATGAACTATGACCATGAACCGCGATTAGGACCTGCTACTACACATGTAGATCTTGATCTATTCTTGAGGCTATGACCGCTCCTACTTTCCCGGATCGGGTACCATGTGTCCTACCAAGACCCGATCACCATATGGGCTCTCCTACAACTATAAATACACCTCTAGAGGGCATTTCCAAGGGACTTTTTGGGGCATCTCCTTGTACATGGCTGCCATGGACAACACTTCTCCATGAATAACCGCCATCTTCCTCAATAAATTCAATAATATCTAATGGATTAGGAGAGAATTGTTCATTGAATTCGAATGATTGAGATGCAATATTCATTATAATTGTAATCTACAAATGAAATGAGAAAATATGAAGTGGACGTAGGCTTGTTAACGTCGAACCACTATAAAAATCTTATTGTCTTGCTTTCTCTTATATTTTTCAGTTATTTCTTCACATCCTATGCTTGAAATACAATAATTTGGGTGTTAGGACCACTTTTTGGTCTAACATTTTGGTGCTTTCATTGAGAGTTGAATTCTCAACACATCGGATTGTTATTCTACTATTTGGATATGAAAGTCCAAAAAACCATCTGCATTTCTGCCATTTTCAAAGATTTTATTGATTTCCGTAAAATCAGGACTTTATGGCTCTAAAGAAAGCAGGGGAATCTCAAACTTCGAGACCAAATGAAGAATGAATAGATAATGCATAGGAGCAGGTGGCCACCTCGCGACTCGTGATTCGTAGGGGGTCCACGACCCGAGTCGGAACCATTGTCATGACCCAACATGCCATGTGTGCCATTGATTAAGGCCATACATGGGCCGAATACTTTGCATGCCAGAGAAGAAGGTTGTATGACAGTTGCATGCGAATAGTGGGTCACATAATTTAGCACATTACCGCATGCATTTTAAGAGTATGGAACCGCCTGGAGACCCACTCGTGGGCATGAAACAAGCACTCATGGGATCGTGGAACCACCTGGAGATGTGTTACGAACTGGTGTTATACTTAGTGTTGCCAGGATTTTGAAATAATATGGTATATCAGTTCGTGAGCTAACATGTCTTCATGACCTGCTTTACGTCAGTCACTAAAGCATCACGAGCCAAAATATGTAAACTGTGAATGGACTAAAAACCAGAAAAGTGGTGGTGAATAGAGATCACGAACCGGAGTTATATTGCACGACCTTTACAATGCAAGATCAGCGGTTAACATAAGTATAAATCACGAATCAATACCATGTGTCGCCAATGCCAGCGTGGTTCAATCATCACCAATCATAGTCTAGCCCCCAGCATACTCAAGACAACAGTAGAGTGATTTTCACGTATAAGAAAATGTTGTATATCAGTTGCCAGGGGAATAAGAGAAAAGCTGTATGAAATAGAAAGTTCTCACGAGTGTGATGTATATGAAGTACATACATTCACGTGTGTGACCCTCAATGCATAGAAGGGTAAAAGTAAAGTGGTTGGCTGAGTGGTCTAAGGCGTTAGAATCAGGGTCTGGTTCATGAGTGGTTAGGCTAACACGTAGTGTGAACACATGAATGATATTACCAAAGAACAATATACTCACGAGTGGACTAGCACACGAGTGGGTTAAGCTGGAGTACGGTATGTTGTTGACAGCTCATTCATAAGTGGAGATGTGCTCATGAATAGGACAGGCCATCATGAATCGGCCACTGTGAATTGATCAATCATGAACGGTGCCACGTGATAAACATGCACGAGCTGATGATTCACGAATGGGGAGTCACAAGTTTGGTCCACGAGCCAAACATGCATGATTCAGCTTCAAATTACGAACCAGTCATCGTAAACAATTCCTTGTCACAACCCGAAGAGACACAGCGAACCGCGTCCCAGAAAATCAATGATGAACAAGAATCACGATCGCCGCCGGGACTATGGGGCCCCAAACCCCCACCTGCGCTGCGCCCGAACCCGTTGACGGCTCGTCTTCGGCTCGGAGCATGGCTCGCCTTCGGCTCGAAATACGTTTTGGCCTACAGTTATCAACTTATTAAATGAGATTCAGTAGATAGTCCAAGGATATCGAAAACAAATTAGCAACGACTGGAATTCTTCCTAGAGCCGTAATACATATGTACTGATGTTATTCAATGTGAGGAGTTAAAAAAAATTCTGCATGCTGGTTATGACAGTATACAAGATAACGACTGTCTCATAGCAGCCTCCTCTTATGGATCTCCGATGGTGTATGGATTTCACCAATGAAACCGGTGATTTCTCCCAAACGAGTAGTGACCGCCTGATTTGTGCGAGTTAGACCTGTCCAATCAGCGGGGTCTTGAATGATGGTTATATGGAACAGTCCAGGCATTGCTTCGAAGATAATTCATATGATCCTAACAATCATGATTATCAATGATGGGACATCAGAAAGTAATTGAAGATCCTAGCACGACGAAGTTACACCTTACTTGAATGACGTGGTGAAAGACATATGTCATGTGGTTCGCTCCCTGAATAACTTAGCTAACCTTTGCAATGCCTATTTGCTTTCGACTGCATCAAGGAAGACTGATTTCCACCAGATAAAGGTCACATCAACACACTTTGGTGCCCGAAATTAGGTACCAGTTGAGCCACCGTAAGCCATGATCACACTATGGATCCTTACCCAGGTGATAGCAATTTGACTTCTCATCAGCAACCATGCGACCATCCCTAGCAAAATCCGGAGCTTACATCGCGTCTTGTTGTCTATCGTCCAAATTCCTAATCGAGGATGGAGTGGGAACAGCCCATATTTACCAAATTACTGAAGGAACTTGCTATTTGGTTGAGTGACATAAGGTACGAAATAGAGATGGCATGGAACCCAACAACACTTCCCCTCCCAATGAGATGGAGTGTGAAGGAGGCATGGGCTTAGCAAGAAAGGAAGACGTTGCACAAAGAGTTGCCCGATGATCTACCCAAAGATACAGATCCCAAAGAGGATGAAGATTTGGGATGCAGGAAGGCGACATCTAATGAAGCAACTGGTCAAAGATGGAAAAGCTCGCTTACAGCTTGATTGCTTCGAGAAAACTCTGCCACAATTTTCATATTCGTTTGATTGTGATACACACTGATTAGCCACTACGATAGATCCTGCAGTGACTTAGGAATCCGGAAGATGGCTCAAATAGAACATCGAGGTGAACCAGTTTGATCTCAATTTCCTCCAAAAGAAGTGCCTATGGAGACAAGTATTAGTCGAATTCATCGCTAAATTCACCATTTCCGAAAAGGGTGTGTTAGACGAAGAAGATGGCCCCTAGAATTGAAAACTGAACTCAAGCATCCGGAAGCTGTATACAAATAGTGCAAAGATTGATCAGCGGTTCGGCGTCAGAATTGTAATGATAAGTCATGAAGGATAGTCAATTTACTATGCCATACGGTTGGAATTTTCCGCTACTAAAGCGAATTCCAAAGATGTGGCCCTAATTGCCGGATTGAAACTCGTCGAGGAGTTGAGAGTAACGATGTTGAACATATTTTATTACTTTTGGAGTGTACTTTACCAGATTCGGAAAGGATCCCAAACGGACGAAACACGACTCATAGCTTACCTTGAACGGGTAGAGAAGTTATTGGATGAATTGGAACATTAAAACATACCTTATACTCTGTGCACAGAGAGTCAGAAGACGGATAACCTGGCCAAGTTAGCAAGTTCTGACAATTCAAAATAGATGGAGATGATTTCTTTCAGACATTAGAAGCTACAAGTATTGATCATATGGAAATTGATCCAGTGCTAGAGGCCGAGCCATATAGAGAGTCACAAATGATCCCCATAAAGAACTCCCTACATAATGGAGTGCTTACAGCAAGAAAAAGAAAGGGATACCTTCATTCATAGAGCCTCAAGATGTAGCATGAAAGGAAACATTGCTTGTTTCCCTTGGAAAGTTGTCCAAAGATAGACACCAATGAATCCCATTGCTGAATATACTGCCTGAATGATTCGAAAAAAATCACTAATCAGCTTCACACTAGATAGGAGGTGTACATGAACAGAACATCTGATGAGCGACGTTTCGGAGTTAGAAAGTGAAGATCCACAATCCCGCTCCCTTCATCGACGGACTGCCATGTAACTTGTGCACCAAATGCTGGGGAAAACTGGAGATTCAAGCGAGGATTGCTCGTGATTACCTTATCTAATCCATAGCTGATACATCATAAGCTCGCATGACCGACTGCCTCAGTCTTGCTCGAAGGTTGGCGGGCTAAAGATATGAAACACTCAAATCTGGATAATTAGTGATTTTCTGCATACCAACCCTTGTCATTGACATGGGATCAAAGGCATATCGACAAATTTACGAGATATGATTATCTCTCCAACCGCTATATCCTATTTCTTAGTATGGAAAGTGAAAAAAAATTCTATAAGCATGAATCCACTGTTCTCCTACCAATTACAGTCCTAGCAATGTGATGATGTGCTACTATTAGCGGTACAAACATGATTCCCTGACACTCAATCCTTGCCCTCGATGTGGGGGAAAGAAGGAGATTCTAAAGAGATGTGACATTGTTACTCCAAGACCCCGATCAGGGTCCATTTATTCTTGGGACTACCGCCCCTCAATAATTTGAAAAGGCATCTGTCACCACCTTAAGGTTTTGGAAGCCATCCCCTGGGAGAGACATGACGAGGCAAAATGGACCTGCAAAGAACCAGCAATGCCATTTCAGCTTTGAATGATATTCATTCCATTAACAGGATTATTCTTTAGCCATGACTCTCATATTTGCATGCTTTATGAGTTATTGATATAACTAACTCATATGAATTAATACATAGATGGTATAGGTACCTAGGATTCGATACCGATCAGATTTCTAACATCCGCATATGAAGTTATGGGAAAAAAGCCATAATGAGTGTTAGATCCAATAGCTCAAACACCCAAACTAGCAATAATTCGAATGAAATGAAATCAAAAAGAAAAGAGAAACACACGATTTATAGTGGTTTGGCATTAAAGAGCCTATGTCCACTTTCTACTCTTTGGATTAATGATTCAAATATAAATACAATAGTAGTTTTCACTCAATTTTTCTCATACAATGCGTAAATTCACTCAGTGTTTCTGGTTTCTCACTTTTTATTGTATTAGTGATCTGAATGTAGTGATAAAATTTGGTTGACAAGGGAGTTTGAGCTCTGAATTTGCCAAAAGATCCCTTCATATGACCATTGGTGGTCTATTTATTGGTGAAAAATGTCTCTGGACTGGCTCCGGTTCGGATGCACGTGGCGCTCGCTCCTTAAAACTCAGGTTCGGATGGAACAAAACGAATACAGTGCATCAGGTTAGTGGGTGAACGTGGGGGAAATGGCATACAACTGCTCCGCATCGTGGACTCTAACTGTTGCAGCTTCTAATTCGGATCGGATGCATTAAGGAGTGGAGGAGCGGATCGTGCAGATCTGAACCGATCGGATTCTGCTTGTGTGTAACACCCCACCTCCGCCAGGGTCACTCACAAAGGGAATGCACTAGTTTTGGTGGAGTATTATCTAGGTAAACATACACAGAGATATCACAAGGCAGAACATAAATAAAGCAGCGGTAGAAATTAAAAACCAAATTTTTATTACTTTCAAGAAAAGAGTCAAAACCTCATATATCCAAGGTACAAATTATTCCATTACATCAAGTTCCAAATAAAGAAGCATAAACTTAAGATAACAAAAGTAAATTATTCCCCATAAATAGCAGAAGCAGCCATAGCAAAGCTCAAGACCAAACTGTACATGAGCTGTTAGAAAGCAAGCTAAATCCAAGCTAAGAGCTAGTGTTTCCTCCCTGAGAACCTAGGGGGGATGAAAGAAAAAGAGGCGAAAGAAAAAGGGTCAGTCATAAGACTAGTAAGCCCTAGTGACTTTCAGTATAAAAACTAGTAAAGGTAACATGACATGCGAAAATTGGAATTAAACATAAGGATGAAACTAGGACTGATATGATAAACAAGATAAGTCAAGTCTAGTATCGCATATTCAAAATTTGCTGCACCTTCTGTACTAGTGTTCTAACCCATGTAAAGTATTAATCATGAAATGATCCCTTGGCCTAGTACCATGAAGTGACCCATTACGGGGTCCTACGGTACGATCTACTAATCGATCGGCTCCCTTCAAGTTCTAGCTCGCCATGTGTCTGTGTCATACGGCCCTATCCTGAAATGTAGTTACCTGTGCTAGGTCCACCATAGGGTGTATCAAGTCCTATGGTGCCAACCACCGACACGAATCAAGAACGCACAGTGTAAACCTACGGGTGCCCAATGCCTGCTTTTTCAACTCCGAACTACGTGCACGACCATAGTCCGCCTGAACCTACAAAGGCACACCTACTCAGCCATCGTTCTGGTCGCTTACAATCAGCCCAGTAATTGTGCCCAACCCTGCCTAGTCCCAGGGTATCGTGATACATCTAAGTGGGTTACTGCTGAAAAGGACCGCGTAACTAGGGTTTCTAATGGGTTAAGTGTTGACATTCAAATTCATGACTTAACCCTATCTAAATTATGTATCAAGTTGGTTAAGTGTGTTCGAGCGGTTCATGACTTAACCTTATCAAATCATCGTGTCAAGTTGGTTAAGTATATTCAAGTGGTCCATGACTTAACCCTATCATGTGGCATTAATTCATTAATGCACCCAACCTCTCACATTAGACTAACTGTTGTGGTCACTGGATTTGCCTGGCGGTTCCGGGCAGATTTACACCACAACATAGTCTAACCTCGGGTTTTACGTGCGATATGACCAACTACCCACATTGGATCCTATTGTTTGCAGCCACTGGATTTGCCGGGCGGTTCCGGGCAGATTTACACTGCAAACTCAACCCAACCTCGAGTTGGTCATTTTCAAGTTTATCTAAGTGTCATGTCCAGATTCAAGTTTTCGAGTCTAGATTCATTTAAAAAAATTTAGGTCATGTTTATGTCAAATCATGTCAAGTTCATGTCTGTAACACTCCACGTCCATTAATGTCATTCACCAGGGGAATGCATTAACTTCCGTGGAGGTCATAAGTGAATATAGAACAGAGAAATTACAACAAGACAGATAATAAATAGCACTTGAAAATCTAAAACTTCATTTTATTGCAGCGGAAATTAAATATGTCTGTTACATCATAAAACCATAGATCATAACCAAGTACAATATCCATCTTCACAAAAACAAAATACATAATCCCATTACAATAAATAGCCATTAAAAAGAAAGATAACAAGATGGACTTTACTTCTGCAGTCCAAGCTTTCCAAGAGATAAGCGATCCAACTAGACTCCACTAGAACTTGGCCCAACCTGAGGACCTGAAGGAAAAAAAAAGATGGAAAAGAGGGGGCCAGACATAAAGTCTGGCGAGTATGATAATTCTACAATACTATTATCAAAATAACTGGACTAAGGCATAAGCTGGAAAACAAGGAAATGTCTATGAAAGAGCAGATTAAGGACATAGACAATCGCTAAAGGAAACGTTATAGGCGCTCCTAAATACTAAAGGATAAACACTATACTGCACCACACCAGTCACCCTAAAGATTGATCCCACTTAGCTTCACTTAGAAACTTTCTTAATGACTTTACGTACTCCTAGCTGACTACATAGGTGCCGCTTGCTCCTATCTCCACTAGGTGTACCCCACTTTCCATTTTTCGATCGGCTCCCTACTCGTAGATACCCGTGATGGCCCCACAGTGGGGTGTATCATTCCCCTAAAGTGGCAACCCGATATAACGGAGATGCACGGCTTATACCTACACGATGCAACAACGTCTTACCTACCAGCCCGGGTCCACACACGCATATGAAACCCGTTGGACTTGCTTTGCCACCGCTCCCTGTTTTGGCCTCTTATAGTCAAACCAAGTATGCGTGTCCCGTCCTCGACTTGGGTCGAGCCCACAAAAATACGTTTTGGGATACTGGTTGAAATGGGCCCCCATTACTTCCCACAAGCATTCCACCTAAGCTTGTCCCATTAGTCCATCCACTTAACCCACTTAGTCATGTTCATTTACATGTGTATTTGGTTAAGTCTAATCGTATTTCAAATGCCTCTAAAGGCAACCACTAGATTCCTCATGCCACCCAAGGCACCTACTTAACCCCCATGTCCCACCTTACATGATTATCTGGCTAAGTATTTCTTAATTCATTTAAGGCCATAACCTCATAAAGACCTCTCACATTAGACTGGCGTTTATGGCAGCTGGATTTGCCGGGCGGGTCCGGGCAGTCTTATACCATAAAAGAGTCTAACCTCGTGTCTTTACAACTTTTATGCTTTAGTTTGGGCCTAGGACCTCTCACATTGGGCCGACATTTGTGACTACTGGATTTGCCGGGCGGGTCCGGGCAGGTTTACGTCACAAACGGGTCCAACCTCGTGTCCTAAGCATTGATTATTATTAATAATCCACTTTCCCCAATTTTAATAATTCCCTACTTGAATTATTAATTAATTCCAAATTCAACAATGTCCATAATTGACTCAATTATGGACATCCATTCAAGGCGTGCAAAATCATACAAAATTGCACCCAATTTATTAATTCCTAATATCACCCCTACCCCACGTTTGAACGTTTATTCGCAAAATATATATTAGACTCGAATAGTCTAACTCATAGCATAAAAGAGATTATCACAATAACAACATGTATATATGACTAAATGAATCATAATAAGGGGTGAAACTTGCATATGTACAACTTGCATAGGATTATACATGTCATGGATCTAAAGATGTCAACTTGTTCATAATTCACATAATATGGTCTCAATCAAATTTCATAAACTTGCATAGGAACATGTGTGAATCAACATCATCTAATCTAACAATATGGGTTTATATGGGTACACCTAACTCAATAGGCAAATTCCCATAATAAAAATTCATTTAGTCATAGATTCATTCATATGGGTAAACCTAACTTAATAGCCAAATTCCCATAATCATGATCCATTTAATTTTTAGAAAAAAAACATAAACTTTAAAACATGATCCAATTTGCATAAATAACAACATCATGATTTTACAACTTGTACGATTCAACACAACTTAACATGATATCATAATCATATAACTTATGGATTTCCAACATATGTGTTAACATGAGATCTACAACATATATAAGATTTATGACATAACATAGCATGATTTACACATAGCATAGCATGATAGCATAACATATCATAGCATGATTTTCATCATAGCATGGCATAGCATAGGAGAATTTACAAGATATGATTTACAACATATGACAACATAATAACATAACAAGAGATCCACAATATAGAATTTACAATTACAATTCACATCACTTTCTTGTGATCCATTCATAACTTAATCGAATTATTTTATAATAACATTGTGAGAATCATCATACTCACAATTTAAAGAAGAGAAATAGAAAGAGTCTTTGATTTAATTTGTTTGTTGAGTAGATTTAGTTGTAGGCTAGGCTTTCTCCTTCTTCTTTAGTTTGTGACGGCTACGCTGAACTCCATGGCAACGACATGTCGGTAGCTCTCCAATTTTTCAAGTGATTTAGGGTTAGAGTCTACCCACTTATTTATAGATGTGAGGATGCATTTAGGCCATTAGATTTACCCTAGAATAGATTAGAGCCATTAGATTTCATCCAGCCTTCAAAACACAGCCCGAAAACCCAACCAGATGCACCCAGGTCACCTGGGCTCGACCAGGGAGGTCGACACCCTGGTCGACTCTAGTGTCGACCTGGCCCCCCCAGGTCAACTCCCAAGTCGACCCCCAGGTCGACCTGGTCTGGGCGGGAGTTTTCCCGCCTGCCTCCATTTCTGTGTTTTTGAAATCTGTTTTAAAATTTGAATTTTTCGTGAAACTTCTCGAGGCCATATCTCGGTCATACGAACTCCGATTCACAAAATTTTGGACTCTATTTCGCATATTTTTCCGAGACGAACACAATGGCGCAGCCCGTTTCCCAATATTCTTATATTTGAAATTAATTATTCTTTCATTTGTGAATATTAGTATTAACTGATTTACGGGGTGTTACATTCTCCCTTCCTTAAAGGATTTCGACCCCGAAATCTTCAAGTCAAGAAGAATGTTTAACCTAACATCCAATCAACCATCTACTTAATCATCAAACACTGGCATCCACTGTCCTTATAGACTTCTAATGCTTGTATGTTTAAATGCATAGTGTGTGTATATGTCCGTATCTAATGCAAAATCAGGCGGTCCACTGATTCAGTTGACCTCCTTGATGCAATTCATGATAGTGCCATGCATCCATTATGTATGCAAAAGATCCTAATTGCTTACATACTACTTCTATATGCGTGCACATCCATTCAACCGAATGCAGCATCTATATGATGGTACAACCATTATACATACTAAATACATTCATTTATGCAATATGCAATATGTAGTGACTGAGCCGATCTAGTGCCTAAAGTGTGTGTATATATGCATCCACGAGCAACCACTAGCAAACACTTGCATCCATTTTGCATCCATCATACATAACATGTCTCAAACACATGTTTCAACCATAGGATTATCCTAACTAAAGGTCAAAGATACTATTGAGAGGACATACTAAAGATAAGATAAGATAGGCTAAGCGATAAAGGAGAAATTAAAAGACATACCCTCAAAAAGAAAAGGGTACAACGAACGCATCTTCTCTTCTGTCTCCCAAGTAGCGTTTCTCTGATCATCTCCCCATTGCACTTTAACTAGTCTGACCTCTCGATTCCTCAACTTTTTGATCTCCGACTCAAGAATGCATGTAGGAGCTCGTCTAATTGTTGCATCACGCTCTATTTCCACCTCTTTAAGCAAGCTCGGCTCTACCACCTCCGCGGTCTTGTGCAAACACTTCCTCAAATGTGATACATGGAATACGTCGTGTACTCCACTAAGTTTCTCAGGCAACTCCACCCTATACGCCATCTTCCCAATCCTGTCTTTTATAGGAAACGGCCCTACAAACCTTGGCGCTAATTTCCCAACGGACCCAAAGCGAACAACATTCCGTAACGGAGATACTTTGATAAAAACCATGTCCCCAATGTCAAACTCAAGATCTGTCCTCCTCTTATCAGCATACGATTTCTGCCTATCTTGTGCTGCTTTCATCCTCCTTCAAATCACATCAATCTTCTCCGAGGTTTCCCTAACCATATCGGGCCCAAGTAGGATTTTATCGGTAGATTCCCACCAACATGTAGGCGAACGGCAAGGCCTTCCATAAAGAGCTTCGAAAGGTGCCATGCCAATACTAGACTGAAAGCTATTATTATATGCGAATTCTACCAACGGAAGGTGCTCTTCCCATGTACCCCCAAAGTCTAGGATACAAAGCCTTAAAAGATCCTCTAGAATACGATTCACCCTCTCGGTCTGGCCGTCCGTCTGAGGATGATATGCGGTGCTCAAACATAGCTGAGTCCCTAACGCCTCTTGTAAATTCTTCCAAAATTCGCTAGTGAAGATGGGATCACGGTCGCTTACTATACTAGAAGGAATACCATGCAAACGAACTATCTCTTTAATGTATACAGAAGCCAACCACAGAGCAGTCCTCTTACTTTTCACGGGAATAAAATGGGCGCTCTTAGTAAGTCTATCTACTATAACCCAAATCCCCGTATTACCCTTCCTTGATCTTGGTAATCCATCCACAAAATCCATTGAGACGCTTTCCCATTTCCATAGTGGAACTTCCAATGGGTGAAGCAACCCACCGGGTTTCTTTTGTTCCGCTTTTACTCGTTGGCACACCAAGCATCTAGCGACGTACTCGGCCACATCCTTTTTCATACCTGCCCAAAAGAAAACCTGCTTCATATCTTTGTACATCTTGTCTCCGCCGCGATGAATGGTCATCTTTGAGCGATGAGCATCATCAAGAATGGCCTTCCTTAAGTCTTCGTCTTGTGGTACACAAAGTCTATTATCCCTTCGTAACCAACCCTTATCGTCTAGGGTATACCTACGAAGATGGCTAGATGACTCCCCTCCTTTGAGCTTTTCTACTATCTCAACCAACTGTGGGTCGTCTTGCTATGCCTCACCAACTCGTCCTAGAAGTGTAGGTCTAACCTCCAAGGATGCTAACAAACCAGGTACTAGGTCAACGGAGGGTGTAAAGTCAAACATGGAGATGAATTCTAAGCTTCGTCGTTCAACAAACAACGGACTCAAGGACAACATTTTCCTACTTAAGGCATCTGCTACCACGTTACCCTTGCCCGCGGTATATGCTATTTCAAAATCGTAGGAGGCTAAGAATTCCATCCACCGTTGCTGCCTTAAATTCAAATCCTTCTGAGAGAATAAGTATTTTAATGATTTGTGGTCAGTGAACAGTTCGAATTTCTCACCAAGAAGATAGTGACGCCAAGACTTAAGCGCGAAAACAATTGCGGCTAACTCAAGGTCATGCGTAGGGTAATTCTTTTCATGAACCCTCAACTGCCTTCCACCATAGGCTATTACTCTTCCCTCTTGCATGAGGACCGCGCCAAGTCCCGTCCCACAAGCATCAGTATAGACGGTAAACGGTTTATTCCCGTCTGGCAGCACTAAGACTGGGGCTGAAGTTAAGGCTCTCTTTAAACGTTGGAACGCATCATCACAATCTTCGTCCCACGTAAAAACCAGGTTCTTCTTCGTTAACCGTGTTAATGGAGCTGATATTTTTGCGAAGTCTTTGATAAACTTCCTATAATAGCCAGCCAACCCCAAGAAACTTCTTACTTCGGTTACATTTTTAGGGACCTTCCAATCTTGGATGGCCACCACCTTTGCGGGATCCACTGCTATCCCTTCCTTGGAAACCACGTGCCCTAAGAACCGTACTTCTTTCCTCCAGAAGTGACACTTAGAAAATTTTGCCTTAAGGTTATGCGCTCGAAGGGTTTCCAACACTTCCCTAAGATGTAGGGCATGCTCTTCTTCATTCTTAGAAAAGACTAAGATGTCATCCACAAAGACTACCACGAATTTGTTAAGGTACTCCCTAAACACCCTACTCATCAAATCAACAAAATATGCGGGGGCGTTTTTCAAACCAAAGGGCATCACTAGCCATTCATAGAATCCGTCAGGAGTCCTAAAAGCAGTCTTATCTATACTATCCTCAGCCACTCTCAGTTGATGAAAGCCAGTGGCTAAGTCCAACTGCGAAAACACTGAGGCGCCAACTAACTGATCAAAGAGATCGTCAATCCTCGGCAGTGGGTGTCGGTTCTTTTTAGTAAGCTTGTTTAGTTCTCTATAGTCCACACAAAGTCTAAGGGACCCATCCGCCTTTGTAGCAAATACTACTGGAGCACCCCACTCCGATATACTACGTCTTATGAACCCCTTCTCAAGCAACTCCTTCACTTGCTTATTGAGTTCCCTCCTTTCACGAGGAGCCATGTGGCGCACTGGCAAAGATACGGGTTTAGCATTATCCACAAGATAAATTCGAAAGTCTATCTCCCGCTTTGGAGGTAAGCCCTTCACCTCCTCAAACACATCCGGATATTCCCGGACCACCTCTACCGATCGTAGATTCTCTACAGACGCGTCAAGCGATTCAAGATAACTCAGCATAACGGAATCTATGGGATTACAAAAGATGTCGAGAGTGTTACCAAGGCGAGTCACAAGCCTAACTACTCTCCTTTCACAATCAAGAATGGCCCCATTTCTAGATAACCAATCCATTCCTAAAATTAGCCCATAGCCCGTGAAGCCCAATACATAAGCATCACATCTAAATTCAACGCTAAGTATAGAGATTTTCAAATCCAAACATATCATGGTCAAATGAGCCAAACCCCCAATTGGATTTGAAACAACCAAGGGATCCTCTACTAAACTGGTGTTCAAGTGCAGTAATTCAACTAATGATGCAGAGATAAACGAATGGGATGCGCCAGAATCGAATAAGGTACGGACAGGATGATCAAACAGAAAAACTAAGCTTTCAACAGAAATTGTTCTACCTCTTTCTTGCAGCGGTGGGGCCGCAATAGCCTGAACTTGCCCCCTTGCCTGCCCTGGTGCCATAAGAGCCTGCACCTGTCCTCCCGAGGTAAACCCTGCCCTCTACCCCTTCTTTGGGCAGTCCTTCACCAAATGTCCCGCATCTCCACATTGAAAACAACCAGTCTTCTTTTTCTTTCTACAATCGTTGCTGAGATGGCCAGGCGTCCCACAATTGAAGCATGTCTTCTTCCCTTTGCCATTATTGTTTTTACCACCCTTCTTATTTTGCTGTTGGGGTTTCTTCGGATCCCCTTTCTTTTCAACTTCCTTATCCTCATGCATAAGTGCCATTTCTACTAGCCTTTCAAAGGTGGCTCCCATAGGGATGTGGGTCATAGCCAACCCTTGCAACGGTTCATTCAAGCCTCTAACGAACCTCAAAGCTTTCTTCTCTGGCGTGTTCACCAACTCCAAGCCAAACCTTGCTAACTGATTAAATTTATTGACATATTCCTTCACTGATAAGCTCCCTTGCGTTAATGTCAGGAATTTTTCCATATTTAAATTCTCCTCTGCCCTTGAAAGAAACTTTGCCTCAAACCTTCGTCTGAAATCCGCCCATGAATCAACTGGACGTTCCCCGTTAGTGACCTCCCACCAAAACGAGGCCTCTCCCTTCATTAACCAAGCAGCTAAACGGACTTTCCTCCCATCTTCCACTTCAGAGATATCCAACAATTCCTTAGTCTCCTTAAGCCAGTCTCTGGCCTCCACAAACGTCTCAGTCCCTTGAAAAGTTTTTCCTCCCATAGCCTTAAATTCCTTGCACGTCTTTGCAAAAGTTTCAGCACGAGGAGGAGGAGGAGGAATGGGTGCAACTAGGGGTGGAGGAGCATCTGCTGGGCCTGCAGTGGTGGCCCTAGCCTCCAAATATCTCCTAAACCACCCTGGAACCGTCACACCTTCTGGGAGATTAAGATCTTCAGCCATGCTGAAACGAAAAAGGAAAGATTCAAAATGGAGAATTCGAAAGATAAAGATAAGGATATGGCTATTTGGGATTATGTTTTCCATAAAAATTCTCTCTAAATAACATGTTTTTGAAAGCACTTCTTCCAAAAATACTTTAGAAAAATATTTTTCTAAAAATTTTATCTGTTCTGGTAACCTTATGCTCTGATACCACGTGTAACACTCCACGTCCATTAATGTCATTCACCAGGGGAATGCATTAACTTCCATGGAGGTCATAAGTGAATATAGAACAGAGAAATTACAACAAGATAGATAATAAATAGCATTTGAAAATCTAAAACTTCATTTTATTGCAGCGGAAATTAAATATGTCTGTTACATCATAAAACCATAGATCATAACCAAGTACAATATCCATCATCACAAAAACAAAATACATAATCCCATTACAATAAATAGCCATTAAAAAAAAGATAACAAGTTGGACTTTACTTCTGCAGTCCAAGCTTTCCAAGAGATAAGCGATCCAACTAGACTGCACTAGAACTTGGCCCAACCTGAGGACCTGAAGGAAAAAAAAAGATGGAAAAGAGGGGGTCAGACATAAAGTCTGGCGAGTATGATAATTCTACAATACTATTATCAAAATAACTGGACTAAGGCATAAGCTGGAAAACAAGGAAATGTCTATGAAAGAGCAGATTAAGGACATAGACAATCGCTAAAGGAAACGTTATAGGCGCTCCTAAATACTAAAGGATAAACACTATACTGCACCACACCAGTCACCCTAAAGATTGATCCCACTTAGCTTCACTTAGAAACTGTCTTAATGACTTTACGTACTCCTAGCTGACTACATAGGTGCCGCCTGCTCCTATCTCCACTAGGTGTACCCCACTTTCCATTTTTCGATCGGCTCCCTACTCGTAGATACCCGTGCTGGCCCCACAGTGGGGTGTATCATTCCCCTAAAGTGGCAACCCGATATAACGGAGATGCACGGCTTATACCTACACGATGCAACAACGTCTTACCTACCAGCCCGGGTCCACACACGCATATGAAACACGTTGGACTTGCGTTGCCACCGCTCCCTGTTTTGGCCTCTTATAGTCAAACCCAGTATGCGTGTCCCGTCCTCGACTTGGGTCGAGCGCACAAAGATACGTTTTGTGATACTGGTTGAAATGGGCCCCATTACTTCCCAAAAGCATTCCACCTAAGCTTGTCCCATTAGTCCATCCACTTAACCCACTTAGTCATGTTCATTTACATGTGTATTTGGTTAAGTCTAATCGTATTTCAAATGCCTCTAAAGGCAACCACTAGATTCCTCATGCCACCCAGGCACCTACTTAACCCCCATGTCCCACCTTACATGATTATCTGGCTAAGTATTTCTTAATTCATTTAAGGCCATAACCTCATAAAGACCTCTCACATTAGACTGGCATTTATGGCAGCTGGATTTGCCGGGCGGGTCCGGGCAGTCTTATACCATAAAAGAGTCTAACCTCGTGTCTTTACAACTGTTATGCTTTAGTTTGGGCCTAGGACCTCTCACATTGGGCCGACATTTGTGACTACTGGATTTGCCGGGCGGGTCCGGGCAGGTTTACGTCACAAACGGGTCCAACCTCGTGTCCTAAGCATTGATTATTATTAATAATCCACTTTCCCCAATTTTAATAATTCCCTACTTGAATTATTAATTAATTCCAAATTCAACAATGTCCATAATTGACTCAATTATGGACATCCATTCAAGGCGTGCAAAATCATACAAATTTGCACCCAATTTATTAATTCCTAATATCACCCCTACCCCACGTTTGAACGTTTATTCGCAAAATATATATTAGACTCGAATAGTCTAACTCATAGCATAAAAGAGATTATCACAATAACAACATGTATATATGACTAAATGAATCATAATAAGGGGTGAAACTTGCATATGTACAACTTGCATAGGATTATACATGTCATGGATCTAAAGATGTCAACTTGTTCATAATTCACATAATATGGTCTCAATCAAATTTCATAAACTTGCATAGGAACATGTGTGAATCAACATCATCTAATCTAACAATATGGGTTTATATGGGTACACCTAACTCAATAGGCAAATTCCCATAATAAAAATTCATTTAGTCATAGATTCATGCATATGGGTACACCTAACTTAATAGGCAAATTCCCATAATCATGATCCATTTAATTTTTAGAAAAAAAACATAAACTTTAAAACATGATCCAATTTGCATAAATAACAACACCATGATTTTACAACTTGTACGATTCAACACAACTTAACATGATATCATAATCATATAACTTATGGATTTCCAACATATGTGTTAACATGAGATCTACAACATATATAAGATTTATGACATAACATAGCATGATTTACATATAGCATAGCATGATAGCATAACATAGCATAGCATGATTTTCATCATAGCATGGAATAGCATAGGAGAATTTACAACATATGATTTACAACATATGACAACATAATAACATAACAAGAGATCCACAATATAGAATTTACAATTACAATTCACATCACTTTCTTGTGATCCATTCATAACTTAATCGAATTATTTTATAATAACATTGTGAGAATCATCATACTCACAATTTAAAGAAGAGAAATAGAAAGAGTCTTTGATTTAATTTGTTTGTTGAGTAGATTTAGTTGTAGGCTAGGCTTTCTCCTTCTTCTTTAGTTTGTGACGGCTACGCTGAACTCCATGGCAACGGCATGTCGGTAGCTCTCCAATTTTTCAAGTGATTTAGGGTTAGAGTCTACCCACTTATTTATAGATGTTAGGATGCATTTAGGCCATTAGATTTACCATAGAATAGATTATAGCCATTAGATTTCATCCAGCCTTCAAAACACAGCCCGAAAACCCAACCAGATGCACCCAGGTCACCTGGGCTCGACCAGGGAGGTCGACACCCAGGTCGACTCTAGTGTCGACCTGCCCCCCCCCCCCCCAGGCCGACTCCCAAGTCGACCCCCAGGTCGACCAGGTTTGGGCGGGAGTTTTCCCGCCTACCTCCATTTCTGTGTTTTTGAAATCTGTTTTAAAATTTGAATTTTTCGTGAAACTTCTCGAGGCCATATCTCGGTCATACGAACTCCGATTCACAAAATTTCGGAATCTATTTCGCGTATTTTTCCGAGACGAACATAATGGCGCAGCCCGTTTCCGAATATTCTTATATTTGAAATTAATTATTCTTTCATTTGTGAATATTAGTATTAACTGATTTACGGGGTGTTACAATGTCCATATCTAGGTTCAAGTTATAATAACGTTCATGTTCAAGTTCAAAGCCAATTCATGTTTTACCTAGTCTACCCAAATCATATTCCCATCGCACGTAAGCTCGAATCGATACAAATAAATCTAATTAGGGAATAACATAAAAAGGAACGGGTATAAGGTGGCAAAATTGATTACAAGCATAGCTTGGTATGACTTGAGATAAATGATTATAACATTACTGGCATATGGAATATTGGCCCCAAACATAAAGATTCAAAATCTAGCAAAATAAGGTACTAGTCAAGATAACAGTTGTCATAAGGTGATAGTATAGTCACAAGGTGATAGTATAGTCACAAGGTGATAGTATAGTCATGGTAACGATTGACATAAGGTGATAGTCATAAACTTGTGACTAATAGCAGATTCAACATGATAATATGAGGGGGTTTTCTTTTTGATTTACAACATGAATAGGCCCCAAATCAATGTCATAGTAATATACCAAAAGTCAAGTTCCAAGATGAACAAGAATGGATGTAAAACAGTCATCATACACAGGTCCAATTTCAATTTACAACATATTCATATTACATTTACAGTTTAAATCTAAAAATAACTGGGGCTTACAGATCATGGTTCGAGAAATAGAAAAAGAGACTCGATGTTGAATCTTTATATGCTTAGTCAAGTCCTAACAGAAATCCCCAAATCAACAACGTAGTTTCGACGTAGAAGAAGTAGTCCCTTTCTATAACTTTTCAACCAGAATTAGAGCAGCATAAGATCAGAAAGAATTTTGTGTAGAGAGACTAGTGTTAGGGGCTGTATATATAGGGTCAGGTCAACGAATATATACAGAAACGAGGCCAGAAACTTCAAAGTGAACCCAGCTTCAAAAGCGGGCTCGGCCACCAGGTCGACCTGGTCCTGGGCAGGTCGACTACATAGTCGACCCCCAGGTCGACCTAGTCCTGGGCGGGAAATTTCCCGCCCAGTCCATTCTGAGGATTGAATTTCGAAATTTGAATTCGAATTGAGCTGTTTTGAACTTGAGAACTTCTGAATACTTCGAAAGGTCATAACTTGGTCATACGGACTCCGATTTTCGAAAACTCAGACTCCTTTCCAAGCAGAATTTCGAGACGAACGCAATGGCGTAACCCATTTCCCTTGATTCTTATTTTAAAAATTAATTCTGCCTTGATTTATGGTTATTACACATTATAAAAACACGGGTTGTTACATTCTCCCGCCCTTAAAGGATTCCGTCCCCGAAATCTCTAAGTTAGGGAGGATGTGTCCTACCATCCATCATCCATCTACTCAAAGCATCATCCACAGACAACCATTGTCCTTAAAAGATTTATAGTGCTATATGAACATATGCAGAAAGCGTGTGTATATGTACTTATCTAATGCAAAAGATCAGGCGGTTACTGATTCAGTAAACCTCCTTAATGCAAAATATGTTAGTGTAATGAATCCAACATGTATGCAAATTCCTAACATAGTTTATAATCTTTACATGAGTGCAAAAACATTCATTCATATGCAACATCCAAGTGATAGCATAACAAGTTCCATCCATGTACAAGTATAAGCACTCATGCATATGCAACATGAAAATGTGACTGAGCCGATCTAGTGCCTAATGAGTGTCATGCATCCACTAGCAACCACTTGCAAACATCAACCATAACATGGTTCAATCACATGTTTACATCCATATGGTTCTACCTAAGGTTCTCAAGATAAGATCGAGAAGATAACAAGACAAACGTAGATAGTAGAAGCATGATACAAAAAGGTTTCAAGTTTATAGGAAAAAGAGATCGAGAATGTACCCTCAAAAAGAAATGGGTAAAGCGCGCGTATCTTCTCTTCGGTTTCCCAAGTTGCGTCTTCTTGGGCTTCACTCCACTGCACTTTAACTAGCTTGACTTCTCGATTCCTTAGCTTTTAAATCTCCGTCCCCAAGATACAATCGGAACTCGCCTCAATGTTGCCTCTTTTTCCACTTCTACGTCTTCAAGGATGCTTGGCTTAACCACTTTGGCCGACTCATGCAAGCACTTTCGGATATGTGAGACGTGAAAGACATTGTGTACTCCAGATAACTTCTCGGGTATGTCTACCTCATAGGCCATCTGTCCAATCCTCTTAGTGATGGGGAACGATCCTACGAACCTAGGTGCTAGCTTTCCAACTGCTCCAAAATGAACTACATTGCGTAACGGAGAAACTTTTATAAAGACCATATCCCCGACTTCGAATTCTAGGTCTGTCCTTCTCTGGTCCGAATAAGATTTCTGTCTATCTTGGGCTGTTTTCATCCGTCTTCGTATCAACTCAATCTTCTCAGAAGTGTCTCTTACCATGTCGGGCCCAAGTATAAGTCTGTCTGTCGTCTCTCACCAACAAGTTGGTGACTTGCACGGTCTTCCATACAGGGCTTCGAACGGTGCCATTCTGATGCTAGCTTGGTAACTGTTAGTATATGCAAACTCCACGAGAGGAAGATGGTCTTCCCAAGTACCACCAAAGTCAAGAATGCATAGCCTCAGGAGATCTTCTAGTACCCTACTTACCCTTTCAGTTTGTCCATCCGTCTGTGGGTGATAGGCCGTGCTTAAACTCAGTCGTGTACCCATTGCTTCTTGCAGACTATTCCAAAACTGGCTAGTGAAAATCGGGTCATGATCACTAATTATACTAGAAGGAACCCCATGCAACCGTACAACTTCTCGAAGGTAAATAGATGCTAGCCATGATGCAGTCCTCTTGCTTTTCACCGGAATGAAATGAGCAATTTTCGTGAGTCTATCAACTATGACCCATATGCTAGTATTTCCCTTCCTTGACCTAGGCAGTCTATCCACGAAATCCATCGAGATACTCTCCCATTTCCATTGCGGAACCTCCAAAGGATGTTATAGCCCACCGGGCTTCTTCGACTCGGCCTTTACTTGTTGGCACACCATGCACTTCGAAACAAACTCTGCCACATCCTTTTTCATTCCGGTCCAAAAGAAAATGCGTTTCATATCTCTGTACATCTTAACCCCTCCAGGATGTATGGTCATCTTTGGGTGATGCGCTTCTTCGAGAACTTTCCTCACTAGGTCTCCCACTTGTGGGACACATAGCCTTCCATCGCGCCTTATCCATCCCTTGTCATATATGGCATACCTACTGAGGTGACTTGACGTCTCACCACTAATCAGCTTGTCCATGATTTTGACTATCTGTGTGTCTTCCTTCTGTGAAGTCCCTACTTGATCTAGAAGTGTAGGTCTTAACTCAAGAGATGCTAACATAGCATTCAATGACTCAACGGCAAGTGTAAAATCAAAGGTTGCTATAAACTCAAGGCTTTTCCTTTCAACAAACAAGAGGCTCAAAATCAACCTTTTTCTACTTAGCGCGTCGCCACTACGTTACCCTTGCCAGGGGTATAAGCTATATTGAAGTCATATGATGCCAAAAACTCCATCCACCGCTGTTGTCTCAGATTCAAATCTTTCTGTGATAAGAGGTACTTAAGTGATTTGTGGTCGGTATACAGCTCGAACCTCTCCCCTAAAAGATAATGGCGCCAAGCTTTAAGTGCAAAAACAATCGCGGCCAACTCCAAGTCATGGGTGGGATAGTTTTTCTCATGAACTTTAAGTTGTCTGCCCTCGTAGCATATTACTCGTCCTTCTTGCATTAGGACGGCGCCTAATCCCGTGCCGAACGCATCTGTGTACATGGTAAACATCTTACCTCCATCAGGTAATGCCAAAACTGGAGCTGTGGTGAGGGCTCTCTTAAGTCTCTGAAAAGCTGCGTCACACTCTATGTCCCATGCAAAAGCTAGGTTCTTCTTTGTTAACTTAGTAAGAGGGGCTGAAATCTTAGCGAAGTTCTTAATGAACTTCCTGTAGTAGCCCGCCAAACCGAGAAAGCTCCTCGCCTCCGTTGCATTCTTAGGAATTTTCCAGTCCTGTACCGCAACTACCTTTGCGGGGTCCACGGCTATGCCATGCTTAGAAACTACATGTCCAAGGAACCGAACTTCCTTCCTCCAAAAATGGCATTTGGAGAACTTAGCCTTTAACTGGTGTGCTCTAAGCGTTTCCATGACTTCCTTGAGATGTCTAGCGTGCTCTTCTTCATCTTTTGAGAAGATCAAAATATCATCCACGAAAACTACCAAAAACTTGTTAAGGAACTCCCGAAACACCCTACTCCTCAAATCTACAAAGTACGCGGGTGCAATCGTTAACCCAAACGGCATGACGAGCCATTCGAAGAACCCATCTGGAGTCCTAAACGTCGTTTTGTCAATGCTATCCTCAGCCACTCTAAGCTAATGGAATCCTATGGCTAGATCGAGTTGAGAGAAAACAGATGCTCCCACAAGCTGGTCAAACAAATCGTCGATTCTTGGTAGTGGGTGCCTATTCTTCTTTGTATGCTTGTTTAATTCACGATAATCTATGCACAGATAAAGCGATCCATCCGCCCTAGTAGAGAATACCACTGGAGCACCCCATTCAGAAATGCTTCGTCTTATGAAATTTTTCTCAAGCAACTCGTTAATTTGTTTACTAAGCTCTCTTCTTTCTCGCGGGGCTATGTGCCTAACGTGAAATGAAACTGGCTTGGCATTATCAACAAGATAAATTTGGAACTCTATCTCGCGTTTTGGAGGTAACCCCCTTACTTCATCAAAGACATCTGGATAACCACTCTTACAGATTGCAAATTATCGACGGACGAGTCAAGAGATTCAAGATAACACAACATGACCGGACCTTTAGGGTTACAAGAAATTTCAAGGGTATTACCGAGGAGAGTTATGAGCCTCACTACCCTTTGTTCACAATCAAGAATGGCTCCATAATCGAACAGCCAATCCATACCTAGGATCAAACCGTATCCCATAAATCCGAGAACATAAGCATTACACGTGAATTCTACGCTTAAGATAGAGATCCTCAAATCCACACACATCATAGATAAATGGGCAGAGCCCCCAATTGGATTTGAAACTATAACGGGATCCACAACCAGACTAGTACTTAGGTGAAGATTTTCAACAATATCAGAAGAAATAAAAGTATGCGATGCGCCAAAGTCAAATAAGGTTCGAATAGGAAAGTCAGGAATGTAAACAAGGCTTTCTACGGAAATATTACTACCTCGGTCAAGATCTGGAGTGGTGTTGAGAGCATGGAACTGCCCTCCCGAAGGTCCTGCTCGCTGGGTCTGCCCCTGCCCTTGCTTCTTAGGGCAATCCTTGCTGATGTGTCCAGTATCTCCACAATGGAAGCATTCACCCAACTTCCTCTTCTTCTTTCTACAGTCTTTAGCTAGATGTTCCGTAATACCACAAAAGTTGCACTTCCTCATCTCACGTGGTTTGTTGTTGCTCTAGTTATTCTTATTTTTCTTGTTGCCCCCTTCTTGAAGTCAGCTTTCTTATTCTGAGTCTCATTAGGCTTAACCTCCTTCTTCCTATTCTTGTCTTCCTCATGAAGTAGAGCTATATCCACCAAGCTTTCAAAGGGCGCCCCCATGGGTATATGAGTTATGGCCAAGCTGTGTAGTGGCTCATTCAATCCTCGAGCAAATCGTACAGCCTTTTTCTGGGCCGTGTTGACCAAATCCAAATCGAACCGAGCGAGCTGATTAAACTTAATCACGTACTCCCTAACAGACATGTCCCCTTGCTTGAGTGCTAGGAACCTCTCCATCTGAAGGTTCTCTTCTGCTGATGATAAGAATTTAAGCCCAAACCTTTCTCTAAAGTCTGCCCAAGTCTCAACTGGCCTGGTTGCGTTGGCGACTTCCCACCAAAATGCAACTTCCTCTTTCAACGACCATGCTGCCAACTGAACTTTCCTATGGTCCTCCATATCAAAGATAATGAACAAGTCTTCTGTCTCCTTTAGCCAGTTTCATGCCTCAACAAAGGTTTTAGTTCCAACGAAGTTCTTGCCGCCCATTGCTTTAAAGTCTTTGCATATTTTGGCAAAGGCGGTACCAGGAGGAGGAGGAACCGCAGCCACTGGGGGGAGGAGGATAGATGTCTGTCGGTCCCGTGCCGTTGGCCCTGGCTTCTAAGTACTTTCGGAACCATCGAGGCACGGGTATTCCCTCAGGCAGGTTAAGATCAGCCATGCTAAAAAACAAAAAGAAAAAGATTCAAACGAGGAAAGAAAGGAAAGTGCTAATGGCTTTTTTTTGGGGAATAGCCTTTTAAACATAAAACTTTTCTTTAAAAATGCTTCTTTATAAATGGTTTTGAAAATAGTTTCAGAAGATTTTTTAAACTTTTTTACCCAGCCTAGTAACCTTCTGCTCTGATACCAAATGTAACACCCCACCTCCACTAGGGTCACTCACAAAGGGAATGCACTAGTTTTGGTGGAGTATTAACTAGGTAAACATACACAGAGATATCACAAGGCAGAACATAAATAAAGCAGCGGTAGAAATTAAAAACCAAATTTTTATTACTTTAAAGAAAAGAGTCAAAACCTCATATATCCAAGGTAAAAATTATTCCATTACATCAAGTTCCAAATAAAGAAGCATAAACTTAAGATAACAAAAGTAAATTATTCCCCATAAATAGCACAAGCAGCCATAGCAAAGCTCAAGACCAAACTGTACATGAGCTGTCAGAAAGCAAGCTAAATCCAAGCTAAGAGCTAGTGTTTCCTCCCTGAGAACCTAGGGGGGGGGACGAAAGAAAAAGAGGCGAAAGAAAAAGGGTCAGTCATAAGACTGGTAAGCCCTAGTGAATTTCAGTATAAAAACTAGTAAAGGTAATATGACATGCGAAAATTTGAATTAAACATAAGGATGATAACATGACTGATATGATAAACAAGATAAGTCAAGTCTAGTATCGCATATTCAAGATTTACTGCACCATCTGTACTAGTGTTCTAACCCATGTCAAGTATTAATCATGAAATGATCCCTTGGCCCAGTATCATGAAGTGACCCATTACGGGGTCCTACGGTACGATCTACTAATCGATCGGCCCAACAAGTTCTAGCTTGTCATATGTTTGTGTCATACGGTCCTATCCTGAAATGTAGTTACCTGTGCTAGGTCCACCATAGGGTGTATCAAGTCCTATGGTGCCAACCACCGACACGAATCAAGCATGCACAGTGTAAACCTACGGGTGCCCAATGCCTGCTTTTTCAACTCCGGACTACGTGCACGACCATAGTCCGCCTGAACCTACAATGGCGCACCTACTCAGCCGTCGTTCTAGTCGCTTACAATCAGCCCAGTAATCGTGCCCCACCCTGCCTAGTCCCAGGGTATCGTGATACATCTAAGTGGGTTATTGCTGAAAAGGACCGCGTAACTAGGGTTTCTAATGGGTTAAGTGTTGTCACTCAAATTCGTGACTTAACCCTATCCAAATTATGTATCAAGTTGGTTAACTATGTTCGAGCGGTTCATGACTTAACCTTATCAAATCATCGTGTCAAGTTGGTTAAGTATATTCAAGTGGTCCATGACTTAGCCCTATCATGTGGCATTAATTCATTAATGCACCCAAGCTCTCACATTAGAATAACTATTGTGGTCATTGGATTTGCCGGGCGTTTCCGGGAAGATTTACACCACAACATAGTCTAACCTCGGGTTTTACGTGCGATAAGACCAACTACCCACATTGGATCCTATTGTTTGCAGCCATTGGATTTGCCGGGCGGTTCCGGGAAGATTTACACTGCAAACTCAGCCCAACCTCGAGTTGGCCATTTTCAAGTTTATCTAAGTGTCATGTCCAGATTCAAGTTTTCGAGTCTAGATTCATGTCAAGTTTTCAGGTCATGTTTCATGTCAAATCTTGTCAAGTTCATGTCCATATCCAGGTTCAAGTTATAATAACGTTCATGTTCAAGTTCAAAGCCAATTCATGTTTTACCTAGTCTACCCAAATCGTATTCCCATCGCACGTAAGCTCGAATCGATACAAATAAATCTAATTAGGGAATAACATAAAAAGGAACGGGTATAAGGTGGCAAAAGTGATTACTAGCATAGCATGGTATGACTTGAGATAAATGATTATAACATTACTGGCATATGGAATATTAGCCCCAAACGTAAAGATTCGAAATCTAGCAAAATAAGGTATTAGTCAAGATAACAGTTGTCATAAGGTGATAGTATAGTCACAAGGTGATAGTATAGTCATGGTAACGATTGACACAAGGTGATAGTCATAAACTTGTGACTAATAGCAGATTCAATATGATAATATGAGGGGGTTTTCTTTTTGATTTACAACATGAATAGGCCCCAAATCAATGTCATATAGTAATATACCAAAAGTCAAGATCCAAGATGAACAAGAATGGATGTAAAACAGTCATCATACACAGGTCCAATTTCAATTTACAACATATTCATATTACATTTATAGTTTAAATCTAAAAATAACTGGGGCTTACAGATCATGGTTCGAGAAATAGAAAAAGAGAGTCGATGTTGAATCTTTATATGCTTAGTCAAATCCTAAAAGAAATCCCCAAATCAGCAACGTAGTTTCGACGTAGAAGAAGTAGTCACTTTCTCTCACTTTTCAACCAAAATCAGAGCAGCATAAGGTCAGAAAGAACTTTGTGTAGAGAGACTAGTGTTCGGGACTGTATATATAGGGTCAGGTCAACAAATGTAGACAGAAACGAGGCCAGAAACATCAAAGTGAATCCAGCTTCAACGGTGGGCTTGGCCACCAGGTCGACCCCCAGGTCGACACTATGGTCGACCTGGTCCTGGGCAGGTCGACTATATGGTCGACCCCCAGGTTGACGTGGTACTGGGCGGGAAATTTCCCGCCCAGTCCATTCTCAGGTTTGAATTTCGAAATTTGAATTCGAATTGAGCTGTTTTGAACTTGAAAACTTCTGAAAACTTCGAAAGGTCATAACTTGGTCATACGGACTCCGATTTTCGAAAACTCGGACTCGTTTCCTAGCAGAATTTCGAGATGAACGCAATGGGTTAACCCGATTCCCTTGATTCTTATTTTAAAAATTAATTATGCCTTAATTTATTGTTATTACACGTTATAAAAACACGAGTTGTTACACTGTGCTCCTTCCTCTTCTGCTTCGCACTGTTTTGTCTTGGTCAAAGATCTCCGATTCGATCCGGTTTTCTAAGGAGTGTTTCTGCAGTCAACATTTTTCATCAATTGATCTTCCAACTTTGTGTAGCCTAGTTTACAAACATTTTGCCCCCTCGAAGCGCACTTCTATTCAAGATAGAGTGTGCTTCGAAATTGTCTGTCCATTGGTTTCTGAACTTGAATCGCTGAATAGTCGCTTCCATTCGTTTGTAAGATTGTTTTGCTTCATAAGGTTACATCTCTTTTGTCTATATATATACAATAGAATGCACAAATTTCTTTCGTTCAAGATAACTTTTATAACTATTCTTGATGTCCGGTAGCTCTTCCAGGTAAACTTTAATAATGCACAATTATTAGATTGCTACTTCTTCTTTAGGGTTGATCTTGTGTGTTGGGTTGAGCCTCGGATGTTGCATTCCCATCTGATCCGATCATAACTGCGCTGCGTCATAAGGCTGCAATAATGTGGGCCTTTCCTTCAATGGATTCGCTTAGGTATTAGGGGCCCACGGGGGAGACAAAAAGCCCCCTAGCTTTGTATATATTTGTACAGATTTTCTTACCTCTCTTCAAATTCATTTCGCCGTCATTTTCAAACTCACACATGCCCTAACCCTAAATTCTGAATCGCGAAGGAATTCTCCTATTTCCCAAAATAAGCTCATAAGTAGTGCTCCAATTTGTAATTAATTCTACTTTAATTGATTTTAATCTCAAATTTAGGAGTAATTGGAGCAATTTTACCGCTTTTGCATCATTTCCAACATTGAGCCTCCCATCCCCTTGCCACCGTCATTGACAGTTTCGTCACGACTTCAAGATGGTTGTGGAAGAGGTCGATGCTAACGTTGGGCATAGTGATGTACAGGTGTTCGGTCACAAGTGGATTTTTGAGAGGAAAGGGTTATATGACGTTGAAGAAGCATGAAGGAAGAAGAAGGGAATGGGATTGGCTCTTGGTAGAATGGGATATCCAGGAGGAGTTGGATTCTGGCTAGAGACGTCGGTTCGGATCGGGGAGGAAGATAGTGATTGTGGAGGAAAGTTTGATTGAATTGATCAGCTTTGGTGTTTAGACGTTGTCAGGTCTTGTTCATGGTATTGGTCCCCAATCCGATCCAATGCCTAAGGGTATTTGAACTGATCCGACTGTGCTACATGCATCAGACCCTACCTACTCATGTCATACACACCCGATCGAATTACAATCAGCACACATACCCGAACTGATTTACTCTTAGACTGACAATTAGACCAATTTGCCTCCGCTTGCACATACTCAACCCGATCCGCATAAACGAAGGGCTTGGACCAATCTGTCCAAGTCTTGAACATTCAAACCGATATTAACTATGGTCTGTGACTCTTATGAGCAGTTAGGATAGAGCCTTATACACTGGACTTTTTGGATTATCAACAATACTTAGCTGTCTTCCTCGTCTTTGCATTGCATTCTTTTATGTGACTATTTTGCATCATTGCATTCGCACTTACACACTTTATCTCACACACATGTACGGGGGGACACATGAAACTTTACTCTAACCCTTGCTATTACTTCTTTAATAGTTTAGAAACTATGGCAGAAAGACGCTCGTCTAGATTAGCAGAAAGGAAAATTGCTGCCAGATCATTTGAAAATCCACCGGTCGAGGATGTATCTCCTACATCAGATTCCGGATGGAATAGTGAGGACCCAGATTATGAGATGGGAGCTCATAATAGTGTAGTATCTTCCGGAGGTGATGTCTCTCTAGGTGAGGAAGAGGAAGGAGGAAGGTGTACTGCATCCCAACTCCTATGCTTATTTGTACAACCTATGCAGAGTCTACAAAGAGATTCTGGGCGTAGAACTTACTTTTGACGAAGTTCATTTCTTTTATAATTTCAAGCACCGTACCCAAGAGACTCCATCCTTTTCGTACTTTGAATCAATTCCAAAAAGGAAAATCATCACTATTCCATATAGCAGCAAAGATGGTGACTCAAAACCTGAATGGTTTTATATTAAACAGTAGCCTGGGTGTGCCAGGAGATGGCTCAAGTCAAGTAAGGCAACAACTTTTTAGATTTCAACTTCAAATACTTGAGTCAGCATATTAAATGACTCTTATTTTTATTTGCAGTTCCTAATCCAAAGCAAGTGATGGGTCAAGTATACCTCGATCGCTTAAACCGGCTGCGCACTGGTGATCAAAAATTCTTGAGCATCGATGAAGTCCTTAAGGACGAATACCTCCATCGTCATGGGTTATTATCCATCACCTGCAATATAGGTCATGGGAAAGGCCCTTATGTATACATACCCCCAGTAGATATTATCCCTGAGATGGGAGAAAGCTCGAAAGGTCCAATGGTTCCCCTTAGGGACCCTCCTTCTCCATCTTCGACACAGGATGATGAACTAGAAAACAAAGCTAAGAAAGACAGAGACATATATATCACTCATGAGGACGCGACTTCCCCTGACAGGCCAATTTCTCCAAAAGAGTTACCGTCGGTCATTCCTTTAGGAGATAATACTACAGTCGGTAACTCTATATATCGGGGTTTAGGAGATCTTCCCTTGCCCAAGACCCTTTAAACTGCAGAAGATTTGGCAACGAATCCTCTTGCTCTAATTTCAAAGGAAGAATTTACTCCCATAAAGTTTGGGGACTTTGCACATACCAGCCTCAGTCCGGGCTCTGGTCTATTTGGGGGAATCACTGCTTAGGAAGCACATTGCACCCTAGTAATGCACGTTGCAACACTTTATTTTTATGTCAAGGTTGATTCTAATATTCTCTCATTTCTTCTTATAGGACAAATGGTGAGGCATCATTACTATATGAGGGATGTTCGTTCGAATATGCCCCCAATAGATCCCGATGAGAGGCATGATCGGCATGAAAGTAGGGGCAGAGATAATAGGAGGGATCGACCTTTAAGGCCCTATCGGTCTTCCCGTTCTCGACCCCACACCACAAAGACTCAGACAAACGTAAAAGTCAGGCGTCACATTACGATGGGGAAAAGCATGGCGTCAAACCTTCTACCTCGTCCAGAAATAAAACTCCCAGAGACAGCTCTTCGAAGAAAGGACCCGTTCCAACAGAAAAACAAAAGGAATCGGGGAAAGAAACAGGAAAGGACAGGCCCATCGTGAAACTCAAGCATCGCACTGTCGACATTACCACTACGAGGCCAGTTATTCTTAATGATGAAAACCAGGCCAGATTGGAAGTTTTGAAGCAACAATTTCCCGATCACCATTTCGGGCACATGCACTTCGTCCCAAAACTCACACAGTAAATCATGATTGGGCCGGCGACATTAAGGTTTCCATAGACTTTGTAGAAGAACAATATAAGGAGATGAAGAAGTATGCAAAGACTCTCTCCAAAATCATTAGCGATCCGGTGGCAAATGTAAAAACCATGGTCGATGTCGCCGAGTACGATGCAAGGGTTATCGAAAATTCTAAGAAAGATCTGGGGGATGCCCAAGCTAAACTTGCTCTTGTACAAAACGACATAGATAATTATAAAAGGCAACTCGAAGAATTACAGAAGCGCTATCATTCTGAGCTTAAGTCCCATAGTCAAGAGCGAATAGATTTAAAGAAGCAGGCTGAAGATGCTAAGTCTGAGAGCACTCGTCTTGCCCAAGTGAAAGCAGACTTAGTCAAGAAGAATGCAGAGCTTGAGGCTAAATTATTGGAGGCTGAAACGAGGGCAGTTCTTGCTGAAGGGAATGCAAACATGGCTTTGCAGCAAGTTGAGGAAGTCAATGAACAGCTTAAAGATGCTCAAAGGAAGCTGGATGAGAGTGGTGAAACTATGGTTGGATTTTTTGTTTAGGTGATTCATCACCGAAATCTTGCTTGGCTTAAGGACTATCCTCTTCCCCTTGTGTATGCATGGGAGTAAATGGTCGAATGGGAAAAAGTAGAACTTGGAGTTGACTCGATTGATGAGGACAAGCTGATGGGGAAGTACCTGAGGTGCGAAGAAACAGTCTACTTAACTAAAGGGTGAAAACTTATTGTCGCCGCTATGGAGGAGGAAAGGCGTCAGGCCAAGGGAAAGGATACCCTTGAAACCGGTTCTTCTTCTACCGCGGTCAAGACTGCTATAGTGGAGGGGAATGATCTAGAAAGGCCAGAGATCCCTGGGGATTCTTCCTTACCTTCTACTGTTGAACTGACTGACTCCCGAAGTTCCTACTGCTCAAGTCTAGAAATCTACTGAGGGTATTTCTACATTTTCACCTCAATTTGCCAAAGCTATCTCAACCTTTCGTCACATTATTGGACAAACATATGAAGGTCTCGCGTTTTCTTCTGAGTTAATCACTGTTACTTCTTGTTCTGTATGTACCAAGCCAACTGAGAAGATTGATGATCCTCAGAAGACAACTCCACGTGAAGGGTCTACTGAGGAGATTCAGGGGAAATGGTACGAAGTCACTGCTACAAAATCTGGAGGTGGAGCAGAGGACAAGAAAGGGGAGGTTACTGATAAAGTACCCATGCCACCCATCACCCAGACTTCTCACCATGGGAAGATGATATATGCTCTGATAGAAGATGATGGTGATAAGGGACATGAAGAGGATGATGACATTGTTGTTATTGGAGATTCGAGGAACGTTGATGACACGACTTTGGCTGAAATGAAGGCCAAACAGGACAAGCGCATGCAATTGAAGGTTGAGGAAACAGACCCCAAAAGTCTTAAGCCTCTTGCGGTGGACCCCCTGGATCAAAGTTAGTTGTTAAACTTTCAACTAGGTCAATTACGGAGGAACTTGCTAAAAAATCTTCTATTAATCCCAATGCTCCAATTACTAGGAAGAAATCCGTTGACTCCACCACCCCAATTCCGGAGAAGAAGAAGCAAAAGCGTATTATTAGTGAAGCTGATAAAGAGGAGAAAGAAAAGTTAAGGCTACCAAGAAGGCAAAGTTTACTAAGAAGTCCAAATGAATGGTGGCTTTGTCCTTTGTTTTGTTTATCTTCTGGATCGATGTTGTTGTAGCGAGTACGGCCCTCATATTTTTCATTTAGTTTTCCTGCGTAAATCCACGCACTTGTGAATAAAAAAGTTTATTTCCTGCAACGTTGAATGTTTGTGAATCCATTATTTAAGTAAAATTGCAGATAAACACATGCCATATTTCAAACCAATGCTACTTAGATGATAAACAATATATGCGGGGGATGCGCATGTGTACGCTCCCTATCAATCTTGAATAAGTGGCCCGTCTAAGGGGTTGTTCGAGATTGATTATCTTTGATACTTAGTTGGCCCTAACTCTATGGTGGGGTCAAGTTCACTTTATCGGGGATGCTCATTCTTTCGAGTATCTTTATACTCTCCTGCCTCATAACCAGGTTAGAGTATCGCTGAGGCGATCTCTTATTGGGGTGCACCTTCATGCCTCAAGGGACGTCGTCTTCCCGTCCTTTATACTCTCTCCCATTTCATGAGAGTTAGAGTTAGGAATGTCATCTTCCCATTCCTTCAATCTTGTTGTGCAAACGGTCGTTTCGTTTGCTCCTGCACGTGAATTGTTCTCAATTTTCTAAACTTGATTTTATGTTTACTTCATAATCAGGATAGTATAATCACAGAATATAAGAATAGTGCAATAAAAATAAATGACACAGGATAAAAAGAGATAAATGATAGAACCCATCTTAAGCTCCAGCTATCCAGAAAGAACCAGCTAAACCTGAATACAAGGCTGCCCATGTAGAAAAAGGGGCACCCGAGTTTGAAAGTGAAACAAACTACGAGTTAGTCATGGGACTGGTATGAGAAACCTACTCAGCACATTTATAATATGGCTAATCACAGGACCACGCCACTTTTGTGGAACGGGTTTACTCCATTGGATTGCCAGTGCTTTAAAACAAATCTTTCTTTAAACATCGCAATGCTTTTTATAAAAATGAAGCCATTATAAGACTCAGTTCCCATCACACAATGCATCGCAAACCGGAGGATAGAGTTTTACCTTATAATGGCCAAAATATGATTGATACGAATAAAACAAAAGCATTTTGATATTATTACTAGTGTTTATATGTTTCAAAAACAATTTCGATCATAACTATCAATCATAGACGGCATGGGTACCATATATCATGTCGCCATATATATATATATATATATATATATATATATATATATATACATACAATCAAAACCGCACAGTCACATATTTGGAAATTGGATTTCCGTCATGAACCAAGGCAAAAGATAGTCCTTACCGAATTTGCAACTCTCTAGCCCGAGCCACAGGATCAGAGCTCGAGTGACCCTAGGAGCGACAGGGCCGGTCCACCGATGTGGATTAAAATTCCTAAATAATACGTTTCCCCGCCCTTTGGGGCGTAAACGAGCCAACGAATGACTCCATCAGACCCGGATCGTCCGATCAAACCGAGGCGCCTCGCAACAGCAACAACCACATAAGTCAAACTCGTCAGGGCATGTAAAACAACTGACGCCACTTCTAACTAGAAAGAAACGCATGTCCTCCCTGATGTCCTTCCTCCCGTTTCTGGTTCATACCGGGTGTGAGGCTCGCGATTTCACGTTATACACAAAGCTACGCCACACAGGCGGTGCTTTGATCATCACCACAAGACTTTGCTTTTCAACAAAAGCCCTGTTCATTTGCCACTTAGGCATGCCACACTAGTAATTCATGCCATGCGACTGATGTCCATCGATATACAACCTCTGAGCTCGTGCATTTCAAAGAAGGGCGTTAAGCAAAAGAATAAATTCTCCGCCGCCAAACAGATGTATATTTAATAGAGATCATTCAACACAGAATAAAATCCAATGTCAGACACACAGTCCATTTACAAGTCCGTCCTGGGTCTGAACGAAACGGAGGCACTAAATACCTCGCAAACCCATCGATCACCACGTACGTCTGGACGATCACCACTCATTATCCATATTTCGGGATGCCTCCCAATCAGGACCTCGGTTACCATCCAAACGAGGTGAAGATCTTCGGTCTTCGACCACCGTCTTCATCTTCGATTTCTTATCGTCGATTTAGTTATTCAGAATGGGATAAACCCGATCTTTCTGAGCAACTCGCATATATAATAAACAAGTGCAACACTAACATAAACACGCATCATTTCAATTCATTAGTCACTAACCATCAATCAGTAAGAGAACGATTTCCCAAATATTAACCGCGAAGGCCGAAACCAACATCAGATCAACACCCAGGAAACCATTCGACTCAGCCAACCTTCTGTTACTTTCTAAATCACGCCCATATCGTTTATAATATTTTACAATGATTTATCGCTATTTTTATTTATTTTAAAATAGCCAATTTATTCAAAACGACGCTTTGGGCCATAACGCGACCGTGGCGCTGTTTTTCTTCAGATTTGATTTACACATATCTGAAAATCTAACCGTTGGATCTTCACAAAATTTACATCATTAGAAAGATCCTTTCAAAACGAATCCAACGGTTCCAGTTTCGGGAAAATCCGACGGTCGGATCTCCCGGTATAATCGTTTGAAGTTTTGATTTCAAAATACGAACTGTAGTGTCGTTATTCGATTAAATATAATTATATTTATATATATATAAATATAATCGATTCTGGCGTTGTTTTTCTTCAGATTTGAATTAAACATTCCAGACAATCTAACCGTTGGATTTTTACAAAGTTGGTGCCATTGGAAAGATTTTTCCAAAGCGAACCCAATGGTTGCGATTTCAGGAAAATCCGATGGTCGGATCTCCCAGTATAATCATTTGAAATCACGGTTTCAAAATACGAACTGCAGCTTCGTTATTCGATATATTTTAACTCTATTTCTATATATATCGATTCTTCGATTTCAAAGCTATATTCTTTTCATACATTTAATAAAAATGATATTTTTATCTAACTGTCTTCTATTTCAACACTTCACTATATTTAGCAATTCATGTATATAATAAAAATGTGATTTTTATTGTAAAACAATTCTTTTCAAAACACTATTATTTTATATAGTTTATATAGGTGATAAAAAGGTGATTTTTATTATAAAACAATTTATTTCAAAATATGAATACCATTCAACACATGAATTTCTATTCAACGAATGAATATCGATTCAACACATGAAGGTTTTCTATAGTTTATATATATAGATAAAAATGTGATTTTTATATTTAAAACATGAATACCATTCAACACATGAATTTCTAATCAACGAATGAATATCGATTCAACACATGAAGGTTTTCTATTCAGCGAATGAATATAGTTGCAGCAAATGAAAATAATTCAAACACATGAATATTATTCAAAATTTCAACAGCATAATGGCAGGGTAGTTAAAACCGGGACCGTCCCTAGTACGGCTCCTCGCTCTACCTTAAAACCTCGTGGTTTTTGACAATGGGGATCATGCATCTAGTTCGCACGCAGGCGGCATGTATATATTCATTTCATTTCCACAAACTAATCCTATGTGGTTTCAACCAAATATTTCTCAACCACAAATGGGTTTTTTTCAACCACAATCAATCAATATCAACCACAAATAATTCCAATCAACCATTCGCTATCAATCAATTTTCACACCAATCACAACCAATAAATATCGTCCATGGTTTGTGGACGAGGGACGTATATATATGTATATATATATAGCAATTCACTTCTATTTCAACACATATATAATTTTTACAACGCATATATAACTTATACATCGAACGTACAACTTATACAACGCTTATACAAAAGGTATACAACGCTTATATAACAAATACATCGACTATATAATTTATACATCGTCGTTTTCCATATCGTTTATAAATTAGAAATCTCACATTGGATTCCACTCCACTAAAAATAGCAGAAGGCTCAGAAAAATATGCGGTCTCTTCTAGAATGTAGAAGATGTCCACACGAGTCCACTGTCTCTTGTTTCACTGAATTTCGTCAATACACGAAAAAGATATGATTTTTCAAAGTTTGCAACGGTTTTAAACTGTGGAAATTAGTTCAGAAGTTCAAACCCGTTACCTGCTTGATTTCTTCAAAACTAGGTTTGAATTTTTCTTTTGATCCGTGCAACTTGGAGATGATCGGAGTATACCACCGTGTAGTGCTCGAAACGGCGCTTAGGCGGAGGTAGGTGGGGCCCACTTCGACGCAGGGAGGAGGGCATGGCGGCTCTTCGAAGGCGCGGGTTTCCAGGGGCTCATTCGCACGGCACACTTGATGATAATTGGCGTGACCAGTCTTGATTTGAAGCTAACGAGGAGATCTTCAAAAACCCTAACTGGAGCTAGTGGTTTTGTTATGTGGATTGAGCGCTAGGGAGGAGAGAAGGTCAAGCTTCCTTTCCGTCGTCGGTTTAGAGAGGGTCGAGGAGAGAGAAACTATCGCTGGCCAATGGGAGGTTTTTTTTTATTTATAAATTTTTGAATTTCGAAAATACCCCCTTTCACGCTCGAACACCAATCCAAACCCAACGACTGTCGTCCCTAGGGTTTTTCCCCCATTCCGAACACAATGGGATATGTTTCGAAGGCCCATTCGACTGTTTCAGTCAGTTTTCATTCAATTTAAAATATATAACATTCAATATTTAATTTGAACGTACCTTTCAATTTGCCAGGGCCACAAACTGATTCGAAAAATTCCAGAAAAAAAAAATCTGGCTATGTTTTGACGATACGGTCCCAACAAAACCAGTTTCGTCAAATTCTGAGACCGTTTGCAAAAAGGCCCATTTCTGGTCGATCCAATTTAGCTATAATTGACCAAAACACATTTTCCTTTGCCACGCTCACATACTAGCTTCAAAAATTATGAAATTTGAAACCTAGCAATAACTTCACATCCCGAATCCAACAAAAGTGGTTTCGTCGAATTCCGAGGTTGTATGCAAAATGGCAAATTTCATGGGCTATATAAATTCCATAGCGACCTTTCTAAAAATTCATTTGGCCATAACTTTTGCTTTCCGCTATGAAAATTCGATTTTTCAGATTCGTTAGAAAGGTATTCACTAAAATATTTAAATACTTTTGGATTTACTTAAATCCGTTTTGTTTTGCACCCGGTACAGTCCGACAAAGTTTGAATTCAATATTTGAAACTGCAGCGCCATTTTAGGCCTTGTTTATAATTAGAATTAATTATATTCGTTTTCAAACGTCGATTCAAACTTACTTTTCATTGCTATTATTTAAAATATTTATTTTAAATATTTAAAATCCACTATTTTAGCTAATTTAAAAAATTTAAATTGGTTCAGATTTTCTGGGTCCTTACACTTAATTACATTGTTTATTGCTTCAACCTGTCCATTTGACTACGGGTGAGCTACGGTGGTATACCTCTTAAAAATCTTATTTTTGAGGCAAAAGTTTCTAAACTCGGCACTGTCGAATTGGGTTCCATTATCAGTTATAATGGTTTTTGGTGTCTCAAATTGACAAATAATATTTCTGACCACAAAGCCTATCATCTTCCTTGCTGTGATGGTGGTTAAGGGTTCGACTTCCACCCACTTTGTGAAATAATCCACGGGGATGATCGCATACTTCGCTCCTCCTTTGGCGATTGGTAAAACTCCAATAATATCGATTCCCTATATGGCATACGGCCACGGGCTTACCATTGACTTAAGCTGAATCGAAGGTGCTCTGGGGATTTTAGCGAACCTCTAATACTTGTCGCAGCGTTGTGAGTAATCAGCCGCATCTTTATTCACGGTAGGCCAAAAATATCCATACGACAGTACTTTCTTTGCTAGGGTCTGACCCCCAGTATGATCTCCACACTCACCTTCATGTACTTCTCTTAGTACACTCTTGATGTCATCATGTGCTATACACCGTAACAAAGGCATAGAATATCCTTGGCGATAAAGGCGTCGTCCTGTAAAACGTACTGTGCGGCTTTACGTGTTACAGCTTGTCTTTCGCTCTTCTTCGATGGGATAATTCCGCTCTTGAGGAAGTTTATAATTGGTGTCATACATGACCCCCTTTCTAGCTTAACTTTTAAGGCTGATTAGATTTCCATTAGGTCGAAGCTTGGTGACTCAAATATCTCTAGTGGAACCATTTTAGTTTCTTCAGGATTGTCAGAACTCGCTAGCTTAGCCAGTCGGTCTGCCTTCTGATTCTTTGCTCATGTGTGTTATACGGTAATGTTCCAAGTTGCCCCGTAACTCATCTACTTTTCCAAGATAAGTAACAGGTCGAGGTCCCTTAGTCACAAACTCCTTCCGAACTAGGCAGACAACTAACTTGGAGTCACAGAGTATATCCAATGTCCTTACTCCTAATTCCTTGGCGAGTTTCAGCCCGACAATCAAGGCCTCATACTCAGAATCATTATTGGTGGCAGGAAATTTCAATCGCAGGGCATAGTAAATGGATCGTCCTTCAAGAGTGATTAAAACTACTCCGGCACCGGATCTTCGATCATTCTTGGCCCCATCCGTATGTAACTTCCATGGACTAAGTTCTAACACGTGCTCTGAAGTAACAACTTTGTCATTCACCGTTTCTTTTTCAGGAATCGTGAATTCTGCTATGAAGTCGGCTAAGGCCTGCCCCTTTACTGACCTCCTTGGTTGGAAATTCAGATTAAATTGGCTCAATTCAATATTCCATTTAAGTTATCGTCCCGATGCTTCGGGTCTTTGCAAGACCTGTCTTAGAGGTTGATCGGTGTATATAACTATCGCATGAGCTTGGAAATAATTTCGAAGCTTTCTGGAGGCAATCAAGAGGCTGTAGGCAATCAAGAGGCTGTAGGCAATCTTTTCTATTTTTGGATAATTACGTTCTGTAGCTGTCAACTTCTTACTCACATAATATATGGGCCTCTGAACCTTGTCTTCTTCATGCACCAATGTTGTGCTGACAGCATGAGATGACACCGCCAGATAGACGAACAGATCTTCATGATCCACAAGTTTTGACAGTATTGGGGGTTTCTCCAGTAAGTCCAACAGGTTTTGGAAAGCGTCCATACAGTCAGGAGTCCACTCGAAGTTATGTTTCCCCCATTTGATCAAATCAAAGAACGGGACAAACTTATCCATGGCCTTGGAGATGAAACTGCTTAATGCGGCGACCGTCCCTTCCAGGCTTTGAACGTCCCTAATTTTTCGTGGATTTTCTATATTTCTTATTGCCGCTATCTAGCTAGGATTAACTTCAATTCCTTGAGAACTCATGATGAAACTAAGAAACTTTCCAGATGCCACTCCAAACGTACATTTTAAGGGGTTCAACTTCATTCTGTACCTCCGTAAGATATCAAACATCTCCGCTAAATCTTGTGTATGACTGGAAGACTGCCTGGATTTTATGAACATGTCATCTACATAGACATCCATGGTTTTTCCAATCTAGTTAAAGAATAATCAGTTTACCGGACGCTGATTTGTTGCTCCGGCATTCTTTAGTTTGAACGGCATCACCACATAGCAATATAATCCTAAATTCGTTATAAAACTCGTATGCTCTTGATTCGGCACATGCACGGGGATCTGGTAATATCCTGAATATGCGTCCATAAGGGAAAGGAGCTTGTGTCCAGCTGTTGAGTCCACTAGCTGGTCAATCCTCGGGAGCGGGAAATTATCTTTTGGACAAGCTTTGTTTAAGTCAGAAAAATCAATGCACGTCCGCCATTTTCCATTCCTATTGTTACTTCCTTCATTTTTGTTACCAACGTTTACCTCAACTTTTCCTGAGACATTACTTTGAATATCTTCTTTCGAGGTTCCATAAGACTTTCTTTTCCGATTAGCGTATATCTCTTCTCGCCACAGACGGATATTCGCTTTTTCGTAGAAAGCTTCCCTAGTCAGTGGTGGCTTTCCAGCTAAATAACCTCCGAATTCAGTATCTGGATCAACTCCTTCGATCAAGGCCATCAAAATAGTTGGTTCATGAGGATCGCTTATTTCAGCGATTGCTAAGTTGAAGTGGTCCAAGTATGATTTCAAAGATTCTCCAGGGGCCTGTTTGATTCTGGATTGTTCGATAACGCTTTTAGCTCTGCGGGAATGGAGTCGAAACTATTTCATAAAAAGCTCGCTTAGTTCTTGAAAACTTGACACCGATCATGGGGGAAGTCGAGTAAACCACATTAATGCTCATCCTCTAGATATATTGGGAAGGCTTTACACTTTACAACGTCAGGTGCAGCTGCAGAGTTCATATACCACGCATATCTCATTAGATGTTATTTCGGATCTATTCTTCCAGCATATCGATCCATCTATGGTAAATTGAATTGCTGGGGAAATTGAAAGTCTAGTATGTCATCTGTAAAGGGGGTGTGACTTCGTTCAATGCCCCAGTCCGCATTGGTATAGCATCGGCTATCGACCATGATTTGACGCACCATTGCCCATACATCAGCATTCGTTAATGTTGGTTCAGGCTCTTTGGCACTGATGTTTGGATTACCCCTAGGCTCCTGATCAGGGTATGTTCTCCTGCTTCTAGCAGCAGCTGCCCTGCTATGTTCCCTACAATCCCGGTCATTCACGGGAGGAAGGGGTTAGAGGAGTTGTCCTGGTATGGGATTGATAATATTAGGATCCTGGGGCAGGACGTGAGATGCACGCATGGGCAACAGTATAGGCTCTCTCAGACTCGGGTCGTCAGGCCCTAGCACACGAGTAGCATCTTCACGGGATCCTAGAGATTCAAAAGTCAACTGATCAAGATTTTCAGCTCGCTCATATGACCTTCTTTCACGAGGGCGCTTTTCATCTGAAGAGGGTGACTAGTCTGTTGTGAGACGAAGAGTTGGACAGGGTGTCTTCTGCCTATGAAGTTCACTAATTTCCCTACTCATAGTGATCATGTTCTCTTGCATACGAAGACTGTCACTTTTGTGAGCTTCCATGCGTAGCTGGTGTAGATGTAGTGGGTTCTTCACTAGTCATCGCGGCCTGTATTGGAGCATTGGTGGGTGCTCGAGTAGATGTACCAGTTTCAGCCACGTTCGGATCAGATCGGAGTAGGGCAACAGAGCTGGATCGACTCGGAGGGGGGTGCGAGCAGCTTCAGAGCCTCCGGATCGGGTTCATGTCATCTACCTGGTGTGGAGCGCGCGGTCCGGATCGGCCTATTCCAGAGCCCTGTCCCCGCGAACTCGTCACAACTATGGCATGTTGATCTTTGCTAGCCTCATTCCACCAAGCGCCTTGTACATCTTTCCCTTTTCCTTTGGCCATAATGTCTAATTCTTCAAAGATTAGTCAGGTAATATTTGAAAATGCCGGAAACAAAGGATTAACTTCTTTGAACTTGAGGGTCCAAATAGTAGAACGATAATCCTAAAAAAAGCAGAGAATTCAAAAAACTTCTCAGTGAAAGCACCAAAATGTTAGATCCAAAATTAGCTCTAACACCCAAACTAGAAATAATTCTAATGAAATGAAATCAAAAAGCAAAGAGAAACACACGATTTATAGTGGTTCGGCGTTAAAGATCCTATGTCCACTTTCTACTCTTTGGATTGATGATTCAAATACAAATACAAATACAATAGTAGTTTTCACTCAATTTCACTCATACAATGCATAAATTCACTCAATGTTTATGGTTTCTCACTTTTTATTGTATTAGTGATCTGAATGTAGTGATGAAATTCGGTTGAGAAGGGAGTTTGAGCTATGAATTTGCCAAAAGATCCCTTTGAATTACCATTGGTGGTCTATTTATAGGTGAAAAATGTCTCTGGACTGGCTCCGGTTCGGATGCACGTGGCGTTCACTCCTTAAAACTCAGATTCAGATGGAACGAAACGAAGACAGCGTATCAGGTTAGTGGGTGAACGTGGGGGAAATGGCATACAACCGCTCCACATCTTCAGGGATCGTGGATTATAACTGTTGCAGCTTCTGATTTGGATCGGATGCATTAGGGATTGGAGGAGCGGATCGTGTAGATCCGAACCGATCTGATTCTGCCTGTGCTCCTTCCTTTTCTGCTTCGCACTATTTTGTCTTGGTCAAAGATCTCTGGTCCGATCCGGTTTTCTAAGGAGTGTTTCTCTAGTCAACATTCTTCATCAATTGATCTTCCAATTTTGTGTAGCCTAGTTCATAAAGTAGGCTAACAACTAGCTCGACGGAACTGCTCGTCTACAAGGCCACACCCTCTGTCTTAAGAAAGTTGTATAGCTCAAAGTGTATCCGAGATGACCATCCAATCCTTGGCTCACACGTGGCAGACCATAAGATAATTGTACATAAGTCTTTGAATTGCAAAGTTGGAGTCTGACTCCAGATGGACGTAGTTTGACCATCTATATGGCTCGACCCTACCCCCAAATTACATGAATCCTGATAGAGGGGGCAGCAACTCCCATTGAAATCCATATTTTTCAATCATGAATTTACTTATGTATTCTTCTTGAATTATCGACATGGCTAACTCATGTGATATGAATGATGGAGGTACCTGAAGTTTGGTGCCAACCTCTCCTCCCATAGATTATTCGTAGGAATATAAAGCCTTAGCAAATGTTTTCCAACTATTTGTCTGACTAATGCTAATCTTCAGAGCTTGGGTAGAAATATAAACCTAGGATGAGCGAGATGGGCGCGCCATGCTTAAAATACCACTTGATTCGCCACTCTAACTCTTATGATTCGAGAGAGAGTATAAAGGACGAGAAGATAGCGTCCACAAGGCGTGATGGTGCAACACGATTAAAGACCGCCTTGATTCCACTCTACCCTTGTTATCCGACGGGAGAGAATAAAGGAGCCAGGGACTGGCGCTGCAAATGAACTCCTACCCCACTGAAGGATCGGGGAGTAGAATAAATGCTAAGTTCGAAAAAATTATCCTGGGCATACGACCGGAGAGTATAAAGGCATTACATGCCATGGAAGGGCTCTTACCCCGCTGCAGGATCAACGGCAAGAATGAAAGCTGAGCCCGAACCCCTCATTTTCGGACATGGGGTCATTACACTATCGATCCTAGTCAATCCCAAACAGCCCCTGGCTAGGCACTTATTAACTACTGATTAGGGGCATACACACACATCACACCCCTACGATAGCTGCAATATAATATGCTATTTATTTGAAGGAATCTTGATTTGCGAGGACACCAGGTTAAACCATAATCCGACCTTTGATGTGATTTATTGTTCATTACTTAGTATAGTAATGCTCTGATTACAAATATAATTGACTGAAATATTACAAACTCGCAAATGTATGATATTGCAGGAATACTACTTTGTTTACCATATGTAGATTTACAAAAGATAACTGGTCAAGAACGCAAGGGTCTCACTCACAACAATAGCAGCATGCAAGTGGAAAACAAACAATGGGCCGCATCAAGAAGGATGACGTGGGTGCATAGTTCTAAACTACCTGTGCGACTCAAGGCGACAACAGAAAAGAGGCCTTTATAGTGGATTGTTCAGCGACATGTCATATGACTTTATGCTCACAACTGGAAGGACCCAGAGAGATTCTGAAGTTCTTGGATTTCTACCATGTCTTAATACGATCTTGAGCGATCATCGGTTTTCTAGCCTTAATACGATTTGATGCGATCGTGACATTTAGGATTTCTATGGATTGAAGATTTCTTGGATTGTCCAGAATACGTTTTCCTTTGCTAAATTTTGAAAGAGTCGTTCAAGGACCATGAAACGGATGCAAAGAGAACATCTACTTGTTGGTCCCAACCCACTTCCAAACTGGAAAGCTCGGATAAGATTAGACATATCCCATGCTATAGTTAGGCGTGACGCGACCACCTTGTTTGTCAAGCTCTATTGAATCGGGCATGACAAAGAGACTCAACAAGACTGTGATGACCATTTCGGACTATGCTGAAGCATAAACGGAGGGGCCTAACTAACTTCATAACAATATATATTCACTCGCATTTAACAAGCTTACTTAACTCCGCAATTGATCTGATGAGAGTAGCCGAATTCGTTGACGCTCGATGAGGCAATCTTTACTATCTGACTAAAGAGAAGAGATGATATCAAAGAAAATGTGGCTCGACCATTTGCATATACAATTCCAACTTTTGATAAATTGATAAATAGTACAGAATGATCTGGGACGACTAAGATTAATGAACCTGCAAGTCTTACTAGACACAACAACGGGAAGTATAAAATCTTCAAGATTAGATGCCTAATTGATTCAACTCAATCCCCATCGATTTTGGGGGCATAAGCCATGACTTCGCATGCCCTCTGATGGCACTGAGGGCATGAGCTTCGATTCGCGGACTGACCCTAAAGATGACCCTGGCTTGGAGCAAGATTCAAAACATGTGCAATATTCCTCTGGAGTATAACCTGATTCGTCTTCCCCAACCAAGCGAGCCAACTTGCGGGTCAAATGTGACTTCAAAGACTTGAATCGCAGTTACAGCGAAGAGAAGGGCGATTGTGGATTCCTTCGACCATGATCCAGAGTGATCATAGCTTTTGGATTCCTTACTATTACTATTTAATTCGATTTTAAGATCTTGGATCAATATCAAGGTAACAAGATAATCCAAACTTGAGTACAAATGACAAATTCATATGTTGACTCTGATGTGCTTCGTCCCAACAATACAAGTGTTAGCTCAGAGCCCAAGGATTCTTACATCGCCCCATGACTTGGATGTCTACTTTATACATTGACTCAAGCATAAAAGAAAGTTTGACTCGACAATGTGCTTGACTTGCGCAGGATGATGATGGTGTTTGGCAAAGGCCTGTGCGTGTAGAATCATGATCGAGAGCCAACAATCTGGCATGATTTTTGAGGAATGAATTAGACCTGTTGATTCGACGAGGCTTAAACTATTACTTGATCATCTCGAATACTCCTTCCACAGAACTTGGCTTGACTAGCTCCCATGGAAGCAACGCAACAATTGGATAAAGCCTTCTCAAAGATAAATGACGTTCCAGAGAGATTTAGCTCAATGTATTCAAAGTACATCTCATCTGTGATAAGACGTACTTCGGGGGAAAATCTTAGCATGCTTTGTGACCAAGCTACACAAAGAAAAAGACATGAATATGAACATACATTGATTGACAGTCGCTCGGATGAAGTGGTGGAATACGGAACATCTTGGATTTTAACATTTATGGAGACCTGCTCGCCTCCTACCGGCTCACCCCTAACGGTTCGTGACCCCCTCCTGAGGGTAGTTCGTGACCCCCTCCTGAGGGTGGTTTGTGACCCACCCTGAGGGAGGTTCCTGACCCCCTCCTGAGGGCCGTTCGCGACTCTTCCTGAGGGTGGTTCGTGACCCCCTCCTGAGGGTGGTTCATGACCCCTCCTGAGGGCGGTTCGTGACCCTAGACCATAACCAGACCCGACCATCACCACTAGATCCTCACCTCAGCTTACTATCCCGGCTCATGAACTAGGACCACGAACCACGACCAGGACCCGCTACTACACATGTAGATCTTGATCTATTCTTGAGGCAATGACTGCTCCTACTTTCCCGGATCGGGTACCACGTGTCCTACCACGACCCGATCACCACATGAGCTCTCCCACAGCTATAAATACACCTCTAGAGGGCATTTTCAAGGTACTTTTTGGGGCATCTTCCTGTACATGGCTGCCATGGACAACACTTCTTCATGAATAACCACCATCTTCCTCAATAAATTCAATAAAATCTAATGGATTCAAAGAGAATTATTCATCGAATTCGAATGACTGAGAGGCAATATTCATTACAATTGTAATCTATGAATGAAATGAGAAAATATGAAGTGGATGTAGGCTCGTTAACGCTGAACCACTATAAAAATCCTATTGTCTTTTTTTCCTATTTTTCATTTATTTCTTCACATCCTATGCTCGAAATACAGTAATATGGGTGTTAGGACCACTTTTTAGTCTAACAATTTATGACTATAAATATATGAAACTTAACTTTAGAATCAAATATAAAAAGAAAGTAAAATAGAGAAGAAAGAGATTGAAGATAGAATTTAAAAATGAATTTGAAACTATTTTGACTTTGAACCTGGAGTGCTATTTAGAGTCTTACAAAATCTAGACTTTATAACTATTTTATCTTAAACTCTTGAAATCTTGAATACTCATGAGTCCTAAAATATCTCTGAATTCTGAATCTCTAACATCTTTGCACTGTACAATCTTCAGTAATATTTCCTATATATAAATCCTACATATGTGTGTATATGTATATATATATTCTAAATAGAGGTTTTATTATATATATTTTATAATCAATTAATATTGAAATAAGGTTGTTGTCATCAAAACTCCATTCTCCAGTAATGTAAGGGTTTGAGGATTTCTGTTCTTGACGTCGATTTTGAGTGTGATGCATATATTCTGGGTTTTATGAGTTACAGACTTATTCTTGGGATGGATCGGCTAGCCTGTATTTCCACTCTTAATTATGATAGGAGGGTTGTTAAGCTTTTGACATGCCATGGTAAAACTCTCAAAATTTCTTGGGATCCGCGAGGGACAGTTATGCCCAGTTTCCTAGATTCCCTAGATGCTTCTATTTAATATCTTAGTTTAGTACCCATTGTTAGAGACTAACCGGACGTATTTGATGAGGCAAATGGATTACCTCCTAGGAGTGAGATAGATTTTTGGACATACTTGGTGGAGAATGCTAAGCCTGTTTCTTTACCAGTAAGCACATATGTCCTAGAGAGAGGAGGGAGCTCAGTAAGCAAGTGGGTGAGTTATTCGAGAAGGGATTTATTAGATGGAGCATTTCTGAGTAAGGAACACCAATCGTCTATGCGACCAAGGCAGACAGCTCTGTCCGTCTATGTATGGACTATGGGGAGTTAATTAAGCTCACCAAGAAGAATAGGCACCCACTTCCATGGATAGATGACTTTTTTAACCAGTTAGTAGGCGCTTTGTTTTTCTCATAGTTGGATCTAGCTATAAATTTTCATTTGCTGAGAGTAGAAGATGACAACATAGACAAGACTGTTTTAGGACTCTCGACAGATTATTTGAGTGGCTGGTTATCCTTTTGGGCTGACCAATGCATTGGCGTAACTTGTGGATTTGATGAGTTAGGTATTTAGGGAGTACCTGAATAAGTTTGTAGTGGTTTTTGTTGATGATATCTTGGTTTTCTCGAGGAGAGAGGAAGAGCACGCCATACACTTAGGATAGGTTCTATGCACTCCCCGAGCACATCAGCTGAAGGCTATGTTTTCTAAGTGTCATTTCTAGCAAAAAGAAGTAAATTTACTAGGCAATGTTGTCTCTAGAAATGGTATAGCAGTGGACCCTACTAAATTTGTCGCAGTTTAGCTTTGGAATGCTCCTAGGAATGCGAAAGAGGTTAGGAGTTTCTTAGGATTTGTGGGTTACTACAAAGTTTATTAAGGATTTTGCATGGATCTTATCTTCGGTAACCCATCTAACGAAGAAAAAACTATTTTTTGCTTGGGATGTAGATTGTGAGGATGCATTCTTAACACTGAAGAAGGCTCTTACATTAGCTTCAGTTTTGCCTCTTCCTGGTGATACATAGATGTTCACCATTTACACGAATGCTTGCGGCACATGCTTAGGCATAATGTTGATGCAAGAAGGTTGGGTTGTCTGCTATAGGAGTAGGCAACTGAGGGTACATGAGAAGAACTCCCCAACCCACGATTTTGAGTTGGTGACGATAATGTTTGCGCTTAAATCTTGTAGACATTATATACTAGGCGACAAGTTCGAGCATTATACAGATCATAAGTCACTCAATTACTTGTTCTTGCAGAAAGATCTTAATTTATGGCAACAACATTGGATGGAGTTCCTTGCGTCCTAGGACTTTGAGATAGCATATACCCTAGGGAAAGGGAACGTGGTTGTAGATGCATTGAGTAGGAAGAGAATGGCTTTGATTCCACTATATATATAGTGGCAGGGCTTGGAGTTTATCTTCTCATTCAATTTTAGACCATCTACGGATTTTGTACCTAGATATTTAGCGTCGTTGGAGGTGCGACCTACTCTTTTGAAGCGCATAGGATCCAGGCAGCATAAAGATCAGTACTTTTTATTAGGAAGAAGGGTTGGAAAGGTGATGCTACACAACCGGTTATGCACACACACACACACACACACATATATATATATATATATATGTATGTATGTATGTATATGTGTGTGTGTGTTTGTGTGTGTGTGTAGCTAGAAATATATTTTGGTTGATAGGCCAAACCGGTGGCAATAAAGTCTAGGACCTATAGGTCCTTATAGATAGTCCAAAGATATCACATAATATGAACATAGGCAAACACAACATACTATACACAACCGAAATAGTGCATAACAGAGCGGTCATATTCCAAGCTAAACATCAGTAGGGGAAGAGGGAATTGCTTCCATGCGTCCTAGGTGACTGCGGCCTTGGAAGAGAGAGTCTGAAGCGAGCATGCATAACGAGGATCAGTAGTTAGTTGACATTATGGATCGATTCAGTGGAGGAGAGATCACTAGTCACCTTGCTAGGTATTATATACATGAGAGAGGGTGGCTACGTCGAGATGGAAGACTGTGTGTCCCTAGAGTTGATGATTTATTGAGATAGAAAAGGAGGCACTGGTTAGAAAGGTTCCTACCCGGATACTAGGATAGGAAGTTAAGAAGCTATAAAGCAAGGAGATCAATCTAGTTAATGTATAGTAGGGGGAAGATTATGACTACGCGGCTTGGGAACTTAAAGATAAGATTCGTGCTTCTTTTCCATTTCTCTTTGAGAGTATGTTCTTAATTCCTTTCTAAGATTTTGAATTTGAATCTATTTTCCTATCGTTTGAATCTCGATTCTTAGGTAGAAGCCTATGGATGATAGGAATGCCTTGAAACATGTTAATAAAACATGTTATAATTGAATGGATTCACTAGATGCAAATATTTGCGAGTGGATGTAGTGGATGCATATACACACATTAGGAAGATTAGGGATCGACTAAACTAGGACACTTGCATATTGCATATCAATGTGTGTGCATTTTAATTTAATTTAATACGGATGGAAATGTTTAAATCATCACTCGGATGTTGCATTTTGGTGAACGGTTATTGCACATATATAGAATTTATATGTATTATTAGGATTCTTTTACGTACGTATTGTTAGAGATTGCAGAATGGTCGTTAAGGAAAAACAAATACTAGAGGGGGGTGAATAGTGTTTATGAGAATTTAAACAAAATCTAAAACTTATGTGAATAACCGAATGAATCAAACACAATCACAAACACTAATAGATGCAAAATAAACAGAAAAAAATGCAGAAAAGGAAAGAACACACTGGATTTTATACTAGTTCGAATTGATCCTACGTCCAGTCCCACACAACATTAGGTTGCGCAGAGTTTATTACTATATCAATGGTCAAGTACAACCTCCTTGATTTCACGGCTACAAGGGAAACCACCGATTCCTACATCCTTGATTTCATGGCTACAAGCAAAACATTGATTCCTACTTCCATGATTTCACAACTATAAGGAAAACATCGATTCCTACTTCACTCAACCTAAGCAATTACAAACATCCCTAGAACTCTTCAATAGCACTTGATTCAGAAAGAGATGAAAAGAGAGTGTAGAGAGAAGAAATTTGATCAAAACAAAATTGAATTCGACAGAATATAAGTGTAGAAATCATAAAAATGATTAAGAATAACTATATAATGAAAGAGACTGAAAGTGATGAAGAAGAGATGATTAAAAATTTGAATCCAAGCCTTTTTTATAGTGTGTGTGAAAGGTTGCAATATTTCTGAAACGTTTGAAATGATTAAAAGATAAATCCTTTCAAATTTAAATTTCTGATAGTTATATGTCGACATAGTGTTTTATGTATGTCGACATACTCTAATGTAAATTTGAATTTTAAACAGTTTTCAAGTGTTTTGATATAAATATAATTTTGGAAATTCTTGAATAAAAATATAGTGTTGTAAATTAATATTATAAAGTAGGAAACATATGAAAACATACATTTAAATTATATAAACATATTTATAAAATTATAAGGTTTTAATCTGTATAAATATAAAGTGTGAAAACATAAATATATAAAACTTAAGTTTGAAAAATAAAAAATAAAAAATCAACAAGAAAATAGAAAAGATAAGAAATAGGATTGAGAGAATTAAGGATAGAAAATAAAAATCGAAAACCAGAGTTTGAAAATAAGAATTTGAATATTGAACCTGGAGCGCGATTTAGAGTCTTACAAAATCTAGACTCTATAACTATAATAACCTTGAACTCTTGAACTCTTTAAATCTTGAATACTCATGAGTCTTGAAATTTGTCGCTATTCTGAATCTCTATCGTCTTTTAAACTGTTCAGTCTTCAGTAATATTTCCTGTATATAATTCCTACATATATGTTTGTGTGTATATATATGTTCTATACAAAAGTGTTAGTATATATTTTATAATCAATGATAATTGAAATAAGGTTGTTGTCATCAAAACTTCATTCAAAACTTCATTCTCCAACACGTATACGATGCATGACACAGATATAAATTGCATTAAGGAGATCCATTGAATCAATAGCCTCGTGATTACGCATTAGCTTTGGAACATATACACAACACCTTTGAATATATTCATACAAAAAAATAGAAACTTTAAGGACAATGTATGCCAGTAGTTGACGGTTGAATTTATAGGTGTAGATAATGGTTGATAATATTCATAACATTCTTTTAACCTTGAAGATTTCGGGGACGAAATCCTTTAAGGTGAGGAGAAAGTAACACCCCAGGTTTTGATAAAAAATAATTATACAAAGTAGATTTATAAATAAAGTTTTAATTAATATAACATTCTGAATTGGGTAGAATGGATTTTTCGTTGCATTCGTTATGAAATTCTGATTCAGATAGACTTTTTAGTTTGCGTAAATCGGACTAAGAATGAACAAGTTATGAATGATCAAAGTTTGAAATTAAATAAGAATAATTTAGTTAATAAATCAGAATAGTGCAACGATAAGAGGGAGACCTGACCCATATATGGGTCGACACATGTGTCGACCCACATATAAGGTTGGTCGACCCACCTCGAGCAAGGCACGGGGTAATGCCCGACTAAAGCAGCCTGTTTCTAGATTATTCACTTTGTTGACTCATGCTGAGGTATTTTCCATGGTTTGGATTAAAACCCTAATATCTTATAGCCTAGACTATCCTGTTACACTATAAGTAGACTACCAACCCTCACTTTTTCCCTACACCAATTATTCTTCATCTTCTTCTGCCACTCTATTATGTTCTAGAAATAAAATTAGGGAAAGGTCAGGTGCTATAAAAATACATATCTGAAAGGATATTCTTCTTCTACTTCTCTTTCGAAGGCCTTTCTCTGTATCTATAGAAATTCTTATGAGTTCTATGTTATTTTTAAATCATCAATCTAAAAAAAAGGATTAAGACGGTGAATTAGATTGGATCCGAAGGCTTGACAATTACAGTGGTTGCAAAATATGTCTTTTACAAGTTATTGTTTATTTTAATTATTGTCTATTGTTTATTCCTTTTTTGTTGTTATTTACTTAGAAATAAATTCTTCTTCTTTATCCTCTTCTTTGTTATTATTTTATTTATAGTCTTGTAATGCCTATTTATTTATTTTGTTCATTTCCGAGCATGGACTTATTTCTCCTTTTCTTTTATTTTTGCATTGAGCCTAGGCCATCGAGAGCCTAGGCATTTCGTAAGAATCAGGATAGTATGAAAGAATGTTAAGGACATTTTTTGGCATGCTGAGAATTGGTAAGGAATACACTCCAATTATTGACTATAAATGGGGATAAACTTATGAAATGGAATATGTTGTGTACTTAATTTTACGTTAAGTAACATGTTAACAGAAAATGTGTGGATTGGGATAAAATATACTAAATTGTACATTGAGTAAACTTGTAGCTGCAAAACATTTGAACAGTGATATATTGGACTTAATTGGACAATAAGTGATAGGGTGATAAAAGGTTATAGATTACCTTCATTAATTACAAATAAAGGTTGTAGGTTACATTCGCCAATTACAATAAAAGGTTGTAGATTACTTTCATTAATTACAATCTAGGGATAAAAAGTTGTAGATTACTTTCGTTGATTACAAACAAGAAGTATATATATTGGGCTTGTTAATGAACTTAAACGTGCTAAGTTAAACCTGTCTAATTAATAAGATAAGGAGTCCGTTCATATAAGATATAAGGGACTCATGGAAATCCTAGTTAACTTGGGGACCAAGTCTGGGGCAGCTTGTGTCAAGTGCATTTTGTGTGGGAACTCGTTTGAGTCAGCATTCCTTGGTTATCATGGAGAATCACCACACTAGGTGGACGTTATGTCACGCTTATACCGAACCGAATAATAAGAAGTCCAAACGAGAGGTGCGTACGGGAGCATTCGGACAGATCTATGAGCGTGCATAGTTCCAAACAGGGAATATAAGACGCAGTAATGCCAATGATTAAGGTTATGTCTACTTAATTGATGGGTTTGGGACTTATAGCTTCGAACGCCATTACTGGCACTAGTTATTCACATCATGTTTAAGAAGTCGATCACTGGGTAGAAATTAGGTAAGACTTAATCTTGACATTATTTGAGTTGGAATAGAAATTTTTGGGATATGAATAAGAAGCTTATCTTGTTTCCGTACTTTTCTACTTTACTATATTTTCATGTCCATTACTATTCATCTGTTTGAATACTTATTATCTTATGCTCATATTAAAAATCACTCGAACTCACCAGACTTATGTCTGACCTAGTTTGTTCTCTCTCTCTCTCTTCCTTCCCCCAGGCTTTCATAGTGGAGGATCGTAGCAGTGACCGTGACCTTTTGAATCACCTTGGACTAAGATCATTTCTTTCTTTAATTATTGCTTCAATACCCACTCTATGACTATTTTTATGGCTCATAAGAGATTTGATTTTTATGGTTTTGTACTTGTACTCTGATGTCTTATTTTCCACGAGACGGATGTTTTATGATTACGACTCTATTGTATTTTAAACTATGATGCTGTGACTGGTTTAATAATAAATGTTTTAAAATGATTTCCGCTATGTTTTACATTCTGTCTTATGAATTTAGTCTCTGTGTTGTTACTTTATTCCTATTGAGATTCAAAAAACATAATGCATCCTCATATAGGTGACATTAAGGGATGTGGGGTATCACACTGGCTTTCTGTCTTGGTAGACAATATCATCCGCCAGCGTCTTCCTCTTCTCCACATGGCCCGCTGCTTCGTGGTTGTTGCATCCCTTACATCTGAATGTTTTACAGCATTGACATACCGCTCCAGAGTCTGGGCACTGTGACTTATCAGATGTAGTCCTACGACAATGGTGTTGATAACAATTCCATTATTCTTTTTCTATGCGGTGAATCTTAGTGCCACCTAAACTTGTTTGGGGGCTGAAGTCCCCTGCCCCTGGCTCGTGTGGAAACTTTTCGCTCATCAACTCTTTCCTCTCGAATCAATTTCACAATGATGTCTCTAAGGTAACGACACTCATTAGTCGCATGGCTGTATATCTCATGAAATAAGCAAAACTTCCCAGTTTCACGCTCCTTTTTCGTGGATTCCCTCGAAGGAGGTTTCTGATACTACATAGTGTTGCATGTTTCAAGATAGATGTTCTCCAACGTGTCATTCAATGTTGTGTAACTATCAAATGCCTGGAATCGAGGTCTCTTTCTAGGATCCCTTTTCTGGTTATGGCCCTCATTGTTATTCTTTTTTGGTTATTATTTCATTTACCATGATTTCCAGTATTTACTTCAACCTTTTTGGAATTGTCTCCGAACTTCTTTATCGCCTCATTGCTCTAAATGTTCTTCTTTGGCACATCATTCGACTAATCTTCAAGATTCACCTGTGCATCTTCTTGTCGTAGGTGATATTGGACTTTTTATAAAACAACTTGATAGTTGCAAGAGGCTTTTCGATCAAATACTTCCCAAACTCTGTTTTGTTGTCGGCTCTATCGGTAATTGCCATTAAGACCGATTTAGGGTTAGGACTGCTTACTTCAGTCAAAGATGTATTGAATCGATCATGGTAGTTCCTCAGAGATTCTCTGAGGGTTTGTTTTATTATAGAGAAAGCCATGACTTGCTTAGATACCACGTGTGACGATCCCAAACCCCCGTTCCACGGTGGCAAAGGTAATCTTTGGAATATAACACATAAACAGTAACAGCAGAACATAAATATATCATTACACCGGATAATTTACAACAGAGTACACTGGATAAACATAATCATCAGAGTTACACAGTATACAGGATCATACTTAGTACAAAATACAGTTTAGCTTTATATAAAATGTCTACAGCGGAATCAAAACATAATATGTACAATAGGAGCTGAATAGCATAAAAAGAAAGAAGTGATAGAATCCATCTTCAGCTCCATAGCTTTCCAGAAAGAGCCTGCTAAAACCTGAATACAAGGCCGCCCGTGTAGAAATAGGGGCACCCGAGTTTGCAAGTGAAAAAACTACGAGTCAGTCATGGGACTGGTATGAGAAATCTACTTAACTTATATTATAATAAGGCCAATCACAAGACCACGCTGCTAACGCGGAATGGGTTTACTCCATTGGATTGCCAGTGCTTAAAACAAGTAAATCGTTTAAATATCGTAATGCTTTTTATAAAAAATGAAGCCATTATAAGACTCAGTTCCCATCACACAATGCAACACAAACTGGAGGATAGAGTTTTACCTTATAATGGCCAAAATATGCTTGATACGAATAAAACAAATCGCTTGATATTATTACTAGTGTTTATATGTTTCAAAAACAATTTCAATTATAGACGGCATGGGTGTCATATATCATGTCGCAAAATATAGGTTTACAATCAAAACCGCACGATGTTGTATTTGGAAATTGGATTTCCTTCATGAACCAAGGCAAGGGATCGCCCTTCCCGCTTCGAGACTCTCTAGCCTAAGCCTCAGGCAAGCGCGCAGAAAAGCCTTGGATTGCCAGGGCCGGTCCACACAGAGTGGATTAAAATGCCTGAATACTGCGTTTCCCCGCCCTAAGGGGCGTAAACTGGTAATATCCTGACCAAACTATCGGCCCCGGAACAACCGATATAACCGAGACGCCTCGCTATCCATCATCCACATAAGTAAAACTTCAGGGCTTGCAAAACGCTGGCACCACTCCTATCTAGAAGGAAACGCATGTCCTCCCTGAAGTCCTCTCCCGTTTCTGGTTCATACCGGGGTGTGAGGCCCGCGAATCAACGCCATACACAAAGCTATGCTATTTGAAGCCGTGCTTTGATCATCAACCACAAGGCACTGCTTTTCAACAAAAGCCTTGATCACTGCATCTTAGCATGCCACACAGGCAATTCACGCCATGCAACTGACATGTACCGATCATATAGAATGAAATCCAATGTCAGACACACAGTCCATTTACAAGTCCGTTCTGAGTTTGAACGAAACCGGAGGCACTTTATTCCTCGTCCCATATGTCCAATACAGGAGAGAGGTCCTCGCACATCTGAAAGATCAACAAGTACGTCCGTACAACCAACATTGTAACCCCTTCAGGGCAGCAATTCCCATCAAAGGCTTCAGTAGCCATCCATTCGATGTGAAGATCATCGATCTTCCACCGTCTTCATATCTTCGACTTCTAATAGTTGATCAATTATTTGAAATGAGATTTAACTCGGACTTTTCAAACAATTCACGTATATTTAGAACTCAAATCAATTCATTTCCATGGTTAAATTATTTGACATCAATAATTCAGTTCATTAATGTAATTTTCCTGTCAAACACATCCAACCATCAAATATCTAATAAATCGAGCAAATTCGGTTTATTTCCATTCCATATCATTCATAATATTTTATAACGATTTATTGCTATTTTTATTTATTTAAAAATAGCCAATTTATTCAAAACGACGCTTCAGGCCATAATGCGGCCATGGCGGTGTTTTTCTTTAGATTTGATTTACACATATCTGAAAATCCAACCGTTGGATCTTTACAAATTTTATACCATTGGAAAGATCTTTTCAGAGCGGAACCAAAGGTTCCAGTTTTGGTAAAATCCGACGGTCGGATCTCCCGGTACAATCGTTTAAAGTTATGATTTTAAAATACGAACTGCAACATCGTTATTCGTTTTATTTTAATTATATTTTTATATATAAATATAATCCATTCTGGTGCTGTTTTTATTCATATTTGAATTAAACATTTCACATAATCTAACCATTGGATCTTTACAGGTTTTATATCATTGGAAAGATCTTTTCATAGCGGACCCAACGGTTTCGATTTCGGGAAAATCTGATGGTTGGATCTCCCGTAATAATTGTTTAAAATCGCGATTTCAAAATACGAACTACAGCGTCGTTACTCATTCTAATTTAATTATATATATATATAATCCATTCTTCGATTTCCAAACCATTTTCCTTTCATATAGTTGATAAAAAATAATATTTTTACCTAACAAATATTTATTTCAACACATGACTATTTTTAACACTTCATACATATAATAAAAATGTGATTTTTATTGTCAAAACAATTTATTTCAAATATGAATATTTTATATACTTCATATATATGATAAAAATGTGATTTTTATCATTCAAACAATTTATTTGCCATATGAATATTTTTCCAACACATGAATATATTTCAATACATGAATATAAATCAAACACATGAATATTTCAGAAAATTTTAGCAGCATAACGACAGGGGGTTTAAAACCGGCACCGTCCCGAGTACAGCTCCTCGCACTACCGTACGCCTCGCAGCGTTCCCTAAGGGGCTTATCCTTATAATCTAAATATTTCGATCATTTTCATATCACAATGGCTTTTTCCACAAACAATTCCAATTTTGTTTCAACCATGAACAATCATTATCAACCATTCGCATTTATCAACCAAATTTCATGCCAACCAAAATTCAAACAATCACAACCAATATATATCATCCATGGTCTATGGACGAGGGGAGTGTGTGTATATATATATATTTCAATTTCATTTCAACTTCATTCAACGCACATATGATTTTTACAACGTATATATAACTTATACATCGCACATATAATTTATACGACGCTTATATATGAGATGTACAACACTTATATAACTTATACATCGATTATATAATTTATACATCCACTTTCCATATCGTTTTGAATTTATAAATCTCACATTGGGTTCCACTCCTCCAAAAATCGTATGTGAATATGAAAATGATCGAAATATTTTGGTTAGAAATGATCGAAATATTGGGATTTGAAATATTGGGTTAGAAATTCATATAGGAATATTGTGGAGCTATATGATACCGTATGTGAATATATACGATAATATTTATTTATAAATATTTAATTTAATTGTTTTTAAATATATTTAATATTTACATCAGTTATTTAGGGCTTTAAAAATAGCCAGTTTTGCAAACGACCTCAGAATTCGACGAAACAAATTTTGTTGGATCCGCAATGTTAAATTATTGTTAGTTTTCAAGTTACGTGATTTTTGAAGTCAGTATGCAGCCGTATGGGATTTTATTGTGAAATATAGTCAATAATTTGACCTTTAAAAATAAGCTGTGTGAGCAAAAGGAGTCGGAATTCGACGAAACCAGTTTCCTTGGGGCCGTAATGTCGAATTGTAACTGCATGTCCATTTTCGTGATTTTTGGGGACATTTTTTATCATACGAATTTTTAGAAGCCAAGTACAAGCAACGATTGATTATAATTTAATACTATAATCGATTAAAAAATATATACCTATCCTATAAATAGGTCGCTATCATTCTAAAACCTAACTCGCTTATTCCACAGTCAATTAATCGCGTCGCCACCAGAAAGAAAAAAATAACCAGAAATTTCATGAGTTGGAAAAATTAAAACAATTGCAATAAAATGTTATAAATTTCAAAGGTAGTATGTTTGGATTCGCAAGACGAAGAGCTTCATTCTGGTATGGACAACGGTAAGCTTGATGCCTTTTCTGGAAGTCCGATGCACCATAGACCGCACTAGGGTTGAGATTTAGGCGAATTGAGGCATCGATTCATGGAGTGAAGGTCATATTTAAACGCAATGGAATACCGCAAGTATTTGGAGAATTTTGAGGGTTTTGGGCATGATAAAGTTCGGACTTGAACTGTGTTTGGCAACGAATAACATGAAGTCGCGATTTAACAGGATGGTGCGAGTTGAACCAAAAAGGTATGGGGTGGTGCGGATTTTCATAAGAAGTTCAATGTTATTATTAGTTTGAAGTATTTTGGTGTATTGACGAGGGGGAGTCGGAATGTCTGTTGCGACAGATCGTGAGATGGAAGGGGGAAATATCGCGATCTGTTGTGCTGAAATGGAGAGATGCAGATGTTGATAGAGGGATAGAGACTGAGGAGGAGATTGTGAAGTTGATTTCCATTTGAAAGTTTATGGAGAAATGGAAGAATGATGTGAGGTGGATTTGGTTACTGTGTTGCACTCAGACATTTGAGGAAGATGAGTAAAGGGAGCGGATCGGGTAAAAGGAGATGGGGTTTGAGGGAAATGGGCCTTAAGGAAAGGTTAAGCCCAACTTAGAATAAACTGAATTATATAGAAAATTAATTCATGTTATAACTTGTTGATGCGATAACTTCGTCATATATTTTCGAAATTCAACGAAACAAGATCCGTCAGGATCTAAGACGGGCACCACAACATGGGACTGACAGGGAGCGAATCGAAGCTCGTTACAATTTATGGCGAAATAAATTGTCTGTTTGACTCAAGCGATGGTTATCGTTATTAACGATGATCATCCAATGTGAGTAAAACTCACCAACTCTGAATAGTTATATTTTTATAACATATTATTAGAACAGATAGTTATCTGTTGATTGATGTGTGTTAACTGTTTGGAATTAACAGTTAATTTATTGGTTGAAAAATAGATAACGATATATATATAAATCGTTAATCGAATATTGATTCTGTTTTTCAGAATATTTTATATTCATGTTGTTTAACATCTGTGATGCAGGGAAACAGGTTGGAGGGACCCAACTGGGTTCCTCAATATTTATAATACTGTTTTGTTCACATATTGTGTTATATGATGTGATGCATAATCTGAGATTGATTATAGTGACAATGGTTCGGTTATTTGTTACTGTTAAATACCAGAAGAAATATTGAAATAAAATATTATATAAAATCAAAAGATTTTATATAGAAGGAAGATTTCAAATTGTGCATTGAAATAAAATATTTATAAAATGAAAAGAATTTTATAAAAGGATATTTACTTTGAAAGTAAATAGATGGATAAAAAGGATATTTACTTAGAAATAAATAAAAGGATAAAAAGAATATTTACTTAGGAAAGTAAATAAAATTATAAAAGGAATATTTATTTATAAATAGAATTTATAAAAGAAACTATTTATAAAATCAAAGGATTTTATAAAGGAGACATTTTGAAAGCCAAATAAGAATTAAAAGGAAATATTTGTAAAACACTTACAAATAGAATTGAAGGGAAAATATTTGTTTGTTAAATAAATAAAATAGAAAGAGAAATATTTGTGAACAAATAGAAAAGGAAAATAATTATTTTTTAAATAAATAGAATTTCAAGGAAGGAAATATTTGTAAAAATATTTACAAATAAAACAGAAAGAGAAATATTTGTAAAACATTTACAAATATAATTGAAAAAGAATGTATTTATTTGGAAAATAAATAAAGATGAAAAGGGAATTATTTAATAAATAAAGGAGTATTAAGAAATATTTATTTAGAAAGTAAATAGAGTTATAAAAGGAAAATTGGCAGGATATCAAGGAAATAAAAAAGATTTATTTAAAGTGAGATTAAAAAGAAATCGGTTTTAACAGATAAATTGGAAAGAATAATTTATAAATAATATTTTATAAATTAAGTAAAATATTTATCATTGGAAAAATGGAATATATAAGTCTGTACTTATATAGAGAAGTAAGAATCGACTTCAACATCGATATTTGAAACTGAATATGGACGAAGAGTGAATCGAATATTCCTTATTCGAAAAGGAGTAAATCAAAAGGATTTAATCAATAGAGTTATACAAATAGAGTTAGTTGATTAGAGTTAGTCGATTTGAGTTAACTAATAGAGTTGAAGGAGTTAATCGAATATAATTTATTCGAATGGAGTTAAAAGAAAAAAATCGAATCTAGTCATTCGAAATGAGGTTAAATCGAATATAGTTATTCGAGATAGAGTTAAAATAAACATAGTTATTCGAATATAAGTCAATCGAATATTAGTTATTTGATAGGAGTTAATCAAGTCGAGTTAATTAAGTTACGTTAGTCAAGAGGAGTTAATCAAACCGAGTTAATCCAAATGAGTTAATCCAAAGGAGTTATCGATGTTAGTTTAATCGAAAGAAGTTAATCGATGTTAGTTTAGTCGAAAGGAGTTATCGTTTATAAGTCAATCGAAAGGAGTTATTCTATGTTAGTTAATCAAAAGCAGTTAATCGATGTTAGTTTAATCGAGAGGAGTTATCGATGTTTGTTTAATCGAAAGGTGAAACACCCCACCTCCGTTAGGGTCACTCTCAAAGGGAATGCCCTAATTTTGGTGGAGGTTTATAAGTACAAGTCACAGATATACAAGACAGATATAAGAACACATATTTGTAAACAGCGGAAGAACAACAAACTTTTATTTCATAAAAGCAAATACGTGTTACAAAACATCACCATGATTGTCTTACATCTTTTTCCAAAAACATAACATAACACTTTCATAATCTGTCTTGAGTACATTATTTAAAGAAGCATAAATAAAACATAGATAAACTGCAAAAGCCCCATAGTGGATTGTCCAAAGCCAAAGTTCAAAACAGGAAAGTCCAAGCAATACATTTCTCTTCTTCAAGCTGGATGTCAAGGCTGATCAAGCTGCTGTGTTCCCTCCCTGAGGACCTGGGGGGGGGGAAACGGAAGAAAGAAGACGAAAGAAAAGTAGAGTCAGACATAAAGCCTGAGTAAGTCTAGTACTATTTTGTCTATGAATAAAGAACTGGGTGTGATAAATATAAACAAGAAGTGGGCATGCATTATAACTTGGTTAAGTTGTCTAGGGTCGAATATACTATCGTACCCCATGTTAATCTCTGAACCCATATAAACTAGTTTCCAACTGGCACCCCATAATCAGGGTGATGTAATCCATTCTATGATGATCGGCTCCTACTCGCATAGTTACATGTGTCTTACGGCCCCCGATGTTGTAGTTACCTATGCTGGTCCCACCATGGGGTGTATCAAGTCCCATGGTGGCGGCCCGACACAACCTTAGAATGCACAGGTATGCTACTGGTGTCCAGTGCCTTATTTTTCTGCGCCGGAGTGTGTGCACGCCCGCACTCCGTCAGAACCTACACTGCTACACCACCGCCATCGATTTGACCTCTTACAATCAGCCCAGTAATCGTGCCCCACCCTGCCTAGTTTCAGGGTCTCCTGATACACCTTCTAGGGTTACTGCTGAAAAGGGTCCCCCGTTACTAGGTTTTCTATCTCTAGCCAACATGCTAAGTTGGTTAAGTGTTTCCTAACCTAACCCCCACCAGTCCGTTTAGTTTAGCATGTTCCATTTTGATTAAGTCTTTAGTTCACTTAATCCTAGCAATCCTGACTCAGCCTTAATTGTCTTATTAAGGCCCTGACCTCTCACATTAGACGGGTATTGTTGTGGCTGCATGTTGCCGGTTGGTTCCGGGCAGTCTTACGCCACAACTCAGTCTAACCTCGGGTCCTTGTTGGGCTCCATGTTAAACCTCCCACATTGGATAGGTATTGTTGTGACTACTGGACAGCCGGGCGGTTCCGGGCAGGTTTACATCACAACTCAATCCAACCTCGGGTTAAACACATCGTATGTTCTACATTTACATATTTTGTCTTTCTTCTTTATTTCTTATATGTAAATATTTGCGGCCCATTATTAAGTTAATGGTGTAAAGGTTACACCAATCATGGGCCCAACCCATACTTGAATTTGGGCCCTTCTATTTTATATTTTCATTCATTAATTAATTTTAACCCAACGTTATTTTCCCCCGTTTTACACGTCCGTTTATATATATTGGGCTTAGCCTTTTAAAGCCCAATTTAGCCATGCGAAAAGGGGAGGCTTATGGCGTGATTACATACACAAAAAGGGGAAGGTGAGCGTATGAACTTGCAATATGACGTTGGGAATACAAAATAGAAACTGGTGTACTTGCATAGTAGTGACATATACTTTGGTCATAAAGCATAGGTGACATGAATCAAAGCATGTGAACTTGTAATTGAGATATCATTATTGACACATGAACCTATATTTTTATTTAGGCATAATGTCAAACATAAGCATGGCATAAATACTTCTAGCATAAGCATGGCATAATGTCAAACATAAGCATGGCATAAATATTTCTAGCATAAGCATGGCATAATGTCAAACATAAGCATGGCATAATATCAAACATAAGCATGGCATAAGTATAGTTGAATTTGTTCACATAACCATGGCATAAATATTTCTAACATGAAATCATGATTCTTACTTTAGTCATGTAAACTTACAAAAAGGGACTTTTTGAACCTAACCTAGCCATGTACCACATATGTCATCATATAATTCTTGTAAACAAGATAGACCTAATCATGGTTTTCAATTATGCCAAATATTATTCATAGCCTAGCCATATTCATAAGTTTGCAAATAGGTTTTCTAGTACAAAAGCATGGCTTAATACATAATGCCAAATTCTCAACATAATTTCATATAGATAATAACCAAACTTGTTCCAATTACTTACAAAATGATTTATGCACAAAAATATACATCATGATGGCATAGTAGCAAAACCCCAAACTTGCATGAATTTAAATCAACTACATACATGTAGCTCCAACATGGATTACATAATTTGCGAAATATTCCAAACGTATACTTGCATAGAACTACCGCATGTAGTTCTTTATAACATGAATAACATAATTCAAGAATATCCAAACGTATATAATATTTCAAATTGATAAGAACGCACAAATATGAATTACTTTATTGCCACAATTCAAGCATACAAACCAACACAATTGTTTATTCATACCAAAGTAATACTCTACTTACAATGGTGTGATGAATTCTCTAATTTAGGGATTGAAGACGCAAATTCCTTTGTTGAATTGATTTGTTTAGGTTGCTTTAAGCTTTAGAATCTTCCTCCTAATCCTCTCTCCAATTTGGTGGCTACTCCTAGTCGTTCCTCAGCAACATGGCGGCTATGTTCTTATTTTGAATGAATAGATTAGGGTTTAGTCTAGGGTTGTTTATATAGAGGTTAGGAACTGATTAGGACCCTTGATATTGCTTGGATTGATCGTAGCCATTCATTCTAAGGAGAGACCAATTAAAACTTGCCACCTAGCCCTAGTGACAAAGCAGACCTCAGAAAATCGACCACATAGAGAATAGGCCAGCCGGGTTAGACTGGGCTCGACCTGGTCTGGACCAGGTCGACACCCCTGTCGACAGCCCTATCGACAGGCCTGTCGACCTGGCTAGACCAGGTCGACAGCCCAGTCGACCTGGGTGTGTCAGGCGGCGTTTTTTCCGCCCTGGCCCAATGGGCCCCATTTTCGAATTTAAACTTGATTTATTCTGTTTGAATTTTAAATTTAATTCTCAAACTTCCGAAGGCCATATCTTCTTCATACGGACTCCTTTTTTCGAAAACTCGGACTCTATTTCGCGTATTTTTCCGAGATGAACGCAATGGCGTATCCCGTTTCCCTTAGTTCTTTGATTTCAGATTAATTATAGTTTAATTTGTTAATTTCACAGTTATAGAATTTTCGGGGTGTTACATTCTCCCCCACTTAAAAGGATTTCGTCCCCGAAATCTTCAAGTTAGGAGGAATGTATATCCTAACATTCAATCATCCATCTACTCATCCATCAAACACGAGCATCCATTGTCCTTAAAAGACTTCTAATGCTTCATGATCATATGCGAAGTGTGTGTGTATACATGTACTTATCTAATGCAAAATCAGGCGGTCTACTGATTCAGTTGACCTCCTTAATGCGAATTATGTAAGTGCCATGAATCCATTATGTATGCAAATTTTCTTATTCATGATTCTACATGAGTGCACAATCATTCAATACAAATGCAACATCCATATGACAACACATTAAAGTTCAACCATATATGAATGCAAACATATATGCATATGCAATATGAAGTGACTGAGCCGATCTAAAACCTAGATTGTGTGTGTATATGCAACCACGAGCAACCACTAGCAATCACTTGCAACCACTTGCAACCATCATACATAACATGTTTCAACTACATGTTTCCATCCAAAGGGTTTCTACCTAAAAGATAAGGTCGAGGAAATATATCTAAAAAGATAGATAAAAGCGCAACTTAAGGAAAAAGGAAAGATCAAGGATGTACCCTCGAACAGAAAAGGGTAGGCAGAACGTATTCTAGCTTCAGTTTCCCAAGTCGCGTCTCCCTCGGCGTCGCTCCACTGAACTTTGACGAGCTTGACTTCACGGTTGCGTAGCTTCTTCACTTCCGTTCCTAAGATGCGGGTTGGAAATTTTCTTATGGTTGCTTCGCGTTCCACTTCGGCCTCTTCGAGGATATTTGGCTCTACTACTTCAGCAGACTCATGTAGACATTTTCGGAGATGAGAAACGTGAAAAACGTTGTGGACTCCAGCCAACTTCTCGGGTAGCTCTAATCTATAGGCCATTTTCCAAATTTTCTCAATGATAGGGAATGGTCCTACCTAAAGGTATAGTCGAATGATAGAAGCAAGTAAAAACTTTGTGCCCATTAGGCAATGTCAAAACTGAAAACCTATGCCACATATATATTGATTAGGAGAAGAACTCTCTAAGCATCAGCCCCGAAGACCGAAATCAACATCAGACTGACACCCAAAGAGTTACTCAACCCAACCACCATATATGATTCTAGGAAACTAAGCATGATGGACTCCTTTTAGGTCACAAGGGAGTCCCTTCCTAAGACCAATCTGTATCCTATAAAACCCAAAAACTTTAGTCAAACCAATGAACACCCTCGAGCCCCAACATGTGTTACTAACAGATGAGTCATACTCCCTATGTGGTTTGCAACAGAAATTGGATTGAGAATGGGACCGAGAGAATATACACCAAAGATAGCATGCAAGTAAGCTCTACAGGAAGAGAGGGGCCAAGGATATACCCTTAAGAAGAGATAGGATGCACGAATCTAGTCTTCGATCTTCTAAGTCGCATTTATTGAGCTTAACTCCATTATGCTTTGTCCGTCTTTAACTTCACAATTTCGTAGCTTCTTAATTCTTGTTTCCAAAATATGAGTTGGAACCTATTTCTCGTTCCTCTTTCACTTATTCTCCTTCTAGTATACTTGGCTCAAGCCTAACTGTGTGCTCATGGTTCCATGCAAGCTCTCCAAAATTCATTAGTGAATCTTGGATCTTGTTCACTTACTAGAAGGTATTCCACATTGAAAATAAACAAATGTCAGCTATGTTGCCAAATGTACTTACTAAGGTGATTCTTTACAACTCATGCATCAGCGAAATGAACCTTCAGCCTTAGTGGCGAACACTACTGGAGCGCCCTATTCTGAAATGCTCCTCCTAATGAACCCCTTTTCTAGAAGCTCTTTAATCTGTTTACTGAGCTCTTTCCTTTCTCGTGGAGCCATATGTCTAACGGGCAACGCAACGGGCTTTACATTATCTACAAGATATATGCGGAAGTCTATTTCTCGCTTCGGAGGCAAGCCCTTCACCTCTTCAAAGACATCCGGATATTCCCGGACCACTCTAACTGATTGCAAATTTTCAACAGAGGCATCTAGCGATTCAAGATAACTAAGCATAACCGCATACGAGGGATTACAAGAAATTTCCAAAGTATTACCGAGCTGGGTTAGGAGCCTAACAACCCTTTTCTCACAATCAAGGATGGCCCCATTACTGGATAGCCAATCCATACCCAAAATCAAACCATACCCCGAAAAGCCCAAAACAAAGGCACTACATTGAAATTCTACACTTAGAATAGAGATTTTCAATCCCAAACAGATCATAGACAAATGAGCTGGGCCCCCAATTGGGTTTGAAACAATTAAGGGGTCCTCTACCATACTAGTTTTTAGGTGCAGAGATTCTACTAAAGCAGACGAGATAAAGGAGTGTGATGCGCCAGAATCAAATAAAGTGCGAACGGGGTGATCATAAAGATAAACTACACTTTCTACAGAAGTATTTATACCTCACTGTTGCAGAGGTGGCGCTTCTAGCACATGGACCTGTGCCCCTGGGGTGGATCCAGCCCTCTGCCCCTGTCCTCGTTTCTTTGGGCAGTCCTTAGCCCTATGGCCTGTCTCACCGCAAGAAAAGCACCCACCATTCTCCTTGGCCTTCTTTTTCCGGCAGTCCTTTACTAAGTGCCCCACTTTGCCACAGAAATTACACGTCCTCTTCTCTTTGTTGCCTTCCCCGCTTTTTTTAAAGTCTGTCTTCTTAGGCTGCAAACCCTCTTTCTTCCCTTGAGAGCTTTCTGCCTTTGTCTCCTTCTTGCCCTTATCCTCTTCATTCAGCAATGCCATTTGCACCAATCTTTCATACGTGGCTCCCATGGGTATATGGGTCATGGCCAAACTGTGTAATGGCTCATTCAACCCTTTGACGAAACGGAGAGCCTTCTTGTGCGGGGTGTTGACTAGGTCAAGCCCAAACCTAGCCAGCTCATCGAACTGATTCACATACTCTCTGACTGTTTTGTCCCCTTGTTTAAGAAATAAGAATTTTTCCAACTGCAAACTTCTTTCCGCATCTGAGAGAAATTTGGTCTCAAACCTTGCCCTAAAGTCCTCCCATGTCTCCACTGGTCTTTCAGCATTAGTGACTTTCCACCAGTAGGAAGCCTCGCCCTTCAATAGCCACACTGCCAACTGTACTTTTTGTCTATCTTCTACCTCAAAGATGATGAATAGGTCCTCAGTTTCATTCAGCCAATTTCTGGCTGCCACGAAGGACTCAGTTCCATGGAAATCCCTTCCTCCCATAGCCTTAAAATCTTTACATATCCTAGCGAAAGTGTTTCCCCGAGGAGGAGGTGGAGGAAAAGGTGCCGCTGCGGCTGGATGATTTCCTTCAGCTGGGGGAGGAGGAATGGTAGGACCTGGCTGAGTGGCCCTTGCTTCTAAGAACTGTCTAAACCAACCAGGTATTGGCACCCCTTCCGGCAAGTTAAGTTCTTGGGACATGCTGAAACAAAAAGGATAGATTCAAAACGAAGGATAAGAGATAGTACCTATGGCTTTGGGGGGTGGACTTTGCCTTTTTAAAATAAAATAATATTTTATCTCTTAAAAATGCTTCTTTAAATTTCCTTTTTGAAATTTTTTTTTTAAAACTTTTTATCTTATCTGGTAAACCCTGGCTCTGATACCAAGTGAAACACCCCACCTCCGTTAGGGTCACTCTCAAAGGGAATGCCCTAATTTTGGTGGAGGTTTATAAGTACAAGTCACAGATATACAAGACAGATATAAGAACACATATTTGTAAACAGCGGAAGAACAACAAACTTTTATTTCATAAAAGCAAATACGTGTTACAAAACATCACCATGATTGTCTTACATCTTTTTCCAAAAACATAACATAACACTTTCATAATCTGTCTTGAGTACATTATTTAAAGAAGCATAAATAAAACATAGATAAACTGCAAAAGCCCCATAGTGGATTGTCCAAAGCCATAGTTCAAAACAGGAAAGTCCAAGCAATACATTTCTCTTCTTCAAGCTGGATGTCAAGGTTGATCAAGCTGCTGTGTTCCCTCCCTGAGGACCTGGGGGGGGGGGAAACGGAAGAAAGAAGACGAAAGAAAAGTAGAGTCAGACATAAAGCCTGAGTAAGTCTAGTACTATTTTGTCTATGAATAAAGAACTGGGTGTGATAAATATAAACAAGAAGTGGGCATGCATTATAGCTTGGTTAAGTTGTCTAGGGTCGAATATACTATCGTACCCCATGTTAATCTATGAACCCATATAAACTAGTTTCCAACTGGCACCCCATAATCAGGGTGATGTAATCCATTCTATGATGATCGGCTCCTACTCGCATAGTTACATGTGTCTTACGGCCCCCGATGTTGTAGTTACCTATGCTGGTCCCACCATGGGGTGTATCAAGTCCCATGGTGGCGGCCCGACACAACCTTAGAATGCACAGGTATGCTACTGGTGTCCAGTGCCTTATTTTTCTGCGCCGGAGTGTGTGCACGCCCGCACTCCGTTAGAACCTACACTGCTACACCACCGCCGTCGATTTGACCTCTTACAATCAGCCCAGTAATCGTGCCCCACCCTGCCTAGTTTCAGGGTCTCCTGATACACCTTCTAGGGTTACTGCCGAAAAGGGTCCCCCGTTACTAGGTTTTCTATCTCTAGCCAACATGCTAAGTTGGTTAAGTGTTTCCTAACCTAACCCCCACCAGTCCGTTTAGTTTAGCATGTTCCATTTTGATTAAGTCTTTAGTTCACTTAATCCTAGCAATCCTGACTCAGCCTTAATTGTCTTATTAAGGCCCTGACCTCTCACATTAGACAGGTATTGTTGTGGCTGCTTGTTGCCGGTTGGTTCCAGGCAGTCTTACGCCACAACTCAGGCTAACCTCGGGTCCTTGTTGGGCTCCATGTTTAACCTCCCACATTGGATAGGTATTGTTGTGACTACTGGACAGCCAGGCGGTTCCGGGCAGGTTTACATCACAACTCAATCCAACCTCGGGTTAAACACATCGTATGTTCTACATTTACATATTTTGTCTTTCTTCTTTATTTCTTATATGTAAATATTTGCGGCCCATTATTAAGTTAATGGTGTAAAGGTTACACCAATCATGGGCCCAACCCATACTTGAATTTGGGCCCTTCTATTTTATATTTTCATTCATTAATTAATTTTAACCCAACGTTATTTTCCCCCGTTTTACACGTCCGTTTATATATATTGGGCTTAGCCTTTTAAAGCCCAATTTAGCCATGCGAAAAGGGGAGGCTTATGGCGTGATTACATACACAAAAAGGGGAAGGTGAGCGTATGAACTTGCAATATGACGTTGGGAATACAAAATAGAAACTGGTGTACTTGCATAGTAGTGACATATACTTTGGTCATAAAGCATAGGTGACATGAATCAAAGCATGTGAACTTGTAATTGAGATATCATTATTGACACATGAACCTATATTTTTATTTAGGCATAATGTCAAACATAAGCATGGCATAAATACTTCTAGCATAAGCATGGCATAATGTCAAACATAAGCATGGCATAAATATTTCTAGCATAAGCATGGCATAATGTCAAACATAAGCATGGCATAATATCAAACATAAGCATGGCATAAGTATAGTTGAATTTGTTCACATAACCATGGCATAAATATTTCTAACATGAAATCATGATTCTTACTTTAGTCATGTAAACTTACAAAAAGGGACTTTTTGAACCTAACCTAGCCATGTACCACATATGTCATCATATAATTCTTGTAAACAAGATAGACCTAATCATGGTTTTCAATTATGCCAAATATTATTCATAGCCTAGCCATATTCATAAGTTTGCAAATAGGTTTTCTAGTACAAAAGCATGGCTTAATACATAATGCCAAATTCTCAACATAATTTCATATAGATAATAACCAAACTTGTTCCAATTACTTACAAAATGATTTATGCACAAAAATATACATCATGATGGCATAGTAGCAAAACCCCAAACTTGCATGAATTTAAATCAACTACATACATGTAGCTCCAACATGGATTACATAATTTGCGAAATATTCCAAACGTATACTTGCATAGAACTACCGCATGTAGTTCTTTATAACATGAATAACATAATTCAAGAATATCCAAACGTATATAATATTTCAAATTGATAAGAACGCACAAATATGAATTACTTTATTGCCACAATTCAAGCATACAAACCAACACAATTGTTTATTCATACCAAAGTAATACTCTACTTACAATGGTGTGATGAATTCTCTAATTTAGGGATTGAAGACGCAAATTCCTTTGTTGAATTGATTTGTTTAGGTTGCTTTAAGCTTTAGAATCTTCCTCCTAATCCTCTCTCCAATTTGGTGGCTACTCCTAGTCGTTCCTCAGCAACATGGCGGCTATGTTCTTATTTTGAATGAATAGATTAGGGTTTAGTCTAGGGTTGTTTATATAGAGGTTAGGAACTGATTAGGACCCTTGATGTTGCTTGGATTGATCGTAGCCATTCATTCTAAGGAGAGACCAATTAAAACTTGCCACCTAGCCCTAGTGACAAAGCAGACCTCAGAAAATCGACCACATAGAGAATAGGCCAGTCGGGTTAGACTGGGCTCGACCTGGTCAGGACCAGGTCGACACCCCTGTCGACAGGCCTGTCGACCTGGCTAGACCAGGTCGACAGCCCAGTCGACCTGGGTGTGTCAGGCGGCGTTTTTTCCGCCTTGGCCCAATGGGCCCCATTTTCGAATTTAAACTTGATTTATTCTCTTTGAATTTTAAATTTAATTCTCAAACTTCCGAAGGCCATATCTTCTTCATACGGACTCCGTTTTTCGAAAACTCGGACTCTATTTCGCGTATTTTTCCGAGACGAACGCAATGGCGTATCCCGTTTCCCTTAGTTCTTTGATTTCAGATTAATTATACTTTAATTTGTTAATTTCACAGTTATAGAATTTTCGGGGTGTTACAAAAGGAGTTAATCAAATTTAGTTATTCAAAAGTGAGATTATCGAATATAAGTTAATCGAAAGGAGTTAATCGAATTTAGTTATTCGAAAGTGAGACTATCGAATATAAGTTATTCGAAAGTAAGATTATCGAATATAAGTTATTCGAAAGGAGATTATCGAATATAGCGTATTCGAAGGAAAGAGATCAAATATAAGTTATTCGAAAGAATGAGTTAATCGAATATAAGTTATTCGAAGAAGAGTTAATCAAATAGAGATTACTCGAACGAGAGTTATACGTCGAATTCAATTATATCGAATTCAGGAAAGTACTTATACTTTCCGGTTTTTTAATCAAGGGTATATATTAATAAATTAGAGTTTGTTTAATTATTTGAATTAAGGAATAAAGGTTACATTTTGAAGTTAGATATTCCAGAAGGAGGGATTATAACGTTATCGTTATAACCAATGTTTTCAATAAAGAAGTGGATACATAAATAGAATCCGAGAGTTACGTAAGGAAGTTGTTAAAGATTTAAAAGATAAACTTTGACTATTTCGAAGTTAAAATGTTGTTCAGTTAAGGTCTGAGAGGTAATTGTACCCCAACTTGATTGACTTCCTTCTTAACTGAGAAATGGAAAGGTTTGATAGTAAAGGATGGTTAAGTGAATTTAGTTAATGAGCGTAATAGTTTGTGTTGGCATAGTGATGTTTATTTGAACACTAGTTTAAATCAAATGAAGGAGTTTTGGAAATGTGTTCCAAATAAGAATCAGAAACGTTTTCTGATAATAAGAATTTAGAATATATGGAAACAGGAGATAAGTAAATTAATGAACTAAAGAAATAAATGTTTAATGATGATTGATCGATATAATTTCCATCTGGAAATAATATAGTTGTTTGCACACATGTTTTCTTTGATAGTTAACTCACCGACTATCGAAGTTTTTGACCATTTTGACATTGTTAATATGGAGAGACCGGTTGGATTATTATCCGAAGAACCACTCCGTATTGGCATAAGCGTTGCAAATCATATATGCCAAGGATAATTGAAGACGAAGTAAAGTGCAAGGGCTATTATATAAATCTTAGGTAAAGATTGCCTAAGATGGGTGTACTGAATAGTGTCTTCGGTTTGTCCAGTCCCAGGACAACTTGTATGGACGAATGTCTGATAGAGTATATTTAATAGATCGCATAAGTTGATCTCTTCAAACGTATTTACGTTTGGTGGCGGAGGAATTCGTTTCTCTTAGCTGTATACCCGTGGTATTTTTGGGGAAATCAATTTGTGATTTGGCGGGTATGACGATGTGGCATTCCAAGTAAAGGAAGATATGATATGTAAAAGATAAGCGTGGCCTCTAGCCTTACATCCGGAAATGACAAAAGTCGGGCAGGCAACATGGCTATGTAGGTCGCACCTATTAGGGTGTATAATCACCTGATCTTGAGTTTCATTTACTTCTAAAAATCTATTATCGATGTTGTCCCATTCGGGAAACGGATGTTGATCCCAACCGTTGGTGATATACATTCGACACACTCAAGCGAAATGAGTGCTCGGTCATGTGTGGCCGGGTTTCAAGATGTTCTTTTTGAACCCAGTGTATTCCTCTCTAGAGGTACACTAGTGAAAGGTGGTTCCATACCTTGTCATAGTTGGAAATCCATTATCCAATACGTGCTTGCGGTTTTGATTGTATACTATATATGTAGAACGTGAGATGAAAGCGTTTCTGCTAGATGATTATTATGTTGTGATTCATAGACACTATAATAATATCATAAAAAATTGATATAAAGACTACTTTGGATACTCATAAGGGAAAAACCGGCTCCGTTACACGGCGTGGTCTTATGAGATATCGTTTAATTGCTCAGACTGTTTTAAACTGTTTTACTCATACCAGTCCCATGTCTGACCCGGAGTTTATTTTGTTTTATTTTCCCTAAACTCTTGGGTGCCCAATTTTATATGGGCAGTCAAGTAGTCGGGATTTACAAATACTTTAAGAGATGGAGCAGGAGGCTTCGGAATTATATAGCTATGGTTTTCCGCTGTGTTGTAAGTGATGTACTTTGGAAATGATATGTATATTCAAGTACAGATTTATATTTCAAAGTTAAGTTATGAAATATATTTATTCGTTCCGCTGTGAGATTCGTGTTTACTCTGATGTTGTATGTTCTTCTTCTTCTTCTATTCTAAGTTTCTATCTTATTTATCCTCACCCTCTATTTTCTTTCGATTAGTTTTCTGTTTTCCAGTGCAATTGGGGTTGGACTTGTGTTATTTAGTCAGCTGAAATTGGACCGAAATTTCGGGACACTACAGTTGGTATCAGAGCTTAAGATTAAGTAATTACCTTGGCTCTGTGGCGTGACTCAGTAGAGATGGGTTAATAATACCCTAGATTGAGTTGAGAGTATATATATGAGAGAGCGTATTTGTTATTTAATATAAAGTGGTTTTATATTGTGTAGATTTATTGGTTGAGTTGTTTATGAGTTCTGGCCGATCAGTTTGATCCACTGTATCGGTAGGAGTTTATAAACACTCGAATACGATGGGTCGACACGATATGTTTGAAAAGAGGGCAAATGAAATAGTTTTACCCAAATTATATTTTGATATAAAGGATATATATTTAAATGATTATAATATATTAGATATATTGGTTGTTATTATAATCGAGTAAGATTATAAATTAAATGGTTATGTAAATAACCAATCCACATTCATATAAGTGTAATATATGAAATCGAGATGAATTAAATTTGAATTTAAATCAGAATCGATATTCAACCTAGAAAAGTTGGAAAAGTGCTGTAAATGAATTTGAATTAAATATATGAGAATTTTAAAATCGTGGGAGCTTTTAAATTGTTTTACAAACATTGTGAATAGTATTTTGAAAACGGATTTCAAAATAGAAGTGTTTAGACATGGTTTTGTAATTGATATAGTATTAAACTCACTTCCATAACTGGAAAATAATTCTGATAGTAACTGCAGCATCATCAATATTAATTTTCGAGTTTGTAAGTGACGGATTACTACCGAAGATATTATTTTTGAACTGATTTGAGAAAAGCAAGTTATTTTGAATCCTGAAAAGGAAAGTTTGATTTTCGATATGGTAAACTGTTTAAAACTCCCAGGAAGACTGTTTGAATTAAAAACAAATTAAATAGAAATTTGTGAAAGCAAATTAGAAATTGGAATAAATTCAGTCAAGTGGTAACTGAAATTGAATTAGAATGATATCAAGACAAATTGGATTTGTGAGATTCGAATTTGAAGTGTAATTTGATAATCAAGTTAAGAGTTTGGAATCGAGAATGAAACTCGAGTTTGAAATGATATTTGGCTTGAATATAAGCGAATGGTTATGTTGGAGATAAAAGTGATTGGAGTTTGATTGGAATGATACTCGTATATGTTGAATTGGTAACAGATGCAAAGGATATATTGATATGCCCGACAAAAAGGTACAAGTTTATATTTCATATGGTATGAGATTTTTATGAGCCGAATTGGCAAGCCGCTTGGCTATGTGATTTTCTTTTGGGTTGGAGATGGCCCAGAGAGGCGAGTTGGAGTTTGAGCTATTGACCAGTACAAAGGAGGTGCTGGCAAAAAAATTCGAAAAGTTAAGGCGTTAGTAAATTTTCAAGATTTTTGAAAATTTCTGTTAATAAGAATAAATTAATAATTTAATTGAAATTAAATTGGTTCAGTTGAAACTGAATATAAGAAGTGAACAAATAAGTTCTAACCAGTCAATAGAGTTTGTTTTCTACCATAGTAATTTCGAGGACGAAATTATTTTAAGGGGGAAAGAATGTAATGTCCCATATTTTAGCGATATAATAATTAATCAATTTAATTATTTAAATAGTGATTTAGAGAATTAAATGGTCGTTGAATTAAATAGTAGTGAATATTTAATTAATATAATAATTAAATAATATATGTAATTCTGAAATAATCAGAATTAGCTGAAATGGCAATATTTCGTGAATTGGAAAATTCAAAATATATAATTCAGTTTGGAATTGAATTTAAATAACGAATATATTATTTAAACTAAATTTGAATGTATAAATATATTATAATTAAAATAGAATTCGAAATGGAACGGCAGTTCGTAATTTGGCGATTCGAACTTTAAACGAATATACAGAAGCCGTTTTAAGTCGGATTTATGTGAAACAAGAAACGTTCAGGGCTGGTGAAGTACATTTTTCTAATGGAAGAGAAAAATCGGGATTTCATTGTGTAGATTTTGATTTATGTCCAAATCAAATTTTAGAAAAGTCGCTATGGAATTCCTTTATAATTTATAACGATTTATTTATATTTATAAAAGGAATTTCGTTATAATCGAATATCGATTTATTCGGGATTTGAAATATTGGGTTAAAAATTCATATAGGAATATTGTGGAGCTGTATGATATCGTATGTGAATATATACGATAATATTTATTTATAAATATTTAATTTAATTGTTTTTAAATATATTTAATATTTAAATGGGTTATTTAGAGCTTTAAAAATAGCCAGTTTTGCAAACGACCTCAGAATTCGACGAAACTAATTTTGTTGGATCCGCAATGTTAAATTATTGTTAGATTTCAAGTTTCATGATTTTTGAAGTCAGGATGTGGCTGTATGGGATTTTAATGTGAAATACAATCGATAATTTGACCTTTAAAAATACGCTGTGTGAGCAAAAGGAGTCAGAATTCGACGAAACTAGTTTTGTTGGGGCCGTAATGTCGAACTGTAATTGCATGTCCATTTTCGAAAATTTTGGGTATCGTATGTGATCGTACAAAATTTTAGAAGCCAAGTACAAGCAACGATTGATTATAATTTAATATTACAATCAATTAAAAAATATATACCTATCCTATAAATAGGCCACTATCATTCTAAAATCTAACTCACTTTTTCCACAGTCAATTAATCGCGCCGCCACCAGAAAGAAAAAAATAAACAGAAATTTCATGAGTTAGAAAAAATAAATTAATTCCAATTAATTGTTATAAATTTCAAAGGTGGTATGTTTGGATTCGCAAGACGAAGAGCTTCATTCTGGTATGGATATCGACAAGCTCAATGCCTTTTCTGGAAGTCCGACGCACCACAGACCGCATTAGGGCAGACTACTTAGGCGAATTGAGGCATCGATTCATGGAATGGAGGTCATATTTAAACTAGCAATGGAATACCGCAAGTATTTGGAGAATTTTGAGGGTTTTGGGCATGATAAAGTTCAGACCTGCACTGTGTTTGGCAACGAACAACATGAGGTCGCGATTTAACAAGATGGTGCGAGTTGAACCAAAAAGGTATGGGGTGGTGCGAATTTTCATAAGAAGTTCAATGGTATTATTAGTTTGAAGTATTTTGGTGTATTGACGAGGGGGAGTTGGAATGTCTGCAGCGATAGATCATGAGATGGAAGGGGGTAATGTCGCGATCTGCTGTGTTGAAATGGAGAGATGCCGATGTTGATAGAGGGATAAAGATTGAGGAGGAGATTGTGAAGTTGATTTCCATTTGAAAGTTCATGGAGAAATGGAAGAATGATGTGAGGTGGATTTGATTACTGTGTTGCATTCAGACATTTGGGGAAGATGAGTAAAGGGAGCGGATCGGGTAAAAGGAGATGGGGTTTGAGGGAAATGGGCCTTAAGCAAATGTTAAGCCCAACTTAGAATAAATTGAATTATATAGAAAATTAATTCATGTTATAACTTGTTAATGCGATAACTTCCTCATATATTATCGAAATTCAGCGAAACAAGATCCGTCAGGGTCGTATGGACGGGAACCACAACATGAGACTGACGGGGAGAAAATCGAAGCTCGTTACAATTTATGGCGAAATAAATTGTCCGTCTGAATCAAGCGATGGTTATCGTTATTAACGATGATCGTCCAATGTGAGTAAAACTCACCAACTCTGAACAGTTATATTTTTATAACGTATTCTTAGAACTGATAATTATCTGTTGATTGATGTGTGTTAACTGTTTGGAGTTAACTGTAAATTTACTGGTAGAAAATATAGATAATGATATATATATATATCGTTAATCGAATATTGATTCTGTTTATCAGAATATTTTATATTCGTGTTGTTTAACATCTGTGATGCAGGGAAACAGGTTGGAGGGATCCAACTGGGTTCCTCAATATTTATAATACTATTTTGTTCACATATTTTTTTATATGATGTGATGTATAATCTGAGATTGATTATAGTGACAATGGTCTGGTTATTTGGTACTGTTAAATACCAGAAGAAATATTGAAATAAAATATTATATAAAATCAAAAGATTTTATATAGAAGGAAGATTTCAAACTGTGCATTGAAATAAAATATTTATAAAACGAAAAGAATTTTATAAAAGGATATTGTTGGCTCGCTTTTTGACCAAGCCATCCAGGATCATTCATAAAAGGAAATCAGGAAACCAAGTCCCCCAAGAAAGTGGAAGAATGGATCGCACGTCATCGTCTCGCCCAGGAACGGATCGCACGCCATCGTCTCGCCCAGGAATGGATCGCGCTCTATCGACTCGCCCAGGAACGGATCGCTCCCATCTCGTCGACGAACGTCACCTCCAGGCGATCCGATCCCTTGTAACGAACCGAACCCTCTGACCCGTTCAGCCACGAGCTGGTCTTCATCGATCCGAATCGCACGGATCTGACGACACCTGTTCACAACGGCTAGTTTGACTGTTTCTTCAATGGTGGCGATGCGATCCGAAAATCTCGGGATTCGTGCCACGTGTCCGCGATCCGCCTGACAAAATCAGCTATAAATAGCCCAGAGCTTGGCATTTTTCGGGATCCTTTTGGGCAATAGTGCATACTGAATCCGCCATTGTTGTCAAACCACTGAAATATTGAGAGAAATTACTGTTGTACTAGCTTTTAGAGCATAATCAATAAGATATAAAGTGGACGTAGGCTCGTTAACGCCGAACCACTATAAATTCTGATTGTTATTTTCTTTTCCCTTATTCCTCATTTAGAATTCTCTTCAGTTTATAACAATTTGGGTGTTAGGTCCAAATTTCGATCTAACATTTTTGGTGCTTTCACTGAGAAACTCAGTCTTAAAGTTTCGTCATTCGTTTTCTTGAAGATTCCAGCGATTCGGATATCATGGCTGGAAAAAGATCTAAAGTTTCGCAGACCAACGAAACGATCGAGGAGAGTGTACACGAACTGGGCAACAAAGAGACTCTGGATCGCGGAGCGCAGAGGGCGATCCGATCCGATGAAAACGCCTCGTTCCGAGTCGATGAGAACGAGACGATCCGCGCTACTGAAGGGGTTGTTACTCGATCCCGGGGCAACACCTCGCAGCCTCCGCGCACCATGACCACGAGTCGATCTCAGGGGGGCGCAGCGAACCGCCCTCCACGAACCGCAGCTACCCGAACTGATGGTCAGAACACAACTCGACCTGGAAAAGAACCTATGACCCACTCCTATCGTCCTGGAGCCTCTGCTCGACCCGGTCCGAGCACTTTGCCCATAAGAGAGGGTGATGATGACCACTATGATCCTGTTGCTCCTGTCACTGAGGGGGATCTTTCCCGCTTTGTCGAAATGTGGGATAGGTTATTTGATGAGTTAGCCGCCCAAAGGCAGGAAAGTTCTATCCTACGGCAAAACCTGACTGCTATGGATAGAAGACTTGATGAGCTAACAAGGCAAAGAACATCGCCAGTTCGTCCACTCACTCCAGCATATTCCTCTTCATCTGAAGAATCGCCGAGACCTCCGCGGCGACCGTATGAAAGAGCCGAAAACATAGAACAGCTTCGGTTCGGGACCCTGCCCTCACAAGAAGAAGAAGAACTAGGGGCAAGACCCACAAACCGTAATATGGACAGTCAAGCAACGACCCTCAGGACTCGAGGCGTGAACAGTCCTATGCATGACAGGCCACCTCAGCCCCGTCGCCGTACGCATACTCATGATAGCAGGGGGCAGCGAGGCCCCGTCCAAGCCCCGGATTTTGTGGCTACTCCCCGAAGAGAGATCAGAGAGCCTCGTCGGGCCAGAGGCACTGATCCTGAACCTCCTTTGACTAGTGCAAACGTTGCAGCCATGGTTCACCAGATTTTGGCCGACAGCCGTGGACAGCGGAACGAAGATTGGGGGATTGACCGCAGTCATACTCCTTTTACTGACGATATTTTGGATGCAACTTTTCCAAGGCGTTTCAACATGCCACAAATGAACCGATATGCAGGAAGATCTGATCCTGTTCAACACCTGATGAGATACTCTTGGTCGATGACTGCTGCCGCCGCTTCTGACGCAGTTAAGTGTAAAGCATTTCCCATATTCTTGGAAGACGTGGCTTTGCTATGGTTTACTCGCCTGCCGGCAAGATCGATCTCCAGCTTCAGGGAACTAAGCGAGAAGTTCGTAGAGCAATTCCGTATCTACGCACAGAAGACGAAAAGCGTGATCGATCTATTTCTTGTCAAATAGCGACCGGGCGAAAGTCTAAAGATGTACCTGGATCATTTCAATTTGGCCGCCACTGAGGTCAAAGATCCTCATGAGCCGACCATTGTCGCAGCACTAATTGATGGAGTGGATAAGGACACTGAATTCGGGAGGTACTTGGCAGGCAAACCACCCCACACCAGAGAATTATTCTATGAGAAAGCCAATGTACATCTACGCCGGGAAGAGGTATACGCGAACCGAAAGCTTAAAACAACTGATAAGGAAGAAGTTCAGAGCAATGTCGCCATCAAACAGACTGGAGACAGCTCGGGGAAAGTTGAGGTTAACGTCGGAAATCAGAACCAGGGTGGTCGCCGACCGGGTAACAACAATAACAATGCTAACGGTAACAGCCGGAAGAGGGGCCGAGGGAACGACTCCCAGAGAAGGACTCGTCCCAGGGCCTTTGAAAGTTATACACCCATAAATGATACTCTGGAGAATATCTTCATGGATGCGTATGAAGTCCTCCAGAATAAGAGGCCACCTCCTAGAGAGTCGACAGAAAAAGAGCGTGAGACAGGGAAGTTTTGCCTCTTTCATCAAATCCACGGCCATTCGACGAATGAATGCCGTCACCTGAGGGACGTAGTCGAAAGGTTGCTTCGAGAAGGAAAGCTAGACGAATACAGAGTAACGCCTAGGGACAGGGGGCAAGCAGTGCAGGCCCCGAATCAGAATCAAAATCAACTTACTGCTAGGCCAACTGCTCAGCAAAAGGGAAAGAATATTGTAATCAACACCGTAATCGGTGGACTTTACCTTGCTGGGCATAGTTCCAAAGCTTTAGATCAATATGTCAATGCAGCCAAACAACACCTCGAAGTGGGGGAATGTAGCAACCCCGAGGACAGTGTCCCGGTGAAGCAGCAAAAGATGATGACTGATGACGTTGTTTTCCGAGAACGAGAAAGCATCGGGGTCCATGCTCCAACTGAAGATCCACTTGTAATTACGATACCCATTGGGCCAGCCACTGTTCATAAGGTACTGGTGGACAACGGGAGTTCCGTTAATATCCTTTTCAAAAAAGCCTTTGACCAGATGAATCTTGAGATAAAAGACTTGAAGCCCTGCCAAGGATGGATTCGTGGATTCAACGGAGCATCCACCGCACCTATGGGTTATGTAGAATTGCCAGTTACACTTGGGGAAGGAGAACGCCAGAGAGTGAGAATCCTTCCCTTTGTGGTTTTGGATGTCGAATCGCCATACAATGCCTTCTTGGGCCGACCGGCCCTCGCGAAATTCAGAGCCTGTATAGCCCCCTGGTGCTTGCTATTGAATTTCCCCACAGAAGCTGGCATTGGTATCGTCAGAGGGGATCAAGTTGCTGCGCGAGCATGTTATGTTGCCGAATTAAAGTTGCTTCGCAACGGCGGGGATATCGAAACTAAAGGCACTCCTCCCACTTTGGGGGCAGAAACCTTATAGCAACCAAAGAGGATAATTGTTGGAGAGTTGCCTAGAGTGATGCCCGAGGATATAGATCCCAGAGAGGATCAAGAACCCGGGGGCAGAACGGCAACTCCCAACGAAGCAACTGTGGATGTGCCAATCGATGACAGTGACCCGGAGAAGGTCCTTAAGATTGGATCCCAGTTAAGTCCGACTCTTGTCGAAGAATTGACGATTTTCTTAAAGAACAACTTGGATGTATTCGCTTGGACCCATGCGGACATGTGCGGGATATCCCCATCAATCATGAGCCATTCTTTGAGCATTAACCCCAAACATCCTCCAGTAAAGCAAAAAAGGCGAATGCTGTGCCCAGAGAGGTCCGCTGCCTTGAGAGAAGAGGTTGGGAAGCTAAAGAGTAATGGATTTATCAGAGATTCAACTTACCCAGATTGGATTTCGAACCCAGTCCTGGTAAAGAAGGCCAACAGGAAGTGGCGAACGTGTATCGACTTCTCGGATTTAAACAAAGCTTGTCCCAAAGATAGTTTCCCATTACCTCGAATTGACCAGTTGGTAGATTCGACGGAAGGTCACGAGCTTCTCTCATTCATGGATGCTTATTCAGGATACAACCAGATTCCGATGCATGTTCCGGACCAAGAGCATACTAGCTTTATCACTGATCTAGGATTATATTGTTACGTAGTAATGCCCTTTGGTTTGAAGAATGCAGGCGCTACGTACCAACGTTTGGTCAACAGAATGTTTTATAACCAAATCGGGAAAACAATGGAAGTATACGTCGACGATATGTTGGTTAAATCCAAGCAATCCTTTCAACACACTACTGACTTGGCAGAGATGTTCGGCATTCTTCGAAAGTATGGGATGAAGCTCAATCCCACCAAATGTTCATTCGGTGTTGCTTCTGGAAAATTCTTAGGATTCATTGTCAGTTCGCGCGGTATCGAGATTAATCCGGACCAGATCACGGCAATCAGGAACATTCAGGAACCTAGGCAAATTAAGGATGTGCAAAGCCTTGCCGGAAAAGTGGCCGCACTAAGCAGATTTATCTCCAGGGCTACGGATAAGTGCATCCCATTCTTCGAATTAATAAAGCGAGGAAAACGCCACTTTAAATGGACACCTGACTGCGTGGAAGCGTTTCAGAATTTGCTCAGACACTTGGAAAAACCTCCAATTCTATCTAAACCAATAGACCACGAGGATTTATTCGTGTATTTGGCAGTATCATCTCACGCCATCAGCTCAGCGTTGGTAAGGGAAGAGGAAAAGGTCCAAAGACCTGTGTATTACGTGAGCAAAAAATTAACAGCAGCAGAACGTAATTATCCGCGGATAGAGAAACTGGCGTATAGTTTACTGATTGCCTCCAGAAAACTTCGGCACTACTTTCAGGCACATCCTATTACCATATATACTGATCACCCACTCAAGCAAGTTCTATAGAGACCAGAGGCATCTGGAAGGTTACTCAGATGGAATATTGAGTTAAGTCAATTTGACTTGAACATTCAGCCCAGACGATCAATTCGAGGGCAAGTAATAGCTGACTTCATAGCAGAGTTCACTGTTCCTGAAGAAGACATAGCAAACGAAGAAGTGGAACCCTCAAAGTTACTTTTCGACCCTAATGTCTGGAGATTATATACTGATGGTGCTAGAAACAACGAAAGATCCGGCGCTGGAATAGTGCTTGAAACCCTCGAGAAACGATTGATAACTTATGCCATCCGAATGGAGTTTCAAGCCACTAACAACGATTCTGAATATGAAGCTCTGATAGCCGGGTTAAAGATTGCAAAGATGCTAGAAGTCACAAAACTGAACATCTTCTGCGATTCCAAGTTAGTTGTGAATCAAGTTACTGGGAGATTCCAAGCTAAAAGTGCAAGATTGATTCTATACTTAAAGAAAGTGAAAGAACTGCTGAATGAGTTTGATCACTACAGCATATCTCATATTCCGCGGTCGGAAAATCAGCAGGCAGACAAGTTGGCAAAAATGGCTAGTTCTAACGATCCTGAAGTGATAGGGCTAGCCCCCGTTGAAGTACTTCGGTCTCCCAGCATTGATCAGATGGAAATCGACCTAGTAATAGAGACGGAACCAGAAAAGGAGTCGTGGATGACCCCTATAAAGAATTTCCTAATGGATGGAGCGCTTCCGACCAGGAAAAGCGAGAGGCGTAAAGTGATTCGTAAAGCCGCCCGATACGTACTGCAAGGCGGAATCCTTTATAGACAAGGGTATTCAATGCCCCTCCTTCGGTGTATAGCCCACGATGACATCAAACGAGTGCTGCAAGAAGTCCACGAAGGCGAATGTGGCGACCACACTGGGGGGCAAACTTTGGCGAAAAAGATATTGCGGCATGGTTACTTCTGGCCTACCATAAACAAGGACGCAGTAAAATATGCACGACGATGTGATGCGTGCCAGAGATTTTCAAAGATACCTAGGGCGCCTCCGAGCCAGTTAAAGACGATAATGAGTCCATGGCCTTTTGCTATGTGGGGAATTGATATCATAGGAAGTCTCCCCATAGCGAGGGGCGGAGCAAAGTTCGCCATTGTGGCTGTAGATTATTTCACTAAGTGGGTCGAGGCAGAACCACTAACTACGATCACAACTAAACGGGTGATCAACTTCATCGTGAGAAACATCATCTGTCGATTCGGGATTCCAAAAATTGTGATAACAGACAACGGAACTCAATTTGATAGTGCTGAATTCAGAAACTTCTGCCAAAAATACAACATCGAGAATCGATACACCTCCGTGGCACACCCACAATCGAACGGGCAAGTCGAAGCTGTAAATAAAGTAATTAAGTCCATTCTGAAAAGAAGAATGAAGCGGGCTAGAGCCATGTGGGCTGACGAATTGCCCTTGGCACTATGGGCCTACAGGACGACATATAAATCAGCGACAGGACATACCCCGTTCTCCCTTGCTTTTGGAACGGAAGCAGTCATCCCGATTGAGATAAAGGTACCTTCTCATCGGGTGACCTATTATGATCCAATGTCCAATAATGAATTGCTCCTTGAGTCCCTGGATATGATCGAAGAAAAGAGGGATGAAGCCGACCTGCGTGCTCTGAGATGCAAACAACAGGTCGCCCGATATTACAACAAAAAGGTCCGAGCCCGAACCTTGGAACCCGGAGACTTGGTTCTGAAACATGTCTTTCCACCCCTAACTCATATGGGAGCGAAGTGGGAAGGACCGTACTCTATTCTCAACAAGCTTGATAATGGAACCTTCAAGTTGGCAACCGTAGATGGAAAGGAAATCCCCAGAGTGTGGAATGCCCAACATCTACGGCCATATTTAACATGAGAGGCTTCAAACTTATTCTTTTGCTTTGTTAAAAAAAAAAAAAAAAACTATGTACAGGGCATGACTCGCCTAGAACAGTCTGATTCCTTAAAGCAAGAGATTATAAAGTGGACGTAGGTCATGATTCGACCGAACCACTATAAAAATACTGTGTGTCATTTACCTTTATTGCATCTTTATTTATTTGCCTATGTAAATCAGTGTGAATAATGCAGGTACCCGAAGTCCGGTGCCGACAGTTCCTCTCGTAAACTAATCAGAGGAACCCAAAGCCTTGGTAAATGCTCTAGCTGCTTGTCCGACTGGTTTTAATCCTCGGAGCTTGGATTAAAATGTAAACCTGAGACGAGTTTGAGGAGCATGCATGATTGCAGACGACTGAGTCCCAACTCTAACTCTCCAGAGAGAGAGAGTATAAAAGCGTCTCCGATTGAGCGCTGAGAAAGAGCTCCTTTCCCGCTGAAGGATCGGGAAGCGAATGAATCGCTTAGCTCCAACTCCAACTCTCCAGAGAGAGAGAGAGTATAAAAGCGTCTCCGATTGAGCGCTGAGAAAGAGCTCCTTTCCCGCTGAAGGATTGGGAAGCGAATGAATCGCTGAGCTCCAACTCTAAACTCGCCAGAGAGAGAGAGTATAAAAGCGTCTCCGATTGAGCGCTGAGAAAGAGCTCCTTTCCCGCTGAAGGATCGGGAAGCGAATGAATCGCTGAGCTCCAACTCTAACTCTTCAGAGAGAGAGAGAGTATAAAGGCGTCTCCGATCGAGCACTGAGAAATAGCTCCTTCCCCGCTGAAGGATCGGGGAACGAACGAATCGCCTAGCGTAAAACTCTAACAATTGATTAGGGGGCATCACGCGCTCCTATGCATACACTAAACTTTGATATAACGGTGTAACATAGCATGAACATTCTTCTTCCTAATTGACTGACTTATAATTATTAATAATTGGCTAACGACTAAACGTGGAAAGTTTCTATGAATACAGGTACACAATGATGTAAGAAGAAACAAATCCTTGTTTATGTACCACAAGTCAGCAAAATGGAAAACAAGCTAGAAACAAAAGTGAGGGCCATTCTCACAGTTACACTTTCTGGCTAGTGGGAAACTAAAAGACAAAATATCAACAAACATTCTATTTATGCTTCGATCTCTTCTCTCGCTTCTGCCTTTCCAGCCTCTCCTTGTCGGCTTCAGATGGAGCCTCTTTCTTCCTTTTCCGCTTGTCCACAAGGGGAGCATCTGATTCCTCTGAGGTCTCCTCTTCCCCTTCTTTTCCCTTGCTTCTGCTGGAGAGGGAAGCCGGGAAGTCATCGGGGTTTGCAAAGTGAAGTTGCCGGCTAATGGACTTGGACTGAATTTTCATAATCATCCCAGTTTTGGGGTCGAACTCTGCAAGAGGGACCACGTCCAAAGCCTCATCTCCCCCCTTCTTAGAAGCTAACCCTTTCTCTTGTCTGGCTTTCCGGCTAGCCAGGGGCTCTTCATCATCATCATCATCATCGTCGGCCTTCTTGGTGCCGGTGGTATCCTCTTCGTCATCCACATGCCGACCATCCAAATCTTTTAAAGCCTCGATAGTCTCAGCATCTTTGGGTACGTCGGCGCTAGGCACCGAGATGCTTCCTTCAGCTGTTGCGGCCTCGACTCGCTCTGAAACATCGATTTCAGCACCCGGCAGGACGATCCCCTCCTCCACTTCTCTCTCTTTTCCAACACCCTTGTCGGCGGGCTCGCCACCTGCATTACGAGAGACACACATTACTAATTCAATGGGTTGTCCTGTTAGACAACGACAATTCGCAATCGCTTTAGCAAATTACGGGGAAAAGAGAGAGGTACCTTCAGCAGATACTCCCTCTCGAGTAGATCCGGATGCTCCAACAACCACGGGAGTTAAGCCTAAGGGGATCAGCGGATCGTCAGGATGATACTCCTCAACTTCGGAGGTTTTAGACTTCGCGGCGGAGCTGGAACCTTCGTCAATTTTGCTTTTACCTTTAGCCATGGCTCTCTCCTTCTCCATTTCCGCTAGGATTAAGCGACGACCCTCTGCCAGATCCTCAGGCTCGTTGTCCCTTAGGATGCTTTTCATCAATTCATCTTCATCGATCTCTTCGACCCCTAGTCTATGTTTTTCGCCTTCCACGATGGCATCCCATAAGTTGGCCAAAGTAACATGATAATCCGGGATCCATGAGATATTGCGAGTTTTGAGAACCTGACCGAGGAAATCAAAGATCATCTCCTCAAACCCCTCGATTTCTTTCTCCCTTTCAAGGAGTTTGTTGTTGGAGGCAGTGGCCATTTCAATGGCGCTATCAACGTTCTTTTCGGCAAGAGCTGCCCGTCTCTCCGCGTCTACCACCTGATCATTCAAAATCACTTTTTCCGCCTCTGCCAGAGCCAACCTTTCTTTTAGACTCGCTTTTTCCGCCTCCCAAGCAGCCTTCTCCGTCAAAAAATGGCCTTGTGCCGTTACCAATTCGATGTTGGCCATTCTGAGGTCTTCAACTTCCTTTTTTAAGGCCATTTTTTCCTGGCTATTGGAATCCAGTTCTGAATGAAAGCGCTGCTTGGCATTTTCTAATTCAGTTTCATAGTTTGCGGCGTCTCTCTGTGCCAAAGCGAGCTGGGCTTGAGCGTCTTCCAGGTCCTTCTCTAATTTTGTCCTAGCCCTTTCATTATTTTCGAGTTTTGCTTTAAACCTGTGAGCTTCTATTTCGAGTGTTCGGATGACTTCCGAAAGATTAAGTGCGTGCTTTTTCATCGTCTCGTACTGCTTGGCCACGTGACGGATATGCCCGATAACTTCTTTATCCCAGTTTTTAGGAACTGGTTCCAAGGCAGGAACAAAGACCATCCTATCGAAGAACATTCCTGGAAATTGTTCCCGAAGCTTTTCCAGCCTACCTTGGATTTCAGGACCGTGAACGTAGTCCCGTGAACCGGAGGCAGCTAATTCTGTTTGGCTGGTGGGGACAATGTTACTTCTCTCTTGCTCAGTTTCTTTGGATGAATCTCTGTCCCCATCCTTGGATTCGTGACGCCTCTTGGACGACCGACTGTGGGAAGGCGCACTCTTTGGAGGAGTCAACTCTTTTGGAAGTGTCTTCCCCCCGGTCGGAATTGTCGGATGACTCGAAGGCCTGGTAGAAGTTGATTTGGGTGGAGATCGAGGTTGCGAAGAGCTCGGCCAATGAGGAGGACCGCGAGGGCGCTCGGTACCCGGACGAAGGCTGGGGGTGCCTTCACGAAGAGAACGGTACGAATAAGATTTCCTGCGAGACATCGCTCCTGTAAAAAGAAAAGAAGAGCATATTATCACATTGAATATCCACAACATAATAGTGCACGGTCAGGCAGTGTGTGTGAGGTGTGCATCCCATATAATTCCCCCTAACAGACCCGGGCCTGGAGACAGGCTCATCTGGCCCGTTTCACGTCCCCTTGTTGAATCAGTCGCCTCCTCGGGAGCAGAAAAGAAAGGCTCCTCGCCGAAGTCTTTTTCCGTGTATTCAATGTCGGGCAGAGGGATTTTATTCAGCTCATCGAATAATTGTTCTTCTGTCCAGTCGTCATCACCAACAGTTTCCATTGGAGCAGAGGTAGGGATTCCCTTGGACGCATCACCGCGGGACTCATCCCCTCTGTATACATTCAAGTCTTCGTCGTCTTGGATGACTATCGGAGAAGGACTTTTGTGAAATTTGGTTGTTTCCACCGCTTGTGAAGTTCCCTCTCCTTCCGTTGGGGGCACATATTTATAAGGTTTGCCGCCGGTTCCAAGTCCAAATTTCCTATCCAAGAGGCGATGCTTGTGAAGGTTTTCATCCGTAATGCATTTTTTAATCCTTAAAAAGTCGGATCTGCTTTGCAAAAGAATGGATAACCGGTTGTTGTATAATGCACCCTCTGTTTTCGGGAAGACATGATCTGTTTAAGACAAAGGAAAAAGCGGAAGAATGTTATTACTTAGACTCACCAAGCAAGATATTCAACTAGGCGATCAAAATTTACTTGATTTGAGCCATCTCCGTGAGCATCCAGCCTGTCTTCTTATGTAAAACCAGTCAGACTTAGGATCCCCGATGTTGCTGTATCCGTCGTACAGAACTTTCCTGTTCGCCACTGATTCAAAAAAGGAAAAGTTTGGAGTCGCAGAAGAACGGTGCTTGAAGAGAAAGAAGAACACCAGATCTCTGAATTTAAGTTCAGCATGCAAGATCTCTGCATAAGCAACATATAAAGAGTATAGAGAGGCGTAGGCGTTTGGATGAAGCTGCATCGGAGCAACGCCTAATCGTCTCAGAGTTTCAATGACAATTGGAGGGAACGGAGGAATAGCTCCTACTAGACACATTGTTCGGCTGATCGACATGTACCCTTCCGGTGCTAGATGGGGTCTGTCTTCGCTTCCAGGTGTCAAGACATCGTCCCAAGAAATGCCATGTCTTAAGCAGATTCTCTTGAGTTTTATCTCGTCAAGCTTAGACGCTAAAGAATCAGAGAATTTATCTATCCCGATTGCGCCTGGGATTTCATCCGGAGCTCGCCCGTCAGACTTGGAGTTGTTGCTGGATGACGTACTTTCTGTCGGATCTGATTCTGTGGCTTCATATTCAGACCCCGAATCTTCACCTTCTGGATTGATTGGAGGAATTTGAGGATTATGCTGTTCAGGAGTCTCGGATTCTGTTTCGGCTACAGATCTCGAGGAAGAGTGGTCGTTCGACATTGCTGCTAGGACGAGAAAATATGAACGATAAGACCAACGCTACCCGTCCCCCGTGTGTGCAAGTGCTGCTGTGTGTGCTTGTGTGTGCGCATTATTAAAAACAATAATAAAACATGAAAGCAGTCAAGGTTATATTAAAGGTCGTTAGTCGTCATATGCAGTCAAATCTTGAGGTCATTTAGTCCAGAAAGATCAACATCAAGGCTCTATCCTAACTGTCCAGAGTTTTGTAGCGACAAGGCGCTGATTAAAGACTGAAATTTCTTCGTATCACCAGCCGTGAGGCGGATCGCATAACAGAGGGATCGCCTCCTTCGACTCGCATGGCAGAGGGATCGCCCCTTTCCGGATCGCAGAGCAAAGAGATCGCCCCTCATCGAATCGCCGGACGAAGGGAAGGCTCCCTCACGAACCGTTGCGACTGCCACGATACGACCTTTTGTTGCCACCGCCATCTTTCGTCTCGCCACTTGCTTTCGTCTTCAATCCCTGACCACGATCCGAGTCGGCCTTCCTTCCCCCTCTGCATCCTTCTTCTTCCTCGTCTCCTCCCCATCCTCAAATTCTGAGCTCCACGCTCGATGGCCATGGCGGCTTGGTAATTTGTTCAGAAAGTCGCGGATTTATATTGTTTCTCCCTCGAATCGGCCGTAGGAATTCAGGAAAGTAATATAAGAGTGCTTTCTATAAAGTTACCTTTCTAAAAATGGAGAGAATACTTGGATTTTCGAAAACTTAAAAGGTTGGGTTCGTTTTTCAATGGCTCACGCGAAACGATTCGGCAGAGAGAAAGAAGAAGGAGAATGAAGAGGGGAGCGTCGGCTTATATAGGCAAAGAAGGTGACCGTTTGTCTCCCCTCCTTTGTCTTATTCGGTCCACGAAGCGCCCCACAGGCCACGATCCAAAGATGGAATCGCAAAGAAGCCCACGGACCGCTTTGAAATGATGGCCCACGAAACTTAAAGCCCGACACGATTCGAAGGAAGATGCGCCCCGTATCGCACAAGACCCTAGGAACTTAGCACGAGACGAGCAGATGACCAAATCGGACCGTGTCGTCCTAGGGCGATCCGACTCATGCATGTGTCAGTTTGAACCAATGCGACTGTTAACTTACATCCCTTCAGGAGAGAGTCAATAAGCATCTTCGAAGCATGTTTCATCATCAATAAAACATACTTCGAGGGGGCAAAATGTTGGCTCGCTTTTTGACCAAGCCATCCAGGATCATTCATAAAAGGAAATCAGGAAACCAAGTCCCCCAAGAAAGTGGAAGAATGGATCGCACGTCATCGTCTCGCCCAGGAACGGATCGCACGCCATCGTCTCGCCCAGGAATGGATCGCGCTCTATCGACTCGCCCAGGAACGGATCGCTCCCATCTCGTCGACGAACGTCACCTCCAGGCGATCCGATCCCTTGTAACGAACCGAACCCTCTGACCCGTTCAGCCACGAGCTGGTCTTCATCGATCCGAATCGCACGGATCTGACGACACCTGTTCACAACGGCTAGTTTGACTGTTTCTTCAATGGTGGCGATGCGATCCGAAAATCTCGGGATTCGTGCCACGTGTCCGCGATCCGCCTGACAAAATCAGCTATAAATAGCCCAGAGCTTGGCATTTTTCGGGATCCTTTTGGGCAATAGTGCATACTGAATCCGCCATTGTTGTCAAACCACTGAAATATTGAGAGAAATTATTGTTGTACTAGCTTTTAGAGCATAATCAATAAGATATAAAGTGGACGTAGGCTCGTTAACGCCGAACCACTATAAATTCTGATTGTTATTTTCTTTTCCCTTATTCCTCATTTAGAATTCTCTTCAGTTTATAACAATTTGGGTGTTAGGTCCAAATTTCGATCTAACAGATATTTATTTAGAAAGTAAATAGAAGGATAAAAAGGATATTTACTTAGAAAGTAAATAAAAGGATAAAAAGAATATTTACTTAGAAAGTAAATAAAATTATAAAAGGAATATTTATTTATAAATAGAATTTATAAAAGAAATTATTCATAAAATCAAAGGATTTTATAAAGGAAATATTTGGAAAGCCAAATAAGAATTAAAAGGAAATATTTGTAAAACACTTACCAATAGAATTGAAGGGAAAATATTTATTTGTTAAATACATAAAATAGAAAGAGAAATATTTGTGAACAAATAGAAAAAGAAAATAATTATTTGTTAAATAAATAGAATTTCAAGGAAGGAAATATTTGTAAAAACATTTACAAATAAAATAGAAAGAGATATATTTGTAAAACATTTACAAATAGAATTGAAAAATAATGTATTTATTTAGAAAATAAATAAAGATAAAAAGGGAATTATTTAATAAATAAATGAGTATTAAGAAATATTTATTTAGAAAATAAATAGAGTTATAAAAGGGTAAATTGGCAGGATGTCAAGGAAATAGAAAAGATTTATTAAAGTGAGATTAAACAGAAATTGGTTTTAATAGATAAATTGGAAAGAATAATTTATAAAAAATATTTTTTAAATTAAGTAAAATATTTATCATTGGATAAATGGAATATATAAGTCAGGACTTATATAGAGAAGTAAGAATCGATTTCAACATCGATATTTGAAACTGAATATAGACGAAGAGTTAATCGAATATTCCTTATTCAAAAAGGAGTAAATCAAAAGGATTTAATCAATAGAGTTATTCAAATAGAGTTAGTTGATTAGAGTTAGTTGATTAGAGTTAATTGAATAGAGTTAGTCGATTTGAGTTAACCAATAGAGTTGAAGGAGTTAATCGAATATAATTTTATTTGAATACAGTTAAAGGAGAAAATCGAATCTAGTCATTCGAAATGAGGTTAAATCGAATATAGTTATTCGAGATAGAGTTAAAACAAACATAGTTATTCAAATATAAGTTAATCGAATATTAGTTATTCGATAAGAGTTAATCAAATCGAGTTAAATAAGTCGGGTTAATTAAGTTAAGTTAGTCAAGAGGAGTTAATCAAACCGAGTTAATCCAAATGAGTTAATCCAAAGGAGTTATCGATGTTAGTTTAATCGAAAGGAGTTAATCGATGTTTGTTTAATCGAAAGGAGTTATCGATTATAAGTCAATCGAAAGGAGTTAATCGATGTTAGTTTAATCAAAAGCAGTTAATCGATGTTAGTTTAATCGAAAGGAGTTATCAATGTTAGTTTAATCGAAAGGAGTTAATCGAATTTAGTTATTCGAAAGTGAGATTATCGAATGTAAGTTAATCGAAAGGACTTAATCAAATTTAGTTATTCGAAAGTGAGACTATCGAATATAAGTTATTCGAAAGTGATATTATCGAATATAAATTATTCAAAAGGAGATTATCGAATATAGCGTATTCGAAAGAAAGAGATCAAATATAAGTTATTTGAAAGAGTGAGTTAATTGAATATAAGTTATTCAAAGAAGAGTTAATCAAATAGAGATTACTCGAAAGAGAGTTATACGTCGAATTCAATTATATCGAATTCGGGAAAGTACCTATCCTTTCAGGTTTTTAAATCCAGGGTATATATTAATAAATTAGTATTTGTTTAATTATTCGAATTAAGGAATATAGGTTACATTTTGAAGTTAGATATTCCAGAAGTAGGGATTATAACGTTATCGTTATAACCAATGTTTTCAATAAAGAAGTGGATACGTAAATAGAATCCGAGAGTTACGTAAGGAATTTGTTAAAGATTTAAAAGATAAACTTTGACTATTTCGAAGTTAAAACATTGTTCAGTTAAGGTCTGAGAGCTAATTATACCCCAACTTGATTGACTTCCTTCTTAACTAAGAAATTGTAAGGTTTGATAGTAAAGGATGGTTAAGTGAATTTAGTTAATGAGCATAATGGTTTGTGTTGGCATAGCGATGTTTATTTGAACATCAGTTTAAATCAAATGAAGGAGCTTTGGAAATGTGTTCCAAATAAGAATATGAAATGTTTTTTGATAATAAGAATTTAGAATATATGGAAACAAGAGATAAGTAAATTAATGAACTAAAGAGATAAATGTTAAATGATGATTGATCAATATAATTTCCATCTGGAAATAATATCATTGTTTGCACACCTGTTTTCTTTGATAGTTAACTCACCGACTATCAAAGTTTTTGACCATTTTAACATTGTTAATATGGAGAGACTGGTTGGATTATTATCCGAAGAACCACTTTGTATTGGCATAAGCATTGCGAATCATATATGCCAAGGATAATTGAAGACAGAGTAAAGTGCAAGGGCTGTTGTATAAATCTTAGGCAAAGATTGCCTAAGATAGATGTACTGAATAGTGCCTTCGATGTCCAGTCCCAGAACAACTTGTATGGACGAATGTCTGACAGAGTATATTTAATAGATCGCTAAGTTGATCTCTTCAAACGTATCTACGTATGGTAGCGGAGGAATTCATTTCTCTTAGCTATATACCTGTGGTACTTTTGGGGAAATCAATTTGTGATTTGGCGGGTATGACGATGTGGCATTCCAAGTAAAGGAAGATATGATATGTAAAAGATAAGTGTGGCCTCTAGCCTTACATTCGGAAATGACAAAAGTCGGGCAAGCAGCAAGGCTATGTAGGTCGCACCTAGGGTGTATAATCACCTGATCTTGAGTTTCATTTACTTCTAAAAAATCTATTGTCGATGCTGTCCCATTCGGGAAACGGTTGCTGATCCCAACCGTTGGTGATATACATTCGATATACTCAAGTGAAATGAGTGATTGGTCATGTGTGGCCGGGTTGCAAGATGTTCTTATTGAACCCAGTGTATTCCTCTCTAGAGGTACACTAGCAAAAGGTGGTTCCATACTTTGTCATAGTTGGAAATCCATTATCCAATACGTGCTCGCGGTTTTTGATTGTATACTATATATGTGGAACGTGAGATGAAAGCGTTTCTTCTAGATGATTATTATATTGTGATTGATAGACACTATAGTAATATCAAAAGAACTTTGATATAAAGACTACTTTGGATACTCATAAGGAAAAAACTCGTTCCGTTACACGGCGTGGTCTTATAAGATTTCGTTTAATTGCTCAGACTGTTTTAAACTGTTTTACTCATACCAGTCCCATGACTGACCCGGAGTTTATTTTGTTTTGTTTTCCCTAAACTCTTGGGAGCCCAATTTTATACGGGCAGTCAAGTAGTCGAGATTTACAAATACTTGAAGAGCTGGAGTCGGAGGCTTCAGAATTATAAAGCTATGGTTTTCTGTTGTGTTGTAAGTGTTATACTTTGGAAATGATATGTATATTCAAGTACAGATTTATATTTCAAAGTTATGTTATGAAATATATTTATTCGTTTCGCTATGAGATTCGTGTTTACTCTGATGTTGTACGTTCTTCTTCTTCTTCTATTCTAAGTTTCTATCTTATCTATCCTCACCCTCTATTTTCTTTCCATTAGTTTTCTGTTTTCCAGTGCAATTGGGGTTGGACTTGTGTTATTTAGTCAGCTGAAATTGGACCGGAATTTCGGGACACTACAATATATATATATATATATATTTCACTTTCACTTCAATTTCATTTCAACTCCATTCAACGCACATATGATTTTTACAATGTATATATAACTTATACATCGCACATATAATTTATACAACACTTATGCATCAGGTGTACAATGCTTATATAACTTATACAACGATTATATAATTTATACATCGTCATTCCATATCGTTTTGAATTTATAAATCTCATATTGGGTTCCACTCCTCCAAAAATCGTAGGAAGCTCCAAAAATTCTCCGGTCTCTTCTAGAATGTAGAAGACGTCCACATGAGTCCAATGTCCCTTGTTTCACTGGATTTCGACCACATAGCAAAAAGATATGATTTTTACAAGTTTGCAATGCTTCTATTTGTCTAAATCAGTTAAAATAAACAAAGGCCGTACCTTCCAGCAAATGGTTCCAAACTAGGTTTGGATTTTTCACCCAAACCGTGAAGCGATGCGTGGATCGAGCTATGCAGCATCGAAGGGGAAGGAGTCATGCATGTGCATGGGGGGTGGGGTCCACTTCGGTGGCTCCTAACGGCAGTGACGACGGCTTGAAGTACTGCACTTCGAGGAGGTGGTTCGGCCGATATACTCAACGATAGGTAGCAAAATTTATATGGATTCGTAGATCTGGAGATGCTCTACAAAATCCTCAACTAGAGTGGAAGCTAATTCGGAGTGTGGAGGGAGAAAACGAAGAGAGAAGGTAGAAATCTATTTCCGCCATTCGACAGTGTTAGACCAAAAAGTGGTTCTAACACCCAAATTGACTAAAAGCAGAATGAAATAAGATCAAAAGTAAAATGGAGACACAGAATTTATAGTGGTTCGGCGAAGAAAAGCCTACGTCCACTTGTCAATCACTATTCTCGATGATATAGTTGCAATTACAATGAGATATTCACTCAATTTCACTCACAACTCACATACATTCACTCAATTGTCTCAAAACAAATGTTGAAAGACGATTTGGATTATCCGGGAGTGCTGGAATTCGGTTTATGAAAGTGGTTGAACTCTCAAAATGCCAAAAAGAGGATCCTTTTCATTGTCTCCAGACAGGGTATTTATAGGTGAAAATTTGCTTAGAACCCGATCCGGATCGGAGCCACGTGTCTTCCATCCCATCATCCTCGGGTTCGGATAGATTTCAGTGTTGACAACGCATCAGAGCAGTGGACGTTGTGGGCAGGAACTGGTCATACCCGCTCCGCATAACCAGGCGATCATGGGGGAGAGTGATGTGGAATATGGGTTCGGATCGGAGGAGCGTGCAGGAGGGGTTCGGATCGGGACATCCGATCCGACCCGAATTATGCTGAAACTAAACTCTTACCCATTTCTTTCTGATCCGTCCCTACCTGGTAGTAGCTCGCCGATTTGATTGATGATAACTCTCCGATCCGACTGGTGATAGCTCTCTGATCCTACTGGCGATAGTTCTCCGATCCGACTGGCGATAGCTCTCCGATCCGACTGGCGATAGCTCTCCGACCCGAATAGCAGTGTCTCTTTGATCCGATCCGCAACATCTCTCTGATCCGATCCGCTATGATGCTTTCTAAGTTCTTCAATGTTTCACATCTCGACTTTGTGTTGCCCAGTTCACAAAGTGGGCTAACATTTTGCCCCCTCAAAGGATGCTTTTGTTTGAAACAGAGCATGCTTTGATGTCGTCTGACAACTAGTCCTTGAATTTGAATCGTCAGAAAGTCATTTCTTTTCGTTTGCGAAGACGCGTTGCTTTGTAAAAATTCGTGTCTTTTATCACTTATATATATACACCGTAAAATACACGACTTATTTTCCTCATTTCTGAATAATTCTAGGAATTCTTCTCGACGTCCCGTGATTCTTCCGGGTACACATTTTCTGAATTTCTCTCTTTTTAATTCAACTTGCATTCTAAGTTATAATGGACAATTTCATTTGTTCTGGGTCCTGACCCGAACAACCTTTTACTTCTTTTCTCGTTTGACATTGGGTTTGCAGGCTGAAATGGGCTGCTGGGCTCGTTCCCCGGTCCGAACGGAAAAACAGGATGGGAATACAAGTAGTCGCCACAACTGTATATAAATCCATCGTCCGCCTCCTCTTTCCTTTCTTCCTTTTTTTATTGCTCTTCTCCCGACTGATTCCACTCCGAAACCCTAACTTTCAGGATTTTAGAAAATCTGAAATTATCTCGTCAATCTTCAATTTAAACACCTCGGTAGGTTTTAAAACTTCAATTAATTTTGTAACAATGGGTTTCAATTGAGATTTGCGGTTGATTTTGAATGATTTGAGCATGGATCCTCTCCTGCTTCGATGTCGTGTCTCCCTCCTCCCCTGCCGTCGTCGTGGGTGGTTCTACCACCATCTCGAGGCGCTGAGAGGTTAAATGAAGCATGCGCTCGTCTTTAACTGGAGCTTTGGAGATGGATGTGGATTTGACTGTGGTTGAGGAAGGGGAAGAAGAAGAAGAAGAGGATTGGGGGGATCGGTTCGGGTTGGAGTATAGAAGATGGATAAGAAGGAAAAGAAGAGAGGTTCACAAGTCCGGATTGGGTCGGGGCAAAGGTCAAAGATGGAAACAGAGCTCATTTGACCGGATCGGGTCGGAGAGGATTCTCAAAATCGGATCGGACCGGAAAGTGAAAAAGGAGGAGAAGGGTGTGGTTGCTTAATCCGATCCTGACCGTTCAAGAAGTCCACCTCTGAACCGATCCGACTTTGATTCCCGGGCTCCAATGAGATATCCGAGCTCAAGGCTACGCCCCCGATCCAATCCAATGAATGCGCCCAAACCGAACCGAAGTGCAACCTTCCTTAATGCATAAAAACTCGTTTAACTGGCCCAATCAACTTTTGGCATAGTCTTCAATTTAATGGACAGTTAGGATAGTGCCTTGCGAACATAACTGAACATCAAGAACTACTTCAATCCTTGCCAAAATTTTGCGTCGCCCTTTTAAACATTTACTTTACACTTTCCGCATACACTGTTTACACTTTAGTTTGCACACATGCACGGGGGGATACGGGCTAATTTACTCTAACTTGTGCTATTGCTTCTTCAATAGTTTTATGACCATGAGACCCAGACGCTCTTCTAGACTAGCTGAGAGGAAAGAGGCCCCGGAGACCTCCAACAAAGTTACTCTCGAGGACATATCTTCTCCTTCGGATCCAAAATGGAATGATGAGGGTTCAGACTACGAGGTTGGAAATCGTGAAAGCGACAATGTGTCTTCGGAGGGTGGAGTTTCTCTAGGTTTTGAAGAGGAAGGAGGGATTGGTGACGACCGGGCTCCAGATGAGTTTGAATCGGCTATCATATTGGAATCACCCCAAGATTCTATTGAATCAACAATCGACAACGACAGATTTATCCGAATTTGTTTAAAATACGGAATACTAAAAAGGGACACCCTGGTGCCTTCGAGAACTGACCGTCCCCACAACCCTCCAGAAGGGTATATGGCAATTACTCGGCTGATGTGCATGGTCGGTGCTATCCCTCCATTTTCTCCTTTCATCGTCGATTTTCTAAGACAAATGCGGATTGCCCCCATGCAGCTTCACCCTAATTCTTATGCTTACTTATACACCTTATATGTAGCATACCGTGAGATCTTAGGCATAGAGCTCACTTTTGATGACGTTCATTTCTTTTACAACTTCAAGCATTGGACTCGAGAGACTCCTTCTTTCTGCTATTTTGAGTCCGTCCCTAAGAGGAAGATAATTTCAGCGCCATTCAGTAGTAAAGCTGGAGATTCCAGGCTGGAATGGTTTTATGTGAAGCGACAACTAGGGTGTGCTAGGAGGTGGACGAAATCAAGTAAAGCACTGGTTTTCTAAATCTCGGCTCTATACATTCAAGTCATCGCCTTAACTCATTTTTCTTTTGTTTGCAGTCGATAACCCAAAACAAAAATCAGACCAAGTATTCTTTGACCGGATGCACCAGCTCCTTAATGGCGATCAGAAGTTCTTGACTATTGATGAAGTCCTTAAGGACGAATATCTTCATTTTCATGGGTTGTTATCTGTTACACATAGTATTGGTCATGGGACGGCTCCATACGTGTATATTTCTCCAGTGGATGTAGTCCCAGAGACAGGGGAAGGTTCGGGAGCTCCTACAGTGCCTCTTCAAATTTCACCCTCTCCATCTTCTACTCAAGATGATGAATTGGCTAACTTGGCCGAAAAGCATCGCGAAGGATATACTGCTCCTGAGGATGCCATTTCTCTAGAAAGGTCAACGTCTTCCAAAGAGTCGCCAATTGATGCTTCCGAGGGAGATGTCCCTAGTACTGATGACCCATTATTTCAGGGTTTGGGGTATCTCCCCTTACCTGAAACTATATACACTTCAGAGGATTTTAGGAAGGATCCTTTAGTTTTCACCTCTTCTGAAGAGACCACTCCTGCTAAGGCCAAAGAGCCCGCCCGTACTAGTCTAGCTTCGGAATCGGGTTGGTTGGGGGGAAAAACACCACTTAGGACACACTTTACACAATAACATCACAACTCACTGCATCTTTCTCTTTGTGAAAATGTTGATCCTGAATATCATTTGTCTTATTGTGCAGGCACGATGTCCCGATCTTACTATGATATCAGGAAACTCCGCCGCAGCATGTCTAATCCATCTCATGATATTGAGTATGATCGCCGCGACGATCGCAGTAGGGAGGAGAGAAGGCCTTATGAACGCTATTGCTCTCGAACTTCGCGTTCTCGCTCTCCTGTTCGGACGGACCCAGAGAGATATAAAGGTTATCAAGGCCGTCGGGAAGAGGATAGGCCGCAACCGAAAGACTCCACCTCTTCCCAAGAAAAGCGCAGCAGGGAGAGAAGTCTGCTGAAAGATACTGAGTCGCGAAGTAAACGCAAAGTCTCTGCTAAACGGCCTAGAACAGATAAAGAGACTATTGAATCCTCCACGCACAGGGATACTGAATTGACGATCCCCGCCCCACCACCACTAGATGCTGAAACTGCAATCAAGCGGGCGTATTTGGAGGAGCAATTTCCCGAACATTACTTCGAGAACTTGACTTTTTTACCTTCCCTCGAGCCAATTTCTTCCAGGTGGGCAGATGAGGCCAAAGCAAAAATAGATGCGGTCGAAAAACAGTATTCTGAAATGTTCAAATATTCACGCAACCTTTCCAGAATCATCCGTACTCTAATCACGAATGTTGATTTGATGCAAAAAACCGCGGAAGACGATGCAAAGGCCTTAAAGAATCTAGGAAAAGATTTGGAGGACACACAGGCCCAGCTTGCTGTTGCTCAAAGGGAGGCTACTAGCTTCAAACAACAATTTGAAGATATGCAAAAATGTTACCATGAATTGCTTGAATCTCACACTCAAGAGCGTTCTGAGTTAAAAAAGCAAGCTGAAGATGCTAAGTCAGATGCCGCTAAAACGCGCCTTGCTTACGCTGACCTTGAACGGAAAAATGCCGAGTTGGCAAGGAGGAATGCTGAGCTAGAAAAGAAAATTGCTGACTTGGCTTCTAAGCTAATGGAGGCGGAGAACAGAGCTGTCCTGGCGGAGGGTAACGTTGAATGTGCTATCAAATCCGCTGAGGAGGCCCGCAAACAATTGTCAGAGGCGGAGGCAGAGATTCAAGGTTTCAGCGAATTAATGATTGAATTCTTTGCACATATCATCCGTCGCCGGAACATTTCTGGGATTGAGGATTATCCATCTACTCTAGTCCAAGTATGGAGTCAGATCGTTGAGTGGGAGAAAGAGGAGCTCAAGGTTGATTCCATTGATGAGGACAAGCTGATGGAGAAATATTTAAGGGATGATGAGCCAGAACGCCTAGCTGAAGGGCGCCGCCTCATTGCTGATGCTATGGAAGAATAGAGGCGGAGGACTAAGCAAAAGAACGTTCCCGAGGCTGGTTCCTCTTCTACTGCCCCCGCAACTTCTGAAGTAGAGGGGTATGATCCTGAAAACCCGGGGATCCTTCGAACAACTCTGTTATCCCCTATTCCCGAAGCGGCATCGGAGACAGCAGTTACCCCTGCCGAGAAGTCTTCGGAAGGTATCTCTACATTTTCTCCTCAATTCGTCAGGGCTATCTCTACCTTTCGCCACGTGATTGAGCAATCGACGAAAAACCCATTATTTTCTCCTGAGTTGATAACTGTTGCTTCTCACTCTGTAGGTATTGAGCCATCCGGAAAGACAGATGTGACTCAGGGAACCGCCTCTGGGGCGAAGCCTACGGAGAAGGCAAAAGGGGGAAAGGACAAGGCTGCTCCTATAGATTTGGGAGAAGGAAGCGAACCGTCTAAGGCTGACACTCCTCGTGATGAAGAAATGATAGCCGCCTTAAAGGATGATTGCGGCGACGGAGGACATGAGGAAGATCCAGAGGTGGCAATAGTCAGGGAGTCGAAAAGTGCAGATGATGTTACTTTGGCTGCAATGAAAGCTGACCAAGATAAACGCTTGCAGTTAAAAGCTGAAGATTTGGACCCTGAAAGCCTCAAGCCTCTCGCAGTTGTGGATGCGGGATCAAGGTTAGTTGTTAAGCTTTCAACTAGATCTATTACAGAGGAACTCGCTAAAAAGTCTTCTCTTGATTCTAGCGCTCCGCCCTCCGGGAAGAAGTCAACTGATTCCAGCATCTCAGCTTCAGGAAAGAAAAATCAAAGCGCATCTTGACAGAGGCCGAAAAAGAGGCGAAGAATGCGGAGAAAGCCGCCAAGAAGTCCAAGCCTCCTTCAAAGTCTAAGTAGTGGGCTGTCTTGCGTTATTTTAGCATTTAGTTGACCAATAATTGTTGCTATGAGGGTGGCCCTTGCACCTTCTTTTTGACTGTTTTCCTGTACAAATTCATTCATTTGTAAATAAAAAATAATTCATTTTCTGCAATGTCTGTTAGCCATTAGTTTTACACTTATGTAAGAATGCATGTCTTATTATAGTTGTGTAATGAAGTTATGGTAGGGGGAAATATGTGTATACATATATGCCCCCAGTCGATCTCAAAAAGCTATTCAAGACTTAATCAAGTAGTCTGAATGACCCCGATTTTCTGACGGGATTGTATTTTCTGTGTCATCAATGCCTGTCGTTTTTTCTGGCATTTTTTTTATACTCTCCTGTCTTATACTCAGGTTAGAGTTCTTACTGAGGCGGTCTCTTGTCTGGGTGCACCTTCACGCCTCAGAGGACGTCGTCTTCCCGTCCTTTTATACTCTCTCTCAATTCTCGAGAGTTAGAGTTAAGAATGTCGTTTTCCCATTCTTTTATGTCTTATCGCACAAATTATCGTTGTGCTTTTTCTTGCGTATAAATTGTTTTCAACCTTTCAGGTTTTAAATCATCTTATATTCCATAATCGCAACAGAATAGTAGATGAAGGTATATATATATAATGCATGAAAGTAAATGACACACGATATTTTTATAGTGGTTCGGCTAAGTCGTAGCCTACATCCACTTTATAGTTCTTTATTCATATCATCTGACTTTCCTAAGGCAAGTCGTTCCTTTTTTACAGAGTTCATAAGAAAAATAGCAGAGCGTACAACACTTCTAATCCAAATATCGCATCAAGTGCTGGGCATTCCATGCTCTAGGTACCTCTTCGCCATCTACGGTCGTTAACTTGAAGGTTCCTGTTTCAAGTTTCCGTTGGATGACAAAGGGACCTTCCCATTTTGGACCGAGGTGAGGAAGGGATGGAAAGATTCTCTTTAGCACCAAATCTCCTGGTTCAAAAGTCCTAAGGCGAACTTTTTTGTCGTAATAGCGTGCAATCTGACATCGATGTCTTTCCGCGCGCAAATCTGCTTCGTCCCTTTTTTCTTCGATTTCATCAAGAGACTCGAGTAAGAGCGCCCGATTCGTCATCGGGTCATAATACATCACCCGGTGGGAAGGAACTTCAAGCTCTACCGGAATTACTGCTTCTGAACCAAAAGAGAGAGAGAAAGGGGTATGACCAGTAGCTGTCTTAAATGTTGTTCGATATGCCCACATAGCTAAGGGCAATTCGTCAACCCATTTTGCCTTTGCGCGCTCTAACCGTTTCTTGAGGACGGATTTTATAACTTTGTTTATTGCTTCTACTTCCCCGTTCGACTGCGGATAAGCAACCGCAGTATACCGTTTGTCGATCTTATATTTCTGGCAGAAATTTCTGAATTCAGCACCATCGAACTGGGTTCCGTTAACAGTTATAATGGTTCTTGGGATCCTGAATCAGCATATAATATTTCTAACCACAAAACTTATCACCTTCCTCGCAGTAATTTTGGTTAGGGGCTCAGCTTCCACCCACTTCGTAAAATAGTCCACAGCAACTATTGCATATTTCGCCCCTCCTTTAGCAATTGGTAGAACTCCGATGATATCAATTCCCCACGTGGCAAAAGGCCAAGGACTCGCCATCGATTTGAGTTGAGTCGACGGTGCTCTGGGGATTTTGGCGAATCTCTGGCATTTATCGCAGCGTCGTGAATAATCAGCTGCATCTTTATTAATTGTGGGCCAGAAATATCCATAACGCAATATCTTTTTCGCTAAAGTCTGACCTCCTGTATGATCTCCACACTCACCTTCGTGTACTTCTCTTAGTACACGTTTGATGTCGTCGTGTGTTATACATCGTAACAGGGGCATAGAAAATCCTTGCCTATAAAGAGTATCATCTTGTAGGACATATCTGGTAGCCCTGCGAACTATAGCCCTTCTCTCACTCTTCTTTGATGGGAGTGTCCCATTCTTAAGGAAGTTCTTAACTGGGGTCATCCGCGACTCCTTCTCCGGTTCTGCTTCGAAAGCGAACTCAATTTCCATCGACTCAAAGTTTGGCGATTCCAACGTTTCAATTGGAATTATTTCAGTTTCTTCTAGGTTGTCGGAACTAGCTAGCTTTACCAGCATGTCTGCCTTCTGGTTTTTGGCTCTTGGGATATGAATTATACTGTACCGCTCCAGGTTGCTCAACAGCTTTTCCACTTTCCCGAGGTAGGCGATGAGTCGAGGTCCCCGAGCCACAAATTCCTTTCGCACTTGGCAAACAACGATTTTGGAGTCGCAGAATATGTCCAACACTTTTATTCCGAGGTCTTTAGCAAGCTTCAGCCCGGCAATCAGGGCTTCGTATTCAGAGTCATTGTTAGTCGCCGAAAATTCTAATCGTAGAGCGTAATATAACGACCGTCCTTCAGGAGTGACTAAGACGATTCCAGCTCCGGACCTTCGGTCGTTCTTGGCTCCATCTGTGTATAGCTTCCATGGATCTATCTTTAACTCATCTTCGGACTTGACCACTCTGTCATCGATTACTTCCTCCTCTGGGATAGTGAACTCTGCTATAAAGTCTGCCAGAGCTTGCCCCCTGATCGATCTTCGTGGCTGAAAATTTAAATCAAACTGACTTAATTCAATATTCCATTTAATCAACCGTCCCGATGCTTCGGGTCTCTGCAACACCTGCCTCAGAGGCTGGTCAGTGTATATGTGTAATGACCCGTATTTTACACATCATAGGATCGTAGAATATTTATTTCTTTCCCACGTAAAGTTGTATGGTCATGTAACTTTGGGAAACATCTATTAGAGTCATTTCCCATGTTCATGATTTTTGTCGATTTTTAAATGACCATTTTGCCCCTAGTTGGTATTGTTTTGGCCATAACTTTTGATTGGTAAGGAATTTTGACCTGAAACCACTTCCATTGGATTCAAATGATGGTTTCTCTTTCCGTAGAGTGGTTACATTAGCCAAACGGACTTACCGTTTGGGAGAAATGGCTGAAACAAGGTTTGGAAGGTGAAAAACTGCTTAACCGGGCCAAATCGGGTGATTAGTGAGTAGGCCCATAACCCATTTCGGGATTAGGGTTATGGGAGGGCTGAAATGAGATGGAGAATCATTCCATTTCAGTTTTCTAGCCTATACTTATCACCAAGGATCCCTAAAAATGGCCTCCAACCTCTAAATCACCTCCAAATCACCTTTAGGTTAAGGATTTGGCTTAGCAACCCCTAATCAAGAAGGATCTTCACCAAATCAACAAAGGAGCTGCTGTTTGGTGTTGAAATTCGCATCAAATCAGAGGATTATTTCAGATCTTAGTTTATTTGTGGCTAAGGTGAGTGATTTGCATAGTTCCTCACTAAATATGGTTAATTAAGGGTAATTAGGGGTAATTAGCGAATTTATGTGTTAATAAATTCTGGAAAAATGTTTATAAATTCTCAAACATCATTTTAGACCTCTGTTAGAAATTTGGTTTCATTTGGTTAAGTTTTGCTAATCATATCATTAGTTTTGCTTAAACCATGCTTATGGGAAAATACGGGGTTTTGGCCATGTTTGATCCATTTTTGATAGGTCATATTGTTGTTTTGGTGTTTGTGATTGATTCCCTATGTTCCTATGATTGTATGGTATGCTTTGTGATTGATTAGAAGTGTTAGATTGGTCGAAAACGCCGTTGATAGGCGAAAATAGCTTGCTGGAATGGTGCAGGTTTTGGGAACGATATAAACGACCAGGAAAAACGACCAGGAGGAAAAACCGACCGGGGGAAACAGAACGACTGACCAGGCTTGATGAGATGCGACCGACCAGGTTTGGACCGACCAGGGGAGTTTCAAACGACCGAGTTTGGACCGACCAGGGGAGTCTCGAACGACCGAGTTTGGACCGACCAGGGGTGTTTTGACCGACCAGGATCGAGACCGACCAGGGATAGTGAAAACCGACCGACCAGGGAAGGAATGAAACCGACCGACCAGGAGGGGGTTCTGACCGACCGACCCCGTATGAGCTTCAGACCGAGCAGAGATGGTGGACCGATCAGAGATGAAGATGACCGAACCGATCCAGGAGAAGGTGACCAATAACCCGAGATGCAAAGGTAGTCCAAATGGAAGTTAGAGCTCAGGATCCCGGAACCAGTTGGGAACCAATGAGTTCACTTCATGGTTGGACTTTGCTGCGGGACGTGTGCTAAGGAGTTGTCGACGTTCATAACTTCGATTCACCACTAAAAAGGAATGATGGGCTACTTACCAGTGCAGTAGGGTCATTATGACCTGAGGGGCAAAGTGATGGTAGCAAGACTACGTTATCAGTGCAGTAGGGTCATTATGACCTGAGGGGCAAAGTGATGCGTAGTAAGACTATGAGCCAGTGCAGTGGGGTACTTGTGACTCCATGGGGTAGAGTGGACATAGTAAGGATTAGTAAGGCTATGAGCCAATGCAGTGGGGTTCTAGTGACTCCATGGGGCAAAGTGGACATAGCAAAGGATTAGTGGCTACGTTATCAGTGCAGTGAAGCCATTTATGACTTCATGGGGCAAAGTGATCGTAGCAAGGAATGTTGGGTGATCGAAGTGGTGAATATGGTATGCTTTATGCACTGAGTGAGAGATGTGAGGATGGATGCTATGCTTGATTGTTTTCCATCATTATGACATGCACACCTCCCCCACCTCCGTATCTTTACACTGTTTGATATGATACCTTAGAGTGTTGTACAGTATGTAGTGCTAACTCTTTGGTTGCAGGTCCAGATTCAGGTATGTTTTAGTCTACCTGTTATTGTTCACTTTAGATGCTTATCGCTCATACCAGGCTTTATGTATGACCCAGAGTTTTATGTCTCCTCTTATTACTCTGGGTGCTCACACGAGCAGACTAGAGACAGGTTAGCTGGTGATGTGCGAGTAGCTGATTCGGAGGCGGGCAGGAGGCTTCCACGTATTATATATGTATACACATTCTCCCTGTGTCGTTGGTGGTCGCTACTTGGGCATTAGTAGTGTACCTCATTTATCTTACTTTGCTTTGAGACAGTTGAAAAGTTGTAATAAGCTGTAATTTGGATTTCCGCTGCTATGATGTTTAGTTCTGATTTTCAGCTTATGCACTGTCTCTCCTGTTTTATGTCAAGTATGTTATTATTATATTTTGTTCTATGCGCTGTGAGACATTCTACAGGATCCTTGTATGTTCATTTCCTTCTTCCTTTTCCTTCTGGCGACCCGTTCCGTGCTAACTGGACATGTGTACAGCGCACTTTTGGAGTAAATGTCATTTGGTGCGGGGCGGGCCGTCACACTTGGTATCAGAGCTCTAGGTTGCGTAGTTAACCTAGGGAAAGACACAAGGGAGAGTTAGTACGTATGTGAGAGCGCGTATTTGTGATTACTTTGGTTTTCAAAAGCTATGTATGTATATACTATTAGTAGTATAAAGATGAAGTCGCACTGCACTAGCACCACTATGGGGTCGTTAATCGTTTCCCTTTTTCAGATTGACGATGAGCCGAGACACGAGGGGTGCTGGTAGAGGGACCAACCAAGGGAATGCCACTGACATGAGGGCTATGTTTACTAACCTCATGAGAGACATGCTTAGAGAAGTGCAAGGGGCAATTCCCAATCCCGGAGTTGGTGTTGGCCCAGTAGTGCAGGCGCCTAGGGTCGATTTCGCCAAGTTGTGCAAAGATTACACTAACCTTGGTGGGAAACCGTTCCACGGGACGGAGTCGGCCACCGATGTTCAGGACAGGATGGATAGCTGTGACCGTATCTTTGACGACTTGGGTCTTGAGGATGCGATGAAGAGAAGGCTAGCGTCTCGTCAGCTGCAAGGGCGAGCGATGAATTGGTGGAATGCCATTAGAACAGCTACTCCAGAAGACCAGGTGACTTGGGATCGGTTTAAAGCTCTCTTTAGCGAGAAGTTTATTCCAGCTGCCCAGAAGTCAGTATTGTTCAAGAGGTTCTTGGAACTCAAGCAGAACGGAAGGGCAGTTTCTGATTATATTGCTGAGTTCGACACTTTGTCGAAGTATGGACTGTCTCTTATTGATACTCCTGAAAAGAAGAATGAGAAGTTCATTACTGGCCTGGATGGGTACTTGGGGGAGAGGCTTATTAACCACATCGATGAGACCTTTGAATCGATCGTGGGGAAAGCTTTGAGATCAGAGAGTCTTTACCCTAAGTCAAAGACTGAGGCTGCATCTGCAGAAGGGCCAAAACCGCAAGCAGGCGGTGGAGGCAAGAATAACTCTCAGAATAAGAGGAAGCAAGACCAATCAAAAGGTGGCCAGAAAAAGAGCAAGAAGGATGTTGAGTGCTTCAGCTGTGGAAAGAAGGGCCATTATGCTAAGGAATGTCGGGCCAAGCCAGCGGAAAGGAAGTGCTACAACTGTGGTCAAGTGGGACATCAGAAGGATAAGTGTCTGCAACCTCTTAAGGAGAAGCAGATTGTGAAAGCATATGCTATTGATGTTGTTCCTTCTACGTCGAATGCCCCAACTGCGGCGGAGAAAGGAAAGAATGTTGTTATTCAAGGTATGCTTTCTATTTATGATATACCAGTTTGAGTTTTGTTTGATACTGGGGCTTCCCGTTCCTTCATATCTAGTGACCTGGTAGATAGGTTGGGACTGGAACCCGAGATAGTCGATAGACCATTGATTATGACGAACCCGATTGGTGGTTCGACTAGCCTTAGTATGATTTGCAGGAATTTGGTCTTATCGAGTCATGGATGTATGTTTGTATGTGATTGCTTTGTTTTGGGCTTTACTGGGTATGGCATTATATTGGGAGTCGATTGGCTCCAAAGATACGGGGTGGTGGTAGACTGTGAGGGCTTTTTGGTGACAGTGAGGACGGATGATGGACGGAGGGTAGTGTTTGGTAGCCTACCTAGTGATGGGGTTATGGCTAGTTTTGTAAATTCCCTCGACATCACGTAGGATGAGTTGTCAGATATGCCCGTGGTTGGCCAGTATCCGGACGTCTTCGAGGAGGTGACCGGGCTTCCACCACACCGAGAGATTGAGTTCCGTATTGATTTAGTGAAAATGCCATACCAATAGTAATGCCACTTCGTCGTATGGCACCAAGGGAGCAGCGAGAGCTCGGGGTGCAAGTCAGCAATCTTTTGAAGAAGGGATTTATTAGAAGGAGTGTCTCCGAGTGGGGAGCACCAGTTGTGTTTGCCACTAAGGTAGATGGTTCCCTTCGTTTGTGTGTGGACTATCGCGAGTTGAATAAGGTGACGAGGAAGAATAAGTATCCTCTACCACGGATAGATGATTTGTTTGATCAGCTGGAAGGAGCTAGAGTGTTCTCCCAGTTGGACCTCGCGACAGGATTTCATCAGCTACGAGTAGCGGATGAGAGTGTTCCGAAAACGGCATTTAGGACGCCGTCTGGATTTTATGAGTGGTTGGTCATGCCATTTGGGTTGACCAATGCACCAGCCTATTTTGTGGATCTTATGAATCGAGTATTCAGAGATCAGTTGAATAAGTTTGTTCTTGTGTTCGTGGATGATATCCTTGTTTACTCAAGGACAGAGGAGGAACACAAGGGACACTTGAGGATAGTGATGGAGGTGTTGAGGAAACACCAATTGAAAGCGAAATTCTCTAAGTGTCATTTTTGGAGAAGGGAAGTGAGATTCTTGGGTCATGTTGTTTCAGAGAGTGGTATTGTCGTGGACCCTGCGAAGGTGGCTACGGTACAGGATTGGCCTACGCCCAAGAATGCTACAGATGTAAGAAGTTTCTTGGGATTAGCTGGGTATTATCGTAAGTTTATCCAGGACTTCTCCAAGATAGCAACACCGTTGACTCAGTTGACTAAGAAGAATCAGTCCTTCTTCTGGGACGGAGTGTGTGAGGATGCCTTCAAAAGTCTAAAGGAGAGGTTGACGCGTGCGCCAGTGTTAGTCATTCCTAAAGGGAATGAAGAGATGACAGTATACACAGATGCTTGTGGTACCGGACTGGGTGTTGTATTGATGCAAGGAGGTAGGGTTGTAGCTTATGCTAGTCGACAGCTAAAGCCGCATGAGAAGAAGTATCCTACCCATGATTTGGAATTGGCAGCGATTGTATTTGCGCTGAAGATGTGGAGACATTACCTCTTGGGAGAAAGATTCGAGTTGTTTACCGATCATAAATCGTTAAAGTATCTCTTCTCTCAGAAAGATCTGAATCTCCGTCAACAGAGATGGTTAGAGTTCTTGGCTTCGTATGATTTTGATATCGCATATACACCTGGGAAAGGTAATGCGGTAGCCGATGCCTTGAGTAGGAGACATGCCAGCTTAGGGGCAATGTTTCTTGAATGGAAGCAGCTGGAGTATATCGCGGGGTTTGATTTCAGACCAAGGTGCGAATTGGATCAAGTTATGCCAGCTAGTTTGACGATCAGACCCACTTTGATAGAGCGGATTGGTTCTAGTCAGAGGGACGATCCTAATCTATTGGAAATCATCTCCAAGTTAGAGATGGGCATCGATGAGGAGATGAATGCGTATGGGCTTGATCGAGATGAGTGGCTTTGAAAGAGTGGAAGACTAGTTGTGCCCAACGTGAATGGTTTGAGAGATGAAGTGCTTAGAGAATGTCATCACTGAAAACTAACTATACATCCCGGTGGTAATAAGATGTATCGAGACATGAGACAGACTTACTATTGGGAAGGGATGAAAAGAGACGTTGGAAAGTTTATATCCAAGTGCATGAATTGCCAGCTAGTTAAAGCTGAGCAAAAGAAGCCTAGTGGGTGGTTGCAACCATTAGAAATTCCCGAATGGAAATGGGAGCAAGTCTCGATGGACTTCATCGATGGCCTACCAAGGACTAGATCGGGACATGATAGCATTTGGGTAGTTGTAGATCGATTGACTAAGAGCGCAAGATTTATACAAGTCAAATCGACCAGAACGGCAGCCAAGTTGGCAGAATTGTATATGAAGTGGGTAGTGAGATTTCATGGAGTACCCAAAAGCATTGTGAGTGACCGAGACCCGTTGTTCACTAGTGGGTTTTGGAAGAGCTTACAAGAGGCTCTAGGGTCAAGATTACATCTCAGTACCGCATATCATCCTCAGACCGACGGTCAGACGGAGAGGGTGAATCGTATATTGGAAGATCTCTTGAGAGCTTGTATATTGGATTTTGGTGGATCATGGGATGACCATTTGCATCTAGTAGAGTTTGCATATAATAATAGCTACCAATCCAGTATCGGTATGGCTCCATATGAAGCTTTGTACGGAAGACCGTGCAACTCACCATCATGTTGGATAGAGACTGGCGAGAAGTTTGTGCTTGGACCAGATGTGGTGAGGGAAACTTCGGATAAGATTAAGATCATTCAGCAACGAATGAAAGCTGCCCAAGACAGGCAGAAGAGTTATGCTGATAAGAGGAGAAGAGACTTGAAATTCTCCGTTGGTGACTTGGTGTTTGTCAAGATCTCTCCGTTGAAGAGCGTGATACGATTTGGCAGAAGAGGTAAGTTGGCACCAAGATTTATTGGCCCATTCCCTGTTCTTGAACTTGTCGGGAATTTGGCATATAGAGTTGGCTTACCAGAGAAAATGGCGGGAGTTCATGATGTATTTCATGTTTCCCAACCGAGGAAGTTCGTTCACGACTCAGATATGACTATTTCACCTGATCAGTTAGAGGACTTCGAAGTAGAACCCGAGGCGGTTGGGAACTGCAAGCCGATTCGTATTGTGGGGCACGATACGAAGCAACTTCGAAGAAAAGCGGTGAAGCTAGTCAAGGTTCAGTGGGGCGAGAACGAGAATGATTGTACTTGGGAGACAGAGGAGAACATTAGGAAGGCATACCCAGAACTCTTTGCCTGGTAAGACTTACTTCGTAATTTAGTTTTCCGCATGCTAGGATAGACTTGTTTTGCTTGGTTGCATGTTTGATTGTTGTTTTATGATTGATAGGCATGTGGGACCTTTGTGTGTGTTTTGATTAGGGAATTTCGGGGGCGAAATTTCTTAAGGGGGGGGAGAGTGTAATGACCCGTATTCTACACATCATAGGATCGTAGAATATTTATTTCTTTCCCATGTAAAGTTGTATGGTCATGTAACTTTGGGAAACATCTATTAGAGTCATTTCCCATGTTCATGATTTTTGTTGATTTTTAAATGACCATTTTGCCCCTAGTTGGTACTGTTTTGGCCATAACTTTTGATTGGAAAGGAATTTTAACCTGAAACCACTTCCATTGGATTCAAATGATGGTTTCTCTTTCCCTAGAGTGGTTACAATAGCCAAACGGACTTACCGTTTGGGAGATATGGCTGAAACAAGGTTTGGAAGGTGAAAAACTACTTAACCGGGCCAAATCGGGTGATTAGTGAGTAGGCCCATAACCCATTTCGGGATTAGGGTTATGGGAGGGCTGAAATGAGATGGAGAATCATTCCATTTCAGTTTTCTAGCCTCCACTTATCACCAAGGATCCCTAAAAATGGCCTCCAACCTCTAAATCACCTCCAAATCACCTTTAGGTTAAGGATTTGGCTTAGCAACCCCTAATCAAGAAGGATCTTCACCAAATCAACAAAGGAGCTGCTGTTTGGTGTTGAAATTCGCCTCAAATCAGAGGATTATTTCAGATCTTAGTTTATTTGTGGCTAAGGTGAGTGATTTGCATAGTTCCTCACTAAATATGGTTAATTAAGGGTAATTAGGGGTAATTAGCGAATTTATGTGTTAATAAATTCTGGAAAAATGTTTATAAATTCTCAAACATCATTTTAGACCTCTGTTATAAATTTGGTTTCATTTGGTTAAGTTTTGCTAATCATATCATTAGTTTTGCTTAAACCATGCTTAAGGGAAAATATGTGGTTTTGGCCATGTTTGATCCATTTTTGATAGGTCATATTGTTGTTTTGGTGTTTGTGATTGATTCCCTATGTTCCTATGATTGTATGGTATGCTTTGTGATTGATTAGAAGTGTTAGATTGGTCGAAAACGCCGTCGAGAGGCGAAAATAACTTGCTGGAATGGTGCAGGTTTTGGGATCGATATAAACGACCAGGAGGAAAAACCGACCGGGGGAAACAGAACGACTGACCAGGCTTGATGAGATGTGACTGACCAGGTTTGGACCGACCAGGGGAGTTTCGAACGACCGAGTTTGGACCGACCAGGGGAGTCTCGAACGACCGAGTTTGGACCGACCAGGGGTGTTTTGACCGACCAGGATCGAGACCGACCAGGGATGGTGAAAACCGACCGACCAGGGAAGGAACGAAACCGACCGACCAGGAGGGGTTTCTGACCGACCGACCCCGTATGAGCTTCAGACCGACCAGGGATGGTGGACCGATCAGAGATGAAGATGACCGAACCGATCCAGGAGAAGGTGACCAATAACCCGAGATGCAAAGGTAGTCCAAATGGAAGTTAAAGCTCAGGATCCCTGAACCAGTTGGGAACCAATGAGTTCACTTCATGGTTGGACTTTGCTGCGGGACGTGTGCTAAGGAGTTGTCGATGTTCATAACTTCGATTCACCACTAAAAAGGAATGATGGGCTACTTACCAGTGCAGTAGGGTCATTATGACCTGAGGGGCAAAGTGATGGTAGCAAGACTACGTTATCAGTGCAGTAGGGTCATTATGACCTGGAGGCAAAGTGATGCGTAGTAAGACTATGAGCCAGTGCAGTGGGGTACTTGTGACTCCATGGGGCAGAGTGGACATAGTAAGGATTAGTAAGGCTATGAGCCAGTGCAGTGGGGTTCTAGTGACTCCATGGGGCAAAGTGGACATAGCAAAGGATTAGTGGCTACGTTATCAGTGCAGTGAAGCCATTTATGACTTCATGGGGCAAAGTGATCGTAGCAAGGAATGTTGGGTGATCGAAGTGGTGAATATCGTATGCTTTATGCACTGAGTGAGAGATGTGAGGATGGATGCTATGCTTGATTGTTTGCCATCATTATGACATGCACACCTCCCCCACCTCCGTATCTTTACACTGTTTGATATGATACCTTAGAGTGTTGTACAGTATGTAGTGCTAACTCTTTGGTTGCAGGTCCAGGTTCAGGTATGTTTTAGTCTACCTGTTATTATTCACTTTAGATGCTTATCGCTCATACCAGGCTTTATGTCTGACCCAGAGTTTTATGTCTCCTCTTATTACTCTGGGTGCTCACACGAGAAGACTAGAGACAGGTTAGCTGGTGATGTGCGAGTAGCTGATTCGGAGGCGGGCAGGAGGCTTCCACGTATTATATATGTATACACATTCTCCCTGTGTCGTTGGTGGTCGCTACTTGGGCATTAGTAGTGTACCTCATTTATCTTACTTTGCTTTGAGACAGTTGAAAAGTTGTAATAAGCTGTATTTTGGATTTCCGCTGCTATGATGTTTAGTTCTGATTTTCAGCTTATGCACTGTCTCTCCTGTTTTATGTCAAGTATGTTATTATTATAGTTTGTTCTATGCGCTGTGAGACATTCTACAGGATCCTTGTATGTTCATTTCCTTCTTCCTTTTCCTTCTGGCGACCCGTTCCGTGCTAATTGGACATGTGTACAGCGCACTTTTGGAGTAAATGTCGGTTGGTGCGCGGCGGGCCGTCACAATATGGTTATTGGATGAGCTTGGAAATAGTGACGAAGTTTTCGGGAGGCGATTAGGAGGCTGTAAGCGAGCTTCTCAATCTTTGGGTAGTTGCGTTCTGCCGCTGCCAATTTCTTGCTTACATAATATACTGGCCTTTGCACTTTGTCTTCTTCTCGAACCAAGGCTGTGCTATCAGCGTGAGCCGAAACTGCCAAGTAAACAAATAACTCTTCATGATCCACTGGTTTTGACAAAATCGGTGGTTTTTCTAGCAATTCCAAAAAATTTCGAAAGGCCTCAACACAGTCCGGAGTCCACTCGAAGTTCTTCTTTCCCCTTTTAATCAAATCAAAAAACGGGACGCATTTGTCCGTGGCATTGGAGATAAACCTACTCAACGCAGCTACTTTCCCCGCAAGACTTTGGACGTCTTTAATTCTCTTCGGCTCTTCAATGTTTCTAATCGCTGCTATTTGGCTGGGATTGATTTCAATTCCATGGGAGCTCACAATGAAGCCTAGAAATTTTCCCGATGCCACTCCAAATGAACATTTCAAAGGATTCAACTTCATCCGATACTTTCGCAGGATACCAAACATTTCTGCCAAGTCTTGCGTATGGCTGGAGGACTGTTTCGATTTGACAAGCATATCATCCACATAAACTTCCATAGTCTTCCCTATTTGATTATAAAACATTCTGTTCACCAAGCGCTGATAAGTGGCTCTGGCGTTTTTCAATCCGAACGGCATGACCACGTAACAGTACAACCTCAAGTTTGTAACGAAGCTCGTGTGTTCTTTATTTGGCACGTCCATAGGAATTTGGTTGTAACCGGAATATGCATCCATGAAAGAACGAAGTTCGTGTCCCGCTGTTGAATTGACAAGCTGATCAATCCTGGGAAGTGGGAAACTATCTTTCGGGCAAGCTTTATTCAAATCTGAAAAATCAATGCAAGTCCGCCACTTTCCATTCGGCTTCTTTACTAAGACGGGATTCGATATCCAGTCGGGATATGTCGAATCTCTAATAAATCCGTTATGTTTCAGTTTCTCCACTTCGTCTTTTAGAGCAGCCGACCTCTCTGGGCCCAGCATACGTCTCTTTTGCTTTACAAGCGGGTGTTTCGGGTTTACATTTAGTGAGTGACTTATGATGGACGGCGATATCCCACACATGTCAGCGTGAGTCCAGGCAAACACGTCCAAGTTTGCCTTCAGGAAGTCAGCTAGTTCTTTGGCCCGACGTGGATCCAACTGAGATCCAATCTTCAAAACTCTTGTTGGATCAACTTCATCAATGGGAATGTCCACTGTCGCTTCATTAGGAGTTGCATTTCTAGTCTCTGGTTCCTCGTCTTTTCTGGGATCCAGGTCTTCAGGCATTCCTTTGGGCAACTCCTTCGGGGCCGATCCCTCTAATTGCTACGCCGAGCCCTCCTTTGGAGGAGGCGAGGCATCTTTACTCTCGATGTTAAGTCCTTTCATCAACATCTTTAATTCGGCAACATAGCAGGCCCATCCGGAAACTTGATCCCCTCTCATTACTCCAATTCCGGCTTCAGTTGGGAACTTAAGCAATAAACACCAAGGGGCGATGCAAGCCCTGAACTCAGCAAGGGTAGGCCTTCCCAAAAATGCATTATAAGGCGAATCCACGTCCAACACTACGAACTGAAGCATCCGTACTCTTCGGCGTTCTCCTAGCCCCAAGGTTACGGGCAATTCTATGTACCCCATTGGAGCTGTTGACGCCCCGTTGAAGCCTCAGATCCAACCTTCGCATGGCTTCAAATCTTCAGATTCAAGCTTCATCTGATCGAATGACTTTTTAAATAAAATATTAACAGAGCTTCCGTTGTCTACCAACACCTTATGAACCAAGGCCGGCCTAATGGTGGTAGTAATGACCAACGGATCATCGGTGGGTGACTGGATCCCGGTATTATCTCTGCTACGGAATACCACGTCGTCAAACATTGTCTTCTGTTGCTTTATGGGGGCGGTATCTTCCAGATCATCACATTCACCCACATCTACGTGCTTGGCATCATTTACATATTGATCCATTGCTCTAAAACTGCGGATTGCTGGGTGGGTGTCCACCCACTATGGAGTTGATAACAATTCCCTTGCCTTTCTGCTGCGCTGTAGGCTTGGGAGCAGATTGAATCTGTTTTGGAGCCTGCTCTCCTTGCCCCCTGTCCCTCGGGGCAACCTTATATTCATCCAGTTTCCCTTCGCGCAACAGCTTCTCAATCACGTCTCTCAAATGTCGACATTCATTGGTTGAATGCCCATGAGTTCCATGAAACAAACAAAACTTTCCAGTTTCCATTTCTTTCTCCATTGAGTCGCGAGGTGGCGGTCTTTTATATTGCAAAACATTGTATGTATCCAAGTAAATGTTCTCCAGAGTGTCGTTCAACGGTGTATAATTCTCATAAGTCTGGAATCGGGGTCTTTTGTTAGGATCACTTCCCCTATTTCTATTTCTTCTGTTACCATTCGTGTTACGGTTGTTGTTGTTGCCCCCGTTTCTAGAATTGTCGTTTCCACTCTTGTTTCCCACATTCACTTCAACTTTTCCGGAATTTCTCCAGACTGCTTCACGGCGACATTACTTTGAACATTTTCTTTTGAAGCCGCTCCAGACTTTCTCTTTCGGTTTGCCCTGGCCTCCTCTCGTCTTAAGTGAATACCGGCCTTTTCATAGAATAACTCTCTCGTGGAGGGTGTCTTCCCAGAAAGGTAATCTCCAAACTCGGAGTCAGGATCGACTCCTTCCATCAAAGCCATCAAGATTGTGGGCTCATGTGGGTCACTAACTTCAGTCACAGCTAAGTTGAAACGGTCGAGATATGACCTCAAAGACTCTCCTGGCGCCTGCTTAATTCTTGATAATTCAATAACACTTTTAGACTTTCGGGTATGGAGTCGGAACTGATTCATAAAACGTTCGCTCAATTCCCTATAATTCGATATCGAACGAGGGGGAAGTCGGGTAGACCATAGCAGCGCCACATCTTCTAAATAGATCGGGAATGCTTTACACTTCACTGCGTCAGGAGCAGCAGCAGCATTCATGAGCCACGAGTATTGCATCAAATGTTGTCCCGAATCAGTTCTCCCATTGTACTTGTCCATTTGCGGCAGGTTAAAACGTCGAGGAAACTGAAAATTGAGGATGTCGTCAGTGAAAGGAGTATGGCTTCGCTCAATGCCATAATCTTCATTGGTATAGTTCCGGCTTTCGGACATAATCTGGCGTACCATTGCCTGTACATCAGCATTAGTTAGGGTTTCTCAAGCTTGGATCATTGGTTCCTAGTGCTTGTGCAATATCCTCGCGGGACCCCAAAGATCCGAATGTCAGTTGCTCCAAATTCTGAGGTCGTTCGAGCGGCCTTCTTTCATGGGGCCGTTCTTCCTCGGAAGAAGAAGACTGATCCATTGGTGTGTGGCGAACGGGGGATGGGGTTCTCTGTCTACGGAGTTCGCTAATTTCCCTGCTCATGAGTCTCATGTTTTCTTGCATCATGAGATTGGTGCGCTCGTAGATTTTCATAGCCTCCCTAGTACTCTCAAGCATGTCAAGTAGGCACGAGAAATCTCCATGAGTGATAGGTGCGGATGGATTGACCTGATCATTGACCCTGGTGGCTAGAGTCGGAGCATTTGTAGGGGCTCGAGTAGAGGTTCCAACATCACCAAGTGATGGGTCGGTTCGGAGATGGGAAACCGGGTCGGGTCGGAGCTGGGAAACCTATTCGGGTCGGAGCTGGAAAGCCAGGTCGGGTCGATGTAGGGCGAGCTGCTCGGGTCGGTTCAGGTTGGGGGAGTGCACTGCTTCAGATTCTCCTACCCGGATCGGATCGGAGCTCTCCCCCTGAATGCGGTTCGGATTTCCTGTATCAGTCCGTCCTGCTGCTGAGCTCTGCCCACGAGACCTTGTCACGACCGCATTTTGCTGATCTTCACCAATTCCATTTCCTCGACTAGTTTGAACTTCCTTGCCTTTTCGTTTGGCCATAGTTCTTCAACAATCAATTCAACAAATATTCAAGAGCGTCGAAACTTGAGGATTAACTTCTTTGAACTCAACGGTCCAAAAAGTAGAACGATAATCCCGAAAACAGAGAATTCAGATGGTTCTCAGTGAAAGCACCAAAATGTTAGACCAAAAAGTGGTTCTAACACCCAAATTGACTAAAAGCAGAATGAAATAAGATCAAAAGTAAAATGGAGACACAGAATTTATAGTGGTTCGGCGAAGAAAAGCCTACGTCCACTTGTCAATCACTATTCTCGATGATATAGTTGCAATTACAATGAGATATTCACTCAATTTCACTCACAACTCACATACATTCACTCAATTGTCTCAAAACAAATGTTGAAAGACGATTTGGATTATCCGGGAGTGCTGGAATTCGGTTTATGAAAGTGGTTGAACTCTCAAAATGCCAAAAAGAGGATCCTTTTCATTGTCTCCAGATAGGGTATTTATAGGTGAAAATTTGCTCAGAACCCGATCCGGATCGGAGCCACGTGTCTTCCATCCCATCATCCTCGGGTTCGGATAGATTTCAGTCTTGACAACGCATCAGAGCAGTGGACGTTGTGGGCAGGAACTGGTCATACCCGCTCCGCATAACCAGGCGATCATGGGGGAGAGTGATGTGGAATATGGGTTCGGATCGGAGGAGCATGCAGGAGGGGTTCGGATCGGGACATCCGATCCGACCCGAATTATGCTGAAACTAAACTCTTATCCATTTCTTTCTGCTCCGTCCCTACCTGGTAGTAGCTCGCCGATTTGATTGATGATAACTCTCCGATCCGACTGGTGATAGCTCTCCGATCCGACTGGCGATAGTTCTCCGATCCGACTAGCGATAGCTCTCCGATCCGACTGGCGATAGCTCCCCGATCCGACTGGCGATAGCTCTCCGACCCGAATAGCAGTGTCTCTTTGATCTAATCCGCAACATCTCTCTGATCCGATCCGCTATGATGCTTTCTAAGTTCTTCAATGTTTCACATCTCGACTTTGTGTTGCCCAGTTCACAAAGTGGGCTAACAAACAGTAGCTTATGGGGAGAGAGAAAGAGATTTTCTTTTTTTTATATATAAAAATTCTGATTGGTCTGCACTATTTATAATTCCAAAATTATCTGTTTTTCCTAAAGAACTCCAATTCAGACCCAACGACTATTATTTGTAGCTTAATACCCCCATTCCGGACACAATGGAATATGCTTCGTAGGCCCCTTCGACTGTTTCAGTCAGTTTTTCTTCAAATTAAAATATAAAACATTCAAATATGGATTTGAACGTACGTTTTAATTTGCCGTGTTCACATACTAATTCTAAAAATTCTAGAAAAATAAATCTAGCTATGTTTGGACGATACGGTGCCAACAAAACTAGTTTCGTCGAATTTGGATACCATTTGAAAAATGGCCATTTTCTGGTCGATCCAAATTGACTAAAATTAACCAAAAACATTTTCCTTTGCCACACTCACATATTAACTCCAAAAATTATGGAATTTAAAACCTAGCAATAGTTTGACATTCCAGATCCAAAAAAAAGTGGTTTCGTCAAAAACAGAGGTTGTTTGCAAAATGTCTATTTTTCAAGGGTTATATTAATTCCATAGCGACCTTTTTGAAAATTCATTTAGTCATAACTTTTGATTTAAGCTATGAAATTTCGATTTTTCAAATTTCTTAGAAAGATATTCTTAAACAGATTTAAATATTTTTGATTTCACATAAATCCGTTTTATTTTGCATCCTGTACAGTCAGTCAAAGTTCGAATTCAAATTTTCAAACTGTCGCGCCATTTCAGGCCTTGTTTTATAATTAAAATAAATTATTTATTTTCCAACATCGATTCAAATAAATATATACATTCTAATTCTTTTCAAAGTAAATTTCTTGTCATTATTATTTAAAATAAATTATTTTAAAATTTCAAAATCCACTAAAATAGCCAAATTAAAAATTTTAAATTGTTTCTGATTTTCCGGGTTGTTACAGTCTCCCCCACTTAAAATCTTTTCGTCCCCGAAAAGGAACAAAGCCGAAAGTTATTTAACTAACTCAACTTTCACTTTGGTCATTCTTCAACTTTTCAGTTTCTAAGAATTTTCTAATACTTCAAAAATTTAACTAACACCCTAAATTTTCGAAAAATTTCGCCATAACCTCATTTGTACTCCACAGGGGAGTGTGTATAGATCATAACTCCAGAGAATAAATTCTCGTCACCTATAAATGTTTTTTGTGCCTTAATGACTAGAGATACATGTTTATTGTAATCTCTAGACCCGTGTGGTTTTTTTTATTAGTCTGGCAATTTATCGTTATATTTTATATAGTGCATGTCAGTCTTTGGTTCAATCTGTAATATAGTCATCGCCATAGAAGCCTCTTGCTCATATGGTAAATCTTCAACCTCGTCACATAAGCTCCAGATGCTTATGTGGTATATGATAGGCTATGCTATCTTCAAGAAGCGTGCCCTGTAATGTAGTTCAAAATTAATTGTTACTATCCTATGGCGACGTTTATTATTTCACACAGAACAACCAACACTCCACATCCAATGGCATTCACATGAGTTGATATATAAATAAAATTGTGCATCCAACTCATTAAGGTTTACCTATTTGTCGGGCATGCAAATAAATTCTTTACTCACCAGCAAATCCATTTACCTGTTCAAACATATATAATGTACATGCATGCATTCAAATCAATTTTTCAAATCGGCTCAATATTTGATTCATTTGCATAAATTTACCATCCATTCTCTTATTGATTAGATTAATTATCTTTCCAATATTTTGATTAATCAAATTCTTAATCGCATAACACTACTAGCAATCAATTTACTGATTAACTTTTCAAAATCATACGAATCAATTCATATACTCTTTTAAAATCTTTCAGACTATATAATTAAAAAAATTACATCCATGAAAAGGAAACAACAACTAAGTAGAAAACAATACGGAAATGAAAATTATGGTAAATGTACCTTGCACCAGAGTTAATCAGAGATATCCACCCTGTAATCGGGATAGGCTTTCTTAATGCTCTCCTTAGTTTCCCAAGTATAGTCTTGCGGATCTCCACTCCATTACACTTTGACTAAGTGAACCTTCCTGTTCCTCAGATCTTTAGTTTCTTTGCCAATAATCTTTATCGGCTCTCTTCTCACAGCTAATTCTGGAGTAATTTCCAAATCTTGTTGTACGGCTTCTTCCACGACCAAGTCTGGATCATGAACATGCTTTTGAAGTTAAGATAAGTGAAACAAATCATGCACTCCAAGCAACCAATCACGCAATTAAACCCTATAAGCGAGAGTTCCAATCCGTACGAGCACAGGAAATGGACCAATAAATTTGGGTGCCAACTTCCCTGTTTTACCGAATCGGACTAGTCCTCTCATCGGAGAAACTCGTAGATACACATAATCACCAACATAAAAGGATAAATCTCTTCTTCTCGAATCTGCATAGCTCTTTTGTCGGCTTTGATCCGTTTGCAATCATTTCTTAATGAAATTAACTTTGTCTGCAGCTTCACGAATCATATCTAGTCCCAATACAAGTCTATTGCCAGGTTCTACCCAATAAGCAGGAGATCTGCACGGTCTACCATACAATGCTTCGAATGGTGACATTTTCAGGCTTGCTTGGTAGCTGTTGTTGTATGAGAACTCAGCCAAATGCAAGTAGCCTTCCCATGATCAGCCAAAATCAATAATACAAGCTCGTAGTAAATCTTCTAGAATACGATTCACCCTCTCAGTTTGGCCATCTGTTTGAGGATGATATGCGGTGCTCAGATTCGATTTTGTCCCCAATTCTGCTTGGAATGCTTCCCAGAATTTACTAGCAAAAATCGGGTCATGATCACAAACGATACTCATGGGAACTCCATGCAGTTTAACAATCTCTTTGAAATAAATCTGCGCCAGACTCTGAGCGGTTCTATTCGAACTAATATGTATAAAATGGGCGGTCTTCGTGAAACGATATACAATCATCCAAATACTGTCATTTCCTCTCCGGGTTTAGGGCAAACCATCTATGAAATCCATAGAAATTTGTTCCCACTTCCATCCTGGAATTTCCAACGGTTGCAACAATCCGACGAGTTTCTCTTGATCGCTTTTGCCTTGTTGACAAGTAGAACACCGGCTAACGTACAAGGAAATGTCTCTTTTCATAGATCTCCACCAGAAAGTGCGTTTGATAACGTTATACATTTTACTCACTCCCGAATGGATACTAAGTTTGGACTTGTGACATTCATCTAGCACTTCTTTCCGGAACTCAAAAATGTTTGGAACACAAATTTGGCCTTTTAGCCTCAAAATCGAATCGTTATCAATCTGAAAACTCAAGGCCTCGCCTTTCTGAATTCTCTCTTTGATCTTCTGAATGAAGTGATCATCCTTTTGAACAGCAGATATAACATCAATCAATAAAGGCGTGATTATAAGATTGGCAATGATTACATTCTTTCTGTTGAGCGCATCAGCCACCACACTGGCTTTCCCCGGAGTATACAAAATATCAAGATCATATGCCGTGAGAAATTCTAGCCAATGCTGCTGCCTCATATTTAGATCTTTTTGGGTGAATAAATACTTCAATGATTGATGATCAGCATATAATTCAAATTTCTCACCCAATAGATAGTGCCTCCAGATTTTCATAGCAAACACGATGGCTAACAATTCAAGATCGTGAGTTGCATAATTCTTCTCATGTGGCTTCAATTGACGGCTAGCGACTACTTGGCCTCTTTGCATTAATACCGCACCAAGACCTTCTTTAGAAGCATCTGTCCAGACTTTCAAGTCTTGGTTGTCATCAATAATTGTTAATACTGGAGCAGATGTCAATCTTAACTTCAGCTCTTGGAAAGCTGTCTCACATTCTGGAGTCTAATTGAACCTTGAATGTTTCTTAGTAAGCTTCATTAAGGAACTAGATATCTTCACAAAATCTTTAGTGAACTTCCAATAATAACTAGCCAATCCAAGAAAACTTCGGACTTCTGTGGGCGTAGTTGGTTGCTTCCAATCCTGAATGGCAGTGATTGTAACACCCCGTATTTTCTGTGAATATTAAACTAACAAATTAGAGTATACTTAATTTTTAAGGAGGAATTAAGGGAAACTGGTAATGCCATTGCATTCATCTCGGAATTCTGCTTGAGATAGAGTTCGAGTTTGCATAAATCGGACTCTGCATGAAGAAGTTATGACCTTCACAAGTTTTAGAGACTTAAATAAAACAAGCCCGAATTCAAATTTAAAGTTTTGAAATTCAAATCACACATCCAGGCTAGGCGGGAAATTTCCCGCCCAGGACATAGGTCGACCAAGGGGTCAACCTGGGTAGAACAGGTCGACCATGGGGTCGACCTATAGGTCGACCTCCCCCCTTTTCCAGATCCGTGGATAGATTTGTTTTTATGCATTTAGACACCCATTCTGACCAGATTCATTGCTCCCAAGCTATTTAAACACCCCCAAACCTCACTTTCTCTCCACACAACTTCATTTTGCCTATACTCTACCCTAATTCATATCAAAATAAAACAAAGACGGGGTTATGCTGCTCAAATCCTTCGTAGAATCAAGTTAGAATTCAAGAATAGGTTCAAAGGCCAATTCAAAGACTTCAACAACTATTTCTAAGAATCAAATCAAATCTAAATTAGAAGAACAAATAGTATACTTTAAGGGAGAGCTATTCAGTTTCAGAATACAGATCCCAGAATTCAAGACCATTCTATAATTTGTAAGTTCACGCTACTTTCAGAAATAAAAGTAAATTGTGATTCTGACATTGTAATAAATCTGGATCTGAGATTATGCCTGTATTTCTTTATCCTTTGGATCTATCTCGTTTATGTTCGTTCTTTGTCTCTTCTTTCCTTCTTCCCTTTTTGTTTTATAGCCAGACTACTGCGAGCCTGAGCCAAATCTCATCAGAAATGAAAGTACGTTGGAAATAAAATTGGGCATAAAATATGATTTGGACATGACCAGCGCTAAAATTTGGAAAAGTATTAAATTGTGTATAATTAGTCATAATTGAGTTGTAACTGATTTGAGGACATAACACATGTTGTATTCAAAACGTAAAGTTTATTGAACATATGACTTGAGATTTAAGGCATAAAGTATTGGACATATGGCTTGGGATTTGAGGCATAAAGTATTGGACATATGACTTGAGATTTGAGGCATAAAGTACTGGACATATGACTTGGGATTTGGGGCGTAAATTGAACTGTAAATATAAGGCATATTACGTGTTGTGGTCTAAGATATAAAATTAGGACATATATATATATAAGATAGTTTATGATTTAAAGAAGAAGAATAAGGTGTATAGTGATGTATGGCTTAGGTATGAAAAATAAGACTTGCCTTTGTTTTGTAAGTCAGTTACTTTTAGATTTGAACACCTAAATCTAATTGTGACATGTAATAAAATGGATATGAGAATATGCCTGATGTAAGTTATCTTTCATTGAAATCTATGCTTGAGTATATATATCTTTGGGAATCATTTTTGACTATGAAACTGGTCCAATCATATCTATCCTTGTTGTATATCGGAATTGTAATCCTTTTTAAGTCCATGATATAATTCTTATCATATCTATATGCCTGCGATGTATTCCTTGCAAAACTTGTCTTTTAGTACATCAAATTTATTGGACCAGTAGTTCTTATCATCAAATGACTATGCTTATCCTTACGATGTTCCAACTTGCTTCTCCCCTTATATTATGAATCTTGAGTTGAATCTCGAAATACGTACGTTACGAATGCGGGGGAAATTGGGTATAACATGAAATTGGCATTATTTGGCATAATTTGAGACATGTAATATGGCATAACTATTAAGATGCAATTTGGGGTAATTTGACATGAATTATGGAATTTGTAATTTGACATATTGAACCTAGAATTGGCATGAACGATAAAGTATGAAGTTGGCATATAAATCAAGTTTTGGGCAAAATTGTTATTGTTGCAAATTTGGGGTAACTTGAGCATTAAATCTAGATTGGGTGTAAAATTTAACATGACTAGTTTTGGTGAATTTGGTAATTAGCATGTAAAATCTAGATTTGGGTATATAAGGTAAATGTGTAGATTAAAGATGAACATGCCTAACCCGAGGTTAGATTGAGTTGTGGTGTAAAACTGCCCGGAACCGTCCGACACATCTAGTAACCACAACAAAACCTATCTAATGTGAGAGGTTAGTGCATCATGCCCAAGAAAAACCCGAGGTTAGATTGAGTTGTGATGTAAAACTGCCCGGAACCACCCGGCACATTCAGTAACCACAACAACACATATCTAATGTGAGAGGTTGGTGCATTAATAAATCAATTAATGCTAATGAACAAGACATGCTAAGATGAATGACTAGGGTTAAGTAATAAGAACACTTTACCAATGTAACATGAATGACTAAGGTTAAGTTCATAGGAAACACTTAACCACTATATCATGATGAATGGTAGGTTTAAGTAATAAGAAAACTTAACCAATTTAACTTGATTTGTGGTAAGGTTAAGTTAAAACAAGAGGGCAACACTTAACCAATATAACTTGATTTGTGGTAGGGTTAAGTTGACACAAGAAGGCAACACTTAACCAAAGTAACATGACAAGTAGGTAGGTTAAGTTAACCTGAATTGATTGATGACACTTAACCAATATAACTTGATGAACGTACGGGGTTAAGTTAATAAGAACCCCTTAACCAACATGACACGATGAATGGGTGTGTTAAGTTAACATGAATGGACAACACTTAACCAATATGACATAATGTGAGGGAGGGTTAAGTACATATCGGGTTGGTGGGTAATATTTATAAATATAGGCCCACAAAACTTAATCATTAAATAAACATGCTTGAATCGATGGGAGGGTTAAGTATGTCTCGTGTAGGTGGGTAATATTAATAAATATAGGCCTACAAAACTTAACCGTTAAATAAACATGCTTGAATCGATGGGAGGGTTAAGTACATCTTGTGTAGGTGTGTAATATTTGTATATATAGGCCCACAAACTTAACCAGTAACGGGGACCCATTTCAGCAGTAACCCACATAGATGTATCATGGTACCCTGAAACTAGGCAGGGTGGGGCATGATTACTGGGCTGATTATAAGCAGTCAAAACATCGACAGTGGGTGCATCAGTGTAGGTTCCGACGGTTTATGGGCGTGCACGTACTCTGGAGTGGAAAAAAAGCAGGCACTGAGTACCAGTAGTTATACACTATGCATCTTGAATCATGTCGGGTCACTATCATAAGGATTGATACGCCTTATGGTGGCACCAGCACAGCGTATCTACACGCAAGAGAGGGTATATTGACACAGACACATGGAACATGAATACAAGTAAGGGAGCCGACTGATAGGGTAGTAAGGGTACATCTAACATGTTCATGGCAGTTAGGCTGATTGAGGTGGAATCCTCATGATAGATGTACACCTAAAGGCTACAACCATTTGCGGGGATTGGGATCACGTTGTAATATTATAATTTTATACAGATTACTAGCAGGGACACTAGTTAGGTGGTGCAGATATATATATATATATATATATATATATATATATACATATATATATATATATATACATATATATATATATATATAAATCAAAATAACAAAGTAGTAGCGAAGCAGAGAAAGAGTAGAAGAGCATTCAGTTTATCTTGCCTTATCATACCTTATGCTTATCCTATGTTATCTTGTTATCCCTGTTATCATGGTATTGTCTTATATTCAATTTATTCACGTCATGATGCTTTTTCCTGTTTATATGCTGAAATTCACTGAACTTACCAGACTTATGTCAGACCTAGTTTTGTTTCTCCTCTTTTCTTCCGTCCCCCCCCCCCCCCCCCCCGGCGGTTCACAGGGAGGAAATGTTATCACTTAGCTCAGTTTTCTTTCCAAGCTCGAAGATAGTCGATGTATTGCTTTGGACTCTCTCTTCCACTGCTATGGCTGGTTCACGCTTTATTGGGGAATATCATTGTTATTTTTATGCTTCTTTTATACTTGGAAGTTTTTGAATCAAGACAGAATTTCTATGTATTACTTTTAAGTACGATTGAGACAACTGTTGTAAAAGCTTAACAGAACCATATTGTTTATAAAATGACTTTATTTTCCACTGCTTTATTTGTCTATCTTGTAGTTTATCTGCATATTTTACCTAAAATGCTCCACCAAAGTTAAGACATTCCCTTTGTGAGTGACCTTGACGGAGGTGGGGTGTTACAGTGATTTTACTGGGATCCAGGAAATTCCTTCTTTTGATACCACATAGCCAAGAAACTTGACTTCTTCTTGCCAAAATATACGTTTGGAAAATTTTGCCTTTAAAACATTCTTTCTCAGAATCCCTTACAGTTGTTCCAAATGTTTTGCATGCTCGCTCTCTGACTTAGAGAAGATCAATATGTCATCAATGAAAACCAATACGAATTTATTCAATACTTCTCTGAATACCTTGTTCATTAGATCGACAAAATAAGCTGGAGCGTTACATAAGCCTAACGACATTACTAACCACTCGTAGAATAAATCTGGACCTCTGAATGCTGTCAAAGGAACACACTCTTCAGTAATACGAAGCTGATGGAAACCTGTAGCTAGGTCCATTCGTGAAAATACTTGCGCGCCATTCAATCGATCCAATAAATCATCAATTCGCAGCAGTGGATATTTATTCTTTAACGTCTGCTTATTCAACTCATGATAATCTACAAATAGTCTGAGAGTACCGTCTGACTTTGGGACAAACACCACTACTGCTCCCTAATCAGAGAAACTAGGCCTGATCAGTCCCTTCCATACAAGTTGTTAAGTTTGATTGTCCAACTCTTATTTTTCCTTCAAGGTCATTCTTCGAGTAGTATGATCTACTGGCCTTGCTTTCGGAATCAAAGAAATTTTGAAATCAATTTATCTATGCGGAGGTAAGCTAACAACATCTTCAAACACATCCGCATAATTCTTGACAACAGGAATATTTTCTATGTCGACCGGAGTATTCTCTGTAATGACAGGAATATTTTCTATTTGAGCAGGTGAGACATCAATAGCTACCCAAAAGTCTTTTCTATCAGAATTCGGACCTTCACATGGAATGTTTATATAATTGCCTGATTTAATCTTCTTCTTATGACTCTGTCGGCGCATGTAACTTCAGCTTCATATTTGGTTAACGAATCCAATCCCAAAATAAGAATGAATTATGTAAAATTCATGACGATCGCGATGGTAGGGAACTGATAATAGGAAAAAGAATCCGGTACCCTACAAATCCAACTAAGATTGATGGAACCCCCAACCGGATTATGGACAATCATGGGTTCTTTGAGCTTTTTCAATTTCAAATCCTGTTTCTTAACCGCATTACTTGCAATAAAGCTTTGCGACGTGACTGTATCAAATAGTACTTTAACTGGAATATCTTTGACAGAAAGCATGCATTCTACAACATCTGGCCTTGCTTTACTGACTGAGGGTGACGGAACTTCTGCCACTTCATTCACTTGTACTATTTCAGACTTCTTTAATAGTCGACAATCTTGCTTTACATGACCACCTGATGGCAATGATTGCATTTTCTATTCTCTTGAAACTTGTTATTAGATTTTGACCTAACATTTCTTTCTTTCTTTGAGGATTTCCAATTCCCTTGAAAATGCCCTGGCTTCTTGTAGTTATTGCATATGGCAGTCGTTACCGGTCCTTTCTCAAACTTAACCTTATTCCTATTGACCCTAGGCTTCTTACTGACCGCATACTTCGTACTTGCCTCAGGCTGTGTACTTCTCTCTAGGCTATCAGTTTAAAATTTCCTTTTGTTGCTAGAACTACATTCTTACTAGTCTTCTAAAAGGCCTTGCTTATCAAGATCTTCATACTGGTAAGCCATATATATCATTTTAGAAAAAGGGAATTGCACATGTGCGGTTACACTACTTTGGTACTTTCTTTGGAGCCCGTAAATAAACCTCAGATTCTTCCTCTTTGGATTTTGAATTAGATGCGGGGCAAAATGAGAAAGTTCATTGAATTTCTTATGATATTCCGGAATGGTCATTTCTCCTTGTATCAATAGTAGAATTCATCACTAAAACGCTCAGTTGCCTCTGGAGTAATAAATATTTCATCGAAAATTTATTTAAATCTATCCTAGGTAATATTACCTTCTGTACTATCCTTAATGACGATTTCCTACTAGATAAAAGCTTCATTTTGAGTTCCCAAGATGCCAGTAATCTTTTCTGATCATCTCTCAGCTTGAAACCTTCAAAAATCCTCTCAGCAGAGCGCATCTAAGCTTGAGTTTGAATAATGGATTCATTGCCCGAGAACGGTAATCCACCCAGATTTCAATACCTCTTTAATAGAGCTTATATATATGATCCTGATTGTGGGAGCACAACTGGCTCATTAGATTGTCGAACCATAGGATTACTTCTTCCGTTTCTGCTACTCATTTTTCTATGTTTGCAAATAGCAGACAAAGTGTCAGGCCAACAGAAAAGGTACTTTAAAGCATAAAGACATATACTTGAATGTAAATGTGTCTATCGTGGTGTATTTCATTCTGCTACACTCATTCTAGGATATTACTGATCCTATCTGAAATGAGTTATTCGTCATAGAATACTTCTTATTATATTTCTGACAAGTTCGTTAATATGTTATGTTCCAGAATTAAGCTTAACCAAAGCTCTAATACAACATGTGTTGACCCCAAACCCCCATTCCACGGTTGTAAGGGTAATCTTTGGAATATAACACATAAACAGTAACAGCAGATCAGAAACATATCATTACACCAGATAATGTACAACCGAATACATTGGATAAACATAATCATCAGAGTTACACAATATACAAGATTATACTTAGTACAAAATATAGTTCAGCTGTACATAAAATGTCTACAGCGGAATCAAAACATAATATGTACAATAGGAGCTGAACAGCATAAAAAGAAAGAAGTGATAGAATCCATCTTCAGCTCCATAGCTATCCAGAAAGAGCCTGCTAAAACCTGAATACAAGGTTGCCCGTGTAGAAATGGGGGCACCCGAGTTTGCAAGTGAAACAAACTACGAGTTAGTCATGGGACTGGTATGAGAAATCTACTTAACTTATATTATAATAAGGCCAATAACAGGACCACGCTGCTAATGCGGAACGGGTTTACTCCATTGGATTTCCAGTGCTTAAAACAAGTAAATCATTTAAATATCGCAATGCTTTTTATAAAAAATGAATCCATTATAAGACTCAGTTCCCATCACACAATGCAACGCAAACCGGAGGATAAAGTTTTACCTTATAATGGCCAAAATATGCTTGATATGAATAAAACATATCACTTGATATTATTACTTGTGTTTATATGTTTCAGAAACAATTTCAATCATAAGTATCAATCATAGTCTGCATGGTACCATATATCATGTCGCCAAACATAGGTTTACAATAAAAACCGCACGATGTCGTATTTGGAAATTGGATTTCCGTTATGAACCAAGGCAAGGGATCTTCCTTCCCGCTTCGAGACTCTCTAGCCAGAGCCTGAGGCAAGCGCATAGACAAGCCTTGGATCATCAGGGCCGGTCTACACGGAGTGGATTCAAATGCCTAAACACTGCGTTTCCCCACTCTATGGGGCATAAACTAGTCATATCCCGACCAAACTATCGGCCCCAAAACGACCGATATAACCGAGGCGCCTCTCTATCCATCATCCATATAAGTAAAATGCCAGGGCTTGCAAAACGCTGACACCACTCCTGGCTAGAAGGAAATGCATGTCCTCCCTGAAGTCCTCTCTCATTTCTAGTTCATACCGGGTGTGAGGCCCGCGAATCGACGCCATACACAAAGCTATGCTATTTAAAGCCGTGCTTTGATCATCAACCACAAGGCTCTGCTTTTCAAAAAAAGCCTTGATCACTGCATCTCAGCGTGCCACACAGGCAATTCACGCCATGCAACTGACGTATATCAATCACCAAGAATGAAATCCAATGTCAGACACACAGTCCATTTACATGTCCGTTCTGGGTCTGAACGAAACCGGAGGCACCTTATTCCTCATCCCATATGTCCAATACAGGAGAGAGGTCCTCGCACATCGAAACGATCAACAAGTACGTCCGGACAACCACCACTGTAACCCCTTCAGGGAAGCAACTCCCATCAAAGGCATCAGTAGCCATCCATTCGATGTGAATATCATCAGTCTTGCACCATCTTCATATCTTCGACTTCTAGCCGTCGATCAATTATTTGAAATGATATTTAACTCAGCCTTTTCAAATAATTCACGTATATTTAGAATTCAAATCAATTCATTTCCATGGTTAAATTATTTGACATCAATAATTCAACTCATTAATGCAATTTTCCTGTCAAACACATTCAACCATCAAATATCCAATAAATCGAGTAAATTCAGTTTATTTCCATTCCATATCATTCATAATATTTTATAACGATTTATCGCTATTTTTATTTATTTAAAAATAGCCAATTTATTCAAAACTACGCTTCAGGCCATAACGCGGCCATGGCACTGTTTTTCTTCAGATTTGATTTACACATATCTGAAAATCCAACCGTTGGATCTTTATAAATTTTATACCATTGGAAAAATCTTTTCAAAGCGGACCCAACAGTTCCAGTTTTGGGAAAATCCGACGGTCGGATCTCCCGGTACAATCGTTTAAAGTTATGAATCTAAAATACGAACTACAACGTCGTTATTCGTTTTACTTTAATTATATTTATGCATATAAATATAATCCATTCTGGCGCTATTTTTATTCAGATTTGAATTAAACATTTCACACAATCTAAACGTTGGATCTCTACAAATTTTATATCATTGGAAATGTCTTTTCAAAGTGGACCCAACGGTTTCGGTTATGGGAAAATCCGATGGTCGGATCTCCCGTAATAATCGTTTAAAATCATGATTTCAAAATACGAACTACAGTGTCGTTACTCGTTTTAATTTAATTATATATATATATATATATGTATATAAATATAATCCGTTCTTCGATTTCCAAACCATTTTCCTTTCATATAGTTGATAAAAATAATATTTTTACCCAACAAATAGTTATTTCAACACATGACTATTTTAACACTTCATATATATAATAATATTGTCAAAACAATTTATTTCAAACACGTATATTTTATATACTTCATATGTATGATAAAAATGTGATTTTTATCATTCAAACAATTTATTCATCATATGAATATTTTTCCAACACATGAATATATTTCAATACATGAATATAAATCAAACAAATGAATATTTCATAAAATTTCGACAGCATAACGTCTGGGGGTTTAAAACAGGCACCGTCCAGAGTACAGCTCCTCGCACTACCTTATGCCTCGCAGCGTTCCCTAAGGGGCTTATCCTTATAATCTAAATATCTCGATCATTTTCATATCACAATTGATTTTTCCACAAACAATTCCAATTTTGTTTCAACCATGAACAATCATTATCAACCATTCGCATTTATCCACCAAATTTCATGCCAACCAAAATTCAAACAATCACAACCAATATATATCATCCATGGTCTGTGGACGAGGGGAGTGTGTGTGTGTGTATATAAATATATATATTTCAATTTCATTTCAACTTCATTCAACGCACATATGATTTTTACAACGTATATATAACTTATACATCGCACATATAATTTATACAACGCTTATATATGAGGTGTACAACACTTATATAACTTATACATCGATTATATAATTTATACATCCCCTTTCCATATCGTTTTGAATTTATAAATCTCACATTGGGTTCCACTCCTCCAAAAATCATAGGAAGCTCCAAAAATTCTTCGGTCTCTTCTAGAATGTAGAAGACGTTTACACGAGTCCAATGTCCCTTATTTCATGGGATTTCAACCACATGGCAAAAAGATATGATTTTTTATAAGTTTGCAATGCTTTTATTTGTCCAAATAAGTTAAAATAAACAAATGGCGTACCTTTCAGCAAATGGTTCCAAACTAGGTTTGGATTTTTCACCCAAACGGTGAAGCGATGCGAGGATCGGGCTATGCAGCGTCGAAGGGGAAGGAGTCGCGCACGTGCACAGGGGGGTGGGGTCCACTTCGGCGGATCCTAACGGCAGCGGCGGTGGCTTGAAGTCCCGCACTTCGAGGAGGTGGTTCGGTCGATATACTCAACGATAGGTAGCAAAATTTATATGGATTTGAAGATATGGAGATGCTTTACAAAATCCTTAAATAGACTGGAAGCTAATTCAGAGAGTGGACGGAGAGAACAAAGAGAGAAGGTCGAAATCTATTTCCCATCGTTCGACAGTAGCTTACGGGGAGAGAAAAGGAGATTTTATTTTTTATATATAAAAATTCTAGTTGGTCCGCGCTATTTATAATTCCAAAAATATCTGTTTTTCCTAACGACCTCCAATTCAAACCGAACGACTGTCATCTCTACCTAAATACCCCCATTCCGGACACAATGGAATATGTTTCGTAGGCCCATTCGACTGTTTCAGTCAGTTTTTCTTCAAATTAAAATATAAAACATTCAAATATGGATTTGAACGTACATTTTAATTTGCCAGGGCTACATACTGATTCTAAAAATTCCAGAAATATAAATCTAGCTATGTTTGGATGATACGGTCCCAACAAAACAAGTTTCATCGAATTTGGAGACTGTTTGAAAAATGGCCATTTTCTGGTCGATCCAAATTTATTGAAATTAACCAAATGTGTTTCCCTTTGCCACGCTCACATATTAACTCCAAAAATTATGGAATTTAAAACCTAACAATAATTTGACATTCCGGATCCAACAAAAGTTGTTTCGTCGAAAACGGAGGTTGTTTGCAAAATGTATATTTTTCAAGGGCTATATTAATTCCATAGCGACCTTTCTGAAAATTCATTTAGCCATAACTTTTGATTCCCGCTATGAAATTTTGATTTTTCTGATTCGTTAGAAAGATATTCTTAAACATATTTAAATATTTTTGGTTTCACCAAAATCCGTTTTATTTGCATCCTGTACAGTCAGTCAAAGTTCGAATTCAAATTTTCAAACTATCGCGCCATTTCAGGCCTTGTTTTATAATTAAAATGAATTATTTATTTTCCAACATTGATTCAAATAAATATACACGTTCTATTTCTCTTCAAAATAAATTTCTTGTCATTATTATTTAAAATAAATTATTTTAAATTTTCAAAATCCACTAAAATAGCCAAATTAAAAATTTTAAATTGGTTTTGATTTTCCGGGTTGTTACATACGATGTGTAAATAGAACTGGCTTAAGAATTTCTCGCCCATGTCTCTAAAGTTTGGGACAGGTCATGGAGGGATTCAGGCAAACCACATGAATGCAACCCCGTTATGATATATAGGGAAGGCTTCGCACTTAACCATGTATGGAGCACTCGACACCTCCATATGCTACAAATACCACATCTGATGCTATTAACAGTCTGTCACACTAGAATAATAGCTTATTTGTGACATATTGAATCTTCTAGAGAACCCCTCTTGTAGAATATTATTCATAACCCGACGCACCATGGTAGTCAGATCAGGAGTATTAAAGATGACTTGCTCAGGACTCTCAACTTGTTGGGTTCTCCCTGCACCCACATCAAACAACGTCGCTTGGGTCGTCGTCAGGGCGGTACTTCCTTAGCTCCTGTTTCCCCGGTCAGTCATATTGCGCATGAGAGGAAGCATAAGGGCATGAGTGGAAGTGTTATGGCTTCAGGGAGAGGTAGAGGTTCAGGTCAGCCTAGACTTGGGTTTGATCAAGCTTGGGTCGGCATGGCCGAGCTAGACCGCTGCCTCTTCTCGCGAAGGGAGTGAACCAAACCGAAGCTGTCGCAGGTTCTTTAGTCTCTCCAATGGTCTCATTTGTCGTGGTGGTTGCTCACTTCCTCCAGATGAAGATGAGCCTTTTACCGCTTGGTAACTTGGTGGGGATGGCATCTGATGCCTTGTGAATTCCTTCCGTAGTCTAGCCATTTGGTCCATCTATAATCTCATCATGGCATTGTTGCGTGACGGAGCATTCAATGTCGCTGTCGTTTCCTTAATCTGGTCCATCAATCCATAAGTTCACATCGAGTGGAAAACACTGAGGAGGGAGCTTGGTAATTGGGAGAAGCGAGGGCAGAAGAATTGGAAGTTGGTTGGCTCCCGCTCGGTTCAGTACCGATCCCGATGGTGCCGAACCCGGAGGCGACAAGTTGGGGGATAAAACAAGAGCAACATCTGATGGCAAGGCAGGGTTAGGTTGTGAGGTCATTTTCCAGCAGCATGTGCAGAAGACTTGGAAACCATTATTGTTGAAGATGATAGGAACTAAGATTCTGTCTCAGACTTAGTGATCCAAAAGTTGATCAAAACCCTTTAAGCACCGAGAATTGAGTTTTCTTAGTGAAATCCCCAAAGTGTTGACACCAAAATTGGCATAACACCCAAAAAGAGATAATGAAGAGAATAAAAATGAAGAATATGAATGGTAAATGATAATAAATGCAATCATACACAAATTTATAGTGGTTCAGTGTTAAAGAGCATACGTCCATATTATAATCTCTTGACTATATATTAACTTTGAGTACAAATGATGTTTTTAATGGCTAATCTCAAGTACAATGTTGTAACAATAATAAATTGACAAAACAACGACCAAAAGTCCCTAATTTGAATTTTTTGAGGGCTATTTGTTGGTGATGTCAAGTTCAGCTTGGAATCCCATGTGGCTCCTATGTCGTCTTAGTAGGAAGGCAGTTGAATCGGTCTTTAATCTGCGAGAGAAGTCTTCATTGGCTGGATATATGACACGTGTAGCGAGATCCGAAAATATAGGAGAAATATCAAGAATTGGACTTGGGATATGGCTGATAGAATAGGACTTGGGGTGCTGTAGATTCAGGGTCAGCATGGTCAGGTTGGTATGACCCGGGTCGATATACCGATCTAATCCCTCCTCTTCTTCTGCTTCTATCTTTTGCAAGTCAGGGGAGGCTGATCCGAGGAAGGTCGAGCCTAGGTGGACCGATCCGGTAAGTTGATTTCTTTGTCTCAACAACCTGAATCGGATCCTAAATTGTGAGAACCCATTTCTTCCCCGTTAAGGAAAGAACAGATACTTTGAGAACAACACACAAATGAACGCAGACAAAAGAACATTTCATTGCTATTACAACAATTCCATCAGATACAAGAATATACAGAGTATAACGAATAAATTACATTCGATAAACATCAGAGATTACAATAAATTACATAGCAGCGGAAAAATAATACAAAGCACAACTGAAGGTGATATACGGATACAGAGCTTTCCGGATATCATTCCAGCTGTAAACCAGGATCCTGTGAATATAAATCTGCAAAACCAAAACTACTAGCTGCCCGTGCGGAAAATGAGGGCACCCAGAGTTTAGGTTAAAACAATAAACTCCAGGTCAGTCATGTGACTGGTGTGAGAACTAAAACAGTTATTTAAAACTTTACTTTAAAAGGGAGTAATTCAAGGGACCACGCCGTATAACACGGAACGGGTTTCCTCCCAAGAATACCAGTGCATAGAATAAAAAGCGCAATGCTTTTTCGAAAAATGAAGCTATTATAAGACCCAGGTCCCATCACACAATGCAACGCAAGCCGGAGGATAGGGTTTTACCTTATAACAGCCAAACATGCTTGATACATTTAAAACAAATCATTTGATACTATAATAAGTGTATAGTGTCAAAACAATTTCAATCATAAATATAAATCATAGACGGCATGAGTGCCCCATCCCACTATGTCGCCATACTAGGCTCTACAAATAAAGCCGAAATACACGTATTGGAAATTTGATTTCCGTCATGAGTCGAGGCAAGGGGCAAGCTCCTCTCCGCGTTCGAGACACTCTAGCAAATGCCTCAGGGCTACGCACTCTGGGCAACCCCTGGATGCTTCAGGGCCGGTCCTCACTTACGTTAGAGGATTGGCAATTCCTGAACACACGTTTCCCGGTCCTTACAGACCTAAAATCGAGGCGCCTCATCCAACAACCACAAAGGTGAAAAGTATATATATGTCAGGGCTGGTAAGTCACTGACACCACCAAAGCTAGAAAGAAACGTCGTGCTCTCCCTGCAGTCAGTATCCCGATTTTAACTCATACCGAGGGGTGAGGCTCGCGAATTCATGTTATACACAAAGCTGCCACGTAGGCGTGCTTTGATCATCAACCACAAGACTTTGCTTTTCAACAGAAGCCTTGATCATTGCATCTTAGCGTGCCACACAGGCAATTTATGCCATGCGACTGATGTCCATCGATATACAACCTCTGAGCTCGTACGTCTCAGAGAAGGGCGTTAAGCAAAAGAATAAATTCTCCGCCGCCAAACAGATGTATATTTAATAGAAATCAATCAACACAGAATAAAATCCAATGCCAGACACACAATCCATTTTCAAGTCCGTTCTGGGTCTGAACGAAACCGGAGGCACTTTCCTCGCATATCCATCCATCTCCAAGTACGTCTGGACGACCACCAACTATTTCCATCCTCTTGGGTGTACAGCCCAATCAAGATCGTCAGTAATTATCCAAACGATGTGAAGACTTCCGGTCTTCAACCACCGTCTTCATCTTCGACATATCGTCGAATCGGTTATTCAGAATGGGTATAAACCCGGTCTTTCCGAACAACCAGCGTATATTAAAACGAATGTTACATAAACACAACATACGCCTCATTCCAATTCAGAATATTCTTTTATTCACAAAATCACATTTTTAGGGAAAGGTTCCCATTAATTTTATCCAAGATAAATTCTTTCAAATTTATCCTTTAATCTTCCTTTGGATGTCATTTGAAACCAGATTATGATTTTCTAAACTAGTCGAGATTAGCGAACCACAACGAAGTAATTATTTATTTTATTTCCCAATCCCAACTTATTCATCCCATAAAGCAAAACTGGTAATACTCCATATCTAATGCTATGGTGTTATCGGTAAAATTAATTACCATTTCACGTTCAAATCTAATTTAAAGATCTAACTATCGCTTTGGAGCAAAACTGGTAATACTCCATTCTCGCTCATTTTCTAAATTTGATAATTTAGATTACAAATTTACATTTTAATCTAATTGCAGATTCCTTAAAACTCCTTTTACTGGGTTAAAGAACTAGGTGTTATTTAAAACACAGTTCACGACAAACACAAATCACATTCTATTTGTTATCGGGTTAAAGAACTAGTGTTGTTTAAAACACAGTTCACGATAAACCCACAAATCAATTCTAGTTCAACTCAAATCAAATATATTAGGAATTCTGATTATTTAAAACCCCTTTTTAAATCTAATTTATTTATTTAAAAACAAATCGGGTTTTAAATTTAGTTCAAACTAGTTCATTTTGATAAAAATCTATTTTTATCTTTTCAAATATGGAGTTTTCCATCCCAAATTTTCCCAAATCATTTCTTGCGATTTTACACAAATCATCGCTATTTTTAATAATTTTATCAAGGCCCGTACAGTCGATTTCCATCAACGGCCATCGAACTGCACTTACAGCGACCTTTTTCAAATTTGATTTGGACGTATCTCCAAATCCAACCGTTAGATTTCGAATTTCTAATATTCGTTAGAAAGCTCTTTTCAATACGAACCCAATGGTTCCGGTTTTAGGAGAATCCGACGGTCGGATCTCCCGTAATGTCCGTTTGAAATAAATGGTCGAAATTCACGAACTGCCGCGGCGCGTTCTATTCAGGCCATTATATTATATATATATATAATATATAATATATATTTCGTCGATTCCTATTTAAAACGAATTATATAAATAGTTTTGAATTCGTTTCAAAAACAATTTCAACCTCCATTTCATTTCAAATCAAAATTGAATTCTTCCTTATAAATTTGTTTTAAAATTCATTCCTATTCAATTCAATTTGAATTCATCTCAATTTGTTTCCAATTCAATTCGTTTTCTTTTTCAATTCAATTCGAATTGGTTTTATATTCAATTCAATTCAATTCGTTTTATATTCAGTTCATTTCATTTTCGATTTGTTTTCTATTCTATTCAAATTCAAATTGGTTTTCTATTTGATTCAATTCAAATCGTTTTATATTCAATTCATTTCGAAATCGTTTTCTGTTCAATTCATTTCGAAATCGTTTTATATTCAATTCATTTTTCAATATTCATTTCAAAATGAATAAAATCGATATAAATATCGTTCACGACAAAATGGCGTTAATCTAATCAACACGACTTCATATATTCCTTCATTCTATTCCACAAATGAATATTTATTTTTTTGTCAACACACGACTAATCTCAACGAATGAGTATTGTCCACGTGTGACTATTTTTGTTAAATTATTTCGTTCAACATATGACTAATCTCAACGGATGAGTACACTCAACACATGAACCTTTATTTTATAGAGATAAAGATATAAATTTTATTTTTAAAATATTTCGTTCAACACATGACTAATTTCAACGGGTGAGTACAGTCAACACATGAACCTTTATTTTATAGAGATAAAGATATAAATTTTATTTTTAAAATATTTCGTTCAACACATGACTAATCTCAACGGGTGAGTACAGTCAACACATGAACCTTTATTTTATAATATTCTTTATTTTCTAAATTGGAATGAGGCCCAATCAATCACCATATAATGTTAATTATATGGATTTTCATACAACACATGTATATAATAGCATTGAAAAATAATCAACCATCAACCAAAGTGCACTACACTGTATAAGCATCAAATATAGATATCTAACGCTTATAACAACCTGTCAATTAATCGATCGACATATTTAATCAATCAGGATGAGTGAACTTCAAATTTCAACCCAACACCCGTATGGGGTTTTCAAACAATCAAACACAGATTTTATTTATGCAGTTGGGCGATGCGTAAAATTTATCGTCCCAATCAATGTCATTCAAATAGGTGTACATAAACAAACCGTCCGGTTTGTAGATGAATATTTTATTTTATTCACATCACGTTAAAAATTATATTTTTAACGATAAAACATTTTATTTTAACACATGAATTTCTATTCAGTTCATTCTTTAAATAAAATGATATTTTTATTTTTCTAATTTATTTTAGAAAATTTCGGCGGCATAAGGGCACGATACTAGAAACGGAACAAGGCCTAGCCTTATCCCCGGTCTAGTGAAGGCCCACGCCATTCACACATCAATCAAATTCACTAAACAACTAAATTCAAATCAAATCATCTAACTAATCCATGCAACCGAACAACAAGTCCATGGTCTGTGGACGATTGTGTCGGGTGCTACTAAGCACCGTCTGCATCCTAGTATATATATATAACTAGAAAAAGAAATTGAAAGGTGAGAAATTCTCACCGATAGCTATCCAAACATCTTGACTCTTCTTTGATAGAAATCTTCATCGTTATCGCATCTTCGTCACCTTCGTTGCCCGTATCCACTACATATATAAAAATCACACATTTTTATATTTGATGTCTTTAAAATAAAAATCACATTTTTATTTGTTCACTTTCAATTTGAAAATCATATTTTTATAATCGCGTCATACATTTAAAAATCGAATTTTTACTTCGCTATTCAATATATAAAAATCAATTTTTTATTTCGTTATTCAATATATAAAAATCGAATTTTTATTATGATGTCATATAGATAAAAATTCCATTTCAAAAATATAGATTTCGCCTTTTCAAAAATAAAGTTTTCGCCTTTCAAATATAAAGTTTATATTTTTCTCGAAGTAAAAATCATATTTTTACTTCACTACTCATATCAAAATATCGTCTTTTCATATTTAAAAATATCGCCTTTTCATATTTAAAAATATCGCCTTTTCATATTTTAATAATATCGCCTTTTCATATTTAAAAATATCGCCTTTTCATATTTAAAAATATCGCCTTCTCATATTTAAAAATATCGCCTTCTCATATTTAAAAATATCGCCTTTTCATATTTTAAAAATATCGCCTTTTCATATTTTTATTTTTATCATCTATATAGTAAAGACTATATTTTTAATACTTTAAAAATATAAAAATCATATTTTTAACTTCTCGCTTATATAAAAATTATATTTTTAACCTTCCTATAATATAAAAATCCTATTTTTAATACTCTACCTATATAAAAATAATATTTTTATATCATCTACTATATAAAGATCATATCTTTAATTAGCTATAAGTATAAAAATCATATTTTTATACCTTTTAAAAATAATTTCAACTTATCAAAAATGGTTTCTTTCAACGATAAAAATCATTTCTTTTTACCTTAAAAAAAATCAAATCTTTTTCCAAGTAAAAATCTAATTCTTTTGTTTATAAAAATCAGTTTTTTTTTCCTATGCTATAAATTCAAACTCTCCATTATGTAAATCAGTTTTTATATAATCTAAAAATCATAAAAGAAAAGAAAAGAAAAGAAAAACTTACTGTAATTGTTGAGAAGAGGGGGGGGTCTTTGCTGCGGCGCCGGAGGATGGTGGGGGAAGGCGCGGGGGTAGAGGAGGTAAGGGGAAGGCGGCGCGGGGGGGGGGGGGGGGGGGGGTGTGCGGCGGTGGAGGAAAGGGGGGGCTCTCGCTGCTGCAGCGCGGCTCTTCGGGGGGGGGGGCTCTTGATCCGACGAGGGGGGGGGGCAGGGCTTCGGAGGTGGCGCCCTCCCTTGAGGCGGCGACGACGATCTTCGGGGGGGGGGGGGGAGTTTCCCCCCCGTCTTCCTCTTCCATTCCTTTTTTTTTGGTCTGATCGGATTGAAAATGAGAGAGGGGGGGGGCAGAGCGGGTTTAAGGGAAGAGATATATTTTTTTTATTTAATTATTTATTTAATTTGCAAAAAGTTGACTTTTACATACGACCTCGAAACGAGGCCCACCGCCTGTCTTCCATAGCTAATTACCCCCATTCCGAACACAATGGGATATGTATCGTAGGCTGATTCGACTATTTGAATCAGTTTTCGTCAAATTTACACGTAACTCTATATATTGAATTTTAAACGTACATTTCAAATTACCGGGGTCACATACTAACTCTAAAAATTCTCGAAAAATATTTTCTAGCTTCGTATCGACGATACGGTCCTAACAAAACTAGTTTCGTCGAATTCTGAGACCGTTTGAAAAATAACCAATTTCCAGTCGATTAAAATCAAGTGAAACTGGTCAAACGCGTTTTCCTTTGCCACGCCCACATATTGATTCGAAAAATTATGAAATTTGAAACCTAGCAATAATCTGACACTGCGAATCCAACAAAAGTGGTTTCGTCGAAATCCGAGGTCGTTTGCAAAATTCCCATTTTTAAGGGCCTGAATTCCATAGCGATTATTCAGAATTTTCAACTAGACATATCTTTTGATTCCCGCTATGAAATTTTGATTTGTTGGATTCGTTGGAAAGATATTATCTATTAGATCCTAATGTTTTTGGTTTCACTAAAATCCGGATTGTTTTGCACCCGGTACATTCAATTGAAGTTTGAAATCGAATTATCGAACTACCGCGCCATTTTCAATTCTATTTATAATTGTATATAATTACTTATATTCTAACGACGGCGTATATAAATATATTCGTTCGAATTATATTCAAAATAAAATCTTCGTCGATATTATTTAAAATAATCTATTTTAAATATTCAAATTTTGCTAAAATTGCCAAAATAAAAATTTTAAATTGGTTCAGAATTTCCGGGTTATTACAATCTCCCCCACTTAAAACTTTTCGTCCCCGAAAAGGAACAAAGTCGAAAGTGGTTTGATTATTCAGCTCTACGTTCGATCTGGCTTCCATTCTCCAACTTTTCAGTTTTCTGAGAATTTCCAAAATTTCAAAAATTTGGCTAACACCCTAAATTTTCGAAAAATTTCGCCATAACCTCCCCTGCACTGGGAGCATCGGGGAATTTCAAATAGCTTCCCCGGTCCTTCTCATCTCAAAAAGAAAAAGAAAAAGAAAAAGCCAAGCGGCTAGCCAATAGGCTCATAAAATCATCATCACCCAAACAAAACAGTAAATTATAGTAAACATGTACCTATTTGTCGGGCAAACAAATTTTATTCTTCGGCTCTAGCCTTTTTGCTATGACCTGTTCAATGTAAGTATATGTATATGCATGCAAATGCGACCAATTTTCAATACAGCTCAATATTTGATTCAGTTAGGCATAATGGTTAAAAATTAGCAAACAACTAAACAAACAACACAAACATCAATCAATTAGTGGATTAGAGTTTCAAATCCATAATTTTGATATATACTGAAAATCATGTTTTGGTGCCACTTCACAACAATGTGTTCTAACTATATTAGTTTTGGTTCTCACACCAGTCTAATGGAAATATATAGATATCACACCTTCGAAACACGAACATAAATATTGATGATGCCATGGTCATTATCAACATCATCTCCGAGCGACTAGAGTGTAATTCTATATCTATCTAATATATTAAAACTTCGAATATACGTTCATGACGCGTATATGCCAAATCTTTATATATTGGAATGTCCATATTCAAAATAAATAAATAATCAAATACGTGTAAAACGATTTAAATTTTCAAAACAAAATTGTTTTCATTTGGAAAATACACTCTTCACACTCGTTCTAGGATACTACTGATCCTATCTCTAACGAGTCATTCTAATTGGATATTACTAATCCAATATCTGATGAATTCTTTCGTATGGTTCTAATGTGTCTTGTTCTCGAGCTCTGTAAACCAAAGCTCTGATACCAAATGTGAGAACCCGTTTCTTCCCCGTTAAGGAAAGAACAGATACTTTGAGAACAACACACAAATGAACGCAGACAAAAGAACATTTCATTGCTATTACAACAATTCCATCAGATACAAGAATATACAGAGTATAATGAATAAATTACATTCGATAAATATCAGAGATTACAATAAAATACATAGCAGTAGAAAAATAATACAAAGCACAACTAAAGGTGATATACGGATACAGAGCTTTCCGGATATCATTCCAGCTGTAAACCAGGATCCTGTGAATATAAATCTGCAAAATCAAAACTACTAGCTGCCCGTGCGGAAAATGAGGGCACCCAGAGTTTAGGTTAAAACAATAAACTCCAGGTCAGTCATGTGACTGGTGTGAGAACTAAAACAGTTATTTAAAACTTTACTTTAAAAGGGATTAATTCAAGGGACCACGCCGTATAACACGGAACGGGTTTCCTCCCAAGAATACCAGTGCATAGAATAAACAGCGCAATGCTTTTTCGAAAAATGAAGCTATTATAAGACCCAGGTCCCATCACACAATGCAACGCAAGCCGGAGGATAGGGTTTTACCTTATAACAGCCAAACATGCTTGATACGTTTAAAACAAATCATTTGATACTATAATAAGTGTATAGTGTCAAAACAATTTCAATCATAAATATAAATCATAGACGGCATGAGTGCCCCATCCCACTATGTCGCCATACTAGGCTCTACAAATAAAGCCGAAATACACGTATTGGAAATTGGATTTCCGTCATGAGTCGAGGCAAGGGGCAAGCTCCTCTCCGCGTTCGAGACACTCTAGCAAATGCCTCAGGGCTACGCACTCTGGGCAACCCCTGGATGCTTCAGAGCCGGTCCTCACTTACGTTAGACGATTGGCAATTCCTGAGAACACGTTTCCCGGTCCTTACAGACCTAAAATCGAGGCGCCTCATCCAACAACCACAAAGGTGAAAAGTATATATATGTCAGGGCTGGTAAGTCACTGACACCACCAAAGCTAGAAAGAAACGTCGTGCTCTCCCTGCAGTCCATATCCCGTTTTTAACTCATACCGAGGGATGAGGCTCGCGAATTCACGTTATACACAAAGCTGCCACATAGGCGTGCTTTGATCATCAACCACAAGACTTTGCTTTTCAACAGAAGCCTTGATCATTGCATCTTAGCGTGCCACACAGGCAATTCATGCCATGCGACTGATGTCCATCGATATACAACCTCTGAGCTCGTACGTCTCAGAGAAGGGCGTTAAGCAAAAGAATAAATTCTCCGCCGCCAAACAGATGTATATTTAATAGAAATCAATCAACACAGAATAAAATCCAATGTCAGACACACAATCCATTTTCAAGTCCGTTCTGGGTCTGAACGAAACCGGAGGCACTTTCCTCGCATATCCATCCATCTCCAAGTACGTCTGGACGACCACCAACTATTTCCATCCTCTTGGGTGTACAGCCCAATCAAGATCGTCAGTAATTATCCAAACGATGTGAAGACTTCCGGTCTTCAACCACCGTCTTCATCTTCGACATATCGTCGAATCGGTTATTCAGAATGGGTATAAACCCGGTCTTTCCGAACAACCAGCGTATATTAAAACGAATGTTACATAAACACAACATACGCCTCATTCCAATTCAGAATATTCTTTTATTCACAAAATCACATTTTTAGGGAAAGGTTCCCATTAATTTTATCCAAGATAAATTCTTTCAAATTTATCCTTTAATCTTCCTTTGGATGTCATTTGAAACCAGATTATGATTTTCTAAACTAGTCGAGATTAGCGAACCACAACGAAGTAATTATTTATTTTATTTCCCAATCCCAACTTATTCATCCCATGAAGCAAAACTGGTAATACTCCATATCTAATGCTATGGTGTTATCGGTAAAATTAATTACCATTTCACGTTCAAATCTAATTTAAAGATCTAACTATCGCTTTGGAGCAAAACTGGTAATACTCCATTCTCGCTCATTTTCTAAATTTGGTAATTTAGATTACAAATTTACATTTTAATCTAATTGCAGATTCCTTAAAACTCCTTTTACTGGGTTAAAGAACTAGGTGTTATTTAAAACACAGTTCACGACAAACCCAAATCACATTCTATTTGTTATCGGGTTAAAGAACTAGTGTTGTTTAAAACACAGTTCACGATAAACCCACAAATCAATTCTAGTTCAACTCAAATCAAATATATTAGGAATTCTGATTATTTAAAACCCCTTTTTAAATCTAATTTATTTATTTAAAAACAAATCGGGTTTTAAATTTAGTTCAAACTAGTTCATTTTGATAAAAATCTATTTTTATCTTTTCAAATATGGAGTTTTCCATCCCAAATTTTCCCAAATCATTTCTTGCGATTTTACACAAATTATCGCTATTTTTAATAATTTTATCAAGGCCCGTACAGTCGATTTCCATCAACGGCCATCGAACTGCACTTATAGCGACCATTTTCAAATTTGATTTGGACGTATCTCCAAATACTACCGTTAGATTTCGAATTTCTAATATTCGCGAGAAAGCTCTTTTCGATACGAACCCAACGGTTCCGGTTTTAGGAGAATCCGACGGTCGGATCTCCCGTAATGTCCGTTTGAAATAAATGGTCGAAATTCACGAACTGCCGCTGCGCGTTCTATTCAGGCCATTATATTATATATATATAATATATATAATGTATATTTCGTCGATTCCTATTTAAAACGAATTATATAAATAGTTTTGAATTCGTTTCAAAAACAATTTCAACCTCCATTTCATTTCAAATCAAAATTGAATTCTTCCTTATAAATTTGTTTTAAAATTCATTCCTATTCAATTCAATTTGAATTCATCTCAATTTGTTTCCAATTCAATTCGTTTTCTTTTTCAATTCAATTCGAATTGGTTTTATATTCAATTCAATTCAAATCGTTTTATATTCAGTTCATTTCATTTTCGATTTGTTTTCTATTCTATTCAAATTCAAATTGGTTTTCTATTTGATTCAATTCAAATCGTTTTATATTCAATTCATTTCGAAATCGTTTTCTATTCAATTCATTTCGAAATCGTTTTATATTCAATTCATTTTTCAATATTCATTTCAAAATGAATAAAATCGATATAAATATCGTTCACGTCAAAATGGCGTTAATCTAATCAACACGGCTTCATATATTCCTTCATTCTATTCCACAAATGAATATTTATTTTTTTGTCAACACACGACTAATCTCAACGAATGAGTATTGTCCACGTGTGACTATTTTTGTTAAATTATTTCGTTCAACATATGACTAATCTCAACGGATGAGTACAGTCAACACATGAACCTTTATTTTATAGAGATAAAGATATAAATTTTATTTTTAAAATATTTCGTTCAACACATGACTAATTTCAACGGGTGAGTACAGTCAACACATGAACCTTTATTTTATAGAGATAAAGATATAAATTTTATTTTTAAAATATTTCGTTCAACACATGACTAATCTCAACGGGTGAGTACAGTCAACACATGAACCTTTATTTTATAATATTCTTTATTTTCTAAATTGGAATGAGGCCCAATTAATCACCATATAATGTTAATTATATGGATTTTCATACAACACATGTATATAATAGCATTGAAAAATAATCAACCATCAACCAAAGTGCACTACACTGTATAAGCATCAAATATAGATATCTAACGCTTATAACAGCCTGTCAATCAATCGATCGACATATTTAATCAATCAGGATGAGTGAACTTCAAATTTCATCCCAACACCCATGTGGGGTTTTCAAACAATCAAACACAGATTTTATTTGTGCAGTTGGGCGATGTGTAAAATTTATCGTCCCAATCAATGTCATTCAAATAGGTGTACATAAACAAACCGTCCGGTTTGTAGATGAATATTTTATTTTATTCACATCATGTTAAAAATTATATTTTTAACGATAAAACATTTTATTTTAACACATGAATTTCTATTCAGTTCATTCTTTAAATAAAATGATATTTTTATTTTTCTAATTTATTTTAGAAAATTTCGGCGGCATAACGGCACGATACTAGAAACGGAACAAGGCCTAGCCTTATCCCCGGTCTAGTGAAGGCCCACGCCATTCACACATCAATCAAATTCACGAAACAACTAAATTTAAATCAAATCATCTAACTAATCCATGCAACCAAACAAACAAGTCCATGGTCTGTGGACGATTGTGTCGGGTGCTACTAAGCACCGTCTGCATCCTAGTATATATATATAACTAGAAAAAGAAATTGAAAGGTGAGAAATTCTCACCGATAGCTATCCAAACATCTTGACTCTTCTTTGATAGAAATCTTCATCGTTATCGCATCTTCGTCACCTTCGTTGCCCGTATCCACTACATATATAAAAATCACACATTTTTATATTTGATGTCTTTAAAATAAAAATCACATTTTTATTTGTTCACTTTCAATTTGAAAATCATATTTTTATAATCGCTTCATACATTTAAAAATCGAATTTTTACTTCGCTATTCAATATATAAAAATCAAATTTTTATTTCGTTATTCAATATATAAAAATCGAATTTTTATTATGATGTCATATAGATAAAAATTCCATTTCAAAAATATAGATTTCGCCTTTTCAAAAATAAAGTTTTCGCCTTTCAAATATAAAGTTTATATTTTTCTCGAAGTAAAAATCATATTTTTACTTCACTACTCATATCAAAATATCGTCTTTTCATATTTAAAAATATCGCCTTTTCATATTTAAAAATATCGCCTTTTCATATTTTAAAAATATCGCCTTTTCATATTTAAAAATATCGCCTTTTCATATTTAAAAATATCGCCTTCTCATATTTAAAAATATCGCCTTCTCATATTTAAAAATATCGCCTTTTCATATTTTAAAAATATCGCCTTTTCATATTTTTATTTTTATCATCTATATAGTAAAGACTATATTTTTAATGCTTTAAAAATATAAAAATCATATTTTTAACTTCTCGCTTATATAAAAATTATATTTTTAACCTTCCTATAATATAAAAATCCTATTTTTAATACTCTACCTATATAAAAATAATATTTTTATATCATCTACTATATAAAGATCATATCTTTAATTAGCTATAAGTATAAAAATCATATTTTTATACCTTTTAAAAATAATTTCAACTTATCAAAAATGGTTTCTTTTAACGATAAAAATCATTTCTTTTTACCTTAAAAAAAATCAAATCTTTTTCTAAGTAAAAATCTAATTCTTTTGTTTATAAAAATCAGTTTTTTTTCCTATGTTATAAATTCAAACTCTCCATTATGTAAATCAGTTTTTATATAATCTAAAAATCATAAAAGAAAAGAAAAGAAAAGAAAAACTTACTGTATTTGTTGAGAAGGGGGGGGGGATCTTTGCTGCGGCGCCGGAGGATTGTGGGGGAAGGCGCGGGGGTAGAGGAGGTAAGGGGAAGGCGGCGCAAGGGGGGTGTGCGGTGGTGGAGGAAAGGGGGGGCTCTCGCTGCTGCAGCGCGACTCTTCGGGGGGGGGGGGGGGGGGCTCTTGATCCGACGAGGGGGGGGGGGGGGGGCAGGGCTTCGGAGGTGGCGCCCTCCCTTGAGGCGGCGACGGCGATCTTCGGGGGGGGGGGGGGAGCGGCGGCGGCGAGTTTCCCCCCCGTCTTCCTCTTCCATTTCTTTTTTTTTTGTCTGATCGGATTGAAAATGAGAGAGGGGGGGGGGCAGAGCGGGTTTAAGGGAAGAGATATATATTTATTTATTTTCATTTAATTATTTATTTAATTTGCAAAAAGTTGACTTTTACATACGACCTCGAAACGAGGCCCACCGTCTGTCTTCCATAGCTAATTACCCCCATTCCAAACACAATGGGATATGTATCGTAGGCTGATTCGACTATTTGAATCAGTTTTTGTCAAATTTACACGTAACTCTATATATTGAATTTTAAACGTACATTTCAAATTACCGGGGTCACATACTAACTCTAAAAATTCTCGAAAAATATTTTCTAGCTTTTATCGACGATACGGTCCTAACAAAACTAGTATCGTCGAATTCTGAGACCGTTTGAAAAATGGCCAATTTCCAGTCGATTAAAATCAACTGAAACTGGTCAAACGCGTTTTCCTTTGCCACGCCCACATATTGATTCAAAAAATTATGAAATTTGAAACCTAGCAATAATCTGACACTGCGGATCCAACAAAAGTGGTTTCGTCGAAATTCGAGGTCGTTTGCAAAATTCCCATTTTTAAGGGCCTGAATTCCATAGCGATTATTCAGAATTTTCAACTGGACATATCTTTTGATTCCCGCTATGAAATTTTGATTTGTTGGATTCGTTGGAAAGATATTATCTATTAGATCCTAATGTTTTTGGTTTCACTAAAATCCGGATTGTTTTGCACCCGGTACATTCAATTGAAGTTTGAAATCGAATTATCGAACTACCGCCTCATTTTCAATTCTATTTATAATTATATATAATTACTTATATTCTAACGACGGCGTATATAAATATATTCGTTCGAATTATATTCAAAATAAAATCTTCGTCGATATTATTTAAAATAATCTATTTTAAATATTCAAAATTTGCTAAAATTACCAAAATAAAAATTTTAAACTGGTTCAGAATTTCCGGGTTATTACATAAATGCATTATTCATAAACTTTGATGGCCTTGCTATAAGGCTTATCAATAAATATAATATTTAGTTGAATCCAATTTCAAGCAACATCACAAATTGAATGCAAGAACAATATCCATTGCAAATTCAAGAAACATCACTTACCAGTTCCTGGACTACACAATGTCAACAGCGTTGCTCCTCTAGACATCAATAAGCTTGTATCGACATCTACTGAACTTGATATCTGCTTCAATTCAAGTAGCAGTGACGAACTTTTAGGTGAACATGTGAATCATCAACAGCCTACACCCTAGACGAAGCATCTTAGGCAAGCGTTTCAGTTTCAGGTAGGATGACTGACTCAAAGAAAAGGCAGATACATCTACTCGCCAATGGCGGTAGCATCATGAATTTTAGATCTTGTCAGTAATAGATTATCAAGAGGTCGATATTTTTGAAGTAGCGGCACTAGTTTGTTGTGGCGAAACTTCATTTGAGTGGGGAAAGAGGATCAATTTTGATTTACAAAAGAGATTGATTTAGTGTTGGGGATATGAGGAGGCGGGCATGAGGGAGTGAAAATATAGTACATAAGTAACTTTGGAGCCAACTTTTTTATTACATCCACTTAAGTTTCCTGCAACTTACCATAAATTTTTTTGGAATGTAGAACAAAATTGATAAATGTGAATATTATAAGTTATAATTAGTAAGTGAATATTTGTATTAAAAATGACTTGAATTTCTTGAAAAATAATTTTACTAAAGTACTAACAGTTACTTTTTAATTATTATTACGTTTTATTTCTATGTTATAATTAAATAATAATTATTAAAACTTAATTATCATGTATAGATTATTAATTATTAATTATTAAATATTAGCAATTACTATTTATTAGTTATTATAAATTTATAAGGTTACTAGTATAAATAAATTATTAATTATTCTTAACTTTTTATAATTAACTATTAAATATTAATTATATAATATTAGTACTTATTAATACACAATCAGCCTCCATTAAAACTAATAAAACAGGAGCTATTGAAAATAATTTTATATAGCTTTCTAATAAGTGTTATAATCATCTATATAAATTTCAAAAATGGTCGTTAACTCTTCTACTTTTCTTCCCTCATCTCTTCAAACATCGAGTTTGTCGCATGTCCTTTCTCCCTTATTTCTGCCTCAATCAACGCCACCGTCGGCACCTCCTGACCCACCTCTAATTCATCCACCCATCCCAACGGCTAAGCAACCTCCTCCTGCTAAGAAAGACATCATATGTCAATGCCTTTGGACTTCCTTGTTCAATTGCTTGCCTCACAATGCCGGGAAGTACACATCCGTTGATATTAAGCCTACATTTTCTAGTAACGTTATGAAGCACATTGTGGATGTTGTAAAAGCTGGTGAACAAGTTTGGATAGGCATATTAGTTGTCTTTTTCATTAATCAACCATTACCATACATGGAAGTGATGCAAAAATTGAAGTCAATATGGCAACTGAAAGGGACAGTTAAAACCAAATATAATGGATAGATATTCCTCTTCAAGTTTTCAAATGAGGATGATAGGCTCAAGATTCTCACTACGGATCCGATTCTTATGAAAAGTAAGTTATTTATCATTAAACAATATGACTCAAAGATTATCAATGTATGTGGGATGGTTAAATCTGTGTCTATTTGGGTTCAAATGTACAATATTTTCATTTTTGCATGGTCACGTACTGGCATCAATTGGTTGGCAAGTAGGTTAAGAAGGTTAAATTGTATGGATGAGTTGATTGAAAAGATTAAGAGAATTGAATATGCTAAATGCGTAACTGATGTAAATCCAGAGAAAAAATTAGTTGTGGATTTCTTAGTTGAAATAGCTAATGGGGGTACTAAAAGTATCAAAGTCAAATATCTACGGAAACCTGATGTGTGGACTTACTACAAAGTCTTTGTACACACCTTAACAGCATGAAAGAAAAAAACTATCTCTGACAAGCCTGAGGAAAAAAATTTGAAGAATAAATCACCTCTGGATACCAATGATAAAACAAACAAAGGTAAATATTCTCAAAGCAAAGGACTTATCAAAGGAAGGATGAATGTTGTGAAACAAGTACAAAAATGGTAGAAAGTTAGAAAAAACAAAGCTAGCACTACCAATTTTAAAAGATCCTCCACCACCCGATCTGTTGACTCTGCCAAATGTTCTCTTGAGCAACTGGATGAACATATCAACAAGACTTGGAGGAAGGAGAGATAGAGATTGTAGATGACATGCAGCATGGGATGAATAAGACTTGTGAAATAATAGAAAAGGCAAATATGGAAGCTGAGCTAGCCAAGGAAGAAAACAAGGAATCTTTAGAATTAGTCGATAAGGAAACTTCCTCATAGATTGATGTTGTTCATCAGCCTCCTGTGATGAATAACGCTGGCCCACCTGAGGAACAAATGAGATTTGACAACCAGCAAAGCACTGCTAAAGTAATGGTTTGGGTAATGTCAGTGCCATTGGTGATGGCTTACCTATGATAAAAATGGAATTTTCTAATGAACCAATTGCAAATGCTGGTATTGATGGTTTGGGTTTGCAAGTGCAAGCTGAAGGCAATAACAATGTGGTGGAATGAAATTCTACATCACAAACAACTAGTGAAAATAAAGTGAGCAAGCAAAAAATCAATGATAACAATGGTTCAGTGCTCCCAAAACCAAATATTTCCCAATCTTGTGTGAATACAAACAATATGCAGAGACCAAATAACTAAAATAATGAATCTGTTCTGAACCACATGCATCATGATGTACTTTTAGCTGATCCAACTACTAGTGATGAATGATTCTCCTTGGAATCTTTACTATTGCACAAAAGTTCCCTATGACAACTTAGTTCCTCCTGATGCATATATTATTGCAAAAGAAATTTCTAAAGCAAACAGCTCTATCAATGATACCGTTGACTGCTCATCCAACAGCAAGAGTGATAAGAAAAAGAAAGCTACAACTATGAATTCACTTCCACCAAACTCCAGCTCAATGAACAGGCTAAAGAAAAAAATTGCAGAGGAGCAAAAGTTTGATCGATGTTACAAACAATAGGAGTCTGAAATGTAAGATGAGCGCATCAAGACTTCTAGCTTGATGCATGCAAAAGCTTAATTCTCAAGTACAACTTTAGCATCTCGGCAATCAACGCTTAATGTTCAATTAACAGAAAGGGAAGCAAGGTGTGTAAACCTTACTTGGTCAGTAATTCACAACCTAAATGATGCTGGTTATGGTAGAATCTGTATTTTGTTGGAACCTACCGTTCACAAACTATTTAAGATTATGTCCTATGATCAACTTATGCACTACCATAATGTTCACATGCCAACAAAAACTTTGTACTGTATTACATTTATATATGTATGTAAATCGTCCAATGCAAGGGATAAAATGTATAAACTACTACCTAATTTCAGAATACACGCACGTACATCGATTGTGTGTGGTGACTTCAATTCACCTCTTAAGATTTTTGATATAATTAATGGTAGCATGGTTACATTGTGTGAAGTTAATCCCATAAATATTGCAATATGTGACTCAGATATGATTGAAATTCGAGTTTCCAAGGTTAATTATTCATGGAATAACAAAAAAAGAGACGGGTCTGGGACATTCTCAAAAATTGACCATGCCTTTGCAATTATCCAAGTCTTATTACCTGGCCTTCCTTGAATAACCACTTGCCACTTCCCAAACACTCCGATCACTCTCCTCAAATAATATCTTTAGATGATCAGGGTTTTTTCAGGAAACCTAGCCTTAAAATTTTCAACTCTTGGATTAAGGAATATGACATTCTAGGCTTAATTGAAGAAGTTTGGAATAAACCATGTTTTGGAAACCCAATATTTGTGTTGCATAGAAAACTCAAACTACTCAAGCATGCAATGAAGATCTAGGCTATAAACAAATTTGGTAAAGGCTCCAAACAATCTGACTTGTTGAATGAGCAACAGGAAATAATTCAGAATTAGTTGCTCACTGATGCCAACAACACTGCCCCTGCTTCTAAAGAAAGTGAATGCTCCCAGAAGCTTAAGAATGCTATTTACACTAAAACACTTACGAAGAAGCAGAAGGCAAGGTTGGAATGGTTTCATGAAGGGGATCGAAACATTACTTACTTTCACTCATCACTTAAAGCTAACAATAATCGTGAGAACATCTTTAGCATCATTGATAAGGATGATTAATTTCAAGAAACACAGGAGGGAGTTCAACTAGCATGCATCAATTACTTCACTTCATTATTTGGTAATGTTTCTAACTTCACTCCTAATTTACATGACATCAATCCATCACTCCTTCCTAAGATCAATTAGATAGAGTTTGTTAGGCTCAGCTCCCTTGTCTTTGATGTAGTAATTATAGATCCTAACTTCTCTTTAAACAAATCATCATGCAGGGTTTCTGATGGCTTTAATGCCACTTTTTTTACTCACTATTGGAACATAATGGGTAAGGATGTATGCAAAGTTGTTTCCACCTTTTTTAGAACTGCAAAGATGATGGACTCATATAATAGCACCATCATAGCATTAACCCCCAAAAGGAATCATGCTAATAATGTAAACTCATTCAAGCTAATTGCATGATGTAACACCATCTACAAATGTATTTCAAACATTATTGCACTAGGTTAAAAAGTGTTTTACCTGGTATAATTTCCGCTAACCAATCCTCCTTTTTACCTAAGCGCAATATTCTAGATAATGTACTCATGGCGCATGAACTATTAAGAGGATACAATACTAAGAACATCTCACCAAGGGTCATGCTTAAACTGGATATTAAGAAGGCACTTGATTCCATGCATTGGGACTTAGTAATTAGGATATTAAGTTGTATAGACTTTACACCAAACATAATTACCTGGATTTATTCATGCATGTCTACTTTGCAATTTTCCATTAATGTTAATGGCTAATATGATGGTTTCTTTAAGTGCAAAATTGGCATAAGGCAAGGTGATCCCATGTCTGCATATATTTTATAATTGTTATGGAATTGTTGACAAGGTTGCCAAATGATTTAGTTGATTCAAATTCCTTTAAGCTTCATCCAAAATGTAGTGACCCTAGAATTACCTCACTCCTTTTTGTTGATGATTAAATTGTTTTTTGCAAACCTGACACCACCACCATGATGAATATCATGAGTGCACTAGACAAGTTTTACAAGATAACTGGTCTGCAAATCAAGTTGGTAAAATCTGAGATGAATTTGGTAGGTGTTCCTCCCTCCATTGCTTGTGAACTTCATAATATCACTGGAATTGGCTCTAATGACAACACAATCTCATACCTTGGTCTGCCACTCACTTCCTCTAGGATAACAACAACTCAATGCACTCCTCCATATGAGAAGATCGCTGGAAGAATGGAATGTTGGTTAAACAAGATGCTAAGTGAAGCAGGTAGATGAACATTTATTAAATCTATTATCATATCCATGCATGTTTATTGATCTAGGACATTTATATTGCCACAGAAGCTTAATAAGAACTGCCTTCATGAGCTTTTTATTTGGAAATGTAATATACATGTAAAATATGCAGCACTTATCTCTTTTAGGAAAATAGAAAAACCTATAAATAAAGGAGGTATAGGTATACTAAACACTATAATATGGAATAAATATGCTTTTGTGAATCATATTGACAACCTGTTGAACAAGAGAGATAATATTTGGGTCTCCTAGTCCAATAAACAATTCATATCTGGCCATAATTTCTGGACCATGACAACACCACCTAACCTGAGTTTGACCTGGATTAGCATCTTTAGAGCTAGAAAAGACATTTTACCTTTCATAAAATATAATGCCTCTGCATATAATAAAATCAAATTCTGGGAAGACCCTTGGATCGACTATGGGGTCATCCTTAGTAACTCTATTTCACACCAGGAAAAGATTCTTTATGGTGTGCATTTTGATGCAAGTGTTGGCAGTTTGATTGCAAATCACAGAGTGGTTCTTCCTAGAACTACAACTCATAGATGTGTTGAATTCTGGAAAATAATTAACACAATGTCACTCATGGAACCAAGAACATATAGGATTACATGACAACGGTCAGGCGAGAGTTTCAAAATAAGGCAATTGTACTTATGTATGCTTGGGGATAAAATGTTGCCATGTTGCAGGTGGCATAAAATTATTTGGAAAGGAATCAATGAAGCTAAGGAGAATTCGTTTCTTTAGAAAGTTAGGCATAATGAAATCTTTACCGAAGTAAAGCTTTTCACTCGTGGACAAGTTACGCCTATATATTGTGAACTCTATGGCATGAAACTAGAGAATGTAGAGCATCTATATTTTAAGTGCAAAACCATCCATGAAATCTGGCATGATCTGATGGAAAGACTAGGAAGAAGGGACATAACTTAGGATAGCCATATTGAATGGAGCTTAGTGCATAAAGTGTTGATGAAAGGAGATGAATGTGCAAGGCACACCACCTTCGTGCTAAAGAAGTTCATTCTGCTCATATGGAAGATAAGGAATGATTGTATTTTTAGACCTAAATGTGTTATCTCCAATGCACAGATGAAGACTCAGGTCCTCAAGAAAATTAGAGATAGTTTCCAGTTACTGCCTTTCACGTTTGACCCTAGCATTTGGAGTTAAATGTTCATTGGTGCTGGAATATGTCTATTTTTGTGTTTTGTATTCTTTATGTTTGTTTTCCTTGTGATTGATGACCAATGTTGTCTGTGTATTCCTTTGTTTTGCTTAACTTTCCTTATTTCTATGTACTCCTATTTTGGTTATCAATAGAGTGGTAGATGTCAACTCAACCCTGTTGGCTTTGCAAAAGAAAAGAAAAACCCATTATAATTCCTAATAATTATTATCAAGAATTGTTTACTAAATATTTAGTGTGGTGCTAAGGGCACCCTAATATATTCTTCCTAATAGCACGACTAAAAAATACCACAAAAATTAGTATTACACTCTTCTTAATACCGCGCACTTAAAAAATAGGGGGTTACCACACTGTTTTACCCTATTCCTATTTCGCTCGATATTCGTTCGTCCTCGTTTCTAAAACCGTTCAACGTGTTAAACCTTAGATCTATAACCGATCAACGAATTCGACATCGCAATGCCGAGAAATATACAATAGCCGTGAATAAGGTTTGGATTAAACAAACTAGAAGAGGAAGTGAGAAATTAGGATTTTCAGATCATCAAAAAATTGAGAGATTACCATACAAATTTGAATTTTCCCACGAGAGATGCAAAGAAGACAACGATTAAGAAAGATTAGAGATTTTGGATTAGCTTAGTACGTGACTAATTCGACAAATAATGATTGAGTGAGATATGAGAATGGAAAGGTAATGTGGTATTAGGAAGCATACAAAATTTAATGAGTTTGATTTTTTTTAATTGCGGTATTAGGAAGAACGTATTGGGGTGCCCTTAGCACCACACAATATTTATTACTTCTTAATTATTATTCTTAACCGATAATGTTAATTATTTCTTGTTAATTATTAATTATTGAAAATTAGCTCTTACATATTAATTAATAGTACTATTATTTATTATACTAATAACTAATTATATTTATTAGTTATTAAAGTTAACTATTAGTTGATAATTATTAAATATTGTTATTTATTTATTATCAATCATTGAATATTAATTAGTAATACAAGTTATTTCATATTTCAAATTAATTATTTCCTATTAATGATTTAATTACTAAGTATTATTATTTCATTTTAATTAACTATCAATACGGGCAAATGAATTTTTTTGTAATAGGCTCTTGTTACACTGACAAAAAAATGATTGTTAAAAATAGACAACTATTACAACCAACCAAAAAAATGAATACTTGTAATAGACATCTATTAAAACTAACAAAAAAGTAATAGTTAAAAATAGGCATCTATTACAACAGAGAACAATAGCTGTAATAAACGTCTATTACAACTGTCAAAATAACGGTTTTGTTGAAAATAAGTTTATTACAACTTTTTGAAAAAAGAATTTGTAAAAATCCTTTATTACAATTGTTATTTTCTGACAGTTGTAAAATTACAACTGTAGTAGAGTGATTTTGTTGTAGTGATACAACGTCCATTATACAAAAGGTATCATTACTTTAGTAACTGATATTCTTTTTCAAAAATGGTTGAATTTTGGAAATGACCTTGCTGGACAACCCATATGACAGGGCAACGATTATGTGGTGTTGATGAGAGCATTTTCATGTACTATATAATAGCAATGTAAATTGATCGTATAATGCGGTACGACGTGTTGGTAACATCACTATTGATTGAGCGAGGCAATTTAAGGATATTCAACACCAAGATATCAAGAACTATCAGTATATTATAAACCAAGATATCTAACAAATGGTGCCGTTCTTCTTAAAAGTCCACACTATCTAACATATGTGGTTCATTGTCCAAATTGTTTGAACAGTGCTCATGCGGTGAACCAAATGGAAAATTTTCACACGCATAAGTTTGCGTATGATCACTTTATTGAATATCTGCTGACTGCTGGCATTATGTATGTACTATATGTCTCAGTGTGATGATCAGTTTCTCCTTCCATTTCGTCAGTCTATTCGTTGCCTATGAATTCATCTTCATTTTGTTGGTTTAGTTTACTTGTATCGTTATCAGCTGGCCTTATTATTGTTATGTCTTCGTGAATATCAAGGAGGCCATGCTCTGCATGTGTGCTTTTGAATTAGGCACTGTTGTCAGAGGGCATGCACTTTGGTGAATTGAACAAAACTCTCAATTTTCATTAGTGGAATTCAGAAAAATCCGTATGGTTCTCGCTGACTTCAACTAACGAAATATGGTAGTTTTGTACATACTTCTCAAAACAGTTTGTACAATTTAATTCTCGTGGATTGAGTGGCAATCATACATTGATACATGAAAAGTCTCCTTGATCAACCTATCAGATATAGGGTTAACTTAATTATTAATCTTCTTTAATTTGTGGCTTTTCTTTCCTCTTGTATTTTCTTGGGTAGTTTTCACACATGCACAATGTCTACCTAGTATCAGGATTGAAAACAAAAAACTATATCAGTGGACACAGGACAGGGCGTGTATATGTAGCTTTTTATATTTTAAATTTGCCTGCTTTATAATATATACTGATAGTTCTTGATATCTTGGTTTTGGTCTGATAATTCGATAGTTAATTTAAGGATATTCATCATGTATACGATTTTCTCATCTTTTATCAGTTATCATATACCGTTTTAATCTTTTAGAAAACAAAAATAGTAATTTATGTTTAGTGTTTAAAATTAATCATTCAGAACTGCAATCCTACAATTTTTTTCTATATTATGGGGAAAACCTGCATTCAAGTTTTTCTAATTTTAAAATCTGTGAACTGAAAATGAAAATGGGGTCTTAGAAGTTAGAATTCACAAGTAGGCCGTGATATGAGACGAAGTTTTCTTTCCAAATAACAACAAAGATTTATGAAAAATAGAGGTCCCGTGTCAATGATTCAATAAAATTTGGTCTGTTGTATGTATCCGGATACCAGATACATCTACATGATATATACATAATACAAGTGAAGACGATTAGTTGTACGTTCATATAAGTCGGCCATATATAAATATAAGAAACCAAGTCATTTTCACTCAAAATTTGTTGGGATAACAAGCGCCATCCACTCCACGCATTTTATTTATAAGGTACAGTACTCCAGCTCATTTAGCAAGCCTCATTGTAACACGCTTGGTGCTGTCTAATGAACATTCACGTATGTACAAATATATTATCACTTGAGTAGGACTGGTTGATAATATATGCCTCCACTTATATCATATCATCGAATGCCTTTGAGCTTCATTGGAAGAGTATCTATCTATCTTCGTTGACGTGAACACATCTGCAGCACTGAAATAATCCCATGTCTAAGTTAAATAGCACAACACCTTTGTGTTGACTATCATAGCATCCCAATTGGTGGGTTATGTATTATAAAATATAATATGTACATTCGTTTTAATATTAATTAGACAACAATATCGCATTTTACAAGCTTGGGTGTACATTACAACTTATAAGTAGTCTTTAATCCAGTAAACTTTCTTTAAAGGAGCCTAAGTATATATATACTTAGCTTCTATTTTATTGGTTTGGGTGAAGATACAAGTAAAAAACAAAGATTTAGTGGTTTTCAATTAAGAAAACTAAAGAATCACGTTGCTTCTGCCTGCGTAGGGTAGACGGGTCCGCCAACATTTATTCTTCGTTAGGCATTAATGATTGAATTCTTGCCTTGATTTTTATAAATCGTGCACAGTTGTATCAGCTTATCTTGTACAGTTTTATCAACTTATACATCTTACAGCTGCATGCACAGTTGTGCCGAGGGATGCCAACATTAGCTGACATTATATTAACTACGTTTACTGTCTAGCTTTAGCGTGTTTTATTGGAAAATAAAACAGGGAAATTGTGAGTTTATTTACAGCTTAGAGCCATCTAATGCACTAGACAAGTTCTCTAAACCTGCTTTTTTCTCGTTATTACTACTAGTGTGTAACCCGTGCGTTGCACACGATAATATTATTAAAAAAAAGGATATTTATTGTGTTAATGTTAAAAGCAAACTTTGTTATGCAATAATGATAAATTTTGATATGAAATAAATAAACTAAAGGTGGATACCCAGTGCCAAAGGCTCCTGTACTCAAGCGCGAGGACTTCCTAGATCAGTCTCTCATTCTAGTACTATTCTCACAGCTTTTTGGGCTCTGGGGTGGTCAATTAGCGCGTACAGCCTTTCCCTCACATTGTGAAGAGGCCGAGGCTCGAACCTGAGCTTTCCAGATTACCAGCTGGGTAACCTAACCGTTGCGTCAGGCACCACCTTAAATAAATAAACTATTAATTAAAATTATTATTGTTGTTTGTGTATAATTTATGTTGTATGACTTACACAAGCAATATGTATGTATCTATATTTTTAATATTTTTTTTAATGTAGATATACCTGTTGAAACTAATGTACGTTAGCAATATAATTTATTTGATGAATTACCAAATATTATTTAATAGAGTTTGTTTAAATAAATTAAATCTAAAAATACAAAGTTAGTTTAACTGTATAGCATAGTAGAAGAATTGAAAAGAAATTTGCAAAATAACATATAAATTTATTGTGAAGTTATTGATGTTCAAAAAGAATTTTATGATAATATATTGTAAATTCTAAATATAAATGAATCATAACTAATCTACTAATTAACTTTATCATTATTGTTGATATACATAGTTCATGTCAAGTGATTATACATCTTCATAGTTGCATAGAAAACTACTTTTTTTTAATATGAATATACATAGTAATTTTTTTTTTTTTAAGAAATACACATAGTAAAATTGACGTATATTTTTAAGAGCTATTAGAAAAATGGACTAAAATACTCTCTAACATTATTTAAATAATTAGATTTAAGATTTTATGAGTAGTTTAAACATATGGATTGGAATATAAAAGGGGATTGTTATTGACACTCTAATTATTGTTAGTAGGGTCAATTTAAAAACAAAATAGAATTTGTTAACGGGAGTATCAATGCAGAGAGCACCCCCTTAACAAATAAAGTTTATTTTACCAAATTAGCCTTTTTTACAATAATCTATTTTTTAGTAGTTAATTAAAAAAAAATCGGTACATTAGACGAACTGCATCAAATTTATACCAAATTATCAATAATCTCATTTGTCGATATGCATCTGATCAAATGAAAATATTTGATTCATAGGAAATTAATATGCATATATCGAACAATTTTTTTTATATGGTCTCCCACCGCCGAATTTGTCGACAGACCTCATTTTCCCAAACGTTCACTTTTTTTGTTTGCAAATAATTTAGAGATTTTGTTTTTATACATTTTACATTGAATGGGAATTGGAATGGTAACTGATGTTATTAGCAAGGTAAAAAGGGAACGTAAAAAGTTAAGTACCCGACCCCTCTTAACATTCTTTTTATGATTGGAGTATTTTTAAAATTTAACGCCCCATTAACAATATTTGGAGTGTCAATAACAAAACTCATATAAAATATCACGAAAGAATTAACGAGGTTCAACAAATAATTATAAAAATGTGAAAATGCAGGTATTTAAAGCAATTTTTTTTTTTTAATTTATAATAAATTTATTAAGATAAATGTATAACATATTAATTTTTTTATTATTGTTTACATATATTATTTAAACTGTTTGACTTATTTAATTTTATATTTGAAAGAAAGATTAATTTTGGCATTTTATTGATATGTACATGATTTACATTTTAAAACAACACACTTAGCGTTAATTTGATGAATTAACAAAAATTTATTAACTGAATTCAAAATCACATAATTAATCTAAAGTATTAATTTAAATGTACAACGTTAATAAATATTGTGCAACGTTTTATAAATGACTAAATAAATTTTAAAAAGTAGTCATTTGACATTAATTTTGCAATGCAATATACAATAAATATACTGACGTAAATAAGTTCAACTTTAAATTTGTGATAAATAATTATGTATAATTTATGCTTTATGATTGACGTGTTTATATATTTGATTTTTTTCATTTTTGTTGGTATGAATATGGTTAATCTTCATGTGATTTATTAGACGAATCAATGAATAATAGTTTACTAAAATTATTTATATAGTTTTATTATTATGTAATTAATTATAAAATATGTTACTAAATGTAAAATGTTAAGAAAAAATTAAAAGAAACTTAAATGATTATAGAAAATTTAAAGTGTAGGTATTTAGAGCAAAAAACATAATTTTGTCAAATTTATGCTCAGTTATTCCAAAAAACATAATTTGTCGAAATTTCCTATGACCCGCGAGGGTCAGTTATGCTCAATTTCCTAGATTCCCTGTATGATTCTGTTGACGATATCACTTTAGTTCCAATTGTTAGAGACTTTCAAGATGTATTTGATGAGGTGAGAGGATTACCTCAAAGAGGTGAGATAGATTTCCGGATATACTTAGTGGAGAATGCTACGCCTGTCGATTTACCAGTGAGCCATATGGCTTCTAGAGAAAGGAGGGGGCTCAGTAAGCAACTGGTTGAGTTATCCAAGGAAGGATTTATTAGATAGAGCATTTCTAAGTGGGGAGCACCAGTCGACTATGCGACCAAGGCAGACGGCTCTCCCGTCTATGTATGGACTATAGGAAGTAGAATTAGCTCAACAAGAAGAATAAGCACCCACTCCCGTGGATAGATGACTTGTTTCACCTGTTAGCGGGCGCTTCAGTTTTCTCATAGTTGGATCTACCTACAGATTTTCATCAACTGAGAGTAGCGGATGACAACATAGACAAGAATGCTTTCAGGACTCCCGACGGGTTCTTTGAGTAGCTGATTATGCCTTTTTGGATGACCAATGCACCAACATACTTTGTGAATTTAATGAGTCGGGTGTTTAAGGAGTACCTGAATAAGTTTGTAGTGATTTTTGTTAATGATATCCAGGTTTTCTTGAGAAGCAAGGAAGAGCACGCCATACACTTAGGAGAGGTTCTTCGCACTCTCCGAGCACATCAGCTAAAGGCTAAGTTTTCTAAGTGTCATTTCTGGTGGAAAGAAGTAAGGTTCCTAGGGCATGTTGTCTCTAGAGATGGTATAGCGGTGGACCCCGCTAAAGTTGTCGCAGTTTAGGATTGGAAATCCCTTAGGAATGCGATAGAGGTTAGGAGTTTCTTAGGGTTGGTGGTTACTACAGAAAGTTTATTAAGGATTTTACGTGGATCCCATCTCCGCTTACCAGTCTGACGAAGAAAAACCTATTTTTTGCTTGGGATATAGATTGCGAGGATGCATTCTTGAGACTGAAGGAGGCTCTTACATCAGCTTCAGTTTTAACTCTTCCTGATGGTACCAAGATGTTTACCGTTTACACGGATGCTTGCGGCATGGGCTTAAGTGCAGTGTTGACGTAGGAAAGTAGGGTTGTCTGTTACTGGAGTTGGCTGCTGAAGGTACACAAGAAGAACTACCCAACCCACGATTTGGAGTTGGCGGCAATAGTGTTTGTGCTCAAGTCTTGGAGACACTATCTGCTAGGCGAGAGGTTAGAGCTTTATACAGATCATAAGTTGCTCAAATACTTGTTCTCGTGGAAAAATCTCAATTTATGGCAACATCATTGGATGGAGTTCCTTGCGTCCTATTACTTTGGGATAGCATATACCCTAGGAAAAGGGAATGTGGTTGTCGACGGATTGAGTAGGCAAAGAATGGCTTTGAGTCCATTATTCGTAGAGTGAGAGATATTGGTGTTTATCTCATCTTTCAATTTTAGACTATCTACGGATTTTGCACCCAGATTGTTGGCGTCGTTGGAGGTGTGACCTACTCTTTTGGAGAGCATAGGATCCAGTCATCGCGAGGATCAGTAATTAGTGGACATCATGGATCGACTCAGCGAAGGAGAGACATCTAATCACCTAGCTAGGTATTTTGTGGATGAGAGCGGGTGGCTACATCGAGATGGAAGACTATGTGTCCCTAGAGTTGATGATTTATTGAGATAGGAAAGGAGGTATCAGTTAGAAAGGTTCCTGCCCTGGTACTAGGATCGAAAGTTTAGAATCTACGAAGCAAGGAGATCAAGCCAGTTAAAGTACATCAGGGAGAAGATTGTTACAACATAACGTGACTTGGGAATCTGAAGATAAGATTCGCGCTTCTTTTCCGTTTCTATTTGAGAATACGTTCTTAATTCCTTTATAAGCTTTTGAATTTGAATCTATATTCCTATCATTTGAATCTCGATTCTTAGGTAGAAGCCTATGGATGACAGGAATGGCTTGAAACATATTGATAAAACATGTTATGGTTGAATGGATTCACGTGTATGCAAATGTTTGCTAGTGGATGCAGTGGATCCATATACATACACTAGGCACTAGATTAGGGATCAGCTAAACTAGGACACTTACATATGGATGTGTGTGTTTTTTAATGTAATTTAATATGGATGAAGAATTATTGAATCATCACTCAGATGTTGCATTTTGGTGAATGGTTGTTGCACACATATAGAATTTATATATATTATTAGGATTCTTTTGCATACATATTGGATGCATGAAACATACATAAATTGCATTAAGGAGGTCAATTGAATCAGTAGAATGCCTGATTACGCATTAGCTTAGGAACATATACACAACACCTTTGCATATGTTCATACAAAACAATAGAAATTTTAAGGACAATGTATGCCATTGGTTGATGGTTGAGAAAATGGGTGTATTTAATGGTTGATAATATTCATGACATTCTTTTAACCTTGATGTTTCGGGGACAAATCCTTTAAAGGGGGGAGGGGAGAGAGAGAGAATGTGACACCCAAGATTTTAATGAACAATAATTATACAAAGAAGATTAATAAATCAAATGTTAATTAATATAATATTCAGAATTGGGTAAAATGGAATTTTCTATTACGTTCGTTACGAAATTCTGATTCAGATAGACTTTTGGTTTACGTAAATCAGACTAAGATTGAACAAGTTATGAACGATCAAAGTTTAAAATAATTTAATTAATAAATCAGAATATTTCAACGGTAAGAGGGCGACCCTACCCATATATAGGACGACCCCTATGTCAACCCCTAGGTCGATACATGTGTCGATCCACATATAAGTGGTTCGACCCACCTCAAGGCAGGCACGGGTCTGTGCTTGGCCAAATACGTCTGTTTTTCGATTATTCTCTTTACTGACTCATGCTGAGGTGTTTACATGGTTTGGGTTATAACCCTAACATTATATGGATTAGACTATCCTGTTACACCTATAAATATACTACCAACACTCACTCTTTCCCTACACCAATTATTCTTCATCTTCTTCCTTCACTCTATTATTTTCTAGAAATAAAATTGGGAAATGAACAAGATGTTGTCAAAATATAGATCTGAAAGGATATTCTTCTTCTATTTCTCTTTCAAAGGCCTTTGTTTGGACCTACAGTAATTCTCTATGAATTTTGTGTTATTTTTAAATCAACAATCTAAATAAAAAGGATTAAGGCAGTGAATTAGATTGGATTTGAAAGCTTGACAATCACAGTATTTATAAATATGTCTTTTACAAGTTATTGTTCATTTTAATTATTGTCTATTATTTATTCCTTTTCTGTTGTTATTTACTTATATGTAAATTCTTCTTTATCCCCTGCTCTATTATTATTCTATTTACAGTCTTGTAATGCATATTTATTATTTTATTCATTTTTGAGTAAAGACTTACTTATCCTTTTCTTTTGTTTTTGTGCTGAGCCTAGGCCATCGAGAGCCTGGGCCTTTACCGTTAAGTGAATGTTAAAAAGGATATTTTTGGGTATATTGAGAATTGGTTAGGATTAAATTCCAATTATTGTTTGTAAATGGGGATAAACTTATGAAATGGAATAAGCTGTGTACTTAATTCTATGTTAAGTAACATGTCAATAGAAAATGTGTGGATTGGGATAAAATATACTTAATGGTACATTAAGTAAACTTGTAACTGTAAAACATCTGAACAATGATGTATTGGACTTAACTAGACAATAAGTGATAAGGTGATAAAAGGTTGTAGATTACTTTCGTTAATTACGAATAAAGGTTGTAGGTTACTTTCGTTAATTACAATAACAGGTTGTAGATTGCTTTCGTTAATTACAATAAAAGGTTGTAGACTACTTCCATTAATTACAATAAAATGTTGTAGATTACTTTCGTTAATTACATTCTAGGGATAAAAGCTTGTAGATTACTTTCGTTAATTATAAACCAGAAGAATATATATTGGGCTTATTAATGAACTTAAACGTGCAAAGTTAAACATAGGGCTGCACACAATCCACATCCAATCCGACCCAACCCACTAACCCGACCCAACCCACATAAACACAACCCAACCCATCCTAGTTCAGGTCGGATATGGGATAATATCTGCAGTCCATACTATATACGGGTCGAGTTTGATATTTTGTTCAACCCAACCTTATTTTAACCCAACCCAACCCTATACTAAAAAACTAATTTTCTATCAATCCACGTAAAATTAAAATAGTATAATCCTAGAGTAATGTCCCTATATTATATAGTAAATATACAAAAAGCGTATTTTATGTCAATCCAAGCTAGATAGAATTTGGCAAATATATTTTAAAGAGCATTTTAATGTATTTTAAAATGAAATACTTGTTCTTCCATACAGTAAATTAATTTCGTATGTTAAGTTTTACAATTAAATTTAATAAAATATATCTTATAATGAATTAGTTATTTTAAATGCATTATGATAGCTAAAATCTGATATATTATGCTGAATATTTTAATATTATTTTTTGAAAAAATTCCCTCATTTTCTCATTTTTTATTATATTCAATCAACCCAACCCTATTAAACCCAACTGAACCCATACTTCAACCCAACCCATATCCAACCTTATATAGGGTGGATGTGGGTTGAACTACCTTAAACCCATAACTAAGCGGGTCAGATGAAGTATTTGGTCTAACCCGACCCAACCCATACTTTGTGCAGCCCTAGTTAAACATGTCTAATTACTAAGCTATGGAGTCTATTCCGGGAAGATATAAGGGATTCATGGAAATCCTAGTTAACTTGGGGACCAAGTCTCGGGTGGCTTGTGTCAAGTGCATTTTGTGTGGGAACCCGTATTAGTCAGTATTCCTTGGTTATCATGGGGCCTCACATTAGGTAGGGGCTAAGGCACACTTATATTGATCATGAACTGGATAATAAGATGTCCAAACGAGAGATGCATACGGGCGTGTTCCGGCAGAGCCATGAGCATCCATAGTTCCGGACAGAGAAGATATGACGCTGTAACACCTGTGATTAAGGATGTGTCTACTTAGTTGATGGGTTCGGGACTGATAGCCTTGAACAGCCTAACTTGCACAGGTTATTCACATACTGTTTAAGAAGTCGATCATTAGGTAGAAATTAGGTAAGACCTAATCTTAACATTATGTTAGTTGGTGCAGAAATTCTTGGGATATGAATGAGAAGCTTATATTGTTTTCGTACGTCTGTACTTTACTATATTTTAATGTCCATTATTATTCATCTGTTTGATCCTTCTTATCTTATGCTCATATTAAAAATCACTAGAACTTGTCAGACATATGTCTGACCTAGTTTGTTCTCTCTCTCTCTCTCTCTCTCTCTCTCGCTTCCTTTCTCCCATAGGTTTTCATAGCGGAGGATCGTAGCAGCAACCGTGATCTTTTGATTTAGCTTGGACTTGGATCATTTCTTACTTCATGTATTACTTCAATACTCATTCTATGACTATTATTATGGCTCATAAGGGGTATTATTTGTGGTTTTATACTTGTACTCTGATGTCTTACTTTCCATGAGACAGATATTTTATGATTATGACTTTATAGTATTTTAAACTGTGATGTTGTGACTAGTTTAATAATAAATGTTTAAAAAGTTTTCTGTTATGTTTTACTTTTTAGCTTGTGAATTAAAACTCTGTGCTGTTACTTTATACCTATTGCGCTTTACAAGTTTAATGCATCCTCATATGGGTGACATTAAGGGATGTGGGGTGTCACACAGACTTTCCATCTCAGTTGACAATATCATATGTCGTCGTCTTCCTTTGCTCCACAAGGCCCGCTGCTTCGGGGTTGCGCACTTCCCTACATCTAGATGTTTTTAAGCATTAACATACAACTCCATAGTCTAGGCACTGTGACCTTATGGATGTAGTCCTCTGACAATGGTATTGATAGAAATGCATTTGTTCTTTTGCTATGCGGTGGATCTAGAAGCTACTTGACCTTGTTTGGGGGCCGAAGTCCCCTACCCCTGGCTCGTGGGGCAATTTTATACTTATCGAGCCTTCCCTCTCGAATCAATTTCTCAATGATGGCTCTAAGATGACGTCAATCATTAATCGCATGGCCGTACATCTCATGAAATCGGTAGAACTTCCAGTTTCATGCTTCTTTTTCGTGGATTCCTTTGGAGGCGGTTTCTTGTACTGCATAGTGTTGCATGCATCAAGATAGATGTTCACCAACGTGTCATTCAATGTTATGTACCTATGAAACACCTAAAACTGAGGTCGCTTTCTAGGATCCCCTTTCTGGTTACGACCCCCAATTCGTTCTTTCTTTGATTATTATTTTGTTTACCACGATTTCCAATACTTACTTCAACCTTTCTGGAAATGTCTCTGAACTGCTTTATCGCCACATTGCTCTGAATGTTCTTGTTTGGCGCATCATTCGGCTCTTCCTCAAGATTCACCTATGCATCTTCTTGGCATACGCGAATATTGGTCTTTTCATAAAACAACTCAATAGTTGCTAGAGGATTTCCGATCAGATACTTCCCAAACTTCGTTTTCATGTCGATTCCATCGGCAATTGCCATCAAGACAGATTCAGGGTTGGGATTACTTACTTTAGTCATAGCCGTACTGAATCAGTCAAGGTAGTTACTCAGAGATTCTCTAGGGGTTTGTTTTAATGTAGAGAGAGTTATGACATGCTTAGATCTATGGTGTGTAAACAGAACTGGATTAAGAATTTCTCGCCTAAATCTCTGAAGTTCGGGACAAATCGTGGAGGGAGTAAGGTGAACCACATAAGTGAAATCCGTTATGATTTATAGGGAAGGCTTTGTATTTAACCGTGTATTGAGCGCGTGACACATCCATATGCCACAAATACCTCATCAGATGCTATTGAGGTCCGTCGCGTCGGAATAATAGCTTATTTGTGGCATATTGAATCTTCTTGGGAACTCTGCTTATAGAATGCCATCCATAAACGGAGTGTGGCTATGGTCAATTCCCCATTCTTCATTCTTGTAACCCTGGCTATCATTCATAACTGGCGCACCATGATAGTCAGATTGGGAGCATTGAGGATGATTTGTTCGAGACTTTCGGCTTATTTGGTTCTCCCTACCCCCACATCATGCAACGTCATCTGGGTTGTTGTCAGCGCAGTATTTCCTTAGCTCTGATTGCCCCGGTAAGCCATAAGGCGCATGGGAGAAAGCATAGGGGCATGAGTGGAAGTGTCATGGCTTTTGGAAGAGGTAGGGGTTGGGGTCATCCTAGAGCTGGGTTCAACCAAGCTTGGGTTGGCATGGCCGAGCCGGACAACCACCTCTTCTCGTGATGGGAGTGAACCGAGCTGAAGTTGTCCCAAGTTCTCGAGCATCTCCAACGATCTCCTCTGTCGTGTTGGATGCTCACTCCCTCGAGACGAAGATGACCCTTCTGCTGCTTGGCGATTTGGTGAGGATGGCACCCAATGCCTCCTGAATTCCGCCCACCGTCTAGCTATTTAGTCCATCTCTCATCTCATTATGGCATTGTCGTGTGATTGAGCATTCAACGCCGTTGTCATTTCCTTGAGCTGGTTCATCAACACCATAAGATCATCTCGAGTGTAAAACTCCGAGGAGGGAGCTTTGTCATTGGGAGAAGCGAGGGCAGAAGGACAAGAAGTTGACTGGCTCCCAACTCGGGTTGGTACCGATCCCTATGGTGCCGAACCCGGAGGTGACGAGTTTGGGGATAGTACGATAGCAACATCTAATGGCAAGGCAGGGTCCGGTTGTGAGGTTGTTTTCCAGCAGCATGTTAGAAGACTTGGAAACCATTATTGTTGAAGACGATAGGAATTAGGATTTTGTGTCGGACCTAGTGATCCAAAAGTTGATCAAAACCCTTTAAGCATTGAGAATTGAGTATTCTTAGTGAAAGCACCAAAACGCTGACACATAAAATTGGCACAACACCCAAAAACAAATAATGAAGAGAATAAAAATGAAGAATATAAATGGAAAATGAGAATAAATGCTATCACACACAAATTTATAGTGGTTCGGCATTAACTAGTCTACTTCCACTTTTTAATCTCTTGACTGTATATTAACTTTGAGTACAAATGATGTTTTTAATGGCTAATCTCAAGTACAATGTTGTATTAATAATAAAATGACAAAACAATGGCCAAACATCTCTTCTTTAAAGGTTTGGAGGACTATTTATAGGTGATTTCAAGTTCGGCTTGGAATGCCACGTGGTGCCCATGCCGGCTCGATAGGAAGGTAGTTGAATCAGTCTTTAATCCGCGAGAGAAGTCTTCTTTGGATGGATATATGACATGTGAAGCGAGATCCAGAAATATCGAGGAAATATGAAGTATTTGACCTGGGATATGACTGATAGTATAGGACTTGGTAGGATGTAGATTCGGAGTCGGCATGGTTGGGTCGGTACAACCCGGGTCGATATACCTATTGGATCCCTCATATTCCTGTTTCTATCTATTGCAGGCCAGATCAGAGGAGGCCAAACCGGGGAAGGCCGAGCCCAGGTGGACCGATCCAGTGAGTTTCTTTCTTTGATTCAATAGCCTGGACTGTCTTGAATGCTTTATTCATAAACTTTGACGGCCTTGCTAAAAGGTGTGTCAATAAATATCATATTAAGCTGAATCCAAATTCAAGCAACATCACAACTCGAATGCAAGTACAATATTCAATGCAAATTCAAGCAATATCTCTTACAGTTCTTGTACTACACAATGTCAATAGCGCTTCTCCTCTAGACATCAATAAGCTCGTATCGACAGCCACCAAACTAGATATCTGCTTCAATTCAAGAGCAATGACGAGCTTTTAGCGAACATGTGAATCATCAACGGCCTACACCCTAGACAAAGCATCCTAGGAAAGCGTTTCAGTTTCAAGAAGGATGACTAACTCAAAGAAAAGTCAGATACATCTACTCGTTGATGGCGGTAGCATCGTGAATTTTAGATCTTGGCAGTAGGCGAATATCAATAGGTCGATATTTTCGAAGTACGACTCTAGTTATTTGAGGTAGAACTTCATTTGAGTGGAGAAAGAGGATCAATTTCGATTTACAAAAGAGATTGATTTAGCTTTGGGATATGAGGAGGCCGACATATGGGAGTGAAAATATAACACGTGAGTTTCTTTGGACCCAAATTTTCATTACACCCGCCTAAGTTTCCTACGACTTACCATTTTTTTTGGAATGTAGAACAAAGTTGATAGAAGTAAATATTATAAGTTATAATTAGTAAGTGAATATTTGTATTAAAAATGACCTGAATTTCTTGAAAACTAATTTTACTAAATTACTAACTGTTACTTCTTAATTAATATTATGTTTTATTTCTAAGTTACAATTAAATATTAGTTATTAAAAGTTAATTATCATGTATATATTATGAATTATGAATTATTAAATATTAATAATTACTATTTATTATAAATTTCTAAGGTTACTAGTAAAAATAAATTATTAATTATTCTTAATTTTTAATAATTAATTATTAAATATTAATTATATAATATTAGTAATTATTAATATACAATCGACCTACATTAAAACTAATAAAAAAGGAGTTATTGAAAATAATTTTATATAGCTTTCTAATAAAAATGTTATAATCATCTAAAGAAATTTTAAAAATAGCCATTAGCTTTGCTACTTTTCTTCCCCCATCTCTTTAAACATCGAACTTGACGCTTGTCCTTTCTCTCCAATTTCTGCCTCGACCAACACCACCATCGACACTTCCTGACCCACCTATGATTCCTCCAACTGTCCCAACGGCTAAGTAACGTCCTCCTTCTAAGCAAGACATCCCATGTCAACGCGTTTGGACTTCCTTGTTCAATCGCTTGCCTCGCAATGCAGGGAAGTGCTCACCTCTGAAGCCTACGTTTTCCAACAACCTTATGAAGCACACTATGGATGTTGTACATGCTAGTGAAAAAGTACGGATAGACACATTAGTTGGTTTTTACCTTGATCAAACATTACCATACATCGAAGTGATGAAAAAATTGAAGTCAACATGGCGACTGAAAGGGACAGTTAAAATCAAATCTGATGGATCAATATTCCTCTTCCAGTTTTTGAATGAGGTCGGTTCAAGATTCTCATAAAAACCCACCTTTCGAAGATATCTTCCTTCTCGTCAGGATCAAACATCAATTGCAACGATTTGAATTGTTATTCCAAATACTCCTGTCATTTTATTTATTCCTAAAAATTTATATATACGAAATAGAGAAATTCGATCCAATTGTTATGAGAAGTAAGCTTTTTATTAAACTATACGATTCAAAGATTAGCAATGTATCTTGGATAGTTAAATCTGTGCCTGTTTGGGTTCAAATGTAAAATATTCCCATTTTCTCATGGTCAAATACTGACAATAATTGGCTGGCAAGTAGGTTTGGAAGGTTAATTTGTATGGTTGAGATGATTGAAAATATTGAGAGAATTGAATATGCTAAATGCCTAATTGATGTAAATCCAGAGAAAGAATTAGTTAAGGATTTCTTAGTTGAGCTGATGGAGGTACTCAAAGTATCAAAGTCAAATATCTATGGAAACTTGATGTGTGACTTATTGCAAAGTCTTTTGACATACCTTAGCAACATGTGAGAAAAAACTATCTCTGACAAGCCTGAGGAAAAAAATTTGAAGACTAAATCACCTTTAGATACCAATGATAAAATAAAACGATGGTAAATATGCTCAAAGCAAAGGACTTATCAAAGGAAGGATGAATGTTGTGAAACAGGTACAAAAATGGTAGAAAGTTGGGAAAAACAAGGGTAGCACTACCAATTTTAAAAGATCCTCCACCACCAGATCTGATGACTCTGCCAAATGTCATCTTGAGCAACTAGATGAACAATATCAAAAAGACTTAGAGGAAGGAGTGATAGAGATAGTAGATGACATGAAACAAGGGATGAATGAGATTTATGAAATAATAGAAAAAGAAAATAAGGAAGCTGAGCTACCAAGGAAGAAAACAAGGAATCTTTAGAAGTAGTAGATAAGGAAACTTCCACATTGATTGAGGTTGTTCATCAGCCTCCACGGCTAAAGGTGATGGTTTGGGTAATGTCAATGCCATTGGTGATGGCTTAGCCGGGAAACTAATGGAATTTTATAATGAACCTATTGCAAATGTTGGTGCTAATGATTTGGGTAATGACAATGAAACTGGAGGTAGGAAAGATTCAAGTTTGCAAGTGCAACCTGAAGGCAATAAAAATGTGATGGAATGCAATTATGCATCGCAAACAACTAGTGAAAATGTAGTGAGCAAGCAACAAACCAATGACAACAATGGTTTAGTGCTCCCAACACCTAATATTTCCCAATTTGGTTTGAATACTAATACTATGCAGAGACCAAATAACTCAAATAATGAATCTTTCTGAACCACAAGCATTATGATGTACTTTCTGATGATCCAACTATTAACGAGGAAAGAATCTCCTTGGAATCTTTATCTATTACACAAAATTTCCCTTATGATAACTTAGTTACACCTGACACATATATTAATGTAAAAGAAATTGCTAAAGCAAACCACTATATCAATGATATTTTTGATTGCTCATCAAACAACAAGAATGATAAGAAAACGAAAGCAACAACTATCAATTCACTTCCATCTAACTCTGGCCCAATGACCAGGCTAAAGAAAAAATTTGCAGAGTAGCGGAAGTTTGATCAATGTTACAAACGATAGGAGTTCGAAATGTAAGAGGAGCACATCATGAATTCAAGATTTATGCATGTAGAAGCTTAATTCTCAAGTACAACCTTAGCATCTTGGAAATGCTTGAAACAAAGCTTAATGTTCAATTAATAGAACGGGCAGCAAGGTATGTAAACCTTACTTGGTCAACAATTCATAACCTAAATGATGCTTGTTATGGTAGAACATGTATTTTGTTTGATCCTACCATACACAAACTATCTAAGTTTATGTCCTCTGATCAACTTGTGCACTGCCATAATGTTCACATGCCAACAAAAACTTCCCACTATATTACATTTATATATGCATATAATTCAGACAATGCATGGGATAAAATGTACAAACTACTACCCAATTTCAATCAACACACACATCCATGGATTGTGTGTGGTGACTTCAATTCACCTCTTAAGCTTTCTTGTAGAATTGGTGGTAGTATGGTTACACTATGTGCAGTTAACCCCGTAAATATTGCAACATATGACTCAAATCTGATTGAAATTCGAGCTTCTGGGGTTGATCATTCATGGAATAGCAAAAAAAAGATAGGCCGGGAACATTCTTAAGAATTGATCATGCCTTCTGCAATTATATATCCAAGTCTTATTACCTAGCCTTCCTTGAATAACCACTCGCAACTTCCCAAACTCTTCGATCATTCCACCCAAATTATATCTTTAGGTGATCAAAGTTTTTTCAAGAAACCTATCTTTAAAAAAAATTGACTCTTGGATTAAAGAAAATGATTTTCTAGGAAAAAGTTAGGAATAAATAATGTTTTGTAAACTCAATGTTCGTGTTGCATAAAAGACTCAAATTACTCAAGCTTGCACTAAAAATCTGGACTAGAAACAAATTTGATAAAGGCTCCAAACAATCTGATTTGTTGAATGAGAAACTCGAAATAATTCAGAATAAGTTGCTCACTGATGTCAATAACACTACCCTTGCTTCTCAACAAAGTGAATGCTCCTAGAAGCTTAAAGATGCTCTTTACAATGAAGAACTCATGACAAAGCAGACGGCAAGGCTGAAATGGTTTTAAGAGGGGGATTGTAACACTGCTTACTTTCACTCAGCTCTTAAAGCTAAACATAATCATGAGAACATCATCAGCATCATAGATAAGGATGATCAAGTTCAAGACACACATGTGGGAGTTCAACTGGCAATCATCAATTACTTAACTTCATTATTTGGTAATGTTTATAACTTCACTCCTAATTTACATGACATTAACCAATCACTCCTTCCTAAGATCAATCAGGAAGAGTTTGTTAGGCTCGGCTCCCTTGTCTCTGATGTAGAGATTAAGGATGTTGGCTTCTCTTTAAACAAATCATCATGTGGGGGGCCTGATGGATTTAATGCCACTTTCTTTACTCATTTTTAAAACTTAGTGGGTAAGGATGTATGAAAAGTTGTTTCCATCTTTTTTACAACTACTAAGATGATGGACTCATATAATAACACTATCATAGCATTAATCCCCAAAACGAATAATGCTAATCATGTAAACTCATTCAGGCTAATTGCATGTTGTAGCACCATCTACAAATGTATTTCAAAGATTATTGACGCTAGGTTAAAAAGTGTTTTGCCTGATATAATTTCCTCTAACCAATCTTCCTTTTTTGCCTAAGCGCAACATTCTAGATAATGTATTTATGGCATATGAAGTATTAAGAGGATACAATACTAGGAACATCTCACCTAGGGCCATGCTTAAATTGGATATTAAGAAGGCATTTGATTCCTTGCATTGGGACTCAGTAGTTAGGATATTAAGATGTATGAACTTTCGACTAAACATAATTACCTGGATTTATTCATGCATGTCTACTGTGCAATTTTTCATTAATGTTAATGGTTATTCTACCGGTTTCCTTAAGAGAAAATTGGCATAAGGCAAGGTGATCCCATGTCTGCATATATTTTATAATTGTTATGGAATTGTTGATAAGGTTGCTTAATGATTTAGTTGATTCAAATTCCTTTAAGCTTCATCCAAAATGTAGTGACTCTAGAATTACCTCACTCCTTTTTGTTAATGATTTAATTGTTTGTTTGCAAACTTGACACCACCACCATGATGAATATCATGAGTACACTTGACATGTTTTACAGGATGATTAGTTTGCAAATCAATTTAGAAATATCTGAGATGAATTTGGTTGATGTTCCTCCCTCCATTGCTTGTGAACTACATAACATTGCTGGGTTTAGCACTAATGATAACACAATCTCATATCTTGGTCTGCCACTCACTTCCTCTAGGATAATAACAACTTAATGCGCTCCTCTATATGAGTAGATCATTGGAAGAATGGAATGTTGGTCAAACAAGATGTTAAGTCAAGTAGGGAGAATAATACTTATCAAATCTGTTATCATATCCATACATGTCTATTGGTCTAGGACCTTTATACGACCACATAAGCTTCTTAAAATGATAAGAAGTGTCTTCATGAGAGTTTTTTGGAAAGGTAATATACATGTAAAATAGGTAGCACCTATCCCTTTTAGGAAAATAGAAAAACCTATAAATAAAGGAATAAATTTTCTTTTATGAATCATATTGACAACCTGCTGAATAAGAGAGATAGTATTTGAGTCTCTTGGTCCAATAAACACATCATATCTGGTCACAATTTCTGGACAATGACACCATCACCCAAACTGCCTTGGACTTGGATTAACATCTTTATAGCTAGAGAATACATTTTACCTTTAATAAAATATAATGCCTCTGCATATAATACAATCAAATTCTGGGAAGACCTTTGGATTGACTATGGGGTCATCCTTACACAATAAGAGGAATAGTATATAACAATGGAGCCTGGCAACGTTCTCCAACGGGCCCTTCCAATGGCTTCTAACGGAAGCTTATTTATAGAATTTTCTTCATGTTATAAAAAAATTAAATGTTCGAAGTCATTGGTTATAAAGCCGTTAGCGGCCGTTGCAAACCGTTGGTTAGTTGAGCAGAAATTCACCGAACTGCTTTCTACCTCCTCCACTTCGTTTTCTCCCAATTTTTTTCAACTTCCCCATTTCCCTTCCTTCCCATTTCTGAAACCAGCCACCTCCACTTCATTAGCCGCCTATACTTTCTCCAACAAGCTCAAGGCTCTCTCTCGTCCTCTTTAGTCTCCAATTCATCCCCAATTTTCAAGGTATAAATCCCTAATTTTATTTAATACCATAGATTTGCTAATTTAAGCTTAATTTATTTGTTAGATTATATGTTTGTATATGTAATGTTGTTTATATGTGCATATATAGGCTGAACAAATTATGTTGCTAATCTAAGGTTAATTAGTTTATGTTGTATATATGCATATGTGCATATATAGTGTTGTTATTTAATCTATGTATAGGTCTAATTAACTGAGGCCCAATTCATCGATAACGATATTTAATTTGTCGAAAACGTTCAGTGGAAATGGAAATAATTAAGTTTATGTTTTATAAAATTTTATCGAAAACGATATTTAATTTTATATATAACGTACGGTTAGTTCAATTGAATGTTGAAAATATACATATATGAGATAAAATTCATATACGTACAATTAGAGATTGAAGAGTACCAATCGTAATATATTATATTCATAATGCTTTAGAGAGTTATTTCGGCCCCATCTGATAAGTACTGTATATGATCATTATGTGAATGTTCATTTTATTAATATAAGGACATTTATATTCATCATACACAATATTTTTTGGATTTGTCCTTTTTATTTGACAAATTACAGACACATTAACGAAATTAAATCTCGTAAATCATTTTGTTTTACTTAGTTCTAAAAATTTCGAAAGCGCTTCTATAACAACCCGAATTTTAGTAACATGTTAAAACCATAAATCAAGGCAGAATTAATTTTTAAATTAAGAATCAAGGGAAACACGTTACGCCATTGTGTTCGTCTCGGAATTCTTCTTGAAATAGAGTCCGAGTTTGCGTAAAACGGATACCGTACGAAGAAGATATGGACGAACGAAGTTAGGCAGAAAAACCAGAAACGGGCCAGAATGCACTGGCGCACTTGGGAAGTGCGCCCATGTAATTTTGCATTGGCGCACTTGGCAGGTGCGCCCAGGCTGAGCAGAAACCTGCTTGGTCAGGCCCTGGCTGGCCTGGTCGGGTTCTGGTCGAATTTCTGAGCTCTGGTGTGTCACTAGGGCTGACTTGTCAATCTCTGATTGGCTTCTCTTGAGATGGATGGCCTTGATTAACTCTAGCTTCATCGACGGCTCTAATTAAATAGAAATTCTATATAAACAGCCTCCAAGCCTCATTCTCTTTACACCATTCTTCTCTAACCTTACGCTGCTCAAACTCTTGATGATCATGGCTTCTTCTTCTTCCTCTAAATTAAATTAAAACGCGAAGATTATTTCTTGAAGACTACGGCTAGGAATTGGGGATTTGCTTCTACAATCAAAGCAAGATTCAACAATTCGACGACATATTTCTTGACTTGACTTCTGCATCTAAATTTCTTAGACCACGATCTATAAGTTCCAGTTACTTTTAGATAAAAACTATAAATCTAATATGGGCATGGTATAAATTGGAAGTGATTTATGTATGATTCAAATCTATTCTTGTTTTCTTCTTGGATTTTGACTATTGGGAATATTGCCTATGACGTTGAAACTATTGTTAATGGCCTAAGAATATGACGGTGAACATAAGACTATACCTATGCCTATGCCTATGACGGTGAACATAAGACTATGCCTATGACTATGACGGTGAACATAAGACTATGCCTATGACTGAGAACATAAGACTATTGCCTCTAACTATGACAAGGACAATTGTAACTAATCACCTATGATTAACGTCCATGTGGTTATTGCCTCGAATTATGACTATGAAATTGGATCTAAGCTTGATTTTCTATTCAGACCTATTTTCTTTATTTGTCTTGATTTTGGGGATTTTTCTATTTAAGTCAGATCTATCTGTGTTCTTGAATCAAGATTATTATTCAAACCTTTTCATGTTCATAATGTTATGCCTGCGATGTTTTAATCAATTTATTCAGTTTGGTCATGCCTTGGAAATAAATTGATAATAGGGTAATGTTTATTATGTTGACCCATGCCTGTGGTTCTATTCTATCATCATGTTGAATTGGGAATTAATGAATAAGTCTATTCATATGTATATGAACTTGGAGTATAACCCATTATGACAGGTTGTGTAGTTTATCATGTTATGCAAGTTTTAGGTTGTGAAATCATATCACATATGTGACCAAATGTTAGATCTACATGTTTATGTGTATATGTTAAACCTATGTCATATTTCAAGTTCACACTTATTCATATGTTCGTGATTGATTTGCAAGTTCACATATATGTAAGTTGATTTAGTCTATGTTGCAAATTCACATATATGTATGTTGGTTCCGTCTACGCTGCAAGATCACACCTATGATATTCATGTTGATTATTTTGCATGTTCACACCTATGATGTTCATATTGACTATGCCAATGATGCCAAGTTTACGCCTATGTCATGCTTATGTTAATGAATTGCTTTATGCCAATTTTTGTGTACGTTGAATTAGGCTAAGTTTTTAGCCTAATATTATGCCAAAAATCATGCGGACAGAAAAATTAGGCTAAGATTGTTAGCCTAATATTTAGACGGGGTAACGTTGGGAAAAATTGGTAATTATAGGAAACTTGGTATGAAACTCGCCATGAAACTCGACATGAATCTTGAAACATGAACATTGTTATAACTTGAATCCGGATGTGGGCATGAAACTTGCCTTGAAAACTTGACACGAACTTGACTTGAAAATATGAACATGGACATGACATTAGAATGAACTTGAAAATGGCCAACTCGATGTTGGGTTGCGTTTGCAGTGTAATTCTACCCGGAACCGCCCGACAAATCCAGTTACTGCAAACAATAGGATCCAATGTGAGTAGTTGGTCATATCACACTTGAAAACCCGAGGTCTGACTGAGTTGTGGTGTAATTCTGCCCGGAACCGCCCGACATATCCAGTGACCACAACAACAGGTCTGATGTGAGAGGTTGGGGTGCATTAATGAATTAATGCAACATGATAGGGTTAAGTCATGAACATGAAAGACAACACTTAACCAACTTGACACATGATTCGTAGGGCTAAGTCCTGAACTTGAACGACAACACTTAGCCAATTTGACATGACACGTAAGCGGGTTAAGTCACGAACTTGAATGACAACACTTAACCAACTTGACATGCTGGACTGATAGGGGTTAAGTCATGAATTTAAACGACAACACTTAACCTATTAGACGGAAACCCTAGTTACGCGGTCCATTTCAGCAGTAACCCACTAGATGTATCATGGTACCCTGGAACTATGCAGGGTGGGGCACGATTACTGAGCTTATTGTAAGCGACCAGAACGACGGCTGTGTTGGTGCGCCAGTGTAGATTCAGGCGGGCTATGGTCGTGCACGTGGTCCGGAGTAGAAAAAGCAGGCATTGGGCATCAGTAGGTTTATCTGTGCATTCTTGATTCGTGTCGGTGGTTGGCACCATATGGCTTGATACACCCTATAGTGGACCTAGTACAGGTGACTACATTCGTGATAGGGTCGTATGACACAGACACACATGACGAGCTAGAACTTGTAGGGAGTCGATCGACTAGTGGATCATTTCGTTGGACCTAGTAATGGGTCATTTCATGATATTGGGCCAAGAAATCATTTCATGATTAATATAAGACATGGGTTTTGGATTCTAGTACAGTTGATGCAGAGAACCTTGAATATGTGATGCTATACTTGATTTATACTTGATTTATCATGTTATCTTAGTCTATCTTGCCCATCTTGACAGCATACTTATGTTTACTTTCAGTTTATACATGTCATGTTACCTTTATCTGTTTTTATGCTGAAAGTCACTTGGACTTACCAGTCTTTATGACTGACCCGTTTCTTTCGCCTCTTTTTCTTCCGTTTCCCCCCAGGTTCTCAGGGAGGAAACTCTAGCATTTAGCTTGGATTTCGCGTTCTTTCGATTCAGCTCATGTACGGTTTGATCTTGAGCTATGCTATGGCTGCCTTTCTGCTACCTTTAGGGAATTAAGCTACTTTTGATGTTTTAAGCCTATGCTTCTTTATTTATGCAAGACAGAATTTGTTGTAATGGAAAATAATGACCTTGGCTATTTGATGTAAAAGGTTTTGACTCTTCTTGAAAGTAATGAAAATTTTCTTTTGATTCTTCCGCTGTTTTATCTATGTTCCGTCTTGTAATATTTCTATGTTTGTTTACCTCTATAACACTCCTCCAAAACTAGTGCATTCCCTTTGTGAGTGACCCTAGCGGAGGTGGGGTTTTACATTTGGTATCAGAGCAGAAGGTTACCAGACTGGGCAAAAGTTTTTAAAACCTTCTAAAATTATTTTCAAAAACCGTTTACAAAGAAGCATTTTTTCAAGAAAAGTCTTGTTTTATTTAAAAGGCTATTCCCCCAAAAGCCATTAGCACTATCCTTTGTTTCCTCGTTTGAATCTCTTTTCCTTTCTTTTCTCCATCTGTAGTCGTAGTAGTTTTTACCTGCGGCTAATCTTCTTTCTAGCTTCGTAGAGGGTTTTCCGTACAATGGAGATAGTTTCCGTAAGGCTTGTTAACATGTTACATAGGGAAGGTATGAGTGATAAGTTAAGGCGGATGAGTCTCAGAACGAGAAGAAAGACTCCAAGAAAGGAGGCAAGAACAACAACAACAACAACAATAAGGATAACAAGACACGTGAGAAAAGAAAATGCCACTTCTATGGTATTGAGGGGCATATAGTCCAGGATTGTAGAAAGAAGAAGATGAAGATGGGAGCATGCTTTCAGTGTGGTGATACTGGACATATCAGCCAGAACTTCCCTAAGAAGCAAGGGCAAGCCCCGCAAGCAGGACCTTCTGGGGGTACATCTTTGATTTCTTCTCCTAGATGCTTTGTTTTATCTTGCTTATCTTCTCAATCCTATCTTGAGAACCTTAGGTAGAACCCTTTTGGATGTAAACATGTGATTGAAACATGTTATGGTTGATATTTGTAATTGGTTGCTGGTGGTTGCATAACACACATTAGGCACTAGATCGGCTCAGACGCGTTTTCATATTGCAAATGCATGAGTGTTTATACTTGTTTATGGATGAAATTGAATGTGTTATCATGTGGATGTTGCATATGGACGAATGTTTGTGCACATATATAGTGTTTATGTGACTAGGAATATTTGCATACATGTTGGATTCATGGCACTAAACATATCTTGCATTAAGAAGATCAATCAGACCTGATCATTTGCATTAGATAAGGAACATATACACACACTTTCTGCATATGTTCATATAGCATTAGAAATCGTTTAAGGACAATGGTTGCTTGTGGATGATGTTTTGAGTAGATGGATGATTGGATGATAGGATGCATTCTTCTTAACTTGAAGATTTCGGGGACGAAATCCTTTAAGGAGGGAAGAATGTAACAACCCAAATTTTAGTAACATGTTAAAACCATAAATCAAGGCAGAATTAATTTTTAAAATAAGAATCAAGGGAAACGGGTTAAGCCATTGCGTTCGTGTCGAAATTCTGCTTGAAATAGAGTCCGAGTTTGCGTAAAACGGATAACGTACGAAGAAGATATAGACGAACAAAGTTAGGCAGAAAAACCAGAAACGGGCCAGAATGCACTGGCGCACTTAGGAAGTGCGCCATAACAAAATTGCACTGGCGCACTTGGGAAGTGCGCCCATGCAATTTTGCATTGGCGCACTTGGCAGGTGCGCCCAGGCCGAGCAGAAACCTGCTTGGTCAGGCCCTGGCGGGCCTGGTCGGGTTCTGGTCGAATTTCTGAGCTCTGGTGTGTCACTAGGGCTGACTTGTCACTCTCTGATTGACTTCTCTTGAGATGGATGGCCTTGATTAACTCTAGCTTCATCGACGGCTCTAATTAAATTGAAATTCTATATAAACAGCCTCTTAGCCTCATTCTCTTTACACCATTCTTCTCTAACCTTATGTTGCTCAAACTCTTGATGATCATGGCTTCTTCTTCTTCCTCTAAATTAAATTAAAACGCGAAGATTATTTCTTGAAGACTATGGCTAGGAATTGGGGATTTGCTTCTACAATCAAAGCAAGATTCAACAATTCAACGACAAATTTCTAGACTTGACTTCTACATCTAAATTTCTTAGACCACGATCTGTAAGTTCCAGTTACTTTTATATAAAAACTATAAATCTAATATGGGCATGGTATAAATTGGAAGTGATTTATGTATGATTCATATCTATTCTTGTTTTCTTCTTGGATCTTGATTATTGGGAATATTGCCTATGACGTTGAAACTATTGTTAATGGCCTAAGATTATGACGGTGAACATAAGACTATACCTATGCCTATGTCTATGACGGTGAACATAAGACTATGCCTATGACTATGACGGTGAACATAAGACTATGCCTATGACTATGACGGTGAACATAAGGCTATGCCTATGACTGAGAACCGAAGACTATTTCCTATAACTAGGACAAGGACAATTGTGACTAACCACCTATGATTCATGACCATGAGGTTATTGCCTAGAATTATGACTATGAAATTGGATCTAAGCTTGATTTTCTATTCAGACCTATTTTCTTTATTTGTCTTGATTTTGGGGATTTTTCTATTTAATTCAGATCTATCCGTGTTCTTGAATCTAGATTATTATTCAAACCTTTTCATGTTCATAATGTTATGGCTGCGATGTTTTAATCAATTTATTCAGTTAGGTCATGCCTTGGAAATAAATTGATAATAGAGCAATGTTTATTATGTTGACCTATGCCTGTGGTTCTATTCTATCTTCATGTTGAATTGGGAACTAATGAATAAGTCTATTCATATGTATATGAACTTGGAGTATAACCCGTTATGACAGGTTGTGTAGTTTATCATGTTATGCAAGTTTTAGGTTGTGAAATCATATCACATATGTGACCAAATGTTAGATCTACATGTTTATGTGTATATGTTAAACCTATGTCATATTTCAAGTTCACACTTATTCGTATGTTCGTGATTGATTTGAAAGTTCACATATATGTAAGTTGATTTAGTCTATGTTGCAAATTCACATATATGTATGTTGGTTCCGTCTACGCTGCAAGATCACACCTATGATATTCATGTTGATTATTTTCCATGTTCACACCTATGATGTTCATATTGACTATGCCAATGATGCCAAGTTTACGCCTATGTCATGCTTATGTTAATGAATTGCTTTATGCCAATTTTTGTGTACGTTGAATTAGGCTAAGTTTTTTGCCTAATATTATGCCAAAAATCATGCGGACGGAAAAATTAGGCTAAGATTGTTAGCCTAATATTTAGACGGGGTAACGTTGGGAAAAATTGGTAATTATAGGAAACTTGGTATGAAACTCGCCATGAAACTCGACATGAATCTTGATACACGAACATTGTTATAACTTGAATCCGGATGTGGGCATGAAACTTGCCTTGAAAACTTGACACGAACTTGACTTGAAAATATGAACATGGACATGACACTAGAATGAACTTGAAAATGGCCAACTCGAGGTTGGGTTGCGTTTGCAGTGTAATTCTGCCCGGAACCGCCCGACAAATCCAGTTACTGCAAACAATAGGATCCAATGTGAGTAGTTGGTCATATCACACTTGAAAACCCGAGGTCAGACTGAGTTGTGGTGTAATTCTGCCCGGAACCGCCCGGCATATCCAGTGACCACAACAACAGGTCTGATGTGAGAGGTTGGGGTGCATTAATGAATTAATGCAACATGATAGTGTTAAGTCATGAACATGAAAGACAACACTTAACCAATTTGACACATGATTCATAGGGCTAAGTCCTGAACTTGAACGACAACACTTAGCCAATTTGACAAGACACGTAACCGGGTTAAGTCACGAACTTGAATGACAACACTTAACCAACTTGACATGCTAGACTGATAGGGGTTAAGTCACGAATTTAAATGACAACACTTAATCTATTAGACGGAAACCCTATTTACGCGGTCCATTTCAGCAGTAACCCACTAGATTAATCATGGTACCCTGGAACTAGGCAGGGTGGGGCACGATTACTGGGCTGACTGTAAGCGACCAGAACGACGGCTGTGTTGGTGCGCCAGTGTAGGTTCACGCGGGCTATGGTCGTGCACGTGGTCCAGAGTTGAAAAAGCAGGCATTGGGCATCAGTAGGTTTATCTGTGCATTCTTGATTCGTGTCGGTGGTTGGCACCATAGGGCTTGATACACCCTATGGTGGACCTAGTACAGGTGACTACATTCGTGATAGGGCCGTATGAAACAGACACACATGACAAGCTAGAACTTGTAGGGAGCTGATCGACTAGTGGATCGTTTTGTAACACCCCACCTCCATTAAGATCACTCGCAAAGGGAATGCCTTAACTTCAGTGGAGCATTTTAAGTGAATATAGCACAGAAAATCACAACAAGACAGATATAAAGCAGTACATGAAAATTTAAAACTTTATTTATTGCAGCAGAAGGTAAATATGTTTGGTTACATCATCAAGACCATAAACCAAAGTCAAGTACATAATATCCATCTTGATAAAACAAAGTACATAATCCCACTGTAACAAATAGCCATAAAGAAAATGATAGGCTGAACTTTACTTCTGCAATCCAAATCCAAGTGCTCCCAAAGAGATCCCAATCAAGCTCCACTAGTACTTGTCCCACCCTTAGAACCTGGGGGGGAAAGGAAGAAAAGAGGTGGAAACAAAGGGGGTCAGACATAAAGTCTGGCGAGTGCGATAACTCTAACAACATAATTATTAAAGCAATATGATAAGATATAAGCTGGAGAATAAGGTAATGACTGTGTGAGCCACATGGGTATGGCAAGGCAACCAAGAGAAACAAAGATAACGTAAATGGCGCTCCCTAATCTATATAGGATAATTACTATACTCTACCGTACTGTACCATACTGTACTGTACTAACACTAACTGCACCCCTACTAGTCGCTCTAGAAATTTGATCCCTCTTGGCTAAATAGAACGATGATAGCTTCGTGTACTACTAGATGTACCCACTATCCTCCATGTTTGACTATATATCTCTAGTTGCTATCATATGTACCCAGCGTGTACCTATGCCTACTAGATGTACCCCCTTCAATAAGTAATAATGGTAATTCTATGTACTCCTAGCTGACGTCATAGGTGCCGCCTGCTCCTATCTCCACTAGGTGTACCCCCTTAGTAATTATTAATAATAGTGGTAGCTTCGTATACCCCTAGCTGACTACATATGTGTCGTCTGCTCCTATCTCCACTAGGTGTACCCACTACCCTGCCCCATTCGATCAACTCCCTAACTCATAGATACCCGTGCTGGCCCCACAGTGGGGTGTATCACTCCCCAAAGTGGCAACCCGATACCACAAATAATGCACGGCTTATACCTACACGATGCAACAAGGTCTTACCTACCAGCCCGGGTCCACACACACATATGAACCTGTTGGACTTGCGTTGCCACCGCTATCCCGGTTTGGCCTCTTACAGTCAAGCCCAGTATGCGTGTCCCGTCCTCGACTTGGGTCGAGCCCACAAAGATACGTATGGGTTAATGGTTGAAATGGCCCCCCATGACTTGACACAAGCTATCCACCTAAGCTTCGCCCCCTCTAGTACTTCCCACTTAACCCACCTCTTATTCATGTTTCAATTACATGTTTTAAATTTGGTTAAGGATTTCCATTAGTAATTTCACATGCCACCCAAGGCACCCACTTAACCCCTATGTCCCACTTACATGTTTTAAGTGTTACTAATCGTATTTCCTCATGCCACCCAAGGCACCCACTAGATTCCACATGCCACCCAAGGCACCCACTTAACCCCCTCATGTCCCACTACATGTTTATCTGGTTAAGTGTTTCTTAATTCATTAAGACCGTAACCTCATAAAGACCTCTCACATTAGACTGGCATTTGTGGCAGCTGGATTTGCCGGGAGGGTCCGGGCAGTCTTACACCACAAAAGAGCCTAACCTCGTGTCTTTACAATTGTTACGTATTTAATTTATGCCTAAGACCTCTCACATTAGACTGGCATTTGTGGCAGCTGGATTTGCCGGGCGGGTCCGGGCAGTCTTACACCACAAAAGAGCCTAACCTCGTGTCTTAGACGATTAATTACTCCTATTAATCATTCCCCAATTTGAATTACTTTCCCTAATCAAATTATTAATCCATTCCAAATTTAACGATGTCCATAATTGACTCAATTATTTCCATCCATTTATGGTATGTAAAATCATACCCATTTTCACCACAATTATATTTTATGCCTTTTAAGGCATTTATGCTCATCTATTTATGGTATATAAATTATACCAATTTCATTACTAATTAATTTTATTCCTTAAAATTAATTACATGCCTTTTTAGGCCATTACATGCCAATTAAATCTTTTTAATATTATCCCTTTCGTATCCCAGTCATTCATTCGCTCAACATGACATATTCATAGTAGACTAGAAATTAGTCTAATACTTAAAAAAAAGAATAAACGTCACAAATTCACATACACACAATAATAGATCTAATTTGCATCAAACTTGCAATTAAGAATTTCAACATACTTGCATAGTCTTTGTATTATCAATGATCAAAAATCATAGATCTAAAAGGTATGGGGTTGCATGTAAGAACATAACTTTACACCCAACTAGCCTAAGTAATTATCACAAACTTACATAAACTATGTATGTCGTCAACCTAAACATAAAGGTGTCATCTTGCATAACTATGGATCCAATAAAGGTGTTAACTTGAGTAAACTATGGATCAACATAAAGGTGTAAACTTTCATAACTAGGCATGTCATAGATTCAACATAAAAATGTCAACTTGAATATGGATCTAAACTTTAAAGGTGTGAACTTGTATATATACATATGAATCCAATAATCACTTAAATTTGCATATGAACATAATACCTATACGAACTAGCATATGTTCCACATCCATATTCGCATAAAAACTAATGTTATAAACCTAGGTGGTTGGATTACAAAAAGGGATTCATTAACACAAGTTAACATCATGAACTATTAACATATATTTTAGGTCCAAACTTACATAACATCATATACAAAACTTGCATAACATCATATATAAAACTTGCATAACATCATATATAAAACTTGCATAACATCATATGTGAACTGGCATTACATCATATATGAGACTTGCATAACATCATATGTGAAACCGGCATAACATCATATATAAAACTTGCATAACATCATATGTGAAACCGGCATAACATCGTATATAAAACTTGCATAACATCATATGTGAAACTTGAATAACATAGCATATAAAACTTTCATAACATCATATATGATTAAAAATTTGAATTAGATTCACAACCACAACTTATAATCCAACGTATATCACATCATAACTGATTTAGCAATTATTTTGTTAAGGTGATCGAACTCACAACTCAAAAGCAGTCTTGAGTTCTGAATTCTGATTTTTGGAGTTGAATTAGCGCTCCTTTGATGAAGATTTGCTGTTAGGATTGAATAGTTCTGATTTGATTCGCTGTTCTTCCTCTTTATTTAGGTGGCGGCTGTTCTAGGGTTCAAGACAACAGCATGACGACCATAGTTTTAGTTTTAATTCTGATTTAGGGTTTGAGTCTATGGGTCTTTTTATAGAGTTTTGAATTAATTTAAGTCGTTGGATGTTCCTAGGGTTAATCAAAACCATTCAGTCCAGATTAGAACTATCCAGAAACCCTAATGACTCATTAACTAGTCAAAAATGACTCAGCACTGACTCATCGTTCGAACCAGATGGCTGTGCAGGTTTTCTCTCGGCCTGGGCGCACTTGGAAAGTGCGCCAATGCAAATTTGTACTGGCGCACTTCCCAAGTGCACCAGTGCATTTTTTTCAAACTTCGTTCGTCCATATCTTCTTCATACGTTATCCGTTTTACGCAAACTCGGACTCTATCTCAAGCAGAATTCCGAGACGAACGCTATGGAACGACCCGTTTTCCTTAATTCCCACATTTGAAGTTATGTATTCTTAAATTAAGTTAATCTGATTATTCAAAAATCCGGGGTGTTACATTCTCCCCTCCTTAAAGGATTTCGTCCCCGAAATCTCCAAGTTAAGGAGAATGCATATCCTACCATCTAAATAACCATCTACTCAACCATCAAACACGGGCATCCATTGTCCTTATAAAATTTCTAATGTTGTATGAACATATGCAAGAAGTGTGTGTATATGTTCCTTATCTAATGCAAAATCGGGCGGTCTACTGATTCAGTTGACCTCCTTAATGCAAACCATGATAGTGTCATGCGTCCATTATGTATGCGAAAGAACCTTATCGATACATATTATTTCTACATGTGTGCACAACCATTCACCAAAATGCAACATCCATATGATGGTACAACCATTATACATCGATTACATAAATATGTACACACATTTATAAGCAATATGTGGTATGAAGTGACTGAGCCGATCTAGTGCCTAAAGTGTGTGTATATGCATCCACGAGCAACCACTAGCAAACACTTGCATCCACGTGCATCCATCATACATAACATGTCTCAAACACATGTTTCAACCATGGGACTGTCCTATCTTAAGGTCAAAGATACTAGCGAGAGGACATACTAAAGATAAGATAAGTACAAGATTAGCGATAAAGGAGAAATTTAAAAGACATACCCTCGAAAAGAAAAGGGTATAATGAACGCATCTTCGCTTCTGTCTCCCAAGTAGCGTCGCTCTCATCATCTTCCCATTGCACTTTGACTAGCTTGACCTCTCGATTCCTTAACTTCTTAATCTCCGACCCAAGAATGCGCGTAGGTGCCTGTCGAATCGTCGCATCACGCTCGATCTCCACCTCTCTAAGCAAGCTCGGCTCTACCACTTCCGCGGTCTTGTGCAAGCACTTCCTCAAATGTGATACATGGAATACGTCATGTACACCACTAAGTCTCTCGGGCAACTCCACTCTATACGCCATCTGCCCAATCCTTTCCTTAATAGGAAATGGCCCTACGAACCTTGGTGCTAACTTCCCAATGGACCCAAAGCGAACGACGTTCTGTAATGGAGACACCTTGATAAAGACTATGTCCCCAATATCAAACTCAAGATCTGTCCTCCTCTTGTCCGCATAAGATTTCTGCCTATCTTTGCGCCGTCTTCATCCTCCTTCAAATCAAATCGATCTTCTCCGAAGTCTCTCTAATCATATCGGGTCCAAACAAGATATTATCTATAGTCTCCCACCAACATGTGGGCGAACGACACGGCCGTCCATAAAGAGCCTCGAACGGTGCCATGCCAATACTAGACTGAAAGCTGTTATTATATGCGAACTCTACCAACGGAAGAAGTTCCTCCTATGTACCTCCGAAGTCTAAGACACATAACCTCAATAGGTCCTCTAGAATACGATTCACCCTTTCGGTCTGGTCGTCCGTCTGAGGATGATATGCGGTGCTCAAACATAACTGAGTCCCTACCGCCTCTTGTAAGCTCTTCCAAAATTTGCTAGTAAAAATAGGATCGCGGTCGCTCACTATGCTAGATGGAACACCGCGCAAGCGAACTATTTCTCGAATGTATACGGAGGCTAACCATGGAGCAGTCCTCTTACTCTTCACGGGAATGAAATGGGCGCTCTTAGTAAGTCTGTCTACCACGACCCAAATCCCCGTACTACCCTTCCTCGATCTTGGTAATCCGTCAACAAAGTCCATCGAAACACTTTCCCACTTTCATTGTGGGACTCCAATGGGTTTAGCAATCCACCGGGCTTCTTTTGCTCTGCTTTTACTTATTGGCACACCAAGCATCTAGCGACATACTCGGCCACATCCCTCTTCACACCGGCCCAAAGGTAAACTCGTCTCATGTCCACGTACATCTTGTCCCCGCCGGAATGGATGGTCATCTTCGAACGATGGGCATCATCAAGAATGGTCTTCCTCAAATTCTCGTCCTGTGGTACACAAAGTCTACCGTGCCTACGCAACCAACCCTTATCATCTAGGGTATACCTACTTAGATGGATTGATGACTCCTTTCTTATGAGCTTCTCTACTAACTCCATCAACTGTGGGTCATCACGCTGTGCCTCTCCAACCCGTCCCAAAAGTGTAGGCTGACCTCAAGGACGCTAGCAAACTGGGTACAAAATCAATGGATGGTCTAAAGTCAAAGGTAGAGATAAACTCTAAGCTACATTGCTCGACAAACAAAGGACTCAATGTCAACTTTTCCCTACTCAAGGAATCCTCCACAACGTTACCCTTGTCAGGGGTATATGCTATCTCGAAATCGTAGGACGCCAAGAACTCCATCCACCATAACATATCACCCTTCCCTAGAGACCACATGCCCTAAAATACTCACTTCTTTCCTCCAAAAATGGTATTTTGGAGAACATAGCTTTAAGCTGGTGCACTTGTAGGGTCCCTAAGCCTTTCCTAAGATGTAGGGCATGCTCTTCACTGCTTCTAGAGAAAATCAGGGTATTATCCCATGCAAAATCGTCACAACTATCCATCTCTCACGCAGACCATCCTAGTCGAACTCGACATCCGCCAAGTGCAAGCCCCAAAGACCTAAACCAATATCAGACAAACACCCAAGGGATACCTCCTTCGAATTCAGACGACCTACGTGAGATGATACTAGTAAGACGGCTAACCAATTGAGCACTTGACCGACTCTGGCTGTCCTTGCCAGTCTTGCTCCAAAACTACCGCTAATTACATAACTGGCTTTGCTTAATCTATTAATCACATACGAAAACTTATTTCGCGCCCATGGGTAAACCCCGCACTTTATCAACGACGTCTCCATACTCACGGACCACACAAACAGACTCCCAATCATCGTTGGATGCGTCAGAAGATTCTAGGCAGCTAAGCATTACTGAACCCCTAGGGTCACAAGAAATATGAGGGTCTTTCCATAACGAATCAATAGTCTAACTACCCTCCTTTCGCAATCTAGAATGGCATCCAGTCTGGCTAGCCAATCCACCCCTAGAATCAAACTACAGCCCGCGAAACCAAGGATGAAGGCGTTGCATTCAAATCCAACGCCCAAGATAGACACTCTCAAATCCCGACAAACCCTTGAAGGATGAGCCGAACCACCAACAGGATTTGAGACTATAATGAGATCCTTAACTAGACTAGTATTTAGGTGCAGTATTTCAACTAACGAAGCATATACTAACGAGTATGAAGCGCCAGAATCAAACAAAGTTCAAACAGGATGATAAAGAAAACCGAATTTCAACCTAGACGGTCCTACCCCCATCAGGTATACCAGCCGTGAGGGAATACAACTACCCTCCAGAAGATCCTGTACTTTGTCCTTGCCTCTTTGGACAACCCTAAGGTGTCCTATTTCTCCAAAACAACTAGCCTTCTTCTTCAAATCCTCCATTCGTGACCTCCCACTAAGATGAGGTTTCGTCCTTTGTTACCCAAACAGCTATTTGAACCTTCCTCCCATCGTCCATCTTAAAGGTACCAACAAGCCCTCCACTTCCTTGGACTAACTTCTAGCCCGACAAACGTCTAAACCCCTTGAAGGGGTTCTCCGTCCTTCGTAAGGAAGTCCTTATTTATCTTAGAAAAAGCATCTATACGCGGAGGGGGAAAAACTCAAAAAGAGAAAGAGGAAGAGATTCAAAACGGAGAATCGAAGGAAGAATATATGGCTCTTAGGGATTATGTTCTTAAAATAAACCTTTCTTTTAAAAATACTCTTCTACAAACATATTTTTGAAAGTATTATTTATAAAAATGCTTTTGAAAAATAGTTTTTCAAAATATCTTATCTGTTCTGGTAACCTTCAGCTCCGATACCACGTGTAACACCCCACCTCCATTAAGGTCACTCGCAAAGGGAATGCCTTAACTTCAGTGGAGCGTTTTAAGTGAATATAGAACAGAAGATCACAACAAGAAAGATATAAAGCAGTACTTGAAAATCTAAAACTTTATTTATTGCAGTAGAAGGTAAATATGTTTGGTTACATCATCAAGACCATAAACCAAAGTCAAGTACATAATATCCATCTTGATAAAACAAAGTGCATAATCCCACTATTACAAATAGCCATAAAGAAAATGATAGGCTGAACTTTACTTCAGCAATCCAAATCCAAGCGCTCCCAAAGAGATCCCAATCAAGCTCCGCTAGTACTAGTCCCACCCTTAGAACCTTGGGGGGGGGGGGGGAGGAAGAAAAGAGGTGGAAACAAAGGGGGTCAGACATTAAGTCTGACGAGTGCGATAACTCTAACAACATAATTATTAAAGCAATATGATAAGATATAAGTTGGAGAATAAGGTAATGACTGTGTGAACCACATGGGTATGGCAAGGCAACCAAGAGAAACAAAGATAACGTAAATGGAGCTTCCCAATCTATATAGGATAATTACTATAATCTACCGTACTGCACTAACACTAACTGCACCCCTATTAGTCACTATAGAAATTTGATCCCTCTTGGCTAAATAGAACGATGATAGCTTCGTGTACTACTAGATGTACCCACTATCCTCCATGTTTGACTGTATATCTCTAGTTGCTACAATAGGTACCCAGCGTGTACCTATGCCTACTAGATGTACCCCCTTCAATAAGTAATAATGGTAATTCTATGTACTCCTAGCTGACGTCATAGGTGCCGCCTGCTCCTATCTCCACTAGGTGTACCCCCTTAGTAATTATTAATAATAGTGGTAGCTTCGTGTACCCCTAGCTGACTACATAGGTGCCGTCTTCTCCTATCTCCACTAGGTGTATCCACTACCCTGCCTCATTCGATCGGCTCCCTAACTCGTAGATACTCGTGCTGGCCCCACAGTGGGGTGTATCACTCCCCAAAGTGGCAACCCGACACCACAAATAATGCATGGCTTATACCTACACGATGCAACAACGTCTTACCTACCATCTCGGGTCCACATACGCATATGAACCCGTTGGACTTGTGTTGCCACCGCTAACCCGGTTTGGCCTCTTACAGTCAAGCCCAGTATGCGTGTCCCGTCGTCGACTTGGGTCGAGCCCACAAAGATATGTATGGGTTACTGGTTGAAATGGCCCCCCATGACTTGACACAAGCTATCCACCTAAGCTTCGTCCCCTCTAGTACTTCCCATTTAACCCACCTCTTATTCATGTTTCAATTACATGTTTTAAATTTGGTTAAGGGTTTCCATTAGTAATTTCACATGCCACCCAAGGCACCCACTTAACCCCTATGTCTCACTTACATGTTTTACCTTGGTTAAGTGTTACTAATCGTATTTCCTCATTCCACCCAAGGCACCCACTAGATTCCACATGCCACCCAAGGCACCCACTTAACCCCCTCATGTCCCACTACATGTTTATCTGGTTAAGTGTTTCTTAATTCATTAAGACCGTAACCTCATAAAGACCTCTCACATTAGACTGGCATTTGTGGCAGCTGGATTTGCCGGGCGGGTCCGGGCAGTCTTACACCACAAAAGATCCTAACCTCGTGTCTTTACAATTGTTACGTATTTAATTTATACCTAAGACCTCTCACATTAGACTGACATTTATGGCAGCTGGATTTGCCGGGCGGGTCCGGCCAGTCTTACACCACAAAAGAGCCTAACCTCGTGTCTTAGACGATTAATTACTCCTAATTATTCATTCCCCAATTTGAATTACTTTCCCTATTCAAATTATTAATCCATTCCAAATTTAACGATGTCCATAATTGACTCAATTATGTCCATCCATTTATAGTATGTAAAATCATACCCATTTTCACCACAATTATATTTTATGCCTTTTAAGGCATTTATGCTCATCTATTTATGGTATATAAATTATACCAATTTCATTACTAATTAATTTTATTCCTTAAAATTAATTACATGCCTTTTTAGGCCATTACATGCCAATTAATTTTTTTTAATATTATCCCTTTCGTACCCCCATCATTCGTTCGCTCAACATGACATATTCATATTAGACTAGAAATTAGTCTAATACTTAAAAAAAAAAAACATCACAAATTCACATACACACAATAATAGATCTAATTTGCATCAAACTTGCAATTAAGAATTTCAACATACTTGCATAGTCTTTGTATTATCAAGGATCAAAAATCATAGATCTAAAAGGTATGGGGTTGCATGTATGAACATAACTTTACACCCAACTAGCCTAAGTAATTATCACAAACTTACATAAACTGTGTATGTCGTCAACCTAAACATAAAGGTGTCATCTTGCATAACTATAGTTCCAATAAAGGTGTTAACTTGAGTAAACTATGCATCCACATAAAGGTGTAAACTTTCATAACTAGGCATGTCATAGATTCAACATAAAAATGTCAACTTGAATATGGATCTAAACTTTAAAGGTGTGAACTTGTATATATACATATGAATCCAATAATCACTTAAATTTGCATATGAACATAATACCTATACGAACTAGCACATGTTCCACATACATATTCGCATAAAAACTAATGTTATAAACCTAGGTGGTTGGATTATAAAAAGGGATTCATTAACACAAGTTAACATCATGAACTTCTAGCATATATTTTAGGTCCAAACTTACATAACATCATATACAAAACTTGCATAACATCATATATAAAACTTGTATAACATCATATATAAAACTTGCATAACATCATATGTGAACTGGCATAACATCATATATGAGACGTGCATAACATCATATGTGAAACCGGCATAACATCATATATAAAACTTGCATAACATCATATGTGAAACCGGCATAACATCGTATATAAAACTTGCATAACATCATATGTGAAACTTGCATAACATCACATATTAAACTTTCATAACATCATACATGATTAAACATACGAATTAGATTCACAACCACAACTTATAATCCAACGTATATCACATCATAACTGATTTAGCAATTATTTTGTTAAGGTGATCGAACTCACAACTCAAAAGCAGTCTTGAGTTCTGAATTCTGATTTCTGGAGTTGAATTAGCGCTCCTTTGATGAAGATTCGCTGTTAGGGTTGAATAGTTCTGATTTGATTCGTTGTTCTTCCTCTTTATTTAGGTGGCGGCTGCTCTAGGGTTCAAGAAAACATCATGATGGCCATAGTTTTAGTTTTAATTCTGATTTAGGGTTTGAGTCTATGGGTCTTTTTATAGAGTTTTGAATTAATTTAAGCCTTCGGATGTTCCTAGGGTTAATCAAAACCATTCAGTCCAGATTAGAACTATCCAGAAACCCTAATGACTCATTAACTAGTTAGAAATGACTCAGCACTGACTCACTGTTCGAACCAGATGGCTGTGCAGGTTTTCTCTCGGCCTGGGCGCTCTTGGGAAGTGCGCCAATGCAAATTTGTACTGGCGCACTTCCCAAGTGCGTCAGTGCATTTTTTTTCAAACTTTGTTCGTCCATATCTTCTTCATACGGTATCCGTTTTACGCAAACTCGGACTCTATCTCAAGCAGAATTCCGAGATGAACGCAATGGAATGACCCGTTTTCCTTAATTCCCACATTTGGAATTAAGTATTCTTAAATTTAGTTAATCTGATTATTCAAAAATCCGGGGTGTTACACGTTTCGTTGGACCTAGTAATGGGTCATTTCATGATATTGGGCCAAGAAATCATTTCATGATTAATATAAGACATGGGTTTGGGATTCTAGTACAGTTGATGCAGAGAACCTTGAATATGTGATGCTATACTTGATTTATACTTGATTTATCATGTTATCTTAGTCTATCTTGCCCATCTTGACAACATCCTTATGTTTACTTTCAGTTTATACATGTCATGTTACCTTTATCTGTTTTTATGTTGAAAGTCACTTGGACTTACCAGTCTTTATGACTGACCCGTTTCTTTCGCCTCTTTTTCTTCCGTTCCCCCCAGGTTCTCAGGGAGGAAACTCTAGCACTTAGCTTGGATTTCGCGTGCTTTCGATTCAGCTCATGTACGGTTTGATCTTGAGCTATGCTATGGCTGCATTTCTGCTACCTTTGGGGTATTAAGCTACTTTTGATTTTTTAAGTCTATGCTTCTTTATTTATGCAAGACAGAGTTTGTTGCAATGGAAAATAATGACCTTGGCTATTTGATGTAAAAGGTTTTGACTCTTCTTGAAAGTAATGAAAATTTTCTTTTGATTCTTCCGCTGTTTTATCTATGTTCTGTCTTGTAATATTTCTGTGTTTGTTTACCTCGATAACGCTCCTCCAAAACTAGCGCATTCCCTTTGTGAGTGACCCTAGCGGAGGTGGGGTGTTACAGCTTCATTTATGTTCCTTGTGTGCGCGCAATTGTGTACTGTTAAGGGAACTAAAACAAAGTGATTACGTTATTCAATTTGTAATGGGAGGTAGGATGACCTACCATCAAAAGTGTAAATGATCAATTAACATAACATTTTCAATAAAAAAATTTTAATAAAATGTCAATGCAAATTTTATCATATTTTTTAATTATATATCTACTTAGGAAAAATGGACAATTAGTTTACTGATCGAAGCCGGATGTACAAATGAAGAGAAGCTGATGACACAATAAGTGAACAATTTATTAATGGTGTTGGCATGTTTATTGATTTCACTTTAAGTAACAATGGAAAGGACGTCAAAGGCATTGGATTTTGTTGAGAACCATTGATCCGTATACCAAAAGCTTTCCAACGGCCGCCAAAGATCTCTAACCGTTGGAATCGAATGTTCATCTTGTAGTTTTAGAAACTCTCTTTCAAACTAGGAAAAGATTCTTTTATGTGTGCATTTTAACACAAGTGTTGGCAGTTTGATTGTAAATCACACGGTGCTTCTTCCTAGAACTACAACTCATAGCTGTGCTAAACTCTGGAAAAGAATTAACACAATAACTGATAGGATTACATGGCAATAGTCAGGTGAGAGTTTCAAAATCAGGAAATTGTACTTATGTATGCTTGGGGATAAAATGTTGTCACGTTGCAGGTGGCATAAATTTATTTGGAAAGGAGTCAATGAAGCCAAGGAGAATTTGTTTCTTTAGAAAGTTTGGCATAATGCAATCTTTACCAAAGTAAAGCTTTTCTCTCGTAAACAACTTGTGCCTGTATATTTGTGAATTCTGTGGCATGGAACCAGAGAATGTAGAGCATCTATATTTCGAGTGCAAAACCATCAATGAAATCTGGCATGATCAGATGGGAAGACTGGGAAGAAGGGACAAAACTCAGGATAGCCAAATTAAATGGAGCTTATTGTATAAAGTGTTGATGAAAGGAGATGAACGTGCAAGACTCACCACCTTTGTGCTAAAGAAGTTCATTCTTCTCATATGGAAGATAAGTAATGATCGTATTTTTATACCTGAATGTCCTATCTCCAATGCACAAATGGAGATTCAGGTCCCCAGGAAAATTAGAGATGGTTTCCAATTACTGCATTTCACACTTGACCCTGGCATCTGGAGCTGCATGTTGATTGGTGCTGGAAAAAGTCTCTTCTTGTGTTTTGTGTTCTTTATGTTTTTTTCCTTGTGAGCGATGACCAATCTTATTTATTTTGCTTAGTTTTCCTTGTTTCTATGTACTCCTCTTTTGGTTATCAATAAAATGGTTGGTGCCCACTCAACCCCGTTGGATTTTGAAAAAAACGTTATAATTCTTAATTATTATTATAAAAAATTAATTACTAAATATTTATTACTTCTTAATTATTATTCTTAACTCATAACGATAATTATGTATTCTTAATTATTATTTATTGAAAATTAACTCTTACATGTTAATTAATAATACTATTATTTATTATACTAATAACTAATTATACTTATTAATTATTAACATTAGTTGATAATTATTATTATATATTAATTATCAATCACTGAAAATTAATTATTAATATGATTCATTTCTTATTTAAAATTAATTATTTTTTATTAATGATTTAATTGCTAAGTATTATTATTTCATTATAATTATTAATTAACTATCAAAACAGGCAAACGAAAAAGTTTGTAATAGGTTCTTCTTACACTGACAAAAAATGGCTATTAAAAATAAACAACTATTACAACCAACAAGAAACATGAAAGCTTGTAATAGATATCTATTAAAACTAACAAAAAAATAATAGCTAAAATTAGGCATCTACGACAACAGACAAATAAGAAAAGTTATAATAGACATTTATTACAAATGTCAAAATAACGGTTTTTGTTGAAAATAAGTTAATTACAACTTTCTAGAAAAAAGGTTGTAAAAACCTTTATTACAATTGTTATTTTCTGATAGTAGTGTTTTTATTACAGTGATACACTGTCCATTATATAGAAGGTAACATTACATTAGCAATTCATATTCTTTTTCAAAAGAGGTTGAATCTTTGGAATGACCTTATAAGACAACCCATATGATAGGGGCAATGATTATGTGGTGTTGAATAGTGCATTTTCATGTACTATATAATAGTAATGTAAATTAATCGTATAATGCGGTAGGACATGTTGGTAACATCATGTTGGAAATTGTTTTAAAACAAAAGGATGAATTGTTAAAAATAGAATAAGTGTTAGATGGCTCATATATATGAATAGTCCCACATCATGGACTATATGAAAGAAGCAAAGTATTTATATTTGTTTCTTAGAAGACATGTTAGGGCCCTGGGGCTCCCAATATATGCTTTGTTGTGAGGAGGGAGCCCATGCATGATCATGACCACCACACACACGCGTGCGACCGACTGACTCGACCCGACCCGACTCGGCTCGCTTCGGTTCGGTTTCGGGCTTGGGCCTTGGCTTGGTGGTGTAGACAATTATATTTTTGGACCAAAAATTGGGCTTGGGCTTGGGTTTAGGCCTTGGCTTGGTGGTGTAGACACTTATATTTTTGGACATGGTAAATTTGATTTGCTTTTTTTGCCAACCGTCTCCCACTACCTAGTAAACCATTCGACACATTTATTTTCCATCTATAATAATTCATTTTTAGACAAGAATTAAACACCGAACAACATTCTTCTTCCTACGCCATTAAAAAAAGAGTAGTTATTTTATTTCGAAAGTGCAAATCTGCACTGGTTTGTTGTGCAAGAAAATCGGTTATTACTCTTCAAGGATGTTTTATCCAAAAGGTGTCGAAGATTGAGAACGACTAGTTTGCACCTCTGACAAGATCACCAAATCGTCTTCAAGAGAGTGACGAAGTACATGATTCTGCCATTGTTTCCTAACAATTTGAAGACTATCTGAAACAATGGCTTTGACTACTACCCTCGATGACATTGCTCCTCTCTCTGCTTTCCAGATCCCACTCGTCATTGCTGTCCCATTCAGATTCGAAGTTCTGCAATTCAAGCGATGACGTAAGAATATGGAATTCAATCTTACGATGAGAAAGGTGGTAGTTGCGTTGACCGCTGACAAACCGCAGCTGCCTGACAAACCTAACAAAGCTGATGCAAGACACATGGCTTCCTGGAATGAACAATCGAACCAGCCGCAGACCTAGACTGAGCAGGACTATCTATGCAAAAATTTCTTACTTAACGACCTTAGCAATGACCTGTACGACTACTACAACTCGGATGACAAGACAATGAAGGAGATCATAGAAGCGCCGAAGAAGAAGTATAACCCATATGAGGAAGGGGCAAAGAAGTATGCTGTCAGTCGTTACCTCAAGTACCAGATGACAAATGACAGGTCAGTAGACATGCAGTCCCATGAGCTTCAGCAAATAGCTCATGATATCATCTCCAAAGGTATAGCGTTAGACAAATAATTTAAAGTTATTGTGATTATTGACAAATTGCCCTCAAGATGGAAAGACTTTAAGAATGTACTAAGGCACAAGACTAAGGAATTTTCCTTAGAGAGCTTGATCACTTGCCTACGTATTGAGGATTAGGCACGCAAACAATACCAGAAAGAGTAAGTGTTGGTTGTCACAAACAACAACACTAAAAAGACCAAACCCGCAGTTCCGAAACCGAACCAGAAATCCTTCAAGAATCAAAACCTATGCAACAAACAGATTGGGAATCTGCAAGGAAACCAGAAAGGATAGCGGTGACCACCCCAAAAGAATGATTATGGATAGTTGTTTCTATGTTACAACTGTGGAAAACCAGGTCATATGGCACGAAAGTGTCGAAATAGATCAGGCTCTGCACCGTAGGCTAACCTGGCTGAGGAGCCTTTTACAGCTATGATTGATATATTCACTACATATACGACTGTTGATGATCAGAAAGTGTTGTTGGGAGATTCTCACAACACTAAAGTTGCTGGAGTTGGAAATGTGAAAATCAAGTTTACCTCTGGAAAGACAGTGATTCTACAAGATGTTATGCATACTCCAGAGATGAGGAAGAATCTGTTTTGTGGCTTTCTTCTTAATAAGGCTGTCTTTACTCAAATTATTGGGGCCGATTTGTATACCTTAACTTATAAGGGGGCTTTTGTGGGAAAGAGTTATGCTCGTAAAGGGATGTTTAAGTTGAATGCTGAATCCAATAAAGTGACTAATTCTACTTATATGTTGTGTGATTTTAGTATTTGGCACTCTAGATTATGTCATGTTAATAAATGAATAATTCATAACAAGAGCACATTACATATGATTCCTAAAATGTCAGAATTTGAACTTGATAATTGTGAATTCCATACTCAAGCTAAAATCACAAAGAAACCTCACAAATCTGTTGAAAGAGTATTTGAACCCTTAGACTTGATTCATTCTGATATATGTGAACTTGATGGCACTTTGACTAGACATGGACATCTTTGTTTTATCACTTTTATTGATGACTGTTCTGATTTCACCTATATATAACTTATGAAAAATTAAAGTGGTGCATTTGACATGTTTAAAACACTTAAAACTGAAATTGAGAATCAAACAAATAAGAAAATTAAGAGACTTCATAGTGATAGAGGAACAGAATATGAATCTACTTCAATTCTGGATTTCTATAAACTACATGGTATTATACATGAAAGAACTGTGCCTTATTCACTGGAAATGAATGGTAAAGCTGAAAGAAAAATTAGGACCTTTACCGAATTAGTAGTTGCCATTTTATTAAACTCTGGTGCAGCAAAACATTGGTGGGGGATATATTATTAATTGTATGCTTTGTTTTGAATAGAATCCATAAATCTAAGAATAAAATTTCACCTTATGAAATTTTGAAGAATCATAAACCCAATGTGTCCTACTTTAGAACTTGGGGGTGTTTAGCAAATGTTCGCATTCCAGACCCTAAAGAATAAAATTGGCAAGTAGAGCATATGAATTTGTATTTATAAGCTATGCTATTAATAGTGAAGCATACAGAATTTATGACCTAAATACACATAATATAATTGAATCAAATGATCCTGGTTTTTATGAAATAAATTTTCCTTTTAAATTAAGGAATAGTGGAAACACTTCAAGTATGCCTATTAGAACATGACTTAATGAAAATTCTGAAACTGAACCTAGAAGAAGTAAAAGAGCAAGATCCGTAAAAGATTTTTGTCCATATTTTTTGTGCTTTTACAATGGAGGAGGATCCCTTAAACATTCAAGAGGCCTTATTTTCTTTAGATGCCGAATTTTGGCAAGAGGCTACAAATGAAGAGACGGATTCTTTGTAATTCAATCAGACTTGGCACTTGGTCGATGTAATGACTCGTATTTTTACGGTATATTAAATAATTTATTTAATTATTTAAATAATGGTTTGGTAATTTAAAATGATCAGAATTAAATAATATTGAATATTTAATTAGTATAAATAATAGAACAATATATTTAAATTCTGAAATAGCCGGAAATAGTGGAATTCACGATATTGTGTGAATTGGATTAATTATAATATATAATTCAGTATAGAGTTGAATTATATTAACGAATATATTATATAAACGACAGTCGAACGTATAATTATATTATAATTATAATCTAGCTCCAAATGGCGCTGCAGTTCATAATTTGGCGATTCGAACTTTAAACGAATATACGGAATCCGTTTTAAGTCGGATTTCTGTGAAACAAGAAATGTTCGGAGCCGGTGAATTATATTTTTCTAATGGAAGAGAAAAATCGGGATTTCGTCGTGAAGATTTTGAGTTATGTCCAAATCAAATTTTAAAATAGTCGCTATGGAATTCCTTTATAATTTATAACGTTTTATTTGTATTATAATGGATTTACAATATAAATTGAATACTGATTTAATCTGGGTTTGAAATGTCGAGTTATCAAAGTCAGAAAGGAATATTTTGGGGCTGTATGATATTCTAGTGTGAATATGTACGATAATATTTATTTATATATATTTAATTTAATTATTTTTAAATATGTTTAATATATAAATGGGTTTATTTAGAGCTTTAAAAATAGCCAGTTTTGCAAATGACCTCCGTTTCCGATGAAACTAATTTTGTTGGATCCGCAATATTAAATTATTGCTAGATTTCAATTTCCAAGATTTTTGGGGTCAGTATGTGGCTGTGCGAGATTTTTATCTAAAAAATAGTCAATAATTTGACTTTGAAAATACGCTGTGTTAGAAAATGGAGTCGGAATTTGATGAAACAAGTTTCTTTGGGTCTGTAATGTCAAAATGTAGGTGTATGTCCATTTTCTTGATTTTTGGGTATCGTATGTGATCATATGAATTTTTAAATGTTAAACGGAAGTAATAGTTCAATAAATAAAATATAATAATCAAATATTAAAATATTTAAAATATGCTACAAATACACTAAACTTATCACAAACCCTAAAAATTATTTTCCACGGTCAAACAAACGCGCCTCCATCATTTTTCCACCGTAAGTAATTTCGATCCTCAAATAATTCATGAAAAAAATCAAAATAAATTCCTTAAATCATGCTAAGCGTATTTTTGGATCCCTGTAAGCTTTCTCTTCATACTGGTATACCAGTTGCTGAGTTCGATTTCGAACTCGCGCGCAGAAATATTATAGAGGCGAGCTAGGGTTCATAATTTCAGGTTTATAAGCATCGATTTAAGGTTTGGATGTTAGAGCTGGACTCGTGGCATGATTTCGCACCTATTCGGATAAATTGAGGAATTTTGGTGAGTATAACTGTCGATCAATTTACAGTGTTGACTGCGAGATGACGGAGAAGGAAAATCGCTGGGAGCATGTGAGTTTAATGGGTTAGCATGAGAAGAAGGCGATCGTGAAAGAGTTCGATGTGGTGAAACTTGTTTGTGGTATTCGGTAGTGGGTAAGGAATAGTCGGTGATAAGGAGAGGCCGTTCATCGCGACAGGAGAATGAGATCTGAGTTCTTCGATGTAAGGGAATGGAGATCGAGAGTGAGGATTCGAGGGTTGGTAGATGGAGATTTTGACGAGAATCATGAGGGTGGTTTTAGTTTGCAAACCGGTAAAGTAGAAAAGGAGCAGTGGAGCTCGGAATCATGGGAATGGCTGTTGAATGAGGAGTGGGCCGTAATTCTTACTACCGGGGAAGAAAAAATTGGTGGGAGGCCGATTTGGGTATGGGGTGTTTGGGCCGGTTAAAGTTAATGGTGAGGCACGGTTTTTAAGTAAATAAAGTTTTAATTGAAATTTATAGTGTATAAATTTATAACCATGATATCTTTTCCATACGGTACCAGAATTCAGCGAAACGAGATCCGTTGGGATCGTACGGACGGGCGCTACGCAATGAAACTGACTGGGAGTGAATTGAAGCTCATTACAATTTATAGCGAAATAAATTGTCAGTCTGAATCAACCGATGGTTATCGTTATTTAACGATGATCGTCCAATGTGAGTAAATCTCACCAACTCTGTACAGTTTATATTTTTATAAAATATAATCTAGTAATGATAAATGAGGATTGATTGTTGTGTGTTGATTGTTTGATTGAATTGCTGAATGATTGGTTGAAATTATAGATAATGATATATATATATATATAAACCTTTAATCAAATGTTGATTCTGTTTATTATAATAATTCATATCGAAATGAAATTGATGTTATTATATTGTTTAACATCTGTGGATGCAGGGAAACAGGTCGGAGGAATCCAACTGGATTCCTCAACATTTATTTTACTGTTTTTCATATATTGTAATATATGATGTGATATAAAATCTATTGTTGATTATGTGTGTTTGAATGGTATCGATCGTTGTTATTTGGTATTTCAAATACCATATATAATACTGGAATTAAAAAGGAATTTAAAAGTGGATATTGAATAGAAAAGGAAATATTTGTAAAACAAATATTAAAGGAAATATTTATTTAGAAAATAAATGGAATTATAAAGGAAATATTTATGAAATAAATATGATATTGAAAAGCGGAATATTTATATGAAATAAATAGGATATTGAAAAGGAAATATTTGGAAAATGAATAGAGTTTTATAAAAAGAGAATTTTACATTAGGAAGGTTTAGACCCGTGCTTCGCATACGGGTGTAAGATGATATTGATTTAAAGTAAATATTTTGCGAATAAAATATTATAAAAGAATTTGGGGTTTGAATTAGGAATTTAAATGGAATTAATGAAATTAGTACTGATTGGAAATTAGTTGAATTGGATGACTTTCTGGGTATCGATCTAATGTTGGTTTCGGCCTTCGGGGTTAATACATAAGGGGTTGTTCTCTTACTAGTTTATAGTTAGAGACTAATAGAGGTGGGAAGATATTGAAGCGTGAATTAGAAGTGAAAACATTTTCCAAAGTTAATAACGTATATTTTCTAAAATTAGAAAATAAGGATTTGATGAATAAATGGAAACGAGAAATGGGGAAATGAATAAATGTTGATTGATGATTGATCGATAGAATTTCCATCTGGAAATAATATCGTTGTTTGCGCACATGTTTTCCTTTGATAGTTAAATCACCAACTTTCAAAGATTTTGACCATTTCCGTTGTCAATACGGAGAGACCGGGATCAGATATATTATCTGAAAACCACTCCATATGGCATTAGCGTTGCGAATCAAATATGATGAAGATAATTGAAGACGGAGTTATGCAAGGGTTGTCCTGTTTACAGAATAGTACCTTTGGTTTGTCCAGTCCCAGGACAACCAATATGGATGAATGTTTGACAGAGTATGTCTGGTAGATCGCGTAAGTTGATCGTTTCAAATGTATTTACGTTGGTGGCGGAGGAATTCATTTCCCTTAGCTTATACCCGTGGTATTTTTGGGGAAATCAATTTGTGTTTTGACGGGTATGACGATGTGGCATTCAAAGTAAATGAAGGAGTGATCTGTTAAAAGATACGTTATGACCTCAAGCCTCATCAACTTGGAAATGACAGAAATCGGCTAAGCCGCTTGGCTAAGTGGGTCGCACCCAATTAGGGTATATTGTCACCATCTAGAACATATTCATATTTGTTACTTCTTTCAATCCTGTATCTCCCGGGAATGGTTATGTTGGTATACCAACCGTAAGGTGACAATATATTTGGAACATTCAAGCGAAATGAATGGCCAGTCATGTGTGGCCAAGTTGCAAGATGTTCTTGTTGAACTCCAGTGTATCGCTTCTAGAGTACACTGATCGGAAGGTGATTTCATACCTTGTCATAGGTGGAAAATCCATTACCCAATAAGCACCCGCGGTGTTTGATTGCATATAATATATGTGGAACGTGAGATGAAAGTGTTTCCACTAGATTGCTATTTATCTGATTTAGACATTATTATAATATCAAAAGAGTATGGATTTTAAAAGATTGTTTTGGGTTATCGTAAAGTAAAAACCATCCGTGTTTATGTGTGGATCGGTCTTACGATTATTCTTTCTTTTAAAAAGGATTTTAAAAGTTAAACAAACGGTTGGAGTTTACTCACACCAATCACATGACTGACCCAGAGTTTATTTTGTTTTGTTTTCCCTAAACTCTTGGTTGCCCAATTTTGTATGGGCAGTCAAGTAGTCGGGATTTTACAGGTACTTGAAGAGTTGGAGCAGGAGGCTTCAGGATTATATAGATTGTTATTTCCGCAGTGTTGTAAATGTTATACTCTAATAATGGTATTGTATACAGATACTATTTTATTTCAAAGTTATGTTATGAAATATATTTATTCGTTCCGCTGTGAGATTCGTGTTTACTCTGATGTTGTATGTTCTTATTCTATTATAAGTTTCTATCTTATCTATTCTCACCCTCTAATTTCTTTCATGGACTATCCGGTATTTCCGATACTTGAATAGTCAACATTGATTTTATGTCGGTTACTCAGGGTCGCGAAAACCCGGGTTGTTATAGTGGTATCAGAGCTTAAGGTTAAGTAATTACCTTGGCTCTGTGGCGTAACTCAGTAGAGATGGGGTTAGAAATACCCTAGATTGAGTTTGAGTGTATATATACGAGTGAACGTATTTATTATTCAGTATAAAATGGTTTTATATTGTGAAGAATTATTGATTGAGTTGTTTATGAGTTCTGGTCGATCAGTTTGATCCACTGAATCAGAAGGATTTTCTAAACACTTGAATACAATGAACCGTCACAGTATGTTTTGAAAGGAGGGTAAATGAAATAATTTTACCCAAATATATTTTGATATGGAAAAACTGGAATTTTTATAATATACTAGATGTGTTCATTGTTATTATAATCGAATGAGATTATAATTGGAATGGATATATAAATAGCCAATCAGAATTCATATAAGTGTAATATATGAAATCAGATGAACTAAATCTGGATTAAAATCAAAATTTGGAACTAAAATTCCGAAAACATGAAAAGTGTTTGTAAGTGGAACTGAATTAAGTATAAGAGAATTTTTAAATCTTGGGAGATTTTAGAAATGTTTTCCAAGCATTGGGAATAGTATTTTGAAATAGATTTCAAAATGGAAGCATTTAGAAATAGTTTTAAAAAGTGATATAGAATTGAACTCACTTTTATCACTGGAAAATAAATTCTGATGATGACCGCTGCATCTTCAGTGTTCATTTTCGAGTTGCTAAGTGACAGATTACTACCAAGGATTTTGTTTTTGAATTGAGATAGGAAAATATCGAATTAGATTGGATTAGAGATAATATGAAATGGATTTTGACTGGTAAGTTAGAAGTTGAAATGAATATTGGAATCTGAGTTAAGAACAGAGTTTGGCTTGGGTATAACCGAATGATTGGGATGACATTGGTATATGCAGAATTGATAACACATGGAAAGGATATATTGATATGCCCGACAAAAAGGTACCAGTTTATATTATATATGGGTTTGAGATTTTGATGAGTCGAATTGGCAAGCCGCTTGGCTGTTTGATTTTCTTTTGGGTTGAAGAAGGCCTAGAGAGGCGAGTTGTAGTTGTACCGATTGACCAGTACAAAGGAGGTGCTGGAAAAAAGTTTTGAAACGTTAAGGTGTTAGAAAATTTTCAGGATTTTTGAAAATTTTCGGTAGCAGGAATGAATAAATATTTAATTGAAATTAAATTGGTTCAGTTGAAACTGAAGTTAAGAAGTAAACAAATAATTTTTAACCCGGTTAATAGGGTTTGTTTTCTACCTTAGCAATTACGAGGATGAAATTATATTAAGGGGAGAAGAATGTAGTGACCCATATTTTTACGGTATATTAAATAATTTATTTAATTATTTAAATAATGGTTTCGTAATTTAAAATGATCAGAATTAAATAATATTGAATATTTAATTAGTATAAATAATAGAACAATATAATTAAATTCCAAAATAGTCGGGAATAGTGGAATTCACGATATTGTGTGAATTCGATTACTTATAATATATAATTCAGTATAGAGTTGAATTACATTAACGAATATATTATATAAACGACAGTCGAACGTATAATTATAATTGTTATAATCGAGCTCCAAATGGCGCTACCGTTTGTAGTTTGGTGATTCGAACTTTAAACGAATATACAGAATCCGTTTTAAGTCGGATTTCTGTGAAACAAGAAACGTTCAGAGCCGGCGAAGTATATTTTTTAATGGAAGAGAAAAATCGGGATTTCGTCGTGTAGATTTTGAGTTATGTCCAAATCAAATTTTAAAATAGTCGCTATGGAATTCCTTTATAATTTATAATGATTTATTTATATTATAATTGGATTTACAATATAAATTGAATACTGATTTAATCTGGATTTGAAATGTCGAGTTATCAAAGTCAAAAAGGAATATTTTGGGGTTGTATGATATTCTAGTGTGAATATGTATGATAAAATTTATTTATATATATTTAATTTGATTATTTTTAAATATATTTAATATTTAAATTGGTTTATTTAGAGCTTTAAAAATAGCCAGATTTGCAAATGACCTCCGTTTTCGATGAAACTAATTTTGTTGGATCCATAATATTAAATTATTGCTAGATTTCAATTTCCGTGATTTTTGGGGTCAGTATGTGGCCGTGCAAGATTTTTATCTGAAAAATTGTCAATAATTTGACTTTAAAAATACATTGTGTGAGCAAATGGAGTCGGAATATGACGAAACAAGTTTCGTTGGGTCTGTAATGTCAAAATGTTGGTGTATGTCCATTTTCATGATTTTTGGGTATCGTATGTGATCATACGAATTTTTAAATGCTAAATGGAATTAACGGTTCAATAAAATAAATATAATAGTCAAATATTAAAATATTTAAAATATGCTATAAATACCCTGAACTTATCACAAACCCTAAAAAGTATTTTCCATGGTTAAACAAATGCGCCTCCATTATTAGTCCACTGTAAGTAATTCCAATCCTCAAATAATTCATGAAACAATTCAGAATAAATTCCTTAAATCAAGCTAAGTGTATTTTTGGATCCCTGTAGGCTTTTTCTTCACACTCGTATACCATTTGCTGAGTTCGATTTCGAACTCGTGTGCAGAAATATTATAGAGGCGAGCTAGGGTTCATAATTTCAGGTTTTATAAGCTTTGATTCAAGGTTTGGATGTTAGAGCTGGACTCGTGGCATGATTTCTTACCTATTCAGATAAATTGAGGAATTTTGGTGAGTATGACTATCGATCATTGTACAGTGTTGACTGCAAGATGACGGAGAAGGAAAATCGCCTGGAGCGTGCGAGTTTAACGGGTTAGCATGAGAAGAAGGCAATCGAGAAGGAGTTCAATATGGTGAAAGTTGTTTGTGGTATTCGGTAGGGGGGAAGGAACAGTCGGTGATAAGGAGAGGCCGTTCATCGCGATAGGAGAATTAGATCCGAGTTCTTCGATGCGAGGGAATGGAGATTGAGCGTGAGGATTAGAGGGTTGGTAGATGGAGATTTTGACGAGAATCATGAGGGTGGTTTTAGTTTGTAAATTGGTGAAGTAGAAAAGGAGCAGTGAAGCTCGGAATCTTGGGAATGGCTGTTGAATGAGGAGTGGGTCGTAATTCTTACTATCGGGGAAGAAGAAATTGGTGGGAGGCCGATTTGGGTATGGGGAGTTTGGGCCGGTTAAAGTTAATGGTGAGGCCCGGTTTTTAAGTAAATAAAGTTTTAATTGAAATTTATAGTGTATAAATTTATAACCATTATAACTTTTCCATACGGTACCAGAATTCAGCGAAACGAGATCCATTGGGATCGTATGGACGGGTGCTACACAATGAAACTGACTGGGAGTGAATTGAAGCTCGTTACAATTTATAGCGAAATAAATTGTTGGTCTGAATCAACCGATGGTTATCGTTATTTAACTATGATCGTCCAATGTGAGTAAATCTCACCAACTCTGTACAGTTTATATTTTTATAAAATATAATCTAGTAATGATAAATGATGATTGATTGTTGTGTGTTGATTGTTTGATTGAATTGTTGAATGATTGATTGAAATTAAATATAACGATATATATATATATATAAATCGTTAATCAAATGTTGATTCTGTTTATCAGAATATTTCATATCGAAATGAAATCGGTGTTATTATATTGTTTAACATCTGTGGATGCAAGGAAACAGGTCGGAGGAATCCAACTGGATTCCTCAACATTTATTTTACTATTTTTATATATTGTAATATATGATGTGATATAAAACTATTGTTGATTATGTGTGTTTGAATGATATCGAACATTGTTATTTGGTATTTTAAATACCATATATAATACTGGAATTAAAAAGGAATTTCAAGGTGGATATTGAATAGAAAAGGAAATATTTGTAAAACAAATATAAAAGGAAATATTTATTTAGAAAATAAATGGAATAATAAGGGAAATATTTATGAAATAAATATGATATTGAAAAGGGGAATATTTATATAAAATAAATAGGATATTGAAAAGGAAATATTTGGAAAATGAATAGAGTTTTATAAAAAGAGAATTTTACATTAGGAAGGTTTAGACCCGTGCTCCGCACACGGGTGTAACATGATATTGATTTAAAGTAAATATTTTGCGAATAAAATATTATAAAGGAATTTGTGGTTTGAATTAGGAATTTAAATGGAATTACTGAAATTAGTACTGACTGGAAATTAGTTGAATTGAATGACTTTCTGGGTATCGATCTGATGTTGGTTTCGGCCTTCAGGGTTAATACGTAGGGGGTTGTTCTCTTACTAGTTTATAGTTAGAGACTGACAGAGGTTGGAAGATATTGATGCGTGAATTAAAAGTGGAAACATTTTCCAAAGTTAATAACGTATATTTTCTATAATTAGAAAATAATGATTTGATGAATATATGGAAACGAGAAATGGGGAAATGAATAAATATTGATTGATGATTGATCGATAGAATTTCCATCTAGAAATAATATCATTGTTTTCATACATGTTTTCCTTTGATAGTTAAATCACCGACTATCGAAGATTTTGACCATTTCCGTTGTCAATACAGGGAGACCGGGATCAGATATATTATCTGAAAACCACTCCGTATGGCATTAGCGTTGCGAATCAAATTTGATGAAGATAATTGAAGACGGAATTATGCAAGGGCTGTCCTACTTACAGAATAGTACCTTTGGTTTGTCCTGTCCCAGGACAACCAGTATGGATGAATGTTTGATAGAGTATGTCTGGTAGATCGCGTAAGTTGATCGTTTCAAACGTATTTACGTTGGTGGCGGAGGAATTCGTTTCTCTTAGCTTATACCCATGATATTTTTGGGGAAATCAATTTGTGATTTAACGGGTATGACGATGTGGCATTCAAAGTAAATGAAGGAGTGATCTGTTAAAAGATACGTTATGGCCTCAAGCCTCATCAATTGGGAAATGACATAAATCGGGCAGGCAGCATGGCTAAGTGGGTCACACCCAATTAGGGTATATTGTCACCATCTAGAGAATATTCATATTTGTTACTTCTTTCAATTCTGTATCTCCAGGGAACAATTATGTTGGTATACCAACCGTAAGGTGACAATATATTCGGAACATTCAAGCGAAATGAATGGCCGGTCATGTGTGGCCGAGTTGCAAGATGTTCTTGTTGAACTTCAGTGTATCGCTTCTAGAGTACACTAATCGGAAGGTGGTTCCATACCTTGTCATAGTTGGAAATCCATTACCCAATAAGTGCCGGTGGTGTTTGATTGTATATAATATATGTGGAACGTGAGATGAAAGCGTTTCCACTAGATTGCTATTTATCTGATTTAGACATTAGTATAATATCAGAAGAGTATGGATTTTAAAAGATTGTTTTGGGTTATCGTGAAGTAAAAACCATCCGTGTTTATGTGTGGATCGGTCTTACGATTATTCTTTCTTTTAAAAAGGATTTTAAAAGTTAAACAAATGGTTGAAGTTTACTCACACCAGTCACATGACTGACCCAGAGTTTATTTTTTTTTGTTTTCCCTAAAATCTTGGGTGCCGATTTTGTACGAGCAGTTAAGTAGTCGGGATTTTACAGATACTTGAAGAGCTACAGCAGGAGGCTTAAGGATTATATAGATTGTTATTTCCGCTGTGTTGTAAGTTATACTCTAATAATGGTATTGTATACAGATACTATTTTATTTCAAAATTATGTTATTAAATATATTTATTTGTTCCGCTATGAGATTCGTGTTTACTCTGATGTTGTATGTTCTTCTTCTATTCTAAGTTTCTATCTTATCTATTCTCACCCTCTAATTTCTTTCATGGACTATCCGGTATTTCCGATGCTTGAATAGTCGACATTGAGTTTATGTCGGTTACTCAGGGGCGCGAAAACCCGGGTCATTACGGTTGATTTAACCCCTGATTGTGAATCTATAGGCTGTAAATGGGTGCTCAAAAGAAATTAAAGCCTGATGGCACTGTCGATAAATATAAAGCCTGTCTAGTATAGGTTTTAAACAAAGAGAAAATGTAGATTTCTTCGACACTTTTTCACCTGTAACTAGAATTACATCCATTCAGCTATTAGTCTCACTTGCTTCTATTCATAATTTATCAATACACCAAATGGATATTAAAACCGCTTTTTTAAACGATGAGTGTAACGACCCGCATCCTACGCACCATAGGATCGTAGAATATTTATTTCTTTCACATACGAAGTCGTATTGTCCTGTAACTTTGGTAAACGACTATTGGGGTCATTTCCCATGTTCATGATTTTTCCCGATTTTTAAATGACCATTTTACCCCTAGTTGGCACTGTTTTGGCCATAACTTTTGACTGGAAATGGAATTTGACCTGTAACCACCTCCATTGGCTTCGGATGATGGTTTCTATTTCCGTAGAGTGGTCACATTAGCCAAACGGACTTACCGTTTGGGAGATATGGCTGAAACAAGTTTCAGATGGTGAAAAACAGCTTAATTGGGCCTAACCGGGTGATTAACAGCTAGGCCCAAGGGGAATTTCGGGTTTAGGGGTATATAGGGGCTGATTAGGGTTAGAAAACATTTCTTTAGACATTTTCCAGCCGCCACTTTCATCCTTAGACACTCTAACAATGGCTTCCTACATCTAAAACACCCCAAATCACTCTCTAACTGAAGATTAGGCTTAGCAACATCAAATTAAGAAGAAAAAGCACCAAAGCAAGGTTAGAGCTGCTGTTGGACATCAGTATTCGCCCCAAATCAGAGAAGTTTCAGATCTGAGAATTTTATTTGAGGCCAAGGTGAGTGATAGCATCATTTTGACACTAATTACAGTTAATTAAGGGTGATTAGTGAAGATTAGCCAATTTATACACTAATAAATTCTGGAAAAATGTTTAGAAATTCGTAAATAATATTTTATGCCTCTGTTAGAAATTTGGTTCGATTTGATTAAGTTTTGTTAACCCTATGATTAGTTTTACTTAAACATGCTTAAGGGAAAATAAGGAGTTTTGACCACTCTTGATCCATTTTGATTCATTGGAATGGTTGTTTGTTGTTTGTGGTTGCTATTACATACTGCTATGACTCTATGGTGTGTTTTATGATTGATTAGAAGTGTTAGATTTGTCAAAAACGCCGTCGAATGGCGTAAACTGCTCGCTGGAAGAACTGCAGGAAGTCAGCCTGAACCGGACCGGATCGGTGGAAGTAAGGGCGATCCGATCCGATGGTGCGATCCGATCCGATGGTGCGATCCGATCCGATCCATCGATGCTTGAAGACTCCGATCCGACGATAGCGACCAATCAGACCTGCTCTTGTGGGAGACTCCGATCCGATGGCGCGATACGATCCGATCTGATCAAGGCTTCGCGAGACAATCCGTGTTGCTTCACGAAGAGGAGCCCGAACCAAACCAGTTAGGTGACCACGATCCGAACCACTCGTGAGCAGAAAGTGTGACCCGAACCGGTGTGCTTGGGGGAGGCCGATCCGAACCGCTACCAGATGGACACCACGAACCGCACCGCGTTGATGATGGGGAGCTAAAGGCCGAACCGAACCGATGGCAATGAGGGGATCCGAACCGATCCGGTGATGACAGAAACTCGAGATGCAAAGGAAGCCCAAATGAGAAGTTAGAGCTCAAGATTCAGATGGGAATCAACAAGTTCGCTTCATGGTTGGGTTTTTCTGCGGGGCGCGTGCCAAGGGGTTATCGACGTCTATAGCTTTGGACCACTATGGTAGGAGGTACGAAGGCGGATTCAGGGCCATTATGGCATCGGTAGGACCAAGGGATACAACCAATGAAGTGGGTCATTGAAATGTTTGGTCATGACTCCATATGTTTAGCTTGGTCATAGCAGGGTTTCTACAAGTCGGGATTCGTCGTTACCTCAGTTTGTCTAGTGTTCCAAAGTGGTAGACGCCGTACGCTTTACGCACTGAGTGAGAGATGTGAGGATGGTTGCTATGGATGATTTGTTTGCTATCACTGTGACATGCACACCCCACCCCCGTATTCTTACACTATTTATTATGGCACCTTGGAGTATTGTGCGGTATGTGGTACTAACTCTTTGGTTGCAGGTCCAAGTTCAGGTATGGTTTAGTATACCTGTTATTATTCTGTTTAGATGCTTATCGCTCATACCAGGCTTTATGTCTGACCCAGAGTTTTATGTCTCCTCTTATTACTCTGGATGCTCACACGAGCAGACTAGAGACAGGTTGGCTGGTGATGCACGGGTAGATGATCCGGAGACGAGCAAGAGGCTTCCACGTAATATATATATAATATTCTCCCTGTGTTGTTGAAGATCACTGCTTGGGCATTGGTGGTGCATCTTCTACTTTAGCTTTCTTTTGTTTAGAGACAGTAAATTTGGAAAATTGTAATAAGCTGTATATGGATTTCCGCTGCTCTGATGATTGATGTTGATTTTAGTTATCAGCTTATGCACTGTCTCACCTGCTTTATGTCAAGTATGTTGTTAATATATTTTATTCCATGCGCTGTGAGACATTCTACAGGTCCCTTGATTAGTTCATTCCCTTCTTTCCTTTCTTTGACGACCGTTCCGTGCCAGTCGGGACATGTGTACAGCGCACTTCCGGAGGAAATGTAGGCTGCTGCGGGGCGGGCCGTCACACTTGGTATCAGAGCTCCAGGTTGCGTAGTTAACCTAGGGAAGTTATCAGGGAGAGATAATATACGTACACGAGAGAGCGTATTTGTGATTATTTTATTTTTAAAAGCTATATATATATACTATTAGTAGTATAAAGATGAAGTCGTACTGCACTAGCACCACTATGGAGTCGTTAATCGTTTCCTTTTTCAGATTGACGATGAGCCGATATGTTAGAGGTACCGGTAGAGGGGCCAATAATGGGAATGCTGCTGACATGAGGACGATGTTTACTGACCTCATGAGAGAGATGCTTAGAGATGTACAGAGAGCAGCCCCCAATGGTGGAAATGGTGGTGGTCCAATGGTGCAGGCGCCAAGAGTCAACTTCGCCAAGCTGAATAAGGATTATACTAGTCTTGGTGGGAAGCAGTTCCACGGAACGGAGTCGGCTACGGATGTTCAGGATTGGGTGGATAGTTGCGAACGTATCTTCGAGGATTTGGGTATCGAGGATGCGATGAAGAGAAAGCTAGCGTCCCGTCAGCTGCAAGGGCGGGCAATGAATTGGTGGAATGCTATAAAGGCAGCTACTCCTGAAGATCAGATTACTTGGGAGCAGTTTAAGGCTCGCTTTAGCGAGAAGTTCATTCCAGCTGCTCAGAAGTCAGTGCTGTTTAAGAAGTTCTTGGAGCTCAAGCAGAATGGCAGAGCTGTCTCGGAGTATATTGCCGAATTTGACACTTTGTCAAAATATGGGTTATCTCTTATTGATACTGCCGAGAAAAAGAATGAGAAATTCATAACTGGTTTGGATCAGTACTTGGGGGAAAAACTTATTAACCACATCGATGAGACGTTTGAATCGATTGTGGGGAAAGCATTAAGATCAGAAAGTCTCTATCCTAAGTCGAAGACTGAGGTTGCATCTGCAGATGAGCCAAAGCCACAAGCAAGTGGTGGAGGCAAGGGTGGTTCCCAGAATAAGAGGAAGCAGAACCAAGCTAAGGATGGCCAGAAGAAAAAGAATAAGCAAGATGTGGAGTGCTTCAGCTGTGGTAAGAAGGGCCATTATGCTAGTAATTGTCGGGCCAAGCCAGCGGATAGGAAGTGCTTCAACTGTGGCCAAATGGGACATCACAAGGACAAGTGTCCACAGCCCCCTAAAGAAAAGCAAATGGTGAAAGCCTACGCTCTTAATGATATTCCTTCTTCGTCGAATGCCCCAACAGCGGCGGAGAAGGGAAAGAATGTTGTCATTCAAGGTATGCTTTCTGTTTATGATGTTCCTGTTAGAGTTTTGTTTGATACCGGAGCTTCCAGTTCTTTCATATCTAGTGACCTGGTAGATAGGTTGGGGTTGGAGCCCGAGATTGTCGATAGACCTTTAGTAGTGACGAACCCGATTGGTGGTTCGACTAGCCTTAGCATGATTTGTCGTGATGTGGTCCTATCGAGTCATGGATGCATGTTCGTTTGTGATTGCTTTGTTTTGGGCTTTACTGGGTTTGGCATTATTTTGGGAGTAGATTGGCTCCAAAGATACGGGGTGGTGGTAGACTGTGAGGGCTTGTTGGTGACAGCTAGAGCGGATGATGGGCGGAGGATAGTGTTTTGTGGTCTACCCAGTAAGGGGGTATTGGCTAGTTTTCTAAACTCCCTCGACATTCCGCATAGTGAGTTGTCAGGTTTGCCCGTGGTTGGCCAGTATCCGGATGTTTTCGAAGAAGTGACCGGACTTCCACCACACCGAGAGATTGAGTTTCGTATTGATTTGGTAAAGGATGCCAGGCCTATAGTGATGCCACTTCGTCGTATGGCACCAAGGGAGCAACGAGAGCTCGAGGTGCAAGTCAGCGATCTTTTGAAGAAGGGATTTATCAGAAGGAGTGTTTCTGAATGGGGAGCACCAGTTGTGTTTGCTACCAAGGCGGATGGTTCCCTTCGTTTGTGTGTAGACTACCGCGAGTTGAATAAAGTGACGAGGAAGAATAAGTATCCTCTACCGCGGATAGATGATTTGTTCGATCAGTTGAGTGGCGCGAGAATATTTTCTCAGTTGGATCTCGCGACAGGTTTTCATTAGCTTAGAGTGGAAGCTGAGAGTATAGCTAAAACGGCATTTCGAACGCCGTCTGGATTTTATGAATGGTTGGTTATGCCATTTGGGCTGACTAATGCCCCGACATATTTTGTGGATCTTATGAATAGGGTATTCAGAGATCAGTTGAATAAGTCTGTCCTTGTGTTCGTTGATGATATTTTGGTTTATTCGAGGACAGAGGAAGAACACAAGGAACATTTGAGAGTAGCGATGGAGGTGTTGAGAAAACACCAATTGAAAGCAAAGTTTTCTAAGTGTCACTTCTGGAAGAGGGAAGTGAGGTTCTTGGGCCATGTTGTCTCAGAGAATGGTATTGCCGTGGACCCAGCAAAGGTGGCTATGGTACAAGATTGGCCTACGCCCAAGAACGCAACGGATGTAAGAAGTTTCTTGGGATTAGCTGGATATTATCGTAAGTTTATCCAAGGTTTCTCCAAGATAGCAGCACCATTGACCCAGTTGACCAAGAAGAATCAAGTTTTTGTCTGGGATGAAAGGTGCGAGAATGCATTTGAAAATCTAAAGGACAAGTTGACAAGCGCACCAGTGTTAGTCATTCCTAAGGGGGATGAAGAGATGACGGTATACACGGATGCCTGTGGTACCGGACTGGGTGCTGTATTGATGCAAGGCGGTAGGGTTGTAGCTTACGCAAGTCGGCAATTGAAACCGCACGAGAGAAGATACCCTACCCATGATTTAGAATTGGCAGCGATCGTGTTCGCGTTAAAGATGTGGAGACACTATCTCTTGGGAGAAAGATTTGAGCTGTTTACAGATCATAAGTCGTTGAAGTATCTATTCTCCCAGAAGGATTTAAATCCCCGTCAGCAGAGATGGTTAGAGTTCTTAGCTTCCTATGATTTTGACATCGCATACACACCGGGAAAGGGCAATGCGGTGGCCGATGCATTGAGTAGAAGACATGCCAGCTTAGGGGCTATGTTCCTTGAATGGAAGCAACTGGAGTATATCGCGGGGTTTGATTTCAGACCAAAGTGTGAATTGGATCCAGAAATGTTAGCAAGTTTGACGATCAGACCCACTTTGATTGAGCGGACCGGCTCTAGTCAGAGGGACGATCCTAACCTATTGGAAATCATCTCCAAGTTAGAGATGGGTATCGATGAGGAGATGAACAAGTATGGGCTTGATCGAGATAGATGGCTTAGAAAGAATGGAAAGCTTGTTGTACCCAATGTCAATGGATTGAGGGATGAAGTGCTTAGAGAATGTCATCACTCAAAGCTGACTATACATCCCGGTGGTAACAAGATGTATCGAGATATGAAGCAGTCTTACTACTGGGAAGGGATGAAAAGAGACGTTGGGAAGTTTATATCCAAGTGCATGAATTGCCAGCTAGTTAAAGCCGAGCAAAAGAAGCCTAGTTGGTTGTTACAGCCCTTAGAAATTCCCGAATGGAAATGGGAGCAAGTCTCGATGGATTTCATCGATGGTTTACCAAGGACTAGATCGGGATATGACAGCATTTGGGTAATTGTAGATCGACTGACTAAAAGTGCAAGGTTTATACCAGTCAAATCGACCAGAACGACAGCGAAGTTAGCAGAATTGTATATGAAGTGGGTAGTGAGATTTCATGGAGTACCTAAAAGCATTGTGAGCGACCGAGACCCGTTATTCACTAGTGGGTTTTGGAAGAGTTTACAAGAGGCTCTAGGGTCAGAGTTACATGTCAGTACCGCATATCATCCTCAGACCGACGGTCAGACGGAAAGGGTGAATCGTATTTTGGAAGATCTCTTGAGAGCATGTATATTGGATTTTGGTGGATCATGGGATGACCATTTGCATCTAGTAGAGTTTGCATATAATAATAGCTACCAATCCAGTATCGGTATGGCTCCGTTTGAAGCTTTGTACGGAAGACCGTGTAACTCACCATCATGTTGGATAGAGACTGGCGAGAAGTTTATGCTTGGACCAGATGTGGTGAGGGAAACTTCAAATAAGATCAAGACCATTCAGCAACGAATGAAGGCAGCCCAAGATAGGCAGAAGAGTTATGCCGATAAGAGAAGAAGAGACCTAAAATTCTCCGTTGGTGACTTGGTGTTTGTCAAGATCTCTCCGTTGAAGAGCGTAATACGATTTGGCAGGAGAGGCAAGTTGGCACCAAGATTCGTTGGCCCATTCCCTGTTCTTGAACTAGTCGAGAATTTGGCATATAGAATTGACTTACCAGAGAAGATGGCGGGAGTTCATAACGTATTTCATGTTTCCCAACTAAGGAAGTTCGTTCACGACTCGGATATGACTATTTCACCTGATCAGTTAGAGGACTTCGAAGTAGAACCCGAGGCGGTTGGGAACCGCAAGCCGGCCCGTATTGTCGCGCACGACATGAAGCAACTTCGAAGGAAGGTGGTGAAGCTAATCAAGGTACAGTGGAGCGAGGACGAGAATGATTGTACATGGGAGACAGAGGAGAACATTAGGAAGTCACACCCAGAACTCTTTGCCTCGTAAGATTTTGGCTTCGATTTAGTTTTTCCGCATGCTAGGATAGACTTGTTTGCTTGATTTGCACGATTGATTGTTGTATGTGGTTGTTAGGCATGCGGGATCCTTTGTATGTTTTGGGTTAAGGAATTTCGGGGACGAAATTTCTTAAGGGGGGGAGAGTGTAACGACCCGCATCCTACGCACCATAGGATCGTAGAATATTTATTTCTTTCACATACGAAGTCGTATGGTCATGTAACTTTGGTAAACGACTATTGGGGTCATTTCCCATGTTCATGATTTTTCCCGATTTTTAAATGACCATTTTACCCCTAGTTGGCACTGTTTTGGCCATAACTTTTGACTGGAAATGGAATTTGACCTGAAACCACCTCCATTGGCTTCGGATGATGGTTTCTCTTTCCGTAGAGTGGTCACATTAGCCAAACGGACTTACCGTTTGGGAGATATGGCTGAAACAAGTTTCAGATGGTGAAAAACAGCTTAATTGGGCCTAACCGGGTGATTAACAGCTAGGCCCAAGGGGAATTTCGGGTTTAGGGGTATATAGGGGCTGATTAGGGTTAGAAAACATTTCTTTAGACATTTTCCAGCTGCCACTTTCATCCTTAGACACTCTAACAATGGCTTCCTACATCTAAAACACCCCAAATCACTCTCTAACTGAAGATTAGGCTTAGCCACATCAAATTAAGAAGAAAAAGCACCAAAACAAGGTTAGAGCTGCTGTTGGACATCAGTATTCGCCCCAAATCAGAGAAGTTTCAGATCTGAGAATTTTATTTGAGGCCAAGGTGAGTGATAGCATCATTTTGACACTAATTACAGTTAATTAAGGGTGATTAGTGAAGATTAGCGAATTTATACACTAATAAATTCTGGAAAAATGTTTAGAAATTCGTAAATAATATTTTATGCCTCTGTTAGAAATTTGGTTCGATTTGATTAAGTTTTGTTAACCCTATGATTAGTTTTACTTAAACATGCTTAAGGGAAAATAAGGAGTTTTAACCACTCTTGATCCATTTTGATTCATTGGAATGGTTGTTTGTTGTTTGTGGTTGCTATTACATACTGCTATGACTCTATGGTGTGTTTTATGATTGATTAGAAGTGTTAGATTTGTCAAAAACGCCGTCGAATGGCGTAAACTGCTCGCTGGAAGAACTGCAGGAAGTCAGCCTGAACCAGACCGGATCGGTGGAAGTAAGGGCGATCCGATCCGATGGTGCGATCCGATCCGATCCATCGATGCTTGAAGACTCCGATCCGACGATAGCGACCAATCTGACCTGCTCTTGTGGGAGACTCCGATCCGATGTCGCGATACGATCCGATCCGATCAAGGCTTCGCGAGACGATCTGTGTTGCTTCACGAAGAGGAGCCCGAACCAACCCAGTGAGGTGACCACGATCCGAACCACTCGTGAGCAGAAAGTGCGACCCGAACCGGTGTGCTTGGGGGAGGCCGATCCGAACCGCTACCAGATGGACACCACGAACCGCACCGCGTTGATGATGGGGAGCTAAAGGCCGAACCGAACCGATGGCAATGAGGGGATCCGAACCGATCCGGTGATGACAGAAACCCGAGATGCAAAGGAAGCCCAAATGAGAAGTTAGAGCTCAAGATTCAGATGGGAATCAACGAGTTCGCTTCATGGTTGGGTTTTGCTGCGGGTCGCGTGCCAAGGGGTTATCGACGTCTATAGCTTTGGACCACTATGGTAGGAGGTACGAAGGCGGATTCAGGGCCATTATGGCATCAGTAGGACCAAGGGCTACAACCAATGAAGTGGGTCATTGAAATGTTTGGTCATGACTCCATATGTTTAGCTTGGTCATAGCAGGGTTTCTACAAGTCGGGATTCGTCGTTACCTCAGTTTGTCTAGTGTTCCAAAGTGGTAGACGCCGTACGCTTTACGCACTGAGTGAGAGATGTGAGGATGGTTGCTATGGATGATTTGTTTGCTATCACTGTGACATGCACACCCCACCCCCGTATTCTTACACTATTTATTATGGCACCTTGGAGTATTGTACGGTATGTGGTACTAACTCTTTGGTTGCAGGTCCAGGTTCAGGTTTGGTTTAGTATACCTGTTATTATTCTGTTTAGATGCTTATCGCTCATACCAGGCTTTATGTCTGACCCAGAGTTTTATGTCTCCTCTTATTACTCTGGGTGCTCACACGAGCAGACTAGGGACAGGTTGGCTGGTGATGCACGGGTAGATGATCCGGAGACGAGCAGGAGGTTTCCACGTAATATATATATATAATATTCTCCCTGTGTTGTTGAAGATCACTGCTTGGGCATTGGTGGTGCATCTTCTACTTTAGCTTTCTTTTGTTTAGAGACAGTAAATTTGGAAAATTGTAATAAGCTGTATATGGATTTCCGCTGCTCTGATGATTGATGTTGATTTTAGTTATCAGCTTATGCACTGTCTCACCTGTTTTATGTCAAGTATGCTGTTAATATATTTTATTCCATGCGCTGTGACACATTCTACAGGTCCCTTGATTAGTTCATTCCCTTCTTTCCTTTCTTTGACGACCGTTCCGTGCCAGTCGGGACATGTGTACAGCGCACTTCCGGAGGAAATGTAGGCTGCTGCGGGGCGGGCCGTCACAATGAGTTCGATACAGAAATTTATATAGACCAGCCTAAAGGATTTGTAGTACATGGTCAAGAACATAAAGTATGCAAATTAGATAAATCATTATATGGTTTAGAACAAGCACCTAAACAATGGCATGAAAATTTCGATAACTTATTCATTTCACATGGTTTTAAAGTTAATAAAAGTGACAAATGCATTTATTACAAATCTGAGAATGACATTTGTACTAGTATATGTCTTTATGTAGATGCCCTACTCATTTTCGGGTCAAACATGCATGCCATAACCACATTCAAATCTTTATTAAGTGCCAATTTTGATATGGAAGATCTAAGCGAGTGTAATCCTTGGTATTAAGATTACTAGGTCAGAAAAGGGACTTTCTTTGGATCAATCTCATTACACTCAGAAGATACTAAAGAAATACAATTACTTTGAATGTAAACCTGCATGTACACCGTATGATCCCATAGTGAAGTTATTTAAGAACACTGGTGAAGGTGTAAGACAGTCTTATTATGCAAGCATCATTGGCAGCCTTCGATATGCCACTGATTGTTCTAGACCCGACATTGCCTATGTTGTAGGATTATTGTGCGTGTGTACGAGTAGACCTAGTATAAAGCATTGGCATGTTATTGAAAGGTTCATGAGATACCTAGAACGAACTCTGAATCTTGGATTACATTATGAAAAGTTTCCAGCTGTACTTGAAGGATATTCCGATGCAGACTGGAATACTTTATCTGATGATTCCAAAGAGACCAATGACTATATATTTAGCATCGTTGGAGGAGTTGTTTCGTTGAAATCTAAGAAACAGAATATTTTGGCTCAGTCTACTATGGAGTCTTGGATGATAGCACTAGCCATAGCTAGTGAAGAAGCATAACATTTGAGAAATTTGCTAGCTGAGATTCCCTTATGGGAAAAATGGACACCAACTGTATTGATCCATTATGATAGTACCGCGGCTATTGCAAAAATTCAGAACCATTATTATAACGGTAAGAGATGACAGATATGTCGTAAGCACAATACTGTTAGAGATCTACTCTCTTCCGGTACTGTTAGAGTGGATCACATACGCAATGATTAAAATTTGGCAGATCCTTTGGCGAAAGGACTGTTCAGAGAGAAAGTCCTTAATACTTCTAAAAGAATGGGACTATTGCCCTTAGATTGTTGAGTCAAACACAATGGTAACCCGACTTAATGACTGGAGATCCCATGAACTAGTTTCAATAGGTAAACACAATTTGTGTAGTGATAGTAGTTGAACATGCTATTTAATATACCAAGAAGCATGTTTTCTTGAAGTGATTAGAGGATGAGTTAATAGAAACTCATAATTAGATCTATACTCTATTTGGAGTGGAGTACCTACCTTTAGGAATACTCTTGATAAACTCACCTATGTGAATCTGGAAATGTGGTCGTTTCCTATGAAGTTTTCGGCAAAATATCTAGAGCATTCACTAAACTGGGATAGACGTGCATGGCCATAAATGCACGGGCTTATTTGATTGCACTATAGAAAAGGTTGTGTGTGGTCTGATGTCAGAAATAGAGTTCAAGACCACGCGTCACTCTAGTAAAAACTGAATCTTATCCAGTATGCAAAGTTTCAAGTTGGAAGAAACCTTTGTCTACGCACAATCTTATATTTTTAGAAACTGCTCGAAAATATTTTTAAAAATTCAAGTGGGGGATTGTTGAAAATTGTTTTAAAAACAAAAGGATGAATTATTAAAAATAGAATAAGTGTTAGATGGCACCTATATGTGAATAGTCCTACATCATGAGACCATATGAAAGAAGAGAAGTATTTATATTTGTTTCTTAGAATACATGTTGGGGCCCTAGGGCTCCCAATACATGCTTTGTTGTGAGGAGGGAGACCATGCATGATCATGACCACCACACACGCACGCACGCGCGACCGACCGTCCCGACCGTCCCGACTCGCTTCGGTTCGGGCTCGGGCTTGGGCCTTGGCTTAGTGGTGTAGACATTTATATTTTTGGACCGAAAAACATTAAAATTTCTGAACCGTTTTTTCTTTGATACAGTAAATTTTGATCCATTTGTCCTGTCGACTCTCTCCCACTACTTAGTAAATTGTTCAACACTTTTATTTTCCATCTATAATAATTCATTTTTATACGAGAATTAAAAATCGAAAAACGTTCTTCTTCCTCCGCCATTAATAAAAGAGTTGTTATTTTGATTTTAAAAGTGCAAATCTGCACTGATTTGTTATGTAAGAAAATTGTTTATTGCTCTTCGAGGCTGTTTTGTCCTAGAGGCGTCGTTGATTGAGAACGACTGGTTTGCATCTCTGACCAGATCACTGAATCGTCTTCAAGAGAGCGACGAAGTAGGTGATCAACCATTGTTTCCCAGCGCATCACTGTTGATTGAGCGAGGCAATTTATGGATATTCAACACCAAGATATCATGAACTATCAATATATTATAAACAAAGATATCTAACAAATGGTGCCATTCTTAAAAATCCGCTCTATCTAACGTATGTGGTTCATTGCCCAAATTGTTTGAACAGTGCTCATGTGGTGAACCAAATGGAATATTTTCATATGCATCAGTTTGCGTATGGTCACTTGATTGAATATCTGCTGGCATTATGTATGTACTACATGTGTCAGTGTCAGTTTCTCCTTCCATTTCATCGGTCTCTTCATTGCCTATGAATTCATCTTCATTTTTTTAGTTTAGCTTACTTGTATCGTTATCAGCTGGCTTTATTATTGTTATGTCTTCGTGAATATCTAGGAGGCCATGCTCTGCATGTGTGCTTCTGAATTAGACATCAACTGTTCTGAGAGGGCATGCATTGAGTGACAATCATAATTAATGATCCATGAAAAGTCTCTTTATATGTTTGATTAAATTTATATCTTCATCAACCTGTTAGATATAGGGTTAATTATTAATCTTCTTTTGAGAAAATGACCCAAGAAAAAACAAGAGGAAAGAAAAGCCAAAAAAGAAAATTAATTTCGTTAAACTTAGATTTTGTTAGAAAATCCATTATTCTAAATTTCCAATTTAAATCGATAAAACGAATAAATAAAATGCGAGGTGTTTACGGCTACCGTTGTCACATACGACATTGGTTTCCCATGAAATTTGATTTCAAATAATAATTTAACATTGCAGTTACAATGAAACTAATTTCATCGAAAACCAAGACCGTTTGCAAATTGGCCCATTTTAGGGCTTATATAAATTAAATTAAATATTAATTAAATTTCAAAATAATCCAATTAAATAAAAAAATCATTATTAACATATTTATCCAAATGGAATATATATATACACACACACACACATAGCTTCAAATATAACCCAGTATGGATTTGTAATTCAACATCATCAATTTCGAGCTAAATAGCATCCAAATTGTATTAAAATCCATTTAAATTTATTAAATAAGCGTTATCGTTCATAAACGATTTCCATAGTGACTATTTGAAAATTTGATTTGGCATACCTAACAATTTATAACATGAAATCTCGATTTTTCTCTTTCATTAGAAAATTATAAGCAACAAGATTCAAACGTTTTTTGTTTCACAGAATTACGACTTAAAACGGATTTTGTACATTCAGCTAAAGATCAAAACTCAATATTACGAACAACCATGTCGTCACGAGCTCATTTTATATTAAGTATAAATTTAACGTTCAAACTTCGTTTTATAAATGAATTCAATATTAAAAATCCATTTATATTTCAAATTCAATATTTAAAATGATAAAATAATTTAGGCATCTAACAACCAAAAATACGGGACGCTACACCTACTTCACACACAATTATACACACACACACACACACACTAGACATCCCACATTAAACGACCCCCTAGTAGATGTTGGATTTTCCAGGTTGTTTGGAGTAGGCGTCTACTACTAGTTGGGTTTAACCTCACGTCTTACTATACTAATTATAATGGCCTACGGTACCTAGACCTCTCACACTAGCCAATCTTACTTGTAGATGCAGGATGTGCCAGTCGTTTTGGGGCAGGCTTCTACTACAAGTAATGGTTAACCTCGTGTCTATGTGTCAACAATTATAATTAAAGCCATTCACTCACACCTATGCATACAAATACCTATAGGGACATTCAAATTCTATTTCCTAGTTTAAACGTATTTAGTATGCATTGATATTACGTTTAATTATGCTGTAAATATATGTAAATAAATAGGCATGAATTATGTGAATGAGAATAATTACCTTACCATGTTTGAAACGTCAATCCTAACAATCACTATTAAGGTATACAAGTTAATTTCCTTGTCAATAATCATGGTTCATCATGCGTATTCACAATAAATGATAAAAAAGGGAAATAACAACTTCTACATACAACTAGTAACCAAGGCTTGAATGATTACTTCAATAACATGATAGAGACAAGGTGTAATATTGCTAAGTACATAAGTAAAATCCTCTTTTTGGTACTAATATAATTTTTATGTATTTATCGTGTACAAATCTTTATTCTTTTGTAATTTGCAAGTAATGCGTCAAATGGTCTATTTTAGAAATAGAGGTTTAAACTTATCCAATTTGCAATATTTAAGTACTTAAGCTTTTGCAACCAAAATATACATGAATTTACAGATTTACAATAAGGGAATCAGACCATATTCAAGAATCATACGAACATCCAAATGTCTTTTCTTCCATTACATCATTAATCCAAACCCAACCATAATTGATTGACCATTTCTTCGTACAAACATAAATAATGGGAGATTTGGGGGTTCTGATATTATTATTTTTTTCGTTTACTTCCTAGGCATAATAATCCAATTTTATATTATCAAATCATAGAAAATAGTAGCCTTAAATTATTTCTTCTCATATTGATTCAATATAGAAAACAATATAATTTGCTATAGAATTGAATCTGGATTGAGCATGCGAAACCGTGCTCCAATCCTTCTATAATATATGGTCTAACTGATGCAATTTATATAAAAATCCCTAACAAAACACACATCCACCGTATTTCCCTCAGGAGGGCGATCGACCCACAGGTCAGTCCCCTTCCTACAAGGGCAGTCACCCCCCTTCTGGGGCCAGTTAGGAGGATCTATTCCTCTTATAACATTGCTTGGTTATAAATTCTGAATATTTATTTCCTTAGATTAATTATCTTGTCCCCCCATTATATATGAATATATAAACATCATTTCAAATTCACTTGGAATATTCTTTCATGCCAATCTCTAATTAAATATATTCTAGATTTATATATAACTTATTTGAATTTCAAACCTTTTGTGTTAATATTCACGCACAACTTGTTTTTTCTAATATATTTTACATACAGTCTTTATTTTTAGTAAATAAATTTGAAAATGGATCAGAATCTCGCCACAAGTTTAATAGCAACACTTTCATGGTCCAATTTCCAATTATTAAAAAGGGACAGTTTGTCTCAGGTCCCTAATAGGTTTTGAAATTCATCTCACATCCCTCCCTTAAAATTTTATACATTAGTCCCTATTTTTCAAAAAATCAGCAAAAAATCACATAAATTTATGATTAAATTAAACATGTAAACATCATCAAATTCATGCATTAAAACCACCAAAAAATGCATCAAAAATAAAAAACCACATAATCTCTAGTATATTGCATCAAATGACGCAATTATTTGGAATTGTTGCATACATTTCTGCTATAATTGCAGTTATGCATTAAACTACAGTATTATTACCGAAATGTCAGCAATAATACTGTATTAATTGCATCGTTTAATGCAATAATTCATTCCCCGACCGTTTTTTTTTTCAATTATAAACCATTTTAAAGCATTTTTGCTTACATTTAAGCAATTATAACCAATAATTGCATACATATTAGCACATATTGACAAGCCTTCATTAGTTTTAACATTTTTGCATGCGTTTCAGCAATTATACATAATACTTGCATACATTTCAGCAACAATTCATAAGCCATGCCGAATTGCTCATCTTCAATTGCACAAATGTCAACAAGTATAACCAATAATTGCATACATGTATGCTGTAATTCATCCAGATTTTCAATATAAACTCAGGATGAATTTTTGCATACATATATGCAATAATTGGTTATAATTGCTGATATTGCCTTTTTTTGTTTTTTTCAATGCTTCTGCGAATATTTGCAATTTCTATTTTTTTTAATGTGCCAGCACATTTTTTTAAGAAAAACACGTGACATTGGAAAATAACACTACACCATATATGCTAATTAGATTGTACTAGTGGTCGTATCTACAGCGATTTGGCACACATGTAAGCCATATCAAAAAAAAGACGTGTCTAATTATTAGATACAGCTATAGGCCGTATCTAACTGAAAATTTGATATGCCCACGTAGTCATATCTAAAGTTAAAAAAGAAACGGCCCATTGCCGTATTTAAAGGGCAACTAGATACAAATACAAAACCGTAGCTAATTTACAATGTACACTGCTTTACTATATTTTAGAAACGGTTTTTGACCATATCTATGATGTCGGTCAGACACGGTCTTAAACCTTATCTTATTATATATATATATATATATATATATTTATATATATATATATATAAACAGAAACTATAACACATATTTTCCATAACGCAAACCATATCACAATTTATACAAAGCATAGCACAAATTATACACAAAGCATAACAAAAAATTTCATAACACAATTTATAGAGTGTCGTACAATTATTAAATGGAAAATGTCATAGATTTTTCATCTAATAACAAAGTCTAATAAAACTGAGCTGGTTATTGAAAGTAGCAAATTTAATTAAAGAAAAAAGTATGTGATAAAAATGCAGGATCAGATTGGGAAGATTGAGCAAGCTGATCATGTTGTGTAGTCCACGTTGCTGTAAATTAAAGCCGTAATGAGCAGATGCTGATATTGAATATACAAAATTTATATGTTTCAAAGCATGCATTAATGAGCATAAGCTAGATGCTAAATTTTGATGTGTGCACGAATCATGTGCATGGTTTAAGTGTAACAAATACATGGCATGTGTGCAAATAGGTACTGCATCATAGAGGTCAGTAATGGTGACAAAGATACATGGGCAAATAGGCATATACATGTGCAAGTTTAAGGGCATCATCGTTATTATGTCAGTAATAGAGTCGATAGAAGTCTAGTCAGTCTACCCGTCGATAAGTCGTAGACTATAATTGACAAATATATTGCTACTTTCAGGGTATCCTCCGACTTTCGATCGACTACATGGAAGGTCACAACAAAGTTTAGGTTCAGGAAGTAGAAATAGGCATATGGAAGGCCACAACACCAAACAAGCAACAACACGAAATAATTCCATAGACAACAAATACATGGGCAAATAGGTCAACATGATCAAATACATGTATAACTGTTATACATGTATTTGATCATGTTGACCTATTTGCTCATGTATTTGTTGTCTATGGAATTGTTTCTTGTTGTCTCTTGTTTGGTGTTGTGACCTTCCATATGCCTAACAAAGGATAGTTTGTTGTTGCTTGTTTAGTGTTGTAACAAATACATGTGCAAATAGTCAAGGGCAACATGATCAAGGAAAACAATACGAAACAATTCCTCATTAACCGCAGATGTACACACATGAATTATCTGCGGATTAATCAATTTGTAGAATATTAACAAATAATATTCAGAGTATTTTCATAGTAACAAAAATGGAACACAAAGCCACGATATTCGGAGTGAATAATCCGATGTATTATTGCTTACGTCATGGCAGTAAAGGTCTGGTTAGGTCAGTATCGTGGCTTTGTGTTCGTGTGTGCATATCGTGTCTCACGTATGCATGTGTATGCCACCTGTAACGTCCCGTATTTTTAACGGTTGAATGATTTATTTATTTAATTATTTAAATAATGGTTTAGTAATATAAAATATTTGTTTAATTAAATAATATTGAATATTTAATTAATATAAATAATTGAATAATATATTTATTTCCGAAATAGTCGAAAATAGTGGAATTCGCAATATTGTGTGAATTGGATCATTTAAAATATTGAATTCGGATTATAATTGAATTATAATAATGAATATATTAAATAAATGATGCTTGGACGTATTATTTATAATATAATTATAATAGAGCCCGTAATGGCGCGGTAGTTCGTAATATGGAGTTTTGAACTTCAACTGAACATATAGGATCCATTCTAAGTCGGAATTCTTCGAAACAAGAAACATTGGAATCTATTGAACTGTATTATTCTAAGAGAAGTGAAAAATGGAGATTTCGTATTGTAGATTGTGAGTTATGGCCAAATCAAATTTTCAAATAGTCGCTATGGAATTGTTTATAAACCATAATGATATATTTAATTTTAATTAAATATTGGTTTTGAATTTGGACAAGATATTTGAGATGTAGTTATAGTTTAATTTTTAGAATTTTACTATAATTTTTATTTTGGAAAATAAGCATTTAATTATTTTGAAGTATTTTACACCCTAAATCAGCATTTTGGACATCACAGAATGAGTTAACTAGTCTATATTATTATATTTTTGGGATCGTAACACATTGCTAAACACGAATGTATTTTTATTTTTGTCTGTAGGGTTCATAATCAAATAGAGTTTTATGTAACAGGTTAACTTTTTTGAAAAACATAACATGTATAACTCCTGTGTATGCTGTTATATTTAAAGATTACTTTACCCTGATGTATACTTAGCCGAGAAGAGTTCTGCAAACCAAAACAGTAGAGTGATGTGCCTCCCATCAAATCCAAATACTTTGCTAATAAATTTGGGGACTTTATAAATACACATCTCACTAGAACCATTCATTTTTCCAGAAACGAAGTGCAATGTTTTATATAAAAAAATAAAATAAACACAAATTCCATTCTCCACTCTTGAAATATCCACTTCAAGAACACGCAAGGAAAGTAGTTCACCCCATGTTTTTCGTTGGAGCTTTAGTTATACAGTCTTGGAAAGGTTGGGAAAATGGAGAATGAAGAAGAGAAATGGGGCTCGAAATATACACAGAAGGATACGGGTTTGAGGATAAAGGAAGATTAGGAGGATGCGAGCTATATTACTGGGCTGAAGTCGCAATGCAAGTGCTGCATGTTGTGTATATGAACGTGAGGGGAGAGAGTTGCACAAGCTAGGACCTCCTCACTAGACTGAACGAATGAGAAATGGTTGAGGGAGAAGGGTGCGTGAGGATGGGTTTATTTCTACAGGAAGTGAAGCAGGAAGATTCGACAGTTCAAATTTTGAGGAAGATGGATTTGCATTTTGATTAAGGTAGCCTATTATATATTAAAAAGTTAATCAAGTTTATATTATAATTAGTTTAAAGTATAAGTTAATTGATTGTAGGATATTATAAATTTTATTTTCAGAAATGATACAAAGGAAGAAGAACATGAGGAAAGGTAGAGTAGGAGATGTAGGAAGTACTAGTAACTCTTATGCAATTTGAAGTAGCGAAATAAAGGAGTAGGGGGAAGTTTGAATGTTCAGAAATGGGACTGGATACTGGAAGACGGGATTAGTTCGGTGGTTTCGAAATATTTGTATAAGAGGTACTAGTAAATATATGTGAGACTGTTTAGCCTTCAACGTGGAGGAAGTATTATCTGTGTTGAGTTTTTCTTTGGAGGACCGAAAGTAAGAAGATAAGTGGGGGGGGGAGAAGAGTGATGATGCTCTAGTTTTTTTGAAATCCATGAAGAATGAAGAAAAAAATGTGTGTGGTTTAAAAATTAGAAAGATAAGAGTACTGGAAATGATATCGTGAAATGGGGAAGATACGTTACTGTTCATACGGGTTTAAGGTTGGCAGGCTGAAATGATGATCCCAATAAATTTATTAAATTAAGTTTTACAAACTTTTAAATATTATCTCATGCATCCTGACTCAGATTGGTGAGCCGTTTGTCGCGTTGTGATCGTACTGACACAAGCTACATTATGAAGCTGGGTTGGAATGATTTGGAGCTCGTCTCTATTTATAGCGAAATAATTTCCTGATTTGAATCAACGACAGTTTATCGTTACTTAACGATAAACGTCAAATGTGAGTAAAACTCACAAACTCTGTCAGTTTATATTTTTATAACGTATTTTTAGAATTGATAAATGATGGTTGATTGTTGTGTGTTGATTATTTGGATGATTTGCTAATTAATTGGTTGAATAACATATACAGTTATAAATATATATCAATTGTTGATTGAATTCAGATTCTGTTTATTTTATATTTCATATTTATATAAAATTAGTATTATTATTGTGATTAACATCTGTGGATGCAGGGAAACAGGTTGGAGGGATCCAACAGGATTCCTCAATAATTATATTGTTGTTTTTCGTATATAGATTATATGATGTGACAAAAAAATCTGTGATTGATTATTGTGTGTTTTGGGACGGTGATTTATATTGACCTAAAATAATTGGTATTAAAATACCATAAAATATATTAGAAATATATGGGAAGAGAATTGGGATTTTTAAAAAGGAATTTCTATTTTAAATGGAAATGGAATTTCGATTAGTTAGAATATAATAACTTGTTTTTTATTATATAAAAACAAGTAGTTTGATTTATAAATGGTATTTATAAACGAAGCAAAATGATTTTTATTAAATAGTTTGAAATTATAAATTCAAAAAATAAATTGATTTAAAAGAAAAAGGGAAATCGTTTAGAAAGTGTTAGATCCAAAAATGGTTCTAACACCCAAATGAGCGAGAATCTAGAGAAATTGAAATAGAATAGCAAAGAAATACACACGATTTATAGTCATTCGACGTTAAAGAGCCTACGTCCACTTTATACTTTGTTAATTGATGATTGGAGTACAAATACAAGGATTGATCTCACTCAAACTTACTGATATAATAAATAATTTCACTCAATATTCATTAAGATGTGCTTCATAAAGTTGTAGTGATCTGAATATAAAGATGAAATTTGGTTGTAATGGGAGTTTGAGTAATAAATCTTCCTGAAAAATCATTTCAAATTAAGCTTGGTGGTGTATTTATAGGTGGAAAATCCCTCAGGGATGGCTTCGGTTCGGATACACATTGAATTCATGCCACAACTGTCGGGATCGAAGGCTTCATAATGGTGTCACCACATCAAGTTAGTGGGTGATCGTGGGATACTGGGTGAGTAACCGCTTCACACTTTGAGGGATCGTGGAGAATAACTTCAATCCAATTGCTCTGGGGTTCGGATCGGACATGTAGAAAAAGGGGGAGCGGATCGGGTGGCTCCGAACCGATCTGAGTCTGTCTTTTCTGCTTCATTTTCTGAATTGCTAATCTCGAAGAGGAAGGGATCGGTTCGGGGGATCTCCGAACAGACCTAGTTTCCTGCTGCATATTCTTTCTTCACATTTACTCGATCAACTATTTCTTAGCTTTTTGTAGCCCGATCACAAAACGGTCTATCATTTTGCCCCCTTGAAGTACACGTTTATTGAAGATAGGGTGTGCTTCGAAATAGTCTGTCCATTGGTTTATGAATTAAGATTGTTGGATAGTCCTTTCCATTCGTTCATAATGTTGTGACTTTACATTAAGTTGCGCCTCTTGGTGTTTATAAATACAGCATTGGATATACGAACTACCCCCTTTTTTGGTAATTTTGAGATTCCATTCAACGTCTTAACCAATCTTTCAGGTGAGCTTTTTCAATGCATATCTATAATTTTGCATTTTCCTTTAAGTATGCTTTATGCATTGAATTGATGTTAATAACCATGTTACGGATCAGATCTGTTCATTTGATCCCATACACGCTCCATCCATTGTTGCACCGATGGGCTGAAAGGCCTCGTATTGGTTAGGGCCTTATGTTGATCAGATCGGTCCAAGGCGTTAAATCCACTAGAATACGAAGGGGCCTCTTCTTTTCATATAAATTCATGCCTTCCTCTCCATTTCTTCTTCCTTACTCTTTCCTTTCACTTATGCTCTCCTCAAAGTCTTATGTTAAAAAACCCTAATTTCAAAATACTTAAAACTCATTCCAGTTCTTAAATTGAGTTCATAGGTGAGATGTTAACCTCTAATTTTTTGATTTAATCGCTGGTTTTACCATAATCATAACTGAATCTTTCTTAAATTCATGATAATTAATGTTGTTGTCAATTTTGGGAATCTTCGATTCGTCACCGTCGCCATTGGCGGAACTTCTCATAAACTCGGAATGTCGGATTTGACTAGTTCAGCCATGGCGTCGCAGCAAGTTGAGAGTATAGAGAGTGCGCTTTTGGGTTCATAATAGGAGGAAGAGGGAGGATGGATTTGGAGAAGCGATGGGTTGGTTTTGTACAGAGAAATCTATGGCTTCAGTTCGGGTCGGAAGAGCCTAGATTGGAGGAAGGAAAATAAGCTTCAAAGCATCAGTGTGGTTCGGTTAGCCACTAACCGATCAGAACCGAACTCCTTCCTTGAGGGTCCATCCGATCCAAACCCATTTGCCTTCAAACTTCGATCCGACTTACCTGCAATATAGATGCTTGCACTAATCCATTAATGAAAAAAGCGTCCGACCCGATCCACTAATCATGAAAGCATTCAAACCCATATGTTAACAAGCATCTGAACCACTACTTTAAAAAGCATCTGAACCGATCCGAAGATAAGTCGGTGTGCTTTAATCAACTTAATCAAAATCAAGAATGGAAGGTGATTCTATGGATAGTTAGGCTAGAGCCTTATGATTATAATTGTTCTTCCAAGGCTATCATGAACACACAATTGCTTTAATTTATTCCATTGCTTTCTCTTAAGTCAATCTTATACTTTTTAATTTCACTATTGTTTGCACACTCGTACACTTTAGCTTACACTCACGCACAGGGGGACACGGGCAACTTTACTCTAATTTCTTCTACTATTTCTTCGATAGTTCAATAGACATGACTGGGAGACGTTTATCTAGATTAGCAAAGAGAAGAGAGGCCATGGGGACTTCTGAAAGTCATACTATTGAAGATGTATCCTCTACTTCAGATCCAAAATGGGATAGTAAGGGTCCAGATTACGAGATGGAGACTCATAATAGTGAAGTATCATCCCGGGGTGATGTTTCCATGGATGAAGAGAATGAAGGGGGAGGAGGAGATAATCATGCTCCAGATGAGTTCGGGAATGTTAATATCTTGGAACCGCCCAAGGATTCGGTCGAATCAACAATTGACAATGACAGACTTGCACGGATATGCCTAAAACATGGGATTCTTCGAAGAGGTACTGAGTTTCCCTCGAAAACAGACCGTCCTCATAATCCATCGGAAGGGTATATGGCTTTCACCAGGTTAATGTGTCTTGTTGGGGCAATACCTCCATTTCAACCATTCATCCTCAATTTTCTGAGACAATTGCGGATTGCCTCCTTGCAGCTTCATCCCAACTCCTATGCTTATTTGTATACTCTGTACATAGCTTATAAAGAAATTCTAGGTGTAGAGCTATCTTTTGAGGATATTTATTTCTTCTACAAATTCAAGCATCAGACCAATGACACCCCATCCTTTGTATACTTTGAATCGGTGTTAAAAAGGAAAATCATCACTATTCCTTTTAGCAGCAAAGCTGGGGACCCGAATCGTGAATGGTTTTATGTTAAACAACAGCCTGGGTGTGCCAGAAGATGGCTTAAGTCAAGTAAGGACCTCATTTTTTATGCTCTAGTTCTATCCTTTGTCATAAATACATTAAGCATCGCTTGTTTTCACTTACAGTTCCTAACCAGCCACAAGAGAAGCGCCCGGTGCAATTTGATCGCTTGAATCGGTTACTCAATGGCGACCAAAAATTCTTGACCATCAAGGACTGCTTAGTAGATGAATATCTCCATCGGCATCGTCTAGTTGCTATATCTCGTAGAATAGGTCACGATGAAGGCCCTTATGTGTATACCTTCAGTTGAGGAGCCAATTGACATTCCTCTTGAGAGGGGAGAAGGTTCAAAAGATCCAACAGTGCCCCTTAGGGATCCTCCTTCTCCCTCTATGACTCAAGATGATATATTAGCAAATATAGCAGAAAAAGATAGAAATAAATACATTACTCCCGAGGATGCTGCCACTCCTGAAAAAACAATCTCTCCAAAAGAGTTGTCGTCAGATGCTCCTCAAGGATATGCCCCCACCGTGGATGACTCTACGTTTCGGGGTTTGAGTAATCTCCCCTTGCCCGAGACCTTTTACACTTTAGAAAATTTTGGAACGGATCCTCTTAATTTTACTTCCTCAGAAGAAGCCACTCCTGTAAAGACAAAGGAAACTGCACATATCGACCTAACTTCGGGCTCTGGTTGGTTGGGGGAGATATCACTTAGGATATGCAAAACACACCAACACTGCACATCACAGTATTTGTGCTTCGCATAAACATTGGTTCTGAACTTTACGTACCTTATTCTGCAGGAACTATGACACGTCCCCGCTATGATGTCAGGAAAGTTCGCACCAGCATGCCTAGGTTTGATTCCGACACTGAACATGATTGCCGCGAGTGCCGTGGCAGGGATGACAGGAGGCATTATGATCCCAATCGTCCTTATTCTTCGCGCTCTCGTTCTCCACGTCGGTCAGACCCGGATCAGTATAAGAGCCACCAAGATCGTCGCGAAGGGGACAAACCACATTCCAAAGATCTGATTCCTCCTAAGGACAAGCATCCCCAAGAGAAGCCACCGTCGAAGCATGTTGATTCGCAGGATAAGCATAAACAAATCGAGAAAAGGTCGAGTAGGGAAGACATATCAGTCGTACCTGCCAAGCCGAAAAAAGGTCGAGTTGTCCATATCTATATCCATGCCGCTTGATTCTGAAGCTAAAGCGAAACTGGCATATTTGAAGAAACAATTTCCGTATTATTATTTTGATCATGTACAGTTTGTTTACGCACTTGATCTTGTTCCTTCGAAGTGGGCAGATGATGTTAAAGCAAAAATAGACTTAGTGGACAAGCAATATACAGAAATTTATAGATATTCGCGCAACCTTTCTCAGATTATTCACAATTTAATCAATGATATTGACCACATGAAGGAAATGGCCAATTACGACGAAAGCATCTTGAAAAATTCAGAGAAAGACTTGGAAGATGTGTAGGCTCAGCTTGCTCTCGTTCAACGGGATGTCGACAATTACAAAAAACAACATGAGGAACTACAAAGGCTTTATCACACTTGCTTGGAATCCCATAGCCAAGAGCACTTGGATCTAAAGAAGCAAGCTGAGGATGCTAAATCTGAGAGTGTTAAAGTACAGTTGGCTTTCACTACCCTTGAACAGGAGAAGGCTGAGTTAGAGAAGAAAAACACTGATTTGGCAAACCGGAATGCCGTATTGGAAGCCAAACTACTGGAAGCTGAATCTAGAGCAGTCTTGGCCGAGGGGAACACAAGCATTTCCATTAAATCTTCCGAATAGGTTCAAGAGAAACTTTCCACATCGTAGAAGGAATTGGATGGATATGGTGAGATGATGATAGAGTTCTTTGCTCAGGTGATCCGTCGTCGGGACATTTCTTGGATCGAGGATTACCCGACAACTCTAGTTTATGTGTGGGACCAAATCATCGAATGGGAGAAGAAAGAGCTCAAGGTGGACTCCATCGATGAAAACAAACTTATGGAGAAATTCCTGAGGGGTTAAGAATTGGTGCGCTTGGCTGACGGACGTAGACTCATTGCGGCAGCTATGGAAGAAGAGATATGTCAAACTAAGGGAAAAAAATTTCACGAAACTGGTTCTTCTTCTGCTTCCCCTTAGGATACCATAATAGAGGGATATGATCCAGAGAATCCAGGAATTCCTGAGACATCTTTTTTATCCCCTATTCCCGAAGCGAGACTAGAGACTCTAGCTACCCCAATCGAGAAATCGACTGAAGGTATCTCTATCTTTTCACCCCAATTTGTTAGGGCTATTTCAACCTTTCGCCACATTATTGGAAAGTCAATTGAAGACCATATCGTTTCTCCTAAGCTAATACCAATCAACTCTCATTCTATAGGTGCGCAGCCAGTTGAAAAGGACGATGAGCAACAGAAAGAAACCACTGATACGAGGTATACTGAAGAGACCCAAGAGAAGCGTGCTGAAGTTGCTGGCTCAAAACCTGTGGAAGAGGTCAAGGATAAGGACGAGGTTGCCGAGAAGACTCCCATGCCATCTACCACTGAAAATCCTCCAAAAGAAGATGTAATAGCTTCCCTAAAAGAAGACGGTGGCAATGATAGGCATAAGGAAGATGATGATGTTACTATAACTGGAGACTTGGGGAATGTCGATGACATGGCTTTGGCCGAGATGAAGGCCAAGCAGGATAAGCGTATGCAGCTGAAAGTTGATGAAATAAATCCCAAAAGTTTTAAGCCTCTTGCAACCGTACCTCCTAGGTCTAGGATAGTTGTCAAAATTTCAACTAGATCAATCACTGAAGAGCTTGCTAAAAAATCTTCTATTGATCCCAGCGCTCCAGTTCTAGGGAAGAAGAAACCAAAGCAGATCCAGAATGAAGCTGAAAAAGAGGAGAAAGAAAAACTTAAAACTGTCAAGAAAGTGAAGTCCACTCCAAAATCCAATTGAGAGGCAGTTCTATTTTTCATTTTGCCTGTTTCTCGGTCCCCTGTTGTTGTAGCGAGTGTGGCCCTCGCCTTTGTTTATTTTGTTCTTTTGTATAAATTTGCACTTGTGTAAATAAAATAGTTCGTTTCCCACTATGCCAAATGCTTGCGAATTCGTCATTTACTTCTGTCAGTGTCAAGAAATTAACAAACATTAGTAATGATTCAGTTCATAATCGCGCTTCCCCGCAAATGCATAGACGGAGAAAATATCATTCGTAGAGAAATTGCTTCTTAAATAAATAAAACAAATGATTGATGGCAGGGTGCATGATGTGTATGCCCCCAATCAATCTAGAATATAGCACTTGGCTAAATCTTGTTAGAGATTGATTAAATTGCCCGTAGCTCTTTTGGAGGGATTAAAATTCTTTTTCATTGGTACACATTCTTTGTACCTTTATACTCTCTTGTCGTATGGTCAGGTTAAAGTGGATTCAATGCGGTTTTTTGTCATGGTGCACCTTCATGCCTGGAGGACGCCTTCTTCTCGTCTTTTATACTCTCTCTCGACTCGTGAGAGTTAGAGTTTGAGACGTCAGCTTCCCATCCCTTTTAATGTCGTTAGGAAAATGGTCATTTCATTTGATTTTGTATCGATTCAAATATCTGATATTTTCGACTTATGTTATGACAATAAAAAAAAATACAAAGCAAGATTAGAATGGGTAAAGTAAATCACACACAGTATTTTATAGTGGTTTGGCCAAGTTGTGACCTACGTCCACTTCATAATCTTTTGTTTATTCAACCAGACTTTTCTAGGCAAGTTGTGCCTTTTTACATGCCCTATAAAACAAAAGAAAATACTACATTTTCAAGTTAAGTATCGCTGCAAATGTTGGGCATTCCAAGCTCTATGAATTTCTTCACCATCCACGGTCGCTAACTTGAAAGCTCCTGTGTCAAGTTTTCGTCGAATGGCGTATGGTCCCTCCCACTTTGGGCCTAGATGAATGGGAGGTGGAAAGACTCGCTTCAGTACCAGGTTTCCAGGTTCGAAATTCCTAAAGCGAACATTTCTTTCATAATAGCATGCTACTTGGCGTCAATGCCTTGAACCATGCAAGTTTGCTTTGTCCCTCTTCCCTTCAAGCATGTCTAGGGACTCTAGGAGGAGTACTTTATTCGTCATTAGGTCATAATATGTCACCCTATGAGAGGGGACTTTAATGTAACACCCCGTGAATTCTATAACGTTAAGCTTCACAAATTAAAGTGTAATTAATTCTAAATGGAAGAATTAAGGGAAATGGGTTACGACATTGCGTTCGTCTCGAAATTTTGCTTGAGATAGAGTCCGAGTTTGCATGAATCGGACTCCGTATGAAGGAGTTATGACCTTCGGTAGTTTCAGAATAAAATATAAAATTCAAACAGCTCGGTTTAAAATTCAAAATTCGAAAAAAAAGGTTCAAACTGGGCTGGGCGGGAAAATTCCCGCCCAGGGACCAGGTCGACCATAGGGTCGACCATGGTGTTGACCTGGTCACCCCAGGTCGACCATAGTGTTGACCTGGGTGTCGACCTGGCTGGCTGGGTCTGGCTCTGGCTCGAATTTCTGTGGCTCGGTGTGTCACTAGGGCTGACATGTCACCTCTTGATTGGCTCTTTAAACTTTGTATGGTCTAGATTCCTCCTGTCTTCATCTGACGGCTCAAAACAATTTAAAAATCTATAAATACACCCTAAGTCTCAACTAAAATTCACACGAAAAAATAAGATGGGAGTCGTCATGCTGTCAGGAAGGAATTGAGCGTAGCCGTCAAGAAAAAGTAGCTTAGAGATGAATCAAATTAAGAAGAAGAATAAAGCTTAATCAAATTAATCAACGCAACGTTAATCTACCCAAAGGAGCGCATCTCAATTTCAGAATTCAGAATCCGGAATTCAAGATTCTGCATTCGTTGTAAGTATAGTGACCATTCAGAATATGAATGAAACTGTGACGTGGTTCGATGTAAATGAAAATAGAATTGTGTTATTGTATAAATTCTGTGTACTATAATGATTCTGTTATGACTTGTGTATTGGTATTTGTGGCCTAAATTGATTGATGCAAGCCTATTGGACAATAGTATATGAAAGTAATGGCACTTGCAAGTTGTGGCAAAAACTAGAACTTGATCCCTTTATGTTTATGTCGATGACATGGACTATATACATTCTCTAAGTCTAAATTAAAGCTTATGTAAACATGTTCTAGATTTGAGACCTTTTATGCCTACATGACCCAAAACCTATGAACACATTCTTATGTTTATTTGTTAGTATAATTGGATCTATGTTAAGTACCGTTTGGGTTACATAAACTATGCAAGTTTCATGTTGAAATAGGCTATATGATTAGTTGTTAAAATTGGACATTTTGGTGATTATACAACATGTTAGTTTTGTTGTTGACATTTTGCCAAGTTAAACATGTTTAAACCCAAGTTTGTATAAGCCTAAACTATGCCATTTTATATGACACCTACTTAGTTATACTCTGATTTGAATGCAAGTTCACATGACCCATAATTTATGTTAGTTGAATCGCTAAATTGCAAGTTCATGCGCCACACACCTTTATGTATTGTAAATTTGTTACATGTTCTTGATTTCCCCTTTTTCTCACATTTATAAAGTTGGGCTGAATTGTGTCGAGCCCAACATTTGATATAATGTTGCGAACGTACAAACGGAGGTAATATCGTTGGGTGTAAAACATGAAAAAAAATATGTTGGCATGTTTGGCACGTGCCAACGACAATGACATTTAAGCGGTACGAATTGTTATACCCAAGAATAAATGACATATCATTTACATATAAAATTGAGGAGTGATAAAATATATAAATTTAGAAAACACGGTATGCTTGACCCGAGGTTGGATTGAGTTGTGACGTAAACCTGCCCGGACCCGCCCGGCTGTCCAGTAGTCACAACAATACCTATCCAATGTGGGTGGTTAAGCACTGAGCCCAATAAGGACCCGAGGTTAGACTGAGCTACGGTGTAAACCTACCCGGAACCGACCGGCACATCCAGTAACCGTAGCAATATCTGTCTAATGTGAGTGGTCAGGTGCTTTAAGAGGCTAAGGACAGATGGTAGGGTTAAGTCAACTAAAAACACTTAACCAAATTCAACATGTTAACAAGAATTGATGGGTGAGGTTAGGTAAATACAGATACTTAACCACTTAACATGTTTGACTAGAAAACCCTAGTAACGAGGGATCCGTTTCAGCAGTAACCCAAGTTAGGTATCATGGTACCCTGAAACTAAGCAGGGTGGGGCATGATTACTGGGCTGATTGTAAGCGGTCAAAACGACGGCGGTGGGTGCAAAGTGTAGGTTCTAACGGGGTGCGGGCGTGCACACACTCCAGAGCAAACAAACAGGGCACTGGGGCACCAGTAGTATAACCTATGTATTCTAAGGTTTGTGTCGGGGCCGCCACCATGGGTCTTGATACACGCCATGGTGGGACCAGCATATGTATCTACAATTCTCGGGGGCCGAACGACACATGTTTACGTGAGTAGGAGCCGATCTTTAGAAAATGGGGATCACTTCACCCTCAGCATGGGGTGCCAGTTAGAATAAGCTCAAGTAGGTGCAGGGATATAGTGTGGGTGCGATAGTACATTCGATTCTAAACTACACTTCCTTAGCTTGTGATACTTTACTGTTTCCAGTTTATATCTATCATGCCCTTTTTCCTATTCGTATACTGAAGAGTTACTAGATTTACTCAGGCTTTATGTCTGACCCTATTTTCTTTTCGTCTTTTTTTCTTTCGTTCCCCCCCCCCTCGGGTCTACAGGGAGGAAACAACCTAGCTTAGTCAGACTCTTTGCAAGCTTCAAGACCGCAGATGTATGGTTTGGATCTCTTTTGCTTGGACTATGGCTTTGGATATCAATATGGGGATTTTTGTTACTTTATTTATGTTTTATGCTTCTTTAATAAGCAAGACAGTAATGAGGTTGTAATGTTGGAAGTATTTTGAGACAATTATGGAAATCTTTTGTTTGAACACGTATTGACGATAAAAGTTTGTTTGGTTTCCGCTGTTTAAAATGTGTGTATTTATATCTGTCTTGTGTTTACCTGTGACTTTTACTTATAAACCTCCACCAAAGTTAAGGCATTCCCTTTGTGACCTTAACGGAGGTGGGCTGTTTCACTTGGTATCAGAGCATAGGTTTACCAGATAAGATTAAAAAAATTGAAATTGTTTTCAAAAAGAAGTTTAAAGAAGCATATTTTTCAAGAAAAAGCGTTGTTTTTTTTAAAAGCATAAGTCCCCAAAAGCCATATGCACTATCTCTCTATCCTTTTGCCTTGAATCTTTCCTTTTCGTTTCAGCATGTCTGGGGACCTTACTCCCCAACTATAGACGTTATTACTCCTCCTCCTCCTCTACGTGAAACAGCAAGCGGAAGAATCGCAGAACAAGAAGACGGATAATTGTCAAGGAGGAAAGGACCACAACAATAATAAGAAGGCACGTGAGAAAAGGAAATGTTATTTCTGTGGCATTGTTGGGCATATAGTCCAAGATTGTAGAAAGAAGAAGATGAAGATAGGAGCATGCTTTCAATGTGGTGATACTGGACATATCAGCAAGAATTGCCCTAAGAAGCAGGGCAAGGCCCGCAAGCAGGACATTCCGGGGGTACCTCTTTAACTTCTTCTCCTAGATGCTTTGTTTTATCCTTCTTATCTTCTCAATCCTATTGTTAACTAGCTAAAAGCTCATACGGGCATACTATCAAACACAAAGTGTGCATGGATTATACAAACAAATCCTGCATGAAACATCCTCACCTGGAAGTTCCAATCGTGCAACTCTGGTCGGTCCGCATCAACAGTGACGGGTCGAGCAACAGCATGGAGCTTTGACACGGTCGATCACAAAGCTGGTCGTTCACCAATGTCCGGGTCGCTAGCTACATGCTGGGTCGTTCGAAAGAGCAGCACCACTTGGTCGATCTCGAAAGAAGCACTACCTGGTCGGTGATGAAAGAAGCACCACTTGGTCAGTCTCGAAAGGGGCACCACTTGGTCGGTCTCGAAAGAAGCACTACCTGGTCGGTGATGAAAGAAGCACCACTTGGTCAGTCTTGAAAGGGGCACCACTTGGTCGGTCTTGGGAGAAGCACCACTTGGTCGGTCCAAGCTGGAGCTCATCTGGTCGGTCAGGCTTCAAGAACTGGTCGGTTGTTGGTGCAAGATTGAGAGACCGAGCAATGACTGGGAACGAGGACGAGCGGATATTGCATAATATGAAAAATGGATGGCATTCTTGTAAATAATATACACCAAAAGGCGGAAAGCATGCGAACACGTTTGGGCCAGCTGTACAAAGAAGTATGGATTCATATAACCAAATATATGATTTCCTGGTCGCTCATTCATTCTTGCTCGGTCCGCATTTTTTCATGGTCGATCGTCCAAGGAAGCTGGTCGTTCACATGCGTCGCCAACCTAGCGCCAACTATACACTTCAAATTACAAGTGTGCCACTACCCTTTATCTCCAACTATAAATACCCCCTTTCTCCATGCCAAAGGGGGGGGGAGATGAGAACACCCCGAAGGGCTGCTAAAATCATTTCTCCAAGGCATTCTCAAGCTTCATCCATGGAAATCCATTCAAGCTCCACTTAAGCAACACAAGACTCCATTGAATTCTCTCTAGAAACTTGGATCTACTATCAAAATGCTATGGAATCGAAGAGATCTACCTCTAAAGTGAAGCATTGAAGGCTTTTCATCCATTTCAATCAATACTTGGGGAGATCTAACCGATCCACTAGCTAATTCAAGTGCGATTCACATCAAAGAGGGAGAAATGAGAGATTCATTGTAAATTGAGGGAGATTTGTATGGCATTGTACTTGGAATCATGAAAGTGATAATGGAAAATGTTTGCATAGTGGACGTAGGTCACGTTTGACCGAACCACTCTAAAAATTGTGTGTTCCTCTCTCTTATTGCTTTGTTTTTGCGAATTGCGGTCTCACATTTCTTCATACATGCTTTTTATAGTGTCTCTCCCCTAATTTGGAAACGTACTTTCTTAGCACCTTGCCACTGAACGGGCGACGCACTCTTTAGAGCATCGTATTTGGTGTTTGATCATTTTTTGATTAAAACATTAGGCGCCCACCGCGGGGCCGCATTCGCACTTCTCCCAAACTCGACAAGGTTAAGAACTTTGCACGTAAGATCTAGGCTTGCTTCAACCATAGATCTCGCAAATCCCAGATCTGGGCCAATCGACGAGCTATCTTCCAAAGTCAAATCCATGTCCGAGATAATGGCTAAGTCCAAGAAAACCGCAAGTAAAACCGTTGGAGAAAACGACAACAACGACGACGTCAACAATGTTGCTAACAACGAAGCTACACCTCTTACTAACCGCTTCGAGGTTGATCAAAATTCCATAACCGGAGCTGGAGTAACAAGGGCCGAGCTAGATGTCGTTGTCGCTAAACTACACCAATGGATGGAAGCTTCCAGTAAAGCCTTGTTGGATGCTAACAAAACTCTTGTGGATGCTAATCAAACTTTGATGGATAAAGTGAGCGCTCTCCTAAACGCTCAAGCCAATCCCGCTCCTCCTCAAAAGGCTCATGTCAACCTTGAGGGAAACACAAGTTCATCAACTTCCGATCATTATTGCAATGATAACATTGAAGGGTTCAACGGAGCCGACATTCATGCTTCCAAGCTGAAAGCCAAAAGCGTTTCCAATCGTGATGCCCGGCGAGTCGCAAGTCCTGAAAGGGGAGCACCTTCCCTTGCTGAAGGAAAATGACCCATACACTCTAATCGCGATCAAGCATCCGGAAAGGAAATCGAGGTCCGCTCTCCCAAGCGACACTACTCAAAAGGGGATATCGAGGACGTGGTGAAGCGGATGATGAAAGACGGCCTAACCCGCAAAGATAGCGAAAGGGAATGGGATTTTTCTCTGAGCAGAAACCCATTCACCAGGAGAATTCGCAAAGCTGAGCTTCCGAAGAAGTTCGCATATCCCACCTTGCCTCCATACGATGGGACTGCTGATCCAAATCACTTCCTATACAGATATGAGTGGCACATGAATGTGGCTAAAGCGACGGATGAGATTAAGTGCTTGTGCTTCCCGCTCTATCTAGAAAGCGTCGCATCGCTATGGTTTACAAGGCTCCCGCCCAAATCCATCGATCGCTTTGATGATTTGACTCATAAGTTCAAAGAGCATTTCAGGTTGCAGGCCACAAAAGCTAAGGATGTCATCTCCCTCACATCAATGAAGCAGAATCCTGGAGAGTCAGTTGAAGCTTTCCTCAAGAGGTTCAATACCGCTTTAACTGAAATAGGGAATCCTGACCCTCGCATGATCTTAGCATCTCTAATCGGCGCTATAGACAAGAATAGCGAATTCGGTCGATGGATCAAAATGAAGGAGCCGAACACGCTGGAAAAGTTCCAGAAGAAAGCCGAGGAGTATATGAGAGTGGGAGATCATCCTGTGCTTCATCAGACTGTTGATCCTCCCAAAAGCACTGACATCCAGCTTAATCAGCACGATATCCAGGGGCAGAAACGAGCCAATGATGGGAAAAACAGCAAGGCAAACAAGAAGTTTCGCTTCTACAACCCATCAGAACTCACTCCTCTGAATGATACCATAGAAAACATTTTCCTTGCCACCAAGGATACCGAGCACTATCCGGAGCCACCAAAGTTCAAGGTTACACAGAAAACTCTGGACTCTGGAAAGTACTGTCGACTCCACAAGCTGCCGGGTCATGATACAAATGAATGCAGAATTCTCCAAAGCATAACTGAGGAAATGATTCAGAACGGCAAACTACAACAGTACATCAAGAATCTACAATCCTCAAACGCCGCTCAGACTGCTCAGGGGCAAGGCTCTCTCTTGGTTCAACCCAATAACAGGCCAATCATCAACCGAGGGCTGATGGGAATCTCATTTCATCAACTCGAAATAAGCAATCATCATCGCCTTTCCTTACTTACTGCTTTGTTACTTGCTTTACTTTACATTTTTCTTTCTGTTACATTCAGAACTTCTTGTAAAAAACTTGTAATATAGCATAAGGATTGTACTGAACAATATCTCTATGGATAAAGTCCTGCATACTTGTGTGAATCTCTTACTTACAAGATCTTCGTTAATTCAAGACTTGCTAAAAGACGATTCTCTATTACAGGTTATAGGACAAATGCTCGCTTCCTCGAAACCCGATGCACTATGGCGAACTCCACAACACTTATTCAAGCATGGGATGCACAAAGTGTCAACACATCTAAGTGCGATCATAAAAACACCATCTTGAAGGGTGGTTAGAAGGGATGGCCAAAGATGAGATGGTGGAGAGGTTAACAAGCATATCTAAAATCAATGCCGCAGGTTGTAAGTTCCAAGGGGCAACTTGCGCTCAATCATGAACACTTGCCATGATCAAGTGCTTCCAGTACAAGGCCAATGTTCGCTCCACGAAATGACGCAAACCCCGCAAATCCCAAAAGAGCACGACTTCTCAATCCGGTTGCAATTGCTTATCACAACTAAGCACATACAACACGACTGTTAAAGTCTACCTCATGGGTTCCAAGCTTCACAAAAAAGGGCAGATCCCTGACACCTTGATTAAGTCCATGTCTCCTGATGTGGTGCAATTCACAAGCATGGATCACCCGATACATCAAGAGAGCTCACCAGGTCGAGGACCCATAGCGGAACAGCCGACTTCATAAGTCGCAGCTTCCTTAGCGAGGTCCCGCAAGCGTTGACCACACGATACATCGAGGTGACTCACTAAGTTGAACAACCCATGAAGGAACAAGCGACTACTTATGGCCCAGATTCCTAAATCGAGATCGTTTGCCATGCCAAAGCACCCAGTAAAGGAACTGGCGTCTGTCCCACGGATTCAAATATAAGACCTCCCATGCGGGGCATAAAAAAGTCTAGCCCCTCTTCGTGAGAGCAACGGCGAAAGACCTCCCCATGCGGGGGCATAAAAAAGTCTAGCCCCTCTTCGTGAGAGCAACGGCGAAAGACCTCCCCATGCGAGGGCATAAAAAATTCTAGCCCCTCTTCGTGAGAGCAACGGCGAAAGACCTCCCCATGCGAGGGCATAAAAAAGTCTAGCCCCTCTTCGTGAGAGCAACGGCGAAAGACCTCCCCATGTGGGGGCATAAAAAAGTCTAGCCCCTCTTCGTGAGAGCAACGACGAAAGTCCTCCCCATGCGGGGGCATCAAACCCCAAGTCCTCCTCTAGCGGGGGCATCCAACATAAAGTCCTCCCCTAGCGGAGGCATCAAATCACAAGTCCTCCCCTAGCGGGGGCATCCAACATAAAGTCCTCCCCTAGCGGAGGCACCAAATCCCAAGTCCTCCCCTAGCCGGGGCATCCAACATAAAGTCCTCCCCTAGCAGGGGGCATCAAACCCAAAGTCCTCCCTTGGCGGGGGCACCTTACATAAGGCCCTTTTCAAGCAAAGGCAGAAAGATACAATGACTTCTCCAAGTAGAAGTCTCCAAATTAATTGATCAAATTCAAAATTCTGATCCATCCAACGGCCACAATCGCCTTGGCATCAGAAGCACAAAGCAAAGTATTGATCCGATCAGGTACACGTCTCATAAAACGTAAACCGGCATATGAGATCACGTAATTCATAGCAAAGGCGTAACTTGAAATCTGCAATTCAGAACTCAAGTGCCATTATGAATTCAAACTCGAATACCATGTCTATGCAAACAGCGTTTGACAAATCACAACTGTTAAATAAAGCAGTTCTGCGTAGATATGACATTCAATTTATTGTACATCATTCATTAATGATTAACTAACCTGTTATTGATGTGGACGATCAATAACAACTTATAAGTCCAAAATCGTGCAAGTGCTTCTTTTCATTACAGAATAAGTGCTACGGAACATATAAGTCCAGTCAACAAGTTTAAAACTTGGATCGTTTGGAATCAGCGAGTCAAAGCAGGATTTGCCACAGCAAACAAAATGCTACGACTGAATCTCAATGCAAAACATGTTCATTTCGAAGCCCGCATTTCTCGCAAGCAAAAAATACAAGCTTCGAGGGGCAAATGTTAACTAGCTAAAAGCTCATACGGGCATACTATCAAACACAAAGTGTGCATGGATTATACAAACAAATCCTGCATGAAACATCCTCACTTGGAAGTTCCAATCGTGCAACTCTGGTCGGTCCGCATCAACAGTGACGGGTCGAGCAACAGCATGGAGCTTTGACACGGTCGATCACAAAGCTGGTCGTTCACCAATGTCCGGGTCGCTAGCTACATGCTGGGTCGTTCGAAAGAGCAGCACCACTTGGTCGGTCTCGAAAGAAGCACTACCTGGTCGGTGATGAAAGAAGCACCACTTGGTCAGTCTCGAAAGGGGCACCACTTGGTTGGTCTCGAAAGAAGCACTACCTGGTTGGTGATGAAAGAAGCACCACTTGGTCAGTCTCGAAAGGGGCACCACTTGGTCGGTCTTGGGAGAAGCACCACTTGGTCGGTCCAAGCTGGAGCTCATCTGGTCGGTCAGGCTTCAAGAACTGGTCGGTTGTTGGTGCAAGATTGAGAGACCGAGCAATGACTGGGAACGAGGACGAGCGGATATTGCATAATATGAAAAATGGATGGCATTCTTGTAAATAATATACACCAAAAGGCGGAAAGCATGCGAACACGTTTGGGCCAGCTGTACAAAGAAGTATGGATTCATATAACCAAATATATGATTTCCTGGTCGCTCATTCATTCTTGCTCGGTCCGCATTTTTTCATGGTCGATCGTCCAAGGAAGCTGATCGTTCACATGCACCGCCAACTCACCGCCAACTCGTCGCCAACCTAGCGCCAACTATACACTTCAAATTACAAGTGTGCCACTACCCTTTATCTCCAACTATAAATACCCCCTTTCTCCATGCCAAGGGGGGGGGGATGAGAACACCCCGAAGGGCTGCTAAAATCATTTCTCCAAGGCATTCTCAAGCTTCATCCATGGAAATCCATTCAAGCTCCACTTAAGCAACACAAGACTCCATTGAATTCTCTCTAGAAACTTGGATCTACTATCAAAATGCTATGGAATCGAAGAGATCTACCTCTAAAGTGAAGCATTGAAGGCTTTTCATCCATTTCAATCAATACTTGGGGAGATCTAACCGATCCACTAGCTAATTCAAGTGCAATTCACATCAAAGAGGGAGAAATGAGAGATTCATTATAAATTGATGGAGATTTGTATGGCATTGTACTTGGAATCATGAAAGTGATAATGGAAAATGTTTGCATAGTGGACGTAGGTCACGTTTGACCGAACCACTCTAAAAATTGTGTGTTCCTCTCTCTTATTGCTTTGTTTTTGCGAATTGCGGTCTCACATTTCTTCATACATGCTTTTTATAGTGTCTCTTCCCTAATTTGGAAACGTGCTTTCTTAGCACCTTGCCACTGAACGGGCGACGCACTCTTTAGAGCATCGTATTTGGTGTTTGATCATTTTTTGATTAAAACACCTATCTTGAGAATCTTAGGTAGAAATATTTCTGTAGAAAGCTTAGTTTATCTTTATGATCATCCAGTTCGCACTCTCTTTGATTCTGGTGCATCACACTCCTTTAATTCATCTGCTTTAGTAGAATCTCTGCACCTAGACACTAGTATGGTAGAGGATCCATTAGTAGTTTCAAATCCAATCGGGGGCTCTGCTTATTTGTCGATGGTTTGCTTGGATTTGAAAATCTCCATTCTAAGTGTTGAATTTAGATGTAGTGCCTTTGTTTTGGGCTTCTCAGGGTATGAACTGATCTTAGGCATGGACTGGTTATCCAGCAATGGTGCCATTCTTGATTGTGAGAAAAGAGTAGTTAGACTCTTGACTCGGCTTGGTAACACTCTAGAAATTTCTTGTAATCCCTTGAATACTGTTATGCTCAGTTATCTAGAGTCGCTTGATGCTTCTGATGAGAATTTGCAGTCAGTTAGAGTAGTCCGGGAATATCCGGACGTCTTTGAGGAGGTGAAAGGCTTACCTCCGAGGAGGGAAATAGACTTCCGCATATATCCTGTGGATAATGCAAAGCCTGTAGCTTTACCTATCAGACACATGGCTCCAAAGGAGAGAAAGGAGCTCAGTAAGCAGGTTAAAGAACTTCTCGGAAAGGGGTTCATTAGACGGAGCATTTCGGAATGGGGTGCTCCAGTGGTGTTTGCAACCAAAGCGGACGGTTTGCTTCGCCTTTGCATCGACTATAGGGAATTAAACAAATTGACCAAGAAAAATAGGCACCCTCTTCCCTGAATCGACGATTTGTTTGATCAACTTGTAGGTGCGTCGGTCTTCTCCCAACTTGATCTGGCAACTGGGTTCCATCATCTAAGAGTAGCCTGAAGACAGCATTGATAAAACGACGTTCAGAACCCTAGACGATTTCTTTGAGTGGATTGTCATGCCTTTCGGCTTGACAAATGCACCTGCTTATTTCGTAGACCTAATGAGCAGAGTGTTCAGAGAATTCCTCAACAAATTTGTGGTTGTGTTCGTAGACGATATTTTAATCTTCTCAAAGAATGAGGAAGAGCATGCTCAGCTTCTGAAAGAAATCATGGAAACTCTTCGAGTTCATCAGGTAAAAGCCAAATTCTCCAAGTGCCACTTCTGGAGAAAAGAAGTAAGATTTCTGGGACATATAGTGTCCAAAGAAGGGTTGGCGGTGGACCCCGCGAAAGTGGTGGCAGTGCAAGATTGGAAGACACCAAGAAATGCAACCGAAGTCTGAAGCTTTCTTGGGCTAGCAGGTCTTTACCGAAAGTTCATTAGGGATTTCGTGAAAATCTCAGCTCCACTCATAAGGCTAACAAATAAGAATTTTGCATTTGCTTGGGATTTGGACTGTGGCATTGCCTTCCAATGCCTAAAAAGAGCTCTTACAACATCTCCAGTCCTAACTCTGCCTAACGGAAGCAAAATGTTCGCAGTATATACAGATGCATGTGGAACGGGACTAGGGGCTGTTCTAATGCAAGAAGGAAGGTTAGTAGCTTATGGTGGAAGACAATTGAAAGTCCATGAAAAGAACTACCCAACCCACGATCTTGTGTTGGCCGCCATCGTCTTTGCACTTAAGTCTTGGCGCCATTATCTCCTAGGTGAGAAGTTCGAATTATACACTGACCATAAATCATTGAAATATCTCTTCTCACAGAAGGATCTTAACTTGAGGCAGCAAAGGTGGATGGAGTTTCTTGCCTCGTGTGATTTTGAAATTTCCTATACTCCCGGCAAAGGCAACGTAGTAGCAGATGCGTTGAGCCGAAAGAAACTGACCTTAAGCCCTCTCTTTGTGGAAAGGCAAAGCTTGGGGTATATAGCCAGTTTTAACTTTAGGCCCTCCTTAGATTTTGTACCGAGTTTGTTAGCATCTCTCGAAGTACGCCCTACTCTCTTGGACTCAATATGGGGCTGCACAGCGTGAAGACCCTCAGGTTGTTGATGTGATTGATAAACTTATTAGGGGTGAGACTTCTAGTCACCTCAATAGATATACCATCAATGACAAGGGTTGGCGGAGGCGAGATGGGAGATTATGTGTCCCACAAACAAGGGAGTTGACAAAGAAGGTTATCGAGGAAGCACATCATTCCAAGATGACTATACACCCTGGCGGTGATAAGATGTACAAAGATACAAAAAGAACTTTCTTTTGGAGCAGCATGAAGCAGGACGTGGTAGATTTCGTTTCTAAGTGCATGACCTGCCAACAGGTCAAGGCGGAACAGAAAAAGCCTGGAGGACTACTTCGTCCTTTGGAGGTCCCACAGTGGAAGTGGGATAGCATTTCAATGGACTTCAATGATGGACTGCCTAGGTCAAGAAGAGGCAATACTAGCATTTGGGTAATAGTGGATAGGCTTACTAAAAGCGCCCACTTTATACTCGTTAAAAGTAGAAGAACTGCCTCATCTCTAGCATCTCTTTATTTCAAGGAAATAGTTCGACTCCATGGGATACCCTCTAGCATTGTTAGTGACTGAGACCCTATCTTCACAAGCGAGTTTTGGCGGAGTCTGCTAGAAGCTGTAGGCACACAGTTATGTTTGAGCATGGCCTATCACCCCCAAACAGATGGCCAGACGGAAAGGGTGAATAGAGTTTTAGAGGATCTTTTGAGACTTTGCGTTCTTGACTTTGGAGGGACTTGGGAGGATCACCTTCCTTTAGTGGAATTTGCCTACAACAACAACTACCAAGCTACCATCGGTATGGAGCCCTTCGAAGCCTTGTATGGAAGACCGTGCAAATCACCAACTTGTTGGGGGAGTCTACAGATAAGCTTATACTTGGGCCGGACATGATTCGAGAGACCTCAGAGAAAGTGGACTTGATACGGAGAAGGATGAAGACAGCCCAAGACAGACAAAAATCCTACGCCGACAATAGAAGGACCGACCTTGAGTTTGAGGTTGGGGACAGGGTTTTCCTTAAGGTATCTCCTTTAAGAAATGTCGTTCGCTTTGGATCTACAGGAAAGTTAGCACCAAGGTTTGTATGGCCGTTTCCTATCATTGAGAAGGTTGGGAAGATGGCCTATAGATTAGAGCTACCCGAGAGACTGGCCGGAGTTCACAATGTCTTCCATGTTTCTCACCTCCGGAAGTGTTTGCATGAGTATGCGGAAGTGGTGGAACCTAGCATTCTAGAAGAAGCCGAAGTGGAACGTGAAGCAACTGTGAGGGGAGTTCCAACCCGCATTTTAGGAACTGAAGTGAAAAAGCTACGCAACCGCGAAGTCAAACTCGTTAAAGTTCAGTGGAGCGACGCCGAGGAAGACGCGACTTGGGAAACTGAGGATAGAATATGCGCTGCCTACCCTTTTCTTTTTGATGGTACATCTTTGATCTCTCTTTTTCCTTAAGTTATGCTTTATCTATCTTTTTAGGTATATCTCCTCGGTCCTTTTCCTAAATCATTAGGTAGAAAACAAATGGATGCAAACATGTATTTGAAAACATGTTATGGATGATGGCTGCAAATGGTTGCTAGTGATTGCTATTGGTTGCTCGTGGATGCATATACACACACACCCTAGGTTTTAGATCGGCTCAGTCACTTCATATTGCATATGCACATGAGTATTCTCATTTATATATGGTTGAAACTTAATATGCTGTCATATGGTTGTCGCATTTGTATGAATAGTTGTGCACTCATGTAGAATTATGAGTAGGAAAAATTTGCATACATAATGGATTCATGACACTTACATGATTCGCATTAAGGAGGTCAACTGAATCAGTAGACTGCCTGATTTCTGCATTAGATAAGGACATGCACACACACTATGCATATGATCATGAAGCATTAGAAGTCTTTTTAGGACAGTGGACGCCTGTGTTTGTTGGTTGAGTAGATGGACAATTGGATGGTAGGATATACATTCTTCCTAACTTAAAGATTTCGGGGATGAAATCCTTTTAAGGGGGGAGAATGTAACACCACATGAATTCTATAACGTTAAGATTCACAAATTAAAGTGTAATTAATTCTAAATGGAAGAATTAAGGGAAATGGGTTATGCCATTGCATTCGTCTCGAAATTCTGCTTGAGATAGAGTCTGAGTTTGCGTGAATCGGACTCTGTATGAAGGAGTTATGACCTTCGGAAGTTTCAGAATAAAATTTAATATTCAAACAGCTCGGTTTAAAATTCAAAATTCGAAAAAAAAGGTTCAAACTGGGCTGGGCGGGAAAATTCCCGCCCAGGGACCAGGGTCGACCATGGTGTTGACCTGGTCACCCCAGGTCGACCATAGTGTCGACCTGGGTGTCGACCTGGCTGGCTGGGTCTGGCTTTTGCTCGAATTTCTGTGGCTTGGTGTGTCACTAGGGCTGACATGTCACCTCTTGATTGGCTCTTTGAACTTTGTATGGTCTAGATTCCTCCTGTCTTCATCTGACGGCTCAAAACAATTTAAAAATCTATAAATACACCCTAAGTCTCAACTAAAATTCACACGAAAAAATAAGATGGGAGTCGTCATGCTGTCAGGAAGGAATTGAGCGTAGCCGTCAAGAAAAAGGAGCTTAGAGATGAATCAAATTAAGAAGAAGAATAAAGCTTAATCAAATTAATCAACGCAACGTTAATCTACCCAAAGGAGCGCATCTCAATTTCAGAATTCAGAATCCAGAATTCAAGATTCTGCATTCGTTGTAAGTATAGTGACCTTTCAGAATATGAATGAAACTGTGACGTGGTTCGATGTAAATGAAAATAGAACTGTGTTATTGTATAAATTTTGTGTACTGTAAGGATTCTGTTATGACTTGTGTATTGGTATTTGTGGCCTAAATTGATTGATGCAAGCCTATTGGACAATTGTATATGAAAGTAATGGCACTTGCAAGTTGTGGCAAAAACTAGAATTTGATCCCTTTATGTTTATGTCAATGAAATGGACTATATACATTCTCTAAGTCTAAATTAAAGCTTATGTAAACATGTTCTAGATTTGAGACCTTTTATGCCTACATGACCCAAAACCTATGAACACATTCTTATGTTTATTTGTAAGTATAATTGGATCTATGTTAAGTACCGTTTGGGTTACATAAACTATGCGAGTTTCATGTTGAAATAGGCTATATGATTAGTTGTTAAAATTGGACATTTTGGTGATTATACAGCATGTTAGTTTTGTTGTTGACATTTTTCCAAGTTAAACATGTTTAAACCCAAGTTTGTATAAGCCTAAACTATGCCATTTTATATGACACCTACTTAGTTATACTCTAATTTGAATGCAAGTTCACATAACCCATAATTTATGTTAGTTGAATCGCTAAATTGCAAGTTCATGTGCCATACACCTTTATGTATTGTAAATTTGTTACATGTTCTTGATTTCCCCTTTTTCTCACGTTTATAAAGTTGGGCTGAATTGTGTCGAGTCCAACGTTTGATATAATGTTGCGAACGTACAAACGGGGGTAATAACGTTGGGTGTAAAACATGAAAAAAAATATGTTGGCATGTTTGGCACATGCCAACGACAATGACATTTAACCGGTACGAATTGTTATACTTAAGAATAAAGGACATAACATTTACATATAAAATTGAGGAGTGATAAAATATGTAAATTTAGAAAACATGGTATGCTTAACCCGAGGTTGGATTGAGTTGTGACGTAAACCTGCCCGGACCCGCTCGGCTGTCCAGTAGTCACAACAATACCTATCCAATGTAGGTGGTTAAGCATTGAGCCCAATAAGGACCCGAGGTTAGACTGAGCTACGGTGTAAACCTGCCCGGAACCGACCGGCACATCCAGTAATCGTAGCAATATATGTCTAGTGTGAGTGGTTAGGTGCTTTAAGAGGCTAAGGATAGATGGTAGGGTTAAGTCAACTAAAAACACTTAACCAAATTCAACATGTTAACAAGAATTGATGGGTGAGGTTAGGTAAATACAGACACTTAACCACTTAACATGTTTGACTAGAAAACCCTAGTAACGAGGGACCCGTTTCAGCAGTAACCCTAGTTAGGTATCATGGTACCGTGAAACTAGGCAGGGTGGGGCACGATTACTGGGCTGATTGTAAGCGGTCAAAACAACGGCGGTGGGTGCACAGTGTAGGTTCTAACGGGGTGCGGGCGTGCACACACTCCGGAGCAGACAAACAGGGCACTGGGGCACCAGTAGTATAACCTATGTATTCTAAGGTTTGTGTCGGGGCCACCACCATGGGTCTTGATACACCCCATGGTGGGACCAGCATAGGTATCTACAATTCTTGGGGGCCATATGACACATGTTTACGCGAGTAGGAGCCGATCTTTAGAAAATGGGGATCACTTCACCCTCAACATGGGGTGCCAGTTAGAATAAGCTCAAGTAGGTGCAGGGATATACTGTGGGTGCGATAGTACATTCGATTCTAAACTACACTTCCTTAGCTTGTGATACTTTACTGTTTTCAGTTTATATCTATCATGCGCTTTTTCCTATTCGTATACTGAAGAGTTACTAGATTTACTCAGGCTTTATGTCTGACCCTATTTTCTTTTCGTCTTCATTTCTTTCGTTCGCCCAAGGTCCACAGGGAGGAAACAACCCAGCTTAGTCAGACTCTTTGCAAGCTTCAAGACCGTAGATGTATGGTTTGGATCTCTTTTGCTCGGACTATGGCTTTGGATATCACTATGGGGATTTTTGTTACTTTATTTATGTTTCATGCTTCTTTAATAAGCAAGACAGTAATGAGGTTGTAATGTTTGAAGTATTTTGAGACAATTATGGAAATCTTTTGTTTGAACACGTATTGATGAAATAAAAGTTTGTTTGGTTTCCGCTGTTTAAAATATGTGTATTTATATCTGTCTTGTGTTTACCTGTGACTTTTACTTATAAACCTCCACCAAAGTTAAGGCATTCCCTTTGTGAGTGACCTTAACGGAGGTGGGGGTGTTTCATTTAAGCTCCACTGGAATTATGGCTTCTGACCCGAAGGAGAGTGAAAAAGGAGTATGACCAGTAGTCGTCTTGAAGGTTGTTCGATAGGCCCACAAAGCTAGCGGCAATTCGTCAACCCACATGGTTTTTGCTCGTTCTAACCGCTTTTTAAGAATAGACTTAATAACTTTGTTTGTTGCATCAACCTGTCCATTGGTCTGTGGGTGAGCTACGGTGGTATACCTATTATCAATTTTATACTTCTGACAGAAGTTTCTAAATTTTGCGCTGCCGAATTGGGTTCCATTATCAGTTATTATGGTTTTCGATATCCCAAATCGACAGATAATATTCCTGAATGCAAAACTTATCACTTTTCTTGCCGTGATCGTGGTTAAGGGTTCGACCTCCACCCGTTTCGTGAAATAATCCACAGCCATGATCGCATATTTAGCTCCTCCTTTAGCAATCGGCAGGGTCCCAATGTTGTCTAATCCCCACATTGCGTACGGCCATGGACTGACCATTGATTTGAGATGTCTTGGGGGTGCTTTTGTAACTTTAGCGATCTTTGGCATTTGTCGCGGCGTCATGAGTGATCAACTGCATCTTTATTCACGGTAGGCCAAAAATAGCCATATCGCAATACTTTCTTCGCCAAAGCTTGACCTCCGGTATGATCCCCACACTCACCTTCATGTACTTCTTTCAGTACACGCTTGATGTCATCATGTGCTATACACCATAGCAGAGGCATGGAAAATCCTTGGCGATAAAGGACGTCGTCCTATAAAATGTATCTTGCATCTTTATGTGTTACAGCTCGTTTCTCGCTCTTCTTTGATGGGATAATTCCGCTCTTAAGGAAGTTCTTAATCGGCGGCATCCATGACTCCCTTTCTGGCTCAGATAATTCGATTTCCATTTGGTCAAAGCTAGGTGATTCCAATATCTCTATTGGAACCATTTCGGTTTCTCCAGGGTTGTCAGAGCTTGCTAGCTTAGCCAATCGATCTGCCTTCTGGTTTTAAGCTCTCGGAATGTGAGTTATACTGTAATGCTCTAGGTTTCCTAATAAATCCTCTACTTTTTCAAGATAAGTAACAAGTCGAGGTTCCCTGGTCACAAATTCCTTTTGAACTTGGCAGACAACTATCTTGGAGTCACAGAATATGTCCAATGTTCTTACCCCTTATTCCTTAGCAAGTTTCAGCTTGGCAATCAAGTCCTCATACTCGGAATCATTATTGGTGGCAGAAAATTCCAACCGCAGGGCGTAGTACATGGATCGTCCTTCAGGAGTGGTTAAAACAACTCCGGCGTGGAATCTTCGATAATTCTTAGCCCCTTCTGTATATAGTTTCCATGGACTAAGCTCTAATTTATTCTCTGAAGCAACAACTTTGTCATCTACTGTTTCTTCTTCGGGAATCGTGAATTTTGCTATGAAGTTAGCTAGGGCCTGCCCCTTATTGACCTCCTTGGTTGAAAATTTAAATCAAATTGGCTCAACTCTATATTCCACTTAAGTAATCGCCCTGATGCTTCAGGTCTTTGTAATACTTGTCTCAGTGGTTGATCAGTGTATATGACTATCAGATGAGCTTGGAAGTAATGACGGATTTTGGATAATTATGTTCCGCACCTGCTAACTTCTTATTTACATGGTATACTAGCCTCTGAACCTTGTCTTCTTCACGCACCAAGGCTATGCTGACAGCATGAGATGACACCGCCAAATAGATGAACATATCTTCATGATCCACCGGTTTTCACAATATTGGGGGTTTCTCCAGTAAGTCCAACAGATTTTGGAAGGCCTCTACACAGTCAGGAGTCTATTCGAAATTACGTTTCCCTCGTTTGATTAAATCAAAGAATGGGACACACTTGTCCGTGGCTTTGGAAATGAATCTGCTCAATGCTGCAACCTTCCCTGCTAGGCTTTGAACATCCTTAATCTTCCATGACTCTTCTATGATCATGATTGATGCAATTTGGCTAGGATTAATCTCAATCCCTCGAGAACTTACGAAGAAACCAAGAAATTTTCCTGATGCTACCCCCAAATGACCACTTTAAGGGGCTCACCTTCATCCCATATCTCCGAAAATGTCAATTTTTTTTGCCAGGTCTTGTGTATGGCTAGAAGATTGTCTGGATTTCACGAGCATGTCATCTACATAAACTTCCATAGTTTTTCCGATCTGATTATACAACATTTGGTTCATTAGGCACTGATACATGGCTCCGGCATTCTTTATTCTGAATGGCATCACCACATAGCAGTATAATCCCAAGTTTGTTATAAAACTTGTGTTCTCTTGATCCGACACATGCATGGGGATCTGGATATACCCTGAGCATGTGTCCATGAAGGAAAGAAGTTCGTGTTCGTCTGTTGAGTCCACCAGCTGGTCAATCCTAGGAAGTAGGAAACTATCTTTTGGACAAGCTTTGTTCAAATCCGAAAAACCAATGCACGTTCTCCATTTCCAATTTGATTTCTTGACCAAAACAACATTTGATATCTAGTCGGGATATGTCGAATCTCTAATGAACCCATTATCTTTCAACTTCTTCACTTCTCCCTTTAAGGCTGCTGACCTCTCCAGGCCTAACATACATCTCTTCTGTTTAACGGGTGGATGCTTTGGGTTGATACTCAATCAGCGACTCATAACGGAGGAAGATATCCCACACATATCATCATGGGTCCAGGCAAACACATCCAAATTTGCCTTTATAAAGTCGGTCAATTCCTTTCCTCGGAACGGATCCAGCTGGGATCCTATCTTTAAAACCTTTGTCCGATCGACATCGTCAATGGAGATGTCCACAGTCGTTTCATTGGGGGTCGCCTTTCTATCCCCAGGCTCTTCATCCTCTTTGGGATCTATGTCCTCGGGCAGTTCTGGGAGATTCCCTCGGGACTAGTCCCTTTAATTGCTATGTTGAACCCTCTTTCGTAGGGGAGGAGGAACCTTTAGCTTCGATGCTTAATCCATTCACCAATATCTTCAGATCGGCTATGTAGCAGGCTTGTCCGCTGGCTTGATCACCTCTCATTACTCTCACTCCTGCTTCGGTTGGGAATTTCAACAATAAGCACCAGGGCACAATGCAGGCCCTGAACTCTGCGAGGGCTGGTCGACCCAAAAAGATGTTATAGGGTGAGTCAATGTCCAGAACTACAAACGGGAGAATCCTCACTCTCTGACGGTCTCCTATTCCCAATGTCACTAACAATTCTACATATCCCATTAAAGCTGTCGATGCCCCCATTGAAGCCACGTATCCATCACTCGCAAGGCTTCAAGTCTTTCACTTCGAGTTTCATCTGATCGAATGCGTTTTTAAAGAGAATATTAACCAAACTCCCATCATCCACTAACACTTTATGAACTAGAGCTGGACCGATAGTGGTAGTGATCACCAATGGGTCTTCGGTGGGTGATTAAATTCCAGTATCATCTCTATCACGGAATATGACATCGTCTGACATCATTTTCTCTTGTTTCACTGGAGCAGTGTCCTCGAAGTTACTACATTCCCCTACTTCAGGATGTTTGGCTGCGCTCACATACTAGTCCATTGCTCTGTAGCTATGAATAGCTGGATGGGGTCACCCCAATATAGTGTTGATAACAATTCCTTTACCTTTTTGTTGAGCTGTGGGTTTAGGAGCATCCTGATTTCCATTCGGGGTCTGCCCTCCTTGCCCCCTATCTCTTGGGGAAACCTTATATTCATCTAACTTTCCTTCCCATAATAGCTTTTCAACAACGTCTCTCAAATGCCGACACTCATTAGTAGAGTGTCTGTGGGTTCCATGAAATAGACAAAATTTTCCAGTTGCCACTTCCTTCTCCGTGGAGTCTTTGGGCGGAGGCTTTTTATATTGCAAGATGTTGTAAATATCCAGGTAGATGTTTTCCAATGTGTCATTCAGTGGCAAGTAGTTTTCAAAGGTTTGGAATCGAGGTCTTTTACCAATGTTATTTCTTCGGTTCCTATTCCTCCTATTGTCGTTTTCATTCCTGTTGTTACTTCCTTCATTTTTGTTACCAACATTTACCTCAACTTTCCCTGAGCTATGAACGGGCTATTTCACAGCAACATTACTTTGAATATCTTCTCTTGAAGCTCCATCAGACTTTCTCTTTCGATTGGCGTATATCTCTTCTCGCCGTAGACGAATATTTACTTTTTCATAGAAAGCCTCCCTGGTCAATGGTGGCTTCCCAGGTAAATAACCTCTGAACTCGTATCTGGATTGACCCCATCTATCAAGGCCATCAAAATGGCTGGTTTGTGGGGATTGCTTATTTCAGTAACTGCTAAGTTGAAGCGGTCCAAGTATGATTTCAGAGATTCTCTAGGATCCTGTTTGATTCGGAAAGTTCGATAACACTTTTAGCTTTCCGAGCGTGGAATCAAAACTGATTCATAAAACATTCGCTGAGTTCTTGAGAGCTCAGCACTAATCATGAGGGAAGTCGTGTAAACCACATTAATGCGACATCTTCTAGATATATCGAGAAGGCTTTGCATTTTACAGCGTCAGGTGCGGCTGTAGCGTTCATGTACCACGTATACCTCATCAGATGTTTCGGATCTGTTCTCCCAGCATACCGGTCCATTTGTGGTAGATTGAACCGTTGAGGGAATTGGAAATTCAGGATGTCATCGATAAATGGAGTGTGACTGCGTTCAGTACCCCAATATTCATTGGTATATCAGCGACTATCGGCCATTATTTGACACACCATCGCTTCTACTTCCGCATTGGTTAGAGTTGGTTCAGGATCCCTGCTTCTTTCTTTTCTAACACGTCTACCACCTACTTCAGGTGATGCCCGTTAGTTTTGGTTGGTAGCCGAACCTCCTCGCCTCCTGCGGTCATTCACAAGACGAACAGGCTGAAGGAGTTGCCCTTGGGTGGGATTGGTAATATTTGGATCCCTGGGGAGAACATGTGATCCTTGCATCGGTAACAGCATTGGTTCCCTTAAACTCGGATCATCGGGTCCCAGAACACAGGTCGCATCCTCACGGGATCCAAATGATCTGAATGTCAACTGGTCCAGATTTTCGGGCCTTTCACATGGCCTCCTTTCACATGGGCTCTCTTCAACTGAAGATGATGAATGATTCATAGCAGGACGACAAATCGGAGAGGACACTCTTTGTTTGTGAAGTTCACTTATTTCTTCGTTGATAACCCTCATGTTTTCCATCATGAGAACACTGTCGTGTTTGTGATCCTCCAAAGCATTCCTAGTGCTCTCAAGCATATCAAGCAAGCGGGAAAATTCCCTATGGTGTATGAGTGCAGAAAGTGTAGGTTGATCATTAGTTGTTACTGCTGGTACCAAAGCATTTGTAGGGGCTCGAGTAGAGTTTCCAGACTCAGATAGACTTGGTTCAGATCGGACTCCCTCTTCTTCAGTGGTTCGGATCGGTAGAGAGTTGCCAATAGCCGGAACGGTTCGAAGCCATCGGTTCAGATCGAGGCATGTTCACATGGGGTCGGAGATGCCCTGCCGGACCGGTTAGCTCCTGAGCCCTATCCTCTCGACCTAGTAACAACCATAGCTTGTTGATCCTTACCTACCCAACTTTCCTGCGCATTTTCACTTATTTTCCATTTCCCATGGTCATAGTATTCAACTTATCGAAATCTTTTTGGAAGTGAATTTCAGAAACATTGACTGTATGGACTATCTTCTTCGGATATAATAACCCAAATAGTAGAATGATAGCCCAAAATATAGAGAATTAGACCAGTTCTCAGTGAAAGCACCAAAAAAGTTAGATCCAAAAATGGTTCTAACACCCAAATGAGCGAGAAGCTAGAGAAATTCAAATAGAAAAGCAAAGAAATACACACGGGCATTAAAGAGTCTAGTCCACTTTTGTAACGTCCCAGAAAAAGTCGATCTTGGTTATTCGATATGCAACACATATCGAACATCCAAGGATCGAAAATACCAGTAGTTAATGAAAGAAATTAGAGGGTGAGAACAGATAAGATAGAAACTTAGAATAGAAGAAGAAGAACAACACAACATCAGAGTAACACGAACCTCACAGCGGAACGAATAACATATAATATATAACATAACTTTGAAATATAAATCTATACTTGAATATACATATCATTTCCAAAGTACACCACTTACAACACAGCCGAAATAAGCCTAGCTATATAATTCTAAAGCCTCCTGCTCCAGCTCTTCAAGTATTTGTAAATCCCGACTACTTGACTGCCCGTACAAAATTGGGCACCCAAGAGTTTAGGGAAACAAAACAAAATAAACTCTGGGTCAGTCATGTGACTGGTGTGAGTAAACTCAAATCTTTTGTCAAATTTTCAAAAATCCTTTCAAAAGAAAGAATAATCGTAAGACCAATCCACGCATAAACACGGATGGTTTTTACCTTACGATAACCCAAATCATTATAAAACAATATTATTCTGATATTATAATAATGTCTAACACAAGTAATATCAATCTTGTAGAAACGCTTGCATCTAACGTTCTACATATATAATATACAATCAAAACCGCGGGCTCTTATTTGGGGAATGGATTCCAACTATGACAAGGTATGGATCCACCTTCCGCTCAGTGTATCTAGAAGCGATACACTGGAGTTCAACAAGAACATCTTGTAACTCAGCCACACATGACCAACCACTCATTTCGCTTGAGTGTATCGAATATATTGTCACCTTACAGTTGGTGACAATATACCATACTTGGTTGCGAACCACTTAGCCATGCTGCCTGCCTGATTTCTGCCATTTCCCAGTTGATGAGGCTCGAGGTCAAAACGTATCTTTTAACAGATCACTCTTCCATTTACTTCGAATGCTACATCATTATACCCGTCAAATCACAAATTGATTTCCCCAAAAATACCACGGGTATAAGCTAAGAGAAACGAATTCCTCTGCCACCAACGTAAATACGTTTGAAACGATCAACTTACGTGATCTACCAGATATACTCTATCAAAAATTCGTCCATTCAAGTTGTCCTGGGACTGGACAAACCGAAGGCACTGTTACGTACACCCATCCTAGGCAATATCTACATAGGACTTATACAACAACCGTTGCACTTTACTCCGTCTTCAATTTGTCTTCAATCTATTTGATTCGAAACGCTAACGCCCATACAGAGTGGTTCTTTGGATAAGAATCCAACAGGTCTCTCCGTATTAACGACAGAAAAATGGTCAAAACTTTGATAGTCTGTGATTTAACTATCAAAAGAAAACTCGTGTGCAAACAACGATATTATTTCCAAATTGAAATTTTATCGATCAATCAATATTCAACATTTATCCCTTTAAATTAATTTATCATTAATTTATTCATTTCCTTATTTCCCGTTTCCATATATTCGTAAATCCTTATTTTCTAGACTTAGAAAATATACGTTATTAATCATTGGAAAACGTTTCCATATTTATTCAGATTTCTTATTTTCTATTATTAGAAAACATTTCCGATTCTTTTTTGGAAAACATTTGCAAACTCCTTTACCGGATTTAAACTGATGTTTAAATCAAACATCGCCATGCCAACTCAAACCATTTCACTCATTAACTAAATTCACATAACCATCCTTTACCATCAAACTTTAACCATTCCTTAGTTAAGAAGGAAGTCAATCAAGTTGGGGTATAATTACATCTCAGACCTTAACTGAACAACGTTTTAACTTCGGAATAGACAAATTTTATCTTTTTAAACCTTTAACAACATCCTTGCGAGCCTCACGGATTCTATTTACGAATCCACTTCTTTTATAAAAACATTGTTTATAATGATAACGTTATAATCCCTACTTTCGAAATATCTAACTTCAAATATAACTTTTATTCTTTAATTTGAATAAATAAATAAACACCTAATTTATAAATAAATAAATCTTGATTTAAACACCGGAAAGTATACGCACTTTCCCGAATTCGATATAATCGAATTCGACGATCAACTTTCTTCGAATAACTAATATTCGATTAACTCGCTTTGAATAGCTTATATTCGATTAACTCACTTCGAATAGCTTATATTTGATTACTCTCTTCGAATAACTAATATTTGATAACTCTCTTCGAATAACTAATATTCGATAACTCTTCTCTTCGAATAACTTATATACGGTTTAACTCCATTCGAATAACTTATATTCGATAACCCCTTTGAATAACTAATATTCGATAACCCCTTTCGAATAACTAATTCGATAACTCCTTTTGAATAACTAATATTCGATAACCCCTTTCGAATAACTAATATTCGATTAACTCATTTCGAATAACTCTATTCGATAAATTCTTATCTTCGATTAATCAATACTCGACAAACTCTAACTCGATTAACTAACACTCGATTAACTCTAACTCGATTAACTCTAATTCGATTAACTCATTTCGATCAACTTCTTTTGAATAACTCCTTCATTCTATTCGAATAAACTATATTCGATTAACTCTTTTAAATCTATTCGAATAAACTATGCCTGTTTTAACTTTATTTCGAATAGCTAATATTCGATTAAACTCCATTCGCTTGATTCTAGATCGCAGCGATCACAATGGTTACGCCTGATTCCCTCAGGAAACATCCGGCCGCCGTAGGCTATCTGCAGCCCTGCGAATTACGCTAGCAGTCGTACGAAATGGCAACTCATCCTTAATAACTATGTTTAACCAACTCTATCTCAAATAACTATATTCGATCAACTCTAATTGAATAACTAATATTTAATTAAATCCTAATTCGATTAACCATGTTCAATTAACTCTACCTGGTTAACTCTTTATTCGAATAATTAATATTCGATTAACTCTAATTGAATAACTAATATTCAATTAACTCTACTGATTTACTCTAACTGGTTAATTCTAACTGGTTAACTCTAACCGATTAACTCTAATCGATTAACTCTAACTGATTAACTCCAATCGATTTACTCTTATTCAAATAAATTAATTTGATAACTCTATTCGATTACAAATACTTCCTTTTCTATTTGTCTATATTTATTTCATATAAATATTTCCTTTATATAATTCTATTTATTTCATAAATACTTCCTTTTACAACTTTATTTATTTTCTAAATAAATATTTCCTTTTATTACTTTATTTATTTACCAAATAAATATTTCCTTTTAACTCCATTTATTTATCAAATAATTCCCTTTTTATCTTTATTTATTTTCTAAATAAATAATTCTTTTTCAATTCTACTTGTAAATGGTTTACAAATATTTCACTTTCTATTTTATTTGTAAATGTTTTACAAATATTTCCTTTCTAGAATTCTATTTATTTTCCAAATAAATATTTCTTTTATAAAATCCTATTTATTTCTTAAATAAATATTCCATTTCAATTCTATTTGTTTAACAAATAAATATTCTTTTTTATAAAATTCTTTGATTTTATAAATAAGTTCCTTTATAAAATATTTTGATTTTATAATTAATTTCTTTCAATATATATACGTTGAAATTGCCCTTTTTACATTCCAGTGTTTTCTATGGTGTTTAACATACCATATAAAATTAATCTATATCATTTTACCATATATAATCAACAGTAGGCTATACATCACATCATATATAACAATATATGAAAAACAGTAAAATAAATGTTGAGGAATCCAGTTGGATTCCTCCAACCTGTTTCCCTGCATCCACAGATGTTAAAACAACATATATAACATCACTTTCATTTCAACATAAAATATTTTGATAAACAGAATCAATGTATATATAACGATATATATATATATATATATTTATATATATACATAATTTCAACCAACTGACAAGCAGTTCATCCAAATAGTCAACATACAGCAATCAACCAACATTTATTAGTTCTAACAATACGTTATAAAAATATAACTGTTTAGAGTAAGTGAGATTTACTCACTTTGGCAGTTCATCATTAAAGAACGATAAATTGTTTGTTTGATTTGAATTAAACAATTTATTTCGCCATAAATTCAAACTAGCTCCAATCCACTCCCAGTTAATTCCATTGTGTAGTGCTCGTCCATATGAACCCAACCGATCCAGGTTTGCTAAATTCCGACAACGTATGAAATAGTTATGGGTATTACAAGTTAATACATTTTTAAATAAAAAAAACTTGAATTTTATTTATGAATTGGGCCTTAACCTTTTGCTCAGCCCATCTTCACTTCTAAAAGTCCAGCCCACGTTAATCCTTCTTTCCCAAACACAAATGACGATCTCTAGTAAAACATCCAAGCCATTTCCACGATTTCGATCACCTCGTTCTCCTCCCATACTTCATTGATCACAAAACCGTAACCACCATTGAACTCTCCTTCGAATCCTTAATCATCCCCAACCCAAAATAACGAACTCGCATCCTTCATTGGAATCGCGTCCCTGCGCTGCTACAGGATCGGGCGATCCCATTTTCCATCGAACACCAAGAAAAAAATCGGGGTACTGCTAATTTCCATCCTAAACCCGATTATGAACTCAGATTCAACTCTACTTCAACCAATTCGCGAAAATCATGAACCCTAGTTACAAAAAAACTGACGCCGAACATTTTGCCTAACCCCTATGCAACGTCGAACCCCCCCCCCCCCCAAATTGTATAATAGGTTATAGAGATTTAGAGTGAGGACTCAAATATATCATTCCCATGATTTGTAGACTTTCCAACGAATTCAATTTGATTTTTGAAGGTTGATTTTTCATGTTTTGGTTTTCTGTAGTGGAGGCGCGATTTCGTTGACTAGAAAATGAAAATTTTTAGGTTTAGGTTACAAAGGATGGCATATTTATAGGATTTGAAATTATTATTTTATTAATTTATAAGGTAACGCTATCTGTATATGTCATTTAAAAATTCCTGTGATCACATATAATACCCAAAAATCACGAAAATGGATATGCAGCTACAGTTTGACATTACGGACCCAACGAAACTAGTTTCGTCGAATTTCGACTCCGTTTGCTCACACAGCGTATTTTTAACCGTCAAAATACCGACTATTTCTCACATTAAAATCACGTACGACCACATACTGACTTCAAAAATCACGAAAATTGATATCTAGTAATAATTTAATATTGTGGATCCAACAAAATTAGTTTCGTCGAAAACAGAGGTCGTTTGCAAAACTGGCTATTTTTAAAGCTCTAAATTACCCATTTAATTGTATAAATATATTTAAAAATAGTTAATTTAAATATTAATAAATTAATATTATCGTATATATATTCATACACGATATCATACAGCTATAATATATTTCTAACTGAATTTACAACTCGATATTTCAAAGTTCCCACTTATATCGATATTCGATTTATATTAAATTCCTTTAATAATATAAATAAATCGATATAAATTATAAAGGAATTCCATAGCGACTTTTCTAAAATTTGATTTGGACATAACTAAAAATCTACACGACGAAATCCCGATTTTTCTCTTTCATTAGAAAAATATACTTCACCAGCTCTGAACGTTTCTTATTTCACAGAAATCCGATTTAAAACGAATCCTGTATTTATAGTTGAAGTTCAAATCACCCAATAGCGAACTACTGCGCCATTTGGAGCTCGATTTTTAATTATAATATAATTATACGTTCAAACTTCATCTAAATAATATATTCATTATTCGAATTCAATTCCAAACTGAATTATATATAATTTAAATTGTCCAGTTCACACCATATCGTCAATTCACTATTTCTGAATATTTCAGAAATAAATATATTATTCTATTATTTATATTAATTAAATATTCAATATAATTTAATTAAACAACCATTTTCACTATTTAAATAATTAAATACATTAATTATATCGCTGAAAATACGGGTCGTTACAACTTTATACTTTGTTAATTGATGATTGGAGTACAAATACAAGGATTGATCTCACTCAAACTTACCGATATAACAAATAATTTCACTCCATCTTCATTAAGATGCGCTTCAAAAAGTTGTAGTGATCTGAATATAGAGATGAAATTTGGTTGCAATGGGAGTTTGAGTAATGAATCTTCCAAAAAATTCCTTTCAAATGAAGCTTAGTGGTGTATTTATAGGTTGAAAATCCCTTTGGGATGGCTTTGATTCAGATACACGTGGAATTCATGCCATAACTGTTGGGATCAGAGGCTTCATAATGGTGACAGCACATCAAGTTAATGGGTGATCGTGGGATATTGGGTGAGTAACCACTCTGCACTTTGATGGATTGTGGAGAATAACTGCAATCCAATCACTCTGGGGTTCGGATCGGACGTGTAGAAAAGAGGGGGAGCAGATCGTGTGGCTTCGAACCGATCTAAATCTGTCTTTTCTCCTTCATTTTCTGAACTGCTAATCTCGAAGAGGAAGGGATCGGTTCGGGGATATCTGAACCGACTTGGTTGCATGTTGCATATTCTTTCTTCACACTTACTCGATGAACTATACCTTAGCTTTGTGTAGCCCGATTACAAAACGGGCTAACAGAAAGAAAAACGATGAAAATATTTTGAGGTTCGAAATGTAAATAGAATGGAAAAAAGTACATAGGAATTTATAATGAGAATTTGACTAAGTCAGATATTAGTAAAATAAATTATGATTAGAAATTATATATTATATAATTCAGAATGTGACAAGATAATTAATATTGGGTTTAAAACCAATAATGTATAATCGAATATGTGATCGAAATCAAGTGTAAACTTAATGTATAATTAATATGAAATTGATTTATAAATAGAATTTATAAAGTGAATTATGAATACGAATTTATATAATAAATCGGTAAGCAGGATTTGAACATGTAAGGGTATTTATAAATAAAAGTGAAATACATTGAAATAATGAATTCAGTTTTCTGTAGAAGAATGGTATTCACGTTCTAAAGTTAATAATGATTTAGGGCTAACGATTTGTAAGATTTAAAAGGTTATAAAAAGAAATGATTTGTGTAAATAAGAAGTAAGAGTGGAGTTAAGAAAATTAGAAACTGACTAGAGATTAGTTAAGTTGAATGGCTTTCTAGGTATTGATCTGATGTTGGTTTCGGCCTTATGGGTTAATACTTAGGGAGTTGTGCTCTAACTAGTTTACGGTTGGGTACTAATGGATGTAGAAAAGGAATGATGCATGAATAAGATATGGAAATGTTTTCCAGTGTTAATAAAGTATATTTTTGAAATAGGGGAAATAAAGGGTTGTGAATATACAGAAACATTTTTAAAGAAAATTTTGAGAAGTAAAACGGGTTTCAAGAAATAAATAGGAAACTGGGAAATGAAATGATGATTGATCAATAAGATTTCCATTTGGGAATACGACCGTTGTTGTACACATATTTTCCTTTGATAGTTAAATCACGGACTATCAAAGTTTTTGACCATTTCCATTGTCAGTACGGAGGGACCGGGATCAGATTTATTATCTAAAAACCACTTTGTATGGGCATTATCATTTCGAATCAAACAGATCAAAGACAAATGAAGACGGGGTTTATACAAGGGTTATTTTGGCGATCCTAGGTAGAAATTGCCTAAGATGGATTTACAGAACAATTCCTTCAGGTTGTCCAGTCCCAGGAAAACTTGAATGGACGAATGTATGATAGAGTATATTTTGTAGATCGCGTAAGTTGATCGTTTCAAACGTATTTACGTTGGTGGCGGAGGAATTCGTTTCTCTTAGCTTATACCCATGGTATTTTTTGGGAAATCAATTTGTGATTTGATGGGTATGATGATGTGGCATTCAAAGTATATAAAGGAGTGATCTGTTAAAAGATACATTAGGACCTCAAGCCTCATCAACTGGGAAATGACAGAAATCGGGCAGGCAGCATGGCTAAGTGGGCCACACCCAAGTAGGGTATAATGTCACCATCTATAGAATATTCATATTTGTTACTTCTTTCGCTACTGTATCTCCCGAGAAGGTTATGTTGGTATACCAACCGTAAGGTGATAATATATTTGGAACATTCAAGCGAAATGAATGGCCAGTCATGTGTGGCCGAGTTACAAGATGTCCTTGTTGAATTCCAGTGTATTGCTTCTAGAGTACACTGATCAGAAGGTGATTCCATACCTTGTCATAGTTGAAAATTCATTCTCCAGTAAGATCCCTTGGTTTTTGATTATATATGTAGAGCGTAAGATGAAAGCGTTCTACTAGATTTATATTTACTTGTATTAGACACTATTATAATATCATAATAATATTGTTAGAAAATGTTTTGGGTTATCGTAAGCTAAAAATCATCCGTGTTTATGTGTGGATCGGTCTTACGATTATCATTCCTTTGAAAAGGATTTTGGTAAAGTTATACCAAAATGATTGGAGTTTACTCACACCAGTCACACGACTGACCCATAGTTTATTTTGTTTTGTTTTCCCTAAACTCTTAGGTGCCCAATTTTGTACGGGCAGTCAAGTAGTAGGGATTTTTGAAATACATTTGGAGGAGCCTGGAGCAGGAGACTTCAGTGTTAGATATGTATAGAGTTATTTCTGCTGTGATATTTATATGATGTACTCTGATGATGAATGTAAGTACAAATACAGTTTTGTATTTCAAAGTATTGTTATAATATATTTTATTCGTTCCGTTGTGAGATTAGTGTTTCATCTATTGTGATCTTATTCTTCTTCTATTCTAACTTTCTTTCTTTCTATTTCTTACCCTCTAAATTCTTTCTATTAGTGATCTAGTATTTCCGATGCTTGATAGTCGACATGGTGTGTTGTGTCGATTTTCAGGGTCGAAAATCCGCGGTCGTTACACCACCAAAGAGAGTTCATGAAACTAATGCAAACACAATTGTCATGGAATTCTTATTTCATAAGTAAACCAAGAGTCAAGTGTAAAATTATATATACCTGCTCCAATGTCTAAAGATATCGAATCGGGTAATTCACATGACACACAAACCCACCCACTCCGACTTCATCAAAGGTCTCTGCAAATTGACGATTCAGTTTGGTGGTTTTCTCATCTGGTAGCAGTATACTGTCCAAAACCACTTTTTCATGTGTAGGTGGTACAACAATCCCATGGCATCCGGATGACGTAGGATCTTGACATACAGTACCTGTTGCAATAAAGTCGAGAATTTCAAAGGACATTATTAATAAAATATGCTTAATTTTATTAAAACAGGAAGACTAGACGTATCCATTAGACTTTAAGCACTCGCTTTAGAATTATTAGCAATAAGGTCAAAGAAAATGAAACCACCCCATTGTGCATATCCAAAGAAGTCCCGCAAACAAGTTCTATGCAACCAGATGCAATCAAACTCTTTTTTATTTATATATGAACTAGAGCCAGCACTGCAACATCCATCCGTAAATGCTTAAGCGAACTACATATTACGCAGTAGATTGAAATTTGAAGGGAAGTTTGATTTCTTACTGTTAATAAATACCTATTGCTACTATGTCTAGATCAGAGTTGAGAATTTCACATCGTTGATTATTCGCGACATTGGTCGTATCCTGGATCGAAGAAGCAACACCCTTTGATGCACTAATTTGTGTGCTACTGCGTCCTCCATCCGACGTAGTTAACGGTGCATGAATTTCTTGATCGATCAAAGTTCTTACAATGTTGAACAGAACCACCGTTTTTCCAGACAAATTTCCCACTGTACCGTTCATATCAGTCATCATACCCTCCAAGCTTCCCACCCTCATTTTCAACTCATCATTGTCTTCACAAACATGTTTGAATCGTTTCCGTGCAATGGCACAAGACTTAACATGCATCTTTGGTATGATGCTCCCAACAGCGCGGCTCCTACCCCTTGTATCCTTACCCAACACTTGTGATAGGATATCTTCATCCACAGGCAATTTTTTTTCATCACTATCGGTGATCTTTTCCTTCAATTTGGCAATTTGATCCTGGGATAAAAGTTAAATGCATTTACACCAACATTTACTTGTAACAGCTTGTAACTACAGTATGTTACTCCTAACTGAATAAATTCAATCCAGGCAATAGCACCATAACAATAAAAACATGTAATGAAGAAAATGTAATGAGAAACTAATCATAATTATGGAAAGCTTGAAAGCCTAAAATGAAAGTCCAAACAATAGACTGCTCGATGTTAACCATAATACAAGTAAAAACTTACAAAGTACCCAGACGTGGCATTTGATATGCTACCATCTTTTTTCCTGTGTGTCTTCTCCCATAGTTGACGATGGTTGATATTTGCAGATGGACTTGCAACGATCTGCAATATATTCCATTTCATGTATATTCTCTCACTTAATTGTGTTTTTTACTACCGTTGAAAGAAAATGATCAAATAATATACCAATTTGTGTTCTACTCCAGCATGACTTTCACGTCCTACATGGTGAGCATAACTTAGACTGGATCTATTTTTTTTCCTACCTCCCTTCTTTCGCTCGCTTCAGGCATTGCTTCATTCTTTATGAACTCATTCCAATCATCTTGAGTAACTGTAGGTGGACAATTTTTCATCCATTCTTCATCATTGTCGAAAGTGTCATAATAAGTTGCTCTCAAGTTTTTCTTGTGTCTTCTAAAAGCCTCGGCCATTCTTTTTGAAAACATTTCCTTTAAAAGCGGCTTAAGCATATACATTTTCTGTAAAAATTAAGAGTCAGAGACTGTAAAAATAAACTGTAACATTTATATGCTATTTTTCACAAATTTACCACCAATTGGTTCCAAACATCGTCCTTATATGTTTTGGTATTTTATCCCAACCTGTGTAAGAGATCGGCACATAAGATCTTACTAGTTTACCAAGCGTAGTTGTGATTTTTGGAGCGTTTTCTGAGACTAGAATACTTAGTAGGTTTTTTTCAACTTGTTGCTCTTTCGAACATGATGCATGTGATGATGTTGGATCTTGCGACGTATTTTCCTGTGAAATAGAAGCAACATTAAGAATCAAGAAAACACCATGATTTAGAATATTATTCACATTTGTTACTGATCGTGTTCTCTATTACATTTTCACTCAACAATTCATAAGTCTTACTCACTTTGAAATAGTTAAAAGAAATAATAAAAGCAGAATAGATTGCGATCAATAAGCGTAAGTCATGACATTCCAAATACATATGATTCCACGGTAAAAAAAGCATTCAAAAATTCATAGGTTAATACATGAGTTTGGTTAGATCTTTTAGTTTTTCATTGTCTTCAAAAGTTGATTGATTGAAGGTAGGAGACTCAATGTCATCCACATTTGTAGTCAACCATTTTGGTGTATGCAAAACCAAAGACCAGCCGTCATTTTTTAAATATTTTGGTAGAACACTTGACTCGTTTCTGATGCAAGAATAAATGGCTCATCATTCACGTTGTCTTTGTTCTTTAATTTTCCTAAATTAACCATGATCAGGTTTGAAGCAGGATCTATTTTTCAACCATTGATCTTGTCCTCGACTTTTACCCAATCACAATAAAAAAATGGTTTGTTTGAAATTAGTGCAATCTAACTCAAGTATCTACTGAATGACTCTGTAATACGTTGTTTCTGCTTCCTTATAATATTTATCTTTACCACTCGCTCTAAATTTTGTAATTTCTCTCATGTATACACCGCCATCATGTGTTACCATATGGTCTTTGTACATTTTCGTGGAAAATAAAAACCCATTCACTTGGTACTTTGTATAATGAAGCGCCATGAACTTCAGCTCGTGTATTAGCCGCCAAAGAGTTAGGTCTACAAGGCTGCAATTCCACAACTACATAAAACACAAGAAGAAAATCAAGCATGTTCCGAAGGTGTATTACAAACTTATAAACACATGAAATACTTTAGATGATGTAAGACCTCATTACGTAACCATATAGTAAAAGGTTTAACAACTTCGACAGTTGTACCTCTGCCTCGTGGTTGAAATTTAGTGCTTTTCACATAGGAGTTGTACCTTCTATACATAGATAACACATATCGAAATGAATATATAAATTGAATTAAAAATTGGAAATTTGAAACCTACTTCACGAACTTACTTCTTCCATGGATCCAATCCATCATACTTATTTATGACCCATCTATGCACTTGTTCGAATTGCACTTGGGTTAACATTATATCTTTACCATTATCCAAAGGTATCTCACCAGCAAACTCATCATCCTCGTCTAAAAATGCTTCGCGAGTATGTTTATGGTTGCCATAACCTCCATTTGGGATATATTCCAGGCAATAAAGCCTAGCTTCTTCTATGATATATCCTTCTGCAATACACCCTTCAATGTATTTTTTGTTGCACACATACCCTTTATATGTTTTCATCAACCTATGATTGTGATCAATTATATATTGCATATGATAGCCATTTATACCGAATAATAATGTACATAACGGAAATTAGTTATTTACCGTTCAAAAGGATACATCCATCTATATCTAACAGGGCCACCGACCAATGCTTGATCAGATAAATGAACCATAACACGGATACTGATATCGAAAAATGCAGGTGGAAAATGTTTTTCAAAAACACACATTGCTTCCACCAACATATCCTTTGCTTTTATAAGGTGTTCCCTATTGATCAGCTTTGAGAACAAAATGTTAAAGAATAGACTAATATGATGAATAGCATTTCGTAGATCCTTATGTTGTATATAAGTATGTTGATGCAATACTAGAAGAAAATGTTGCATTATGACGTGGTAACCATGTGAGTACATATTTCTTAGTTCGGGAGGATTGATGAATACATTGTTGCGGAAGTTAGAGGAGAATTTGTTAGGTACTTTCAAATTTTTCAATACGATGCAAAATCTTATCTTTTCTTCTTTGCTCAAGGTGAAAGTTGCCTTTGGTATGATTATTTTTTTTCTTTCAGGATCTACCATCACCCACAACTTTTGTTTTATAGCCATGGTTTTCATATCCTTGCGTGCATTGATGCCATCTTTTAACTTCTCTTTATGGTCCATAATGGTGCTGATGAGATGCTCTACGATATTCTTCTTCGTATGCATAATAACAACATTATGTTGAATCATATTTTCTTTCCCATAGGTAAATCAAAAAATATAGACCTCCTATACCAAGCAGAAACATTGTCACCTTCTTCAACGGCCGACTTTTTCCTTTTTCGACCAACTTCTTCTTTGTGTTTACCGATTTTCATTTTGACATCCGCCACTCTCTTTTCAACTTCAAAACTATTTAATGGACTTTTCGGAGACTAAGTTCTTGTTCGTTCTTGAAATTTGTCTTGTCATATCGAAACCTGTGTTTGTTAGGAAGATACATTCGATGTCCTATAAAACACATCTTATTACATTCAGGAAGATGATAAGAACAAGTGTTTTCCCTACAAATAGGACATGAAAAGTTATCGTGAGTTGTACATCCCGATAAAGTACCAAGAGCAAGGTGATCATGGATTGTCTACAACACCCTAGCTCTCATTGTAAACTCGGATTTATTTGATGAATCATATGTAACAACTCTTTCCCATAACTACTTTTACTCGTCTGCCAATGTCTCTAAATAAATATCAATATCCTTCCCCGATTGTTTTGGCCCAGAAATCAACAGTGTTAACATTGAAAACTCTCGTTTCATGCACACAGATGGAGGAAGATTATACGGTACTACAATTATGGCCAATAATTGTAAGGGTTAGTAAGAGAAGCATTCAGACAGAAACCATCTGTTGCTATTCCAAGTGTGACATTTCGTGGCTCGACTACGAATGTTTTGTCAAAAGAATCCATGGCTTTCCATTGAGAAGTGTTACATGGATGACGCATTGTGTGTGGATTAGACTTGGCACGACCATGCCAAGTCATTGCATCTGCTATCCATGGTACAGTATAAAATCTCTTCAATCTAGAAATTAATGGAAAATGTCTTAATGTCTTTCGAGCTACTTTGGTTCCTTTTCTCTTGTCGTTAAAAGATGCCCTATATCTTGGTTCATTGCAATTTGTACAAAAAAGCTCTATTCGCATCATCTTTCTAGTACCACATGCAATCATTGATGCATATGTCATAAGTTTTGTAATTCATCCCAACTTGCTTAATGAACTTCTTCACGTCGTTGTATTGTCGACAGCGTGTTACCTTTGGGGAGTAACTCCTTCATTAGTTCGAGTAGCGCAGTCACACCATTCTCTGAGAAGCTGTATCGAGTCTTCAAGCTATTCAGTTTCACAATGGCATACAGCTTCGTCATCCCTTTTGGACATGAAGGATACGGTGGCTCTATTGCGCTTTCATAAAGTCGTATATACTTCTTACTTTCATTAGCCTGCCAATTGCCATCACCCATACACTGCTCTCCAACATTAGCATGATCAAAAAAGGATTTTTAGGTTGAAAATCATGAAATTTATTTGATTCATTGACTAGATTTTCCATCACAATATATTCAGCCTCGTCAGTACTTATGGCATTACTAATTGGTTGTTGTTTTCCCATCTCCACCTTTTCCCCCCATGAAAATACCACACGCTATATGATTGGATAGAACCCCATCTAAGCAAATGAAAACGAATTTCTTCTAATTTGAATGTCTTCATATTTTGGCACTGATTGCAAGGGCATAAATACACTCCTTTCTTACCACCATTTTCTTCAACAAAACAAATAAACATACTCACCCCATCAATATAGTATGGAGATCTTTGATTAGATTCACTAATCCACTTTTTGTCTATACTGAATGGCATATTGCCCGCCTATAAATTCAAAAATTGTTACAACTTACAAATTGCATCAATCACTGGATGTTTTCATTGGCAAGTTGGCATTTTTTCATCTGTCACTGAATCAAAAATGGGCCCACTCCCCTTCACATATGCCCGTATCTTTCTCCGTTAAAACATCAAAGGAATTTTCAGGCCTTAGCGAGCCTAGTTTGTCTAGGTAAATTCAGTACCTTTTCAGGCCTTAGCAAGTTATTTTCAGTACATTTGTCTATGTCCGATGCATGAAAAGTAAATAAAATTAGCGAATTCTTGTGTATTGTTCAGCACATGAATTAACTAGTTAACCTAAAACTAGTTTTATTTACTGGAGTGAGTATGGCTGTTTAATAAACAAAATTCAAGGTTCGTATTCCACATATCTAGTATGACTAGCTAATACAAGGAAGTAGATCAAATGACATGTGCACTAACCATGGTGTAATATAACCAACCGCGAAAACCTAACTTTCTTCAACGTTCAACCTTGCGTTGTAACCGCACTTAGGTAAAAACCAATAAATAGCTCTCCAACCTACAACATGTTGAGCATGAATTGAAACAATAGCACAAAAAGTATCGATTACCAGAAACCGAATCAAACCAAAATTTTACCAGTAATAGAGACGTACGATTTGCAAACAATGACAAAGAAGCAAATTTAAGCAGACAACTATCGGATTTCTATAATTTTTTAGGAGCGATTTTCAGAAATGGAAATAGGGCACGGGATACAATATTAGACGAGGGAAATTTAAAAAAAAGGAGGGAGAGAACCGAAAAGGATTAAAAATTTGGAGGGATGGGTGTGCTTTTTCAACCAAAAGTTTTACACAAAAAAGGCACGATTTTGAAATGACCAACAATCGAATAAAAATTTAAATTAGGTTGGGGTGGTTGGTCAGATTTGGCCCTAAGCTGTATCAAATTAACCGATCCGGAGCATTCGCGATAGACGGTCAGATTTAGGGTGCTTAGGGTGGCGCGGATCACAAACTGTTGTTTGATACGGATCTGAAAATTATCAAATTTGATACGACTATTAGCCGAATTGTATACCCGCATCCTTGTGTGCCAAATTCGCTAATATGGTGTATGTGACACCCCACGTCCGTTAATGTCACTCGCAAAGAGAATGCATTATGTTTCGTGAAGCGTTATATGTAAACAGAAACAGAAATATTACAAGATCGATATAAAAGCAACAACGGAATTTAATTTTTTATTTCAAACATAAAATCATAACATCATCGTCCAAAATACCATAAGTTTGAAACTGCATAAAAGCCATTACAATAATATAAAACTTTCTGTCTTGTTCCATCAGAGTACATGAAATGCATAATTCCCCCAAAAAGACAAAGCCATGGTAGAGATAAGAACTTGAGCAATACTTCAGAACCTGCTCCAAGCAAGATGATAGCCGAGCCCTGACTAAGTCTGGGAATTCCCATCCTGTGAACTGGGGGGGACGGAAGAAAGAAGAGGAAACAAAAAGGGTCAGACATAAAGTCTGGTGAGTCTAGTTACTTTTAGCAAGGAAATAAATAAAAGTAGCATGACAGGCATATAAAGTGGATAAGAGAGATATTACTACATAAAAGGCAGGTGTGACAAGGTAAACATGATAGAGTGATACGCTTCTCTAAAGATTCCTCTGCACAATACTAGTATAACCAAGTACATAACTGGATTACATACTCCCTAATTGCTTAACAGAAGTAGGATGATCCCAACAAAAATATAATGGTAGTTTTAGGTGTACTCTAGTAATGGGTTTTAACCCAAATAGAATTAGCCGGTACCTAAACAGGAATAACGGGTGTTAGCCCCAACAGAAACACATGTAACCCACAGAAACAGACAGGACAAGATGTACCCTATTTACTACCCTAGTTGATCGGCTCCCTACTCCGTAGATACCCTGTGCTAGCCACACAGTAGGGTGTATCATTCCCTAAAGTGGCAACCCTTCATTTCCCGGATGTGCACAACCATAACTACTGATGTCATAGCGTCTTATCTTCCCGAGCAGGTAGAGTCATGCACGTACATGACCCCGTTGGAATGCGCTGCCAACACCGCCTCCACGTTTGGATCTCTTACAATTAGTCAGTAAGCGTGCCCCACCTCCGACCTGGCTCGGAGTTCTCTACTCGATACATACTCCGGGTTACTGACTGAAACGGGTTCCATACAATATGATACAAGCTCTCCCCATTGTCTTGTATCCCCCAATAGGTTTTCCATAGGTTATATTTTACCCTAAAGGTGTCTTTAATTTTATATTACCCTGGTCTTTCTACCAGTTATGCTTACCACTAGGTGTCTTTAATTACATAACCTTATCGAGCTAAGTTTGTGGGCCTATATGTAAATATTACCCACACCCTCAGATTTACTTAACCCACCCACTGTCCAACCAATTTTACTTAACCCTAACTTTAGTTCACAATCATACAATCCCTATGGATTAGATTTGGTTAAGTAGTCCAATTTATTACCATGTCCATTTATGGTTTATAATGGGCTAGACCTCCCACATTAGGCCTACAACCTGTGGATGCTGGATATGCTGGTCAGGTCCGGGTAGTCTTCTTCCACAAGTTGGGCCTAACCTCATGTCATAGCACGTCTCATATTTGCGCACTCAGACCTCCCACATTAGGTTCAACATTAGTGGCTGCTGGATGCTCCGGTCGGGTTCGGGCAGACTTCCACAACTAATGCAACCTAACCTCGTGTCATAAGTGCAATTACAATTTCTAATTGTAATTATTAAACATTCCATTTTTATCCAATTCTTACCTATGTCTTTATAGGTGATTATGTCCGCACTTCCCCCTTTTGAATTATATGCCCAATTCATATAAACATTATGTAAATTATGCCAACTCTAACATTTTTCCCCCATTCCCTAACTAACGCATTCACATATATTTGGCGACATCTAGGCTAGAAAATAGCCTAGTCATGAACAATAAAAGGGAAAGGTGATGGGAAAAATGACAATAGTGATCATTCTAAAAGTGACATAAACATATATACTGGCATAGACAAGTAATATGCATAATAAGGTGGACATAAAAACAAATCTAGTAAAAAGGTAATGATAAAACTAGATCCAATACTTATGATGAACAGATCCAAATAAGAATTCATATATACAATAATAACATATCTTAATTAATCACAATATGATAATTAAGGAAGACATAAAAACAGATCTAGTAAAAAGGGTAATGATAAAACTAGATCTAAACAAAGGTTCAATTGTCCATATACTGATAATCCCAAATTAACCACAAACTTAGAGAAAAGGTAAGATCCGCATATGTGACATGATGAATTATCACAAAAGGATTAGATCTAAAGGAAATAGATCTAACATAGTACAAGTTAAGATCCCAAACATGTCATCACAAGTGAATTAGATCTATATAAGTAGATCTAGCATAGTACAAGTTAAGATTCTAAATATGACATCACAAGTGAATTTAGATCTATAGGAGTAGATCTAGCATAGTACAAGTTAAGATCCCAAATATGATATCACAAATGAATTAGATCTATAAAAGTAGATCTAGCATAGTACAAATTAAGATCCAAGGACATCGTTAATTCAAAATTTACAATAGATCTGATATGATAAATATTGAGATCCAAGCCATAGAATATTTTAGATTCACAAAATATGATAAATCCAAGATGATTTAATCACAGGTGTATATCCAAATCATAGTCATAACATGTTTATTTTTAATCATTTAAACATAAAAGTAACTAAACTCACAAGGATCGGATCAATGAGAATAGAAGGTGAAAACTAAAATTTGAATCTTAGATCTATACTTGAAGTGCTTGATTTGTAGAAGAAGAAAATGTTAGATTCAATTCAAGAGCTGATGGCATCTGGCCTCCATTGTTTTTCATATGAGAAAACAAGAGAAATGAAGATAATTTTATAGCTGTCAGCCTCCAGAACTCGAATGCCACCTCAGCCATATGGTGAATCAGGCCACGGGTCGACACCCACATGGGTCTGGGTGCCCAAAAACATACATGGGCGCACTTTACAGGTGCGCCAGTGCAAAAATACATTGGCGCACTTCTCAAGTGCGCCGGGAATTCATGCTCTTTTCACCAAACTTCTACCGTCCATAACTTCTTCATACGTTATCCGTTTTACGCAAACCAGGTGTTTATCTTGACCAGAATTTTGAGACGGATGCAATGACATAGTCCGTTTCCCTTAATTCCGAATATTAAATTAATTATTATTTAATTTATCCACTTTAATGTTGTTAAAATTTCGGGGTGTTACAGTGTAGTGGATCTGCTTTGTATTTAAAGCTTGGGGAGCAGGCTGTTTATACCAAAATTGGAAAGAAGGACGTGACATTAATTTTCTCTATTAAAATTTTCATTTTTAGCCCATTAATTTATTATTGGTTATTATTAGTTATTTTATATTAAATTACCTATTTTATCTTAGGTTGATTTTACAGGGTGTTACATTCTCCCCCCTATTTGAGATTTTGTCTGAAATCTTTTGAAGGGGCGAAGAACACAACTCACTCTAAACAACCATGTAGTACACCCATGTTATTTTATAAGATCCATAAACATCCACAACTAATAGTGATTATGAACCATAGACTTGCTAAAGTGAGCTCAGTCCTACAGTGTATGTGTAATAAGTGATGCCATATGTATCCAAAACACCATAACATGCATATAATTCTATATGAATGCATGGTGATTTTGTGTTGCAAACATCTCTTACCATCCAACATAGCAACCGCAATGCAATCATAAATGGAAATTTGTGTGAAAATAATTACCCGAGAAAAGCTCTGGATGAGTTTGCCTAATCTTCTTCTCAGTTTCTCAAGTGCTTTCCATAAGGTTATCTCCCAATTGTACTCGGACTAGGTGAATAGATTTGTTGTGAAGCCTTTTGATTCGTGCTTCATGATCTTTGCGGTGGCACAGGGCACCCTAGACTCCAACTGGAAGCTCCCTAAGTCTCAAATATCATCTAGCTCGACTTGACGGTTGAATCATAAAGGCATCTCTGAAGATGAGAAACATGGAAAACGGTATAGACTCTTGATAAGCGCTTGAGAAGATCCACACGATAAGCCATCTTCCCGATCCTATCTACGATCCTAAAAGGCGCAATAAATTTGTGTACTAACTTCCCAGTTTTCCCATACTAGACTGACTTCTTAAGAAGGGAAACTTTAACAAGTACGAAATCTCCAACACTAAATTATATTTCCTTCTTACTCCTATCTGCGTATGACTTCTGTCAACCTAGGAAGCCTTCATTCTGTGCCGAATCAAAGCAATAATCTCCGTAGACTCATGGATAAAGTCTGGTCCGAGTTGAATCTTGTTGGTAGTTTCCTGTAACAACCTGAATTTTTATAACATGTTAAAACCATAAATCAAGGCAGAATTAAATTTTAAAATAAGAATCAAGGGAAACGGGTTACGCCATTGCGTTCGTCTCGAAATTCTTCTTGGAAATGAGTCCGAGTTTTCGAAAATCGGAGTTCGTATGACTAAGTTAAGACCTCTAGAAGTTTCACGAATTTTAAGTCGACCTCCCTGGTGCTGGGTCGAGCCCAGCTCGGCTGTGTTGGTTTGTGGGTGCGTTTTTCGGGCCTGTGACGAATTTTGACGGATCAGATGGGTTCTAGGGTTAATCTAAGGGCCTAAACTAGTTGCAACCCCTATAAATACATCCTAAGACCTAGCCTAATTCATACAAATCATTCTTACACTGCTATGCTGCTAATTTACCTCTTGAACCATGGCCGCCGCCTCCAAATTAAAGCTTAAGCATTCAAACTCGATTCAAATCAAAGATCAACGCTTCTACAAAAATTCAAGAGAATAGATCAGCGACACCGTAACGTTCTAAGACAAATTTCTAGATTTGATTTCTACATCTAAATTTCTTAATCCACGATCTGTAAGTTCCAGTTACTTTTAGATAAAACCTATAAATTTAATATGGGCATGTTATAAATTGGAATTAATCTATGTATGATTCATATCTATTCTTGTTCATCTTGGATCTTAACTTTTGGGAATATTGCCTATGACGTTGAAACTATTATTAATGGCATAAGACTATGCCTATGCCTATAATTGTGAACATAAGACTATGCCAATGCCTATGACTGTGAACATAAGACTATGCCTATGCCTATGACTATGAACATAAGACTATGCCTACGCCTATGACTTTGAACATAAGACTATTGCCTATGACTATGACAAGGACAATTATGGCTAATCACCAATGATTCATGACCATGAGGTTATTGCCTAGGATTATGAATATGAAATTGGAGCTAAGCTTGATTTTCTATTTAGACCTATTTTCTTTATTTATCCTTGGATCTTGATTTAAGTTAGATCTATCCATGTTCTTGAATCTAAATTATTATTCAAACCTTTTCATGTTCATAATGTTATGCCTGCGATGTTTTAATCAATTTATTCAGTTAGGTCATGCCTTGGAAATAAATTGATAATAGAGCAATGTTTATTATGTTGATTTATGCATGTGGTTCTATTTTATCATCATGTTGAATTGGGAATTAATGAATAAGTCTATTCATATGTATATGAACTTGGAGTATAACCCGTGATGACAAGTTGTGTAGTTTATCATGTTATGCAAGTTTTAGGTTGTGAAATCATATCACATATGTGACCAAATGTTAGATCTACATATTTATGTGTATATGTTAAACCTATGTCATACTTCAAGTTCACACTTATTCATATGTTCGTGATTGATTTGCAAGTTCACATATGTGTAAGTTGATTTAGTCTATGTTGCAAATTTACATATATGTATGTTGGTTTAGTCTATGTTGCAAGTTCACACCTATGATATTCATGTTGATTATTTTGCAAGTACACACCTATGGTGCTCATATTGACTATGCCGAGAATGTCAAGTTTACACCTATGTCATGTTTATGTTAATGGATTTCTTTATGCAAATTTTGTGTACGTTAAATTAGGCTAAGTTTTAGCCTAATATTATATGTCAAAAATTATGCGGACGGAAAATTAGGCTAAGATTGTTAGCCTAATATTTAGACGAGATAACGTTGGGAAGAATTGGTAATTACAGGAAACTTGGCATGAAACTTATCCTTGAAACTTGACACGAACTTGACATGAATCTTAAACATGGACATGACACTAGAATGAACATGAAAATGGCCAACTCGAGGTTGGGTTGAGTTTGCAGTGTAATTCTGCCCGGAACCGCCCGGCAAATCCAGTTACTGCAAACAATAGGATCCAATGTGGGTAGTTGGTCATATCGCGCTTGAAACCCGAGGTCAGACTGAGTTGGGGTGTAATTCTGCCCGGAACCGCCCGACATTTCCAGTGACCACAACAACAGGTCTGATGTGAGAGGTTGGGGTGCATTAATGAATTAATGCCACATGATAGGGTTAAGTCATGAACATGAAAGACAACACTTAACCAACTTGACACATGATTCGTAGGGCTAAGTCATGAACTTGAACGACAACACTTACCAATTTGACATGACACGTAGGCGGGTTAAGTCACGAACTTGAATGACAAAACTTAACCAACTTGACATGCTAGACTGATAGGGGTTAAGTCACGAATTTAAATGACAACACTTAACCTATTGGACGGAAACTCTAGTTACACGGTCCATTTCAGCAGTAACCCACTAGATGTATCATGGTACCCTGGAACTAGGCAGGGTGGGGCACGATTACTGGGCTCATTGTAAGCTACCAGAATGACGACTGTGTTGGTGCGCCAGTGTAGGTTCAGGCGGGCTATGGTCGTGCACGTGGTCCAGAGTTGAAAAAGCAGGCATTGGGCATCAGTAGGTTTATCTGTGCATGCTTGATTCGTGTCGGTGGTTGGCACCCTAGGGCTTGATACACCCTATGGTGGACCTAGCACAAGTGACTACATTCGTGATAGGGCCGTATGACACAGACACATGACGAGCTAGAACTTGTAGGGAGCCGATCGACTAGTGGATCATTTCGTTGGACCTAGTAATGGGTCATTTCATGATATTGGGCCAAGGGATCATTTCATGATTAATATAAGACATGGGTTTGGGATTCTAGTACAGTTGATGCAGCGAACCTTGAATATGTGATGCTATACTTGATTTATATTTGATTTATCACGTTATCTTAGTCTATCTTGCCCATGTTGTCATCATCCGTATGTTTACTTTCAGTTTATACATGTCATGTTACATTTATTTGTTTTTATGATGAAAGTCACTTGGACTTACCAGTCTTTATGACTGACCCGTTTTCTTTCGCCTCTTTTTCTTTCGTTTTCCCCTCAGGTTCTCAGGGAGGAAACTCTAGCACTTAGCTTGGATTTTGCTTGCTTTCGGTTCAGCTCATGTACGGTTTGATCTTGAGCTATGCTATGGCTGCATTTCTGCTACCTTTGGGGAATTAAGCTACATTGATGTTTTAAGTTTATGCTACTTTATTTATGCAAGACAGAATTTGCTGTAATGGAAAATAATGACCTTGGCTATTTGATGTAAAAGGTTTTGACTCTTTTTGAAATAATGAAATTTATCTTTTGATTCTTCTGTTGTTTTCTGTCTTGTGATATTTCTGTGTTTGTTTACCTCTATAACGCTCCTCCAAAACTAGTGCATTCCCTTTGTGAGTGACCCTAGCGGAGGTGGGGTGTTACATTTCCCACCAACAAGTAGGCGGTTTGCATGGCTGCCCGTACAATGCCTCATAATGGGCCATACCAATCATCGCTTGATAACTGTTATTATACAAAAATTCTACCAAAGAAAAGTGATGCTCCCAAGCTCCTCTGAAATCGATGATGCAAGCTCTAAGAAAATCTCTAGAACTCTGTTAACTCTTTCTGTCTGACAGTCGATTTGTGGATGATAGGTTGTAGTCAAACTCAGCGTCATCCCTAAAGTTGCTTGAAGATTCTTCCAAAATTTAGTAGTGAATAGCCAGTCTCTTTCACTAACTATAGAAGTTGGAATCACTTTCCCTCTAACCATTTCCCTTACATATAACTGAGCTAATAAAGCGACGATCCTACTTTTCTTGATCGAAATGAAATGGGAGATCTTTTTTACCGGATCCACGATGATCCAAATAGCTTCATTTCCCTTTGGACTCCTAGGAAGCCCGTCAATAAAATCCATAAAAATGTGTTCCTATTTCTAAGTGGAAATCCCTAAGAGTAAAAACGGCCCACTAGGCTTACCTTGCTCGACCTTCACTTTTTTACAAGTCAAACATCTAGCAACAAATTCTCCAACGTCCTTCTTCGTTCCTTCCCAATAAAAGATTCTTTTCATATCCCTCATCATTTTTTCTCCTCCGGGGTGTACGATAATCCTCGGCCTATGACACTCCTTAAGAAACTCTTTTCTAAGGTCTCCACCCCGAGGGACACAAAGTCGACCATCTCTCCTTAGACTACCATTATTATCAATAGAATATCTATCCGAATGATAAAAAGGTACTCCCTTAGAAATACTTTCCTTTAATGACCTCAAATCATTGTCGCGTTCTTGCTCACTTTAACCCTTTTCTATCAAGACTCATCTTACCTCCATAACTCCAAGAAATCCTTTGGCTGCCTCAAATGGCGACTGTAATCTGAAATTGGAGAGAAAATCTACCTGGCTCTATTCGGTGGTCGCACTAAGGGTAACATGCCTCTGACATGAAGTGTTAGCCACGACATTACCCTTCCCAGGGGTAAGCTGAGTGGAAAAATCAAATGATGCTAGATTTCCATCCATCACCATTATCGAAGGTTCAGATCTCGCTAAGAAAAAAAAATATATAAGAGACTTATGGTTGGTGAATAGCTCATACTTCTCTCCTACAAGGTAAAGTCTCAACATCTTTAGGGAAAAAACTACAGCTGCTAACTTTAAATCATGGACGGGTTACCTTTTATCATTTTCCTTAAGTTGTCTACATGTGTAGGCAACTACTCTATGCTCATGCATAAGTACCGCTCCTAAACCAGCCCCACAAGCATTTGTGAAAACTATGAACATCTTCATTCCATCGGGAATAACAAGAATAGGCACACTCATGAGGCATTCCTTCAACCTCTCAAAGGTAGTACCACACTTTTCAGTTGATACAAACTTATGTTGTTTTCATAAATTGGGTTAGATGAGTTTCGGTTCTCACAAAGTCCTTAATAAATTTTTTCTAGTAGCCGGCTAACCCAAGAAAACTCCTAACTTCCATATCATTGTGAGGTATCCTTCATTCCTGCTAATCTTTTTCTCGAAACAATATGCCCTAGAAACCTAACCTCTATCGTCCAAAAGTGACATTTCGAGAATTTGGCCTTAAGCTAGTTTTTCCTCAAAATTCCTGAGACCTTTCTTAAGTGTTCCTCATGTTCCTTAAAATCCTTGTAAATGATAAGAATATCATCTACACACAATCACAATCTTTTTGAGTATTCCCCTTCATACCCTACACATAAGGTCTACAAAGAAAGCGGGGGGCATTCGTCAAACCAAAAGGCATAACCTCCCACTCGAAAAATCCATCTAGCGTCCTAAATGTTGTCTTAGGCATACTGTCATCTGAAATCCTCAACTGGTGAAATCCAACAGCTAGGTCTAACTGAGAATATATTTGGGTACCTCCCAAATGGATAAACAAATCATCAATCCTCGGTAAGGGGTATCTATTCTTCTTATTTGGTTTATTTAGTTCCCTATAAACCACACACAGCCTTAAAATCCCAACAGATTTTGTAGCAAACACTATTGGCGCACACCACTCAGACATACTCCTCCGAATAAACCTTTGCTGCAATAACTTAGAGATTTATCTACCTAGATCTCTCCTTTCCTTAGGATACAAGTGTTTTAAATACAATGCTATAAACTTCGCATCCTTTTGGAGGTCTATCCTAAACAATATTTCTTTATGGGTTGAGAGTCCTACAACCTCCTCAAAAACATCTAGAAACTCACAAACAATCGACACCGAAGATGGTCCTACTAAATCAGATGATAAGGAAAATATGGTTGGATCCTTACTCCCGGTCCTACAAGGGATCTCTGAGCTACGGCCTCCCCGACTTCTCAAGAAAACGATTTTCTTACCGCAGTTAAGGACAGTCCCATAGAATGATAGTAAATCAATCCCTAGAATGAGACCAGATCCCTCAATTTCCAGTACATACGCATTGCAAAAGAAGCTGACATCACCGATGTCCAATACTAGGTCTTTACACACAAGCAAAAGTTGCATAGTCCCTTCGATAGGGTTAGACACCTATATTGGATGGCCAACAAAGCATAAGGGAAGTTTTAATGAATCAATAATCTTCCTAGCAATGAGGAGTGGGCGGCTCCCGAATCAAACAGGTTACACACAAAAAATCCTAGGATAGATATTATACCTTCCAATGTAGGTTGTCCTTGACCTCTAGAGGGTTAACTTCGAATTGGCGTTACGTCCAAGGCATAATTTTATCCACTCTGTACTACTCTAGGTTTAGGGCAGTTCCTAGACAAGTGCCCACCCTCATGAAAGTTAGATCATTTTCCTTTGAATTTTGGCTTTGCTATGTTCATCCTGTAGTCCTTCAACTCATGCGCTTTTTTGTGTCACCTAGAAAACGTTTTGGCCCCTTTCTTAAATTTTGCTCCTTTCTTCTTCTTAAGCCAAAAATTCTCTTTTTGTTCTTTCTAAAACTAGAGGTACCTTCCCTTTATTATTCTTAACATCCTCAGTTGTACATAAGATTGCTGTATCAACTAGGGCTTTGAACATAGCTCCAAATGCCACTTAGGCCAAAAGCATTTCCCTTAACAGAGAATTCAACCCCTTAACAAACCTGAGGACTTTATTCATAGTGGTGTCCACCAACCATCTCCTAAACTTGGATAACTCCGTAAATCTTGTTGTGTATTCTCTCAGACTTAACTCCCCTTTCTTTAACTGAATGAACCTTTCCATTTGTAGGCTCATCTCAGCATTAGGTAAGAACTTAGCCTCAATTCGGGTCCTAAACTCCATCCAAGTAAACACTCTACCCTCATTCTCTTGCGAAACCATGTTCCACCATTCTAGGGCCTCTCCCTTCAAATGCCAAGCTGCTACCCTACACTTAAGTTGGTCGCCCCATCTCGTAGTCTCAAAGATCCTTTCGCGTGTTATCCTTGCTTTAGCTTCATGGAAGCTCTCAGTTACCAAATATGGCTTGCCTCCCAAATTCATGAAATCTTTGTAAAGACATGGAAAGTTGAAGGCCCTTTCAACAGGCTGATCTCCTAGTTCCGACGGGGAAGGATTGGCAGTAGGGACCTATTCCACAGTCCCAAGGTATTGTTGGAACATTCAGGCAAGTACCGAGGCCTTGCCAGGTTCTCTTCCTTCGACTTGTTATTGGCCATTTCTACTGTTTGAAAAAGGGAAAACCCTTAAGTGGACTCCCTAAGGTAGTATCAAGGCCCAAAAGTAAGAAAGATAAGGTTGGCTAGTATAATTGCATATGTTTGTGGGGGTATAGTACTTATATATTCATATAAATATATGGTTTTGAAAATATTTTCAAATTACAAATACATCCCTCTTACATAAATTTCCCCATAATCGGGTAACATATGCTCTGATGCCAAATATAACAACCCACCTGGAATGGGCCTAAATTCCGACCTAGGAAAGGCCTAACGGAACTTAGAGCTATTCTAAACGAATCGTTGGTTACTATAAGGAATTACTTAAAATAGATATCACAGATCTATCTAAACGATATTAGGATCTCACACAACGAAAGGGATAAAATGTAATATCTCATAAATAGATGTACCATAAATAAAACCATAAATGTCAAATACAACAAGTTTTAGTAGACAACAGGTACATAAATGATTATCCCAAATACATAATGATAACAACAACAGTAATAATACTATTGCCATAAATAAATCTCCATTGAAAGGCTCCACCTCTAAGCAATCACTAATCATCACTGATCCAGGTTCTCACTTACTAACCTGTTTATGTTAAGAGGAGGGAGGTTAGAACATAAAGTTCTGGTGAATGAAAAACATATAAGTTTAGGAATGATTATTTCCTATATTTGGCAGTATAAATTCTTCGTTGTTATATCTATGGAAACAAACATACACAACTCAACGTATGAGGCATACATCCTTACAATCACTTTAAGGCCTACATGTAAATCTAAGGGCGGACCTCCTTATAATCACTTAATGCCCTACGAGGCAGGCTATACCTAGTAATTTAAAGCTATTACCTAATTTTATTAGGGTGGACATTCCTATAGTCACTTAATACCCTCTAGCAGACCCCTAGCCACTTAATACCTCATCTCTAATATCCACATCATAAAATATACTGTAAGGTGAGAAATATTAACGACCGCTTACTACCAAGTTTGGGGTAGGAACACAACTTCATTGAAGACCCTTTTGGTGGACCCTCTTGTTACTATCTCGTTGTCACTATCGATGATCTCCTTGCCACTTAATACTTTCCTTAGATGGTGGTTCCTTTCGGTTATATATACATATACATATATATATATATATATAACTGTCCCAAGGCCAGCCCTCACTATCCCCTTGATAAGAAGCAACCATTACTTGGAGAACTGCCCCACTCATCAGTTATCGTCTACAAAGACAACTTAATACCTTATTTAGAGAAATGTAGACCCAATAACCACTTAAAAACCTTGAAGGGAAGGTCCCATGACTTGGATCCAGAACCAAGGATTGAACCTTAGGAGCGAACATGGTCCTAACCACTTAATACCCAACAAGAGGCAGGTCATCCATTTAATACCTTTCGCAAGGCAGGCCTACATCACATACAACTATATATATATATACAGACACACATGCATGCACACTAGACATCTCACATTAAACCATTCAATTGTAGATGTTGGATTTGTCATGCAGTGTAGGGCAAGATTCTACTACAAGTTGGGCTTAACCTCATGTCTTAGTGTATCAATTATAATGGCCCATAACACCAAGACGTTTTACATTATCCAATCTTACTTGTGGATGTTGGATATGCCGGTCGGTTCCGAGAAGGCTTCTACTACAATTAATGGTTTACCTCATGTCTATGTTCAATAACTATAATTAAAGCCATTTACTCACACACTTGCATACAAATCCCAATGGGGGCATTCAAATTATATACACTAGTTTAAAAGTATTTAGTACACACTTGATATGCATTACTATTACATTTAATTATGCTATAAATACGTATAAATAAATAGGCGTGAATTATGCAAACAAGAATAACAACCTAACCACATTTGAAATGTAAATCCTAACAATCACTATTAAGGAATACAATTTAATTTTCCTATCAATAATCATGGTCCATCATGCACATTCACAATAAATGATAAAAAGGGAAATAACAACATCTACTTACAGCTTGTAATCAAGGCTTGAAAGATTATTTCAATAGTAGGATAAAGACAAGGTGTAATATTCCTAAATACATAAGTAAAATCCTCTTTTTGGTACTAATCCACTTTTTACGTATGTGTACAAAATGTTAATACTTTAGTACTTTTCAAGTGATACGTTCAAGCAATATATTTTAGAAATAGAGGTTTAAACCTATCAAATTTGCAACATTCAGGTCCTTAAGCTTTTGCAACAAAAATATGCATATATATGAATTTACAGATTTACAATAAGGGAATTAGACCATATTCAAGAATCATACCAACACACAAATGTCTTTTCTTCCATTACATCAATAATCCAAATCCAACTATAATTGATTGACCATTTCTTCATTAAAGGATAAATAATGGAAAATTTGGTGGCTTTGATATTATTCTTTTTGTATACTTCCTAGGAATAATAATCCAAATTTATACCATAAAATCATAGTAAATAGCAAAATTTAATGATTTCCACTTAAATTGATTTGAGATAAAAATAGTAGAATTTGTTGTAGAATTGATTCTGTATCCAGCCTACAAAACTATGATTCAATCCTTCCATAATATTTATATATATAAGAATTAAAATATTATATATATATATATATATATATACAATCCAAATTCCAGAATCCTAAATCTATAGAAAACTTAGATTAGAGAAGGTAGAATAAAGGCTAAAGAAGTAGAAGAGATCCTAAGCTTTCTCTGAAATTTGAAATCGTAGAAAGGCGATATGGAGGAAAAGAGAGGAATGAGAATAGGGGTTTGAGTGTGGATAGGGAGCTCTTTTTATTGTTGCAAGTGTAAGTGTAGACAGTTGGATTATTTTGATTCAATCAGGATGGTCTAACTTATGAAATTTATGTAAAACTTCCTGACAAAACACACATCCACCCTATTTCCCCCTAGAGGGTAGTTAACCCCCTTTATAGGAGAGCGATAGATCTCCAGGTTGAGCCCCCTCCTATAGGGCGGTCGACCCCCTTTCTGGGGTCGGTTGAGAGGATTTAATCCTCTTGTAACGTTGCTTTGTTATAATTCTGAATTTTTATTTCCTTATATTGATTATCTTTGTCGCCCATTGTATATAAATATATGCATACAATTTACAATTCACTTTGAATATTCTTTCACTCCGATCTATAATTAAATATACTTCAGATTTACATATAATCTATTTTAATTTCAAACTTTGGGTGTTAATATTTACACACAATTTTTTTATTAATATCTTTTACATACGGACACCGTTTTTAGTAAATAAAGTATGAAAGTGGATCATAGCCTTGTCACGAATGCAATTTCAGTACTCTCATGGCTCAATTCCCAATTATTAAAAATTTCATTTCTCATCCCATTAATTTATTATGTGTTATTATTATTTATTTTAAATTAAATTACCTTATGTCTAACTTAGTTTTATTTTGTGGGGTGTTGCATAATACGGGTCTAGTTGGTTCCATTTCGGTATCAATGGTTAAAAATTTGATGATTTTCAACGATTGTTTTTGGGTGTTCATCATAACCTAATAATAGAAGAGTTGTAAAAAAATTGAAATAGCTAGTTAGGAGGATTGACTTGCTAATCAATCTGAATACAACTATATTGCATGTTTTAGTATATGTATTTTAGTATTCAGATTGATCTTAAATAGCATTAAAGATAATTTAACTAAATGTGGTAACTTCTTCACATTTTATTTCTTATTTTATTGCTTTCTTTTACTTAGCTAATTGTCTAATATATAAATATATATATATATATATACATATACATATGTGTGTATGTATAATATATATACTGTGTGTGATTTACACAGAAAATCACTAGATTAATTTCTAAATGCATTCAATCTCCTGCTTTTTCTATTCTTATTAATGGAGTTCCAAAAGGATTCATCACCAGCAATAGGGGTATTAGACAAGGGGATCCTCTCTCCCCCTATCTGTTTGCAATTGCAATGGAATATTTTTCTCTACAGATGGAATTAACAGAGTTTGATAATGAGATATAACCAGTTCACTATTTTCAACCTTCCATTAGCCACTTTATACGCTGATGACCTGATAATTTATGTCAAGTCAAATGTTAAAGTTGCTCTTAAGATTAAAGAATTATTCCTTAATTTGGCTAATTTTGTGGGCCTTAAGATGAATGAACTGAAATATGAGTGCTATTTTAACAGATTTTGTAAGAACAAGAACCTTGTTCTTGATATTTTGGGAGTAACAGAGGGTGAATTACCTGTGAAGTATCTTGATGTCCCCTTATCTTCTAACAAAATTACTAATATAGAACGTGACGTGCTTATTTCTAAGATTAAAGATAAATTACAAGGATGGAACTGCGGACATCTATCGTTTGCTGGATCATTCATACTATTATTCGGGCCAAAGTAAACTTTTGGCTACAGACTTTTCAGAATACTGATGCATCGATTGGAAGATTGAAAGTGTGTGTGTGGATTTCATTTGGAAAGGAAGAATGCATAAAATCAAATATGATGACTTGTACATACCCAAAGAGGAAGGTGGGGCTGGTTTGAGAAGAATTCAAGATATGAGAGATGCTTTTACTCTCAAGCAAGCATGGTAATCATGGTTTATGGGCTAGATGGATGCGTAGACGATATATCAGAGACAATTTTTGGTCCATGCCTATAGACAACAATGCCTCCCCTACATGGAAAGCCATACTCAAAGTTAGAAAGAAATTAGCAGACAATTGTGAACATGAAATTGCCAATGGTAATGACACTGATTTATGGAGAGACCCATGGTTAAAAGGAAAATCACCGATTAACAGATTAGGTTTAGACACTTTTCAGCGTATGGTTGCCCTATAAAGTTAATCACATTATTGGTGGCGGTGAGTGGAGATGTGACAGAATACCTTCGGCTGATGCATTTAAGAGAGACATAGAATTTATGTCCCTCTTTATTGACAGAGAATTCGATAAGTGGAATTCGTCATCTAGTAATGAATTTTCCATTAAAGATGCCTGGAATGCGTGTAGATATGTTGATGCCAAATTTGACTGGAAAGTTGTTGTTTGTGTAACAACCCAATGATTTTCGACCCCAAAAATCGACATAAAATAACATGTCGACTATTCAAGCATCGGAAATACCAGATCATTAATAGAAAGAAGTTAGAGGGTGAGAAATAGAAAGAAAATTAGAATTGAAGAAGAAGAACACAACAGAACAGAATGAAAGTAAATACGAATCTCATAGTAGAACGACTAAAGTATATTATATAGCATATCATTGAAATACAAAACTATAACTATATATATACCATTATCAGAGTAAAACACATAACATCACAGCGGAAACAAACTATAAATATATATAATAATTGTTGAAGCCTCCTGCTCCGAGCTCCACCAAGTTTATCTGTAAAATCCAGACTATTTGAGTGCCCATACAAATTTGGGCACCCAAGAGTTTAGGGTAAAACAAAACAAAATAAACTCTGAGTCAGTCATGGGACTGGTGTGAGTAAACACCAACCATTTGGTTTAACTTTTAAAAATCCTTTCAAAAGAAATGATAATCATAAGACCGATCTACACATAAACACGGATGGTTTTTACCTTAAGATAACCCAAAACAATTTTAAAATCAATATTTTTTGATATTATAATAGTGTCTAATACAAGTAAATAGCAATCGAGTGGAACGCTTGCATCTCACGCTCCATATATATAATATACAATCAAAACCACGGGGTCTTATTAGGGAATGGATTTTCAACTATGACAAGGTATGAAACCACCTTCCAATCAATGTACTCTAGAGGGGACACACTAGAGTTCAACTAGAACATCTTGCAACTCAGTCACACATGACCGACCATTCATTTCGCTTGAATGTTCCGAATATATTGTCTCCTTACGGTTGGTATACCAACATAACCGTTCTCGAGAGATATAGAAGTGAAAGAATAACAAAAATGAATATTCTGTAGATGGTGACAATATACCCTAATTGGGAGCGACCCACTTAGTCATGATGCCTGCCCAATTTTTGTCATTTCCCGTTTGATGAGGTTTGAGGTCATAGCGTATCTTTTGGAACAGGCCACCATTCACTTTGAATGCCACATCATCAAACTCGCCAAATCACAAATTGATTTCCCCAAAAATACCATGGGTATAGAGCTAAGAGAAACGAATTCCTCCGCCACCAACATAAATACGTTTGAAGAGACCAACTTACAAGACCTATTAGGTGTACTCTGTTAGACATTCATCCATACCTGTTGTCCTAGGACTGGACAAACCGAATGCACTATTATGTAAATCCATCTTAGGCAATTTCTATCTAGGATCGCCAGAACAGCCCTTGCATAAACTTCGTCTTCAGTTATCTTCAGCATATTTGATTTGCAGCGCTAACGCCCACACGGTGTGGTTTCAGACAATAAATCTGATCCCGGTCTCTTTGTATTGACAATGGAAAAATGGTCAATATTTTTGATAGCCGGTTATTTAACTATCAAAGGAAAACGTCCATACAAACAACGATCTTATTTCTAAATAGAAATCTTACCGATCATTCATCAATCCACACTACACTCTTTTATATAGATTTGTCAATACTTTATTCATTTCCCAATTTCCTTTTTCCATGTTTCTACCCAAGTATGTCTCAAAACCGTTTAGTGTAACACCCCACCTCCATTAAGGTCACTCGCAAAGGGAATGCCTTAACTTCAATGGAGCGTTTTAGGTGAATATAGAACAGAAAATCACAACAAGACAGATATAAAACAGTACTTGAAAATTCAAAACTTTATTTATTGCAGCAGAAGGTAAATATGTTTGGTTACATCATCAAAACCATAAACAAAAGTCAAGTACATCATATCCATCATGATAAAACAAAGTACATAAACTGAAAGACATAATCCCCAACATTAAAATAGCCATAAATAAAGAGAAGCTGAACTTTACTTCAACGGTCCAAGAAATCTTCTAAATGCAGTCCAAAATCAAGCTCCACTGGTGCTAGTTTCAACCTGAGCACCTGGGGGGTAAGGAGAGAGATGGAAAAAGGTGGGTCAGACATAAAGTCTGGCGAGTGCGATAATTCTAACAATATAATTAACAAAGTAACTAGGCTAAGGCATAAGTTGGAAAATAAGGAAATGATCATGAACCATTGATTATGGCAGAGTAAATAAGGAAACAGGATGATCAACGATATCGTTAAGCGCACCTAAACCACTATATGATGATTACTAAACTACACCAACACTATGGGATAATTGCTATACTGCACCGCCACTAGTATACTGCACCACCACTAGTCACCCAAAGGTTGATCCCGCCTACAGACTTGATAATGATTTTGGTAGTTTCGTGCACCCCTAGCTGCCTTCATAGGTGTCGTCTGCCCCTATCTCCACTAGGTGTACCCACTACCCCCAAACGATCGGCTCCCTAACTCGTAGATACCCGTGCTGGCCCCATAGTGGGGTGTATCACTCCCTAAAGTGGCAACCCGATACCACCAAGAATGCACGGCTTATACCTACACGATGCTACAACGTCTTACCTACCCGCCCGGGTCCACACACGCATATGAACCCGTTGGACTTGCGTTGCCACCGCTAACCCGGTTTGGCCTCTTACAGTCAGGCCCAGTATGCGTGTCCCGTCCTCGACTTGGGTCGAGCCCACAAAGATACGTATGGGTTTCTAGTTGAAACAGGCCCCCATTACTTGACACAAGCTATCCTCCTAAGCTTGGTCCCCTCTAGTACATCCCACTTAACCCACCTCTTACTCATGTTTCAATTTTGGTTAAGTGTTTCTAATCGTATTTCCAAGTGCCACCCAAGGCACCCACTAGATTCGACATGCCACCCAAGGCACCCACTTAACCCCCTCATGTCCCACTACATGCTTATCTGGTTAAGTGTTTCTTAATTCATTAAGACCGTAACCTCATAAAGACCTCTCACATTAGACTGGCATTTGTGGCAACTGGATTTGCCGGGCGGGTCCGGGTAGTTTTACACCACGAAAGAGCCTAACCTCGTGTCTTTACACTGTTACGTATTTAGTTTGTGCCTAATACCTCTCACATTAGACTGGCATTTGTGGCAGCTGGATTTGCCGGGCGGGTCCGGGCAGTCTTACACCACAAAAGAGTCTAACCTCGTGTCTTAGACGATTAATTATTCCTAATTAATCATTCCCCAATTTGAATTACTTTCCCTATTCAAATTATCAATCAATTCCAAATTTAATGATGTCCATAATTGACTCAATTATGTCCATCCATTTATGGTATGTAAAATCATACCAATTTTCACCACAATTATATTTTATGCCTTTTAAGGCATTTATGCCAATTAAATCTTTTTTTTATATTATCCCCTTTACCCCCACGTAGTACGTTTGTTCGTTTAACGTAAAATATATGTTAGACTCGAATAGTCTAACTCATGAAATAAAATAAAACATCACAATATATACACATAATTAAAACATAGATCTAACATAGGGGTGAACTTGCATATATGAATGATGTTCTACATCTAAAACCTGCATAGGCCAAAGTTACAATTTACATAAACAACATATGTCATGGATCCAATTTAAAGGTGAGAACTTGATGAGATAATGGCCACAAACTTGCATAAACATCATGTATAGCATAGATCCAAATCTAAAGGTGTGAACTTGATGAAATAATGGCCACAAACTTGCATAGACAACATATGTCATAGACCTATATCTAAAGGTGTTAATTTGCATAGGCAATACCCCTAAACTTGCATAACATGATTCATATATTCAAACAACTTACATATGTGATTTATACATCATAACAATGGTGTAAACTAATATCTAACATGTAAAGTATCATGTAGAATTTAGCGTATGTCATAGCCTAACTTTCCATTAAATTTTCACATAAACTAGGTGCCATAGCCATGTAAGGTCACATATAATTCTACCCAAACTTGTATATGGTTCATGTTTGAATCAACATCTAAACTTTCCTACATATGACTTATCATATGAATCAATATAACAAACTAGCATAAGAAACAAGATGATTCAATTAGACATAAGACAATCATAGGATTATAACATGGGTGATAGCATCATAACTTTGCATCGTAAATGATAGCATCATAACATAGTATCATAGAAATTACAACACAATTCTACAACATAATTACAACATGAAATCAACAATTCATATCACATCCAAATTATCCGCATTATAACTCAATCCAATTCATCTATTAATTATTTTGTTAAGACTATCGAACTCACAACTCAAAAGCAGTCTTGAGTTCTGAATTCTGATTTCTGGAGTTGAATTAGCGCTCCTTTGATGAAGATTTGCTGTTAGGGTTGAGTAGTTCTGATTTGGTTGTTGTTCTTCCTCTTTAATTTGGTGGCGGCTGCTCTAGGGTTCAAGACAACAGCATGACGACCATAGTTTCGATTTTAATTCTGATTTAGGGTTGAGTCTATGGGTCTTTTTATAGAGTTATGAATTAATTTAAGCCGTCGGATGATCTTAGGGTTAATCAAAACCATTCAATCATGATAAGGTGATGAGTCAGCCCTAATGACTCAGCAAGGAGTCAGGAAGGACTCAACAACATGGGTCAGCCTGAACCAGAAAGCTGTGCAGGCTCCTGCCTCGGCCTGGGCGCACTTGGCGGGTGCGCCAGTGCAAATATGTACTGGCGCACTTCCCAAGTGCGCTAGTGCATTATTTTTTTTTCTACTTTTGGCCACCAATCTTCGTTCGTCCATAACTCCTTCATCCGGTACTTGTTTCCCGCAAACTCAGAATCTATTTCAACCAGAATTCCGAGACGAACACAATGGCGCAACCCAATCCCTATAATTCTCACGTCTGAGATTAATTATTCTTTAATTTAGTTAATTCGATTATTCAAAAATCCGGGGTGTTACATTCTCCCCTCCTTAAAGGATTTCGTCCCCGAAATCTTCAAGTCAAGGAGAATGCATATCCTACCATCCAAACAACCATCTACTCAACCATCAAACACGGGCATCCATTGTCCTTATAAAATTTCTAATGTTGTATGATCATATGCAAGAAGTGTGTGTATATGTTCCTTATCTAATGCAAAATCAGGCGGTCTACTGATTCAGTTGACCTCCTTAATGCAAACTATGATAGTGCCATGCGTCCATTATGTATGCGAAAGAGCCCTATCGATACATATTATTTCTACATGTGTGCACAACCATTCACCAAAATGCAGCATCCATATGATGGTACAACCATTATACAACCATTACTTAAATATGTACACACATTTATATGCGATATGCAACATGAAGTGACTGAGCCGATCTAGTGCCTAAAGTGTGTGTATATGCATCCACGAGCAACCACTAGCAAACACTTGCATCCACATGCATCCATCATACATAACATGTCTCAAACACATGTTTCAACCATAGGACTATCCTATCTAAAGGTCAAAGATACTAGCGAGAGGACATACTAAAGATAAGATAAGTACAAGATAAGCGATAAAGGAGAAATTTAAAAGGCATACCCTAAAAAAGAAAAGGGTATAATGAATGCATCTTTGCTTCCGTCTCCCAAGTAGCGTTGCTCTCATCATCTCCCCATTGCACTTTGACTAGTTTGACCTCTTGATTCCTCAACTTCTTAATCTCTGACCCAAGAATGCACGTAGGAGCTCGTCAAATCGTCGCATCACGCTCTATCTCCACCTCTCTAAGCAAGCTCGGCTCTACCACTTCCGCGGTCTCGTGCAAGCACTTTCTCAAATGTGATACATGGAATACGTCGTGTACACCACTAAGTCTCTCGGGCAACTCCACTCTATACGCCATCTGCCCAATCCTTTCCTTAATAGGAAACGGCCCTATAAATCTTGGTGCAAACTTCCCAACGGTCCCAAAGCGAACGACGTTCCATAATGGAGACACCTTGACAAAGACCATGTCCCCAACATCAAACTCAAGATCTGACCTCCTCATATCCGCATAAGATTTTTGCCTATCTTGCGCCGTCTTCATCCTTCTTCGAATCAAATCGATCTTCTCCGAAGTCTCTCTAACCATATCGGGTCCAAGCAAGATCTTATCTGTAGACTCCCACCAACATGTAGGCGAACGACACGGCCGTCCATAAAGAGCCTCGAACGGTGACATGCCAATGCTAGACTGAAAGCTGTTATTATATGCGAACTCCACCAATGGAAGATGTTCCTCCCATGTACCTCCGAAGACTAAGACACATAACCTCAATAGGTCCTCTAGAATGCGATTCACCCTCTCGGTCTGGCCGTCCGTCTGAGGATGATACGCGGTGCTCAAACATAACTGAGTCCCTACTGCCTCTTGTAAGCTCTTCCAAAATTCGCTAGTAAAAATAGGATCGCGGTCGCTCACTATGCTAGAAAGAACGCCGTGCATGTGAACTATTTCTCGAATGTATACGGAGGCTAACCCTGGAGCAGTCCTCTTACTCTTTACGGGAATGAAATGGGCGCTCGTAGTAAGTCTGTCTACCACGACCCAAATCCTCGTATTACCCTTCCTTGATCTTGGTAATCCGTCAACAAAGTCCATCGAAACACTTTCCCAATTCCATTGTGGGACCTCTAATGGGTGGAGCAATCCACCTGGCTTCTTTTGCTCTGCTTTTGCTTGTTGGCACACCAAGCATCTAGCGACATACTCAGCCACATCTTTCTTCATGTCGGCCCAAAAGTAAACTCGTCTCATGTCCATGTACATATTGTCCCCGCCGGGATGAATGGTCATCTTCGAACGATGGGCATCATCAAGAATGGTCTTCCTCAAATTCTCGTCCCGTGGTACACAAAGTCTACCATCCCTACGCAACCAACCCTTATCATCTAGGGTATACATATGAAATGAAACGTAGAGATGAACTTTAAACTTCGCCGCTCAACAAACAACGGACTCAAGGATAATCTTTTTCTACTTAAGGCATCTGCCACTACGTTACCCTTGCCAGGGGTATTTGCTATCTCGAAGTCGTAGGATGCTAAGAATTCTATCCACCATAACATATCACCCTTCCCTAGAGACCACATGCCCTAAAATCCTCACTTCTTTCCTCCAAAAATGGTGTTTTGGAGAACTTAGCTTTAAGCTGGTGCACTTGTAGGGTCCTTAAGCTTTCCTTAAGATGTAGGACATGCTCTTCTCTGCTTCTAGAGAAAACCAGGATATTATCCCATGCAAAAGCATCACAACTATCCATCTCCCACGCAGACCATCCTAGTCGAACTCGACATCCCCCAAGTGCAAGCCCCAAAGGCCTAAACCAATATCAGACAAACACCCAAGGGATACCTCCTTCGAATTCAGACGACCTACGTGAGATGACACTAGTAAGATGGTAAATCAACTGAGCACTTGACCGACTCTGGCTATCCTTGCCAGTCTTGCTCCAAAACCACCGTTGATTACACAACTGGCTTTGCTTAATCTATTAAGCACGTACGAAAACTTATTTCGCGCCTCTGGGTAAACCCCGCACTTTATCAACGACGTCTCCATACTCACGGACCACACAAACAGATTCCCAATCATCGTTGGATGCGTCAGAAGATTCTAGGTAGCTAAGCATCACTGAACCCCTAGGTTCGCAAGAAATATGAGGGTCTTTCCATAACGAATCAATAGTCTAACTACCCTCCTTTCACAATCTAGGATGGCACCCCGCCTGGCTAGCCAATCCACCCCTAGAATCAAACTATAGCCCGTGAAACCAAAGACGAAGGCGTTGCATTCAAATCCAACGCCCAAGATAGACACTCTCAAATCCCGACAAATCATAGAAAGATGAGACTAACCACCAATAGGATTTGAGACAACTAAGGGATCAGTAACAAGACTAGTATCTAGGTGCAGTGTTTCAACTAATGATGTAGGAATAAACGAATGTGATGCGCCAGAATCGAATAAAGTATGGACAGGGTAATCAAATAGAAAAACTAAACTTTCAACGGAAATTGCTCTACCTCGTTCTTGTAGCGGTGGGACCACGAGAGCCTGAACATGTCCCCTTGCCTGCTCCGGTGCCATAAGAGCTTGCACCTGTCCTACCAAGGTAGACCCTTCCCTCTGCCCTTTCTTTGGCAGTCCTTAATAAGATGTCCTGCCTCGCCACAGTGGAAACAAACGGTCTTCTTCTTCTTCCTACAATCTTTGCTTAGATGGCCGGGTGTCCCACAGTTAAAGCATTTCTTCTTCCCCTTAGCATTGTTGCCTTTTCCACCTTTCTTGTTCAGTTGTTGCTGTTGCGACTTCTTTTGATCCCCTTTCTTCTCGGGTGCCTTATTAGCATTGGCGCCCTTCTCCTCTTCATGCATAAGTGCCATGTCAACTAACCTCTCAAAGGTAGCCCCCATGGGAATGTATGTCATAGCTAACCCATGAAGCGGCTCGTTTAAACCCTTAACAAATCTTAGAGACTTCTTTTCTGGGGTATTCACCAAGTCTAAGCCAAACCTTGCTAATTGGTTGAATTTGTTAACGTACTCTTTCACCGATAGATTCCCTTGCTTCAGCGCCAAAAACCTTTCCATGTATAGATTCTCTTCAGCCCGTGAGAGAAACTTCGCCTCAAACCTCTGCCTAAAATCTGGCCATGTATCTACTGGACGTCCCCCATTAGTGACCTCCCACCAAAACGAGGCCTCATCCTTCATTAGCCAGGCAGCCAACTGGACTTTTCTTCCATCATCCACTCCAAAGATTCCAAACAATTCTTCCACCTCCTTTAGCCAGTTACGAGCTTCAACAAATGTCTCCGTTCCGTGAAAAGGTTTTCCTCCCATTGCTCTAAAGTCCTTACATATCTTAGCAAAAGTATCGACGCGAGGAGGAGGGGGAGGAGGAGGAGGATTTGCTGGACCCGCAGTGGCGGCCCTAGCCTTAAGATATTGACGAAACCAACCGGGCACATGAACACCCTCTGGTATCTCAGATGCTTCAGACATGCTGAAACGAAAAAGGAAGGATTCAATACAAAAGAACCGAAGGAAAGATATATGTCTCTTGGGGTTATGCTTTCCAAAATATACTTTTCTCTTGAAAATACTTTCCTTAGAACATACTTTTGAAGGTACTTCTTTATAAAAATTGTTTTGAAAAAAATTGTTTTTCAAAATTCATATCTGTTCCGGTAACCTTCAGCTCTGATACCACGTGTAAAGGGAACGCCTTAACTTCAATGGAGCGTTTTAGGTGAATATAGAACTAGAAAATCACAACAAGACAGATATAAAACAGTACTTGAAAATTCAAAACTTTATTTAGTGCAGCAGAAGGTAAATATGTTTGGTTATATCATCAAAACCATAAACCAAAGTCAAGTACATCATATCCATCTTGATAAAACAAAGTACATAAACTGAAAGACATAATCCCCAACATTAAAATAGCCATAAATAAAGAGAAGCTAAACTTTACTTCAGCGGTCCAAGAGATCTTCTAAAAGCAATCCAAAATCAAGCTCCACTGGTGCTAGTTCCAACCTGAGCACCTGGGGGTGGGGGGGAGGAAAGAGATGGAAAAAGGGGGGTCAAACATAAAGTTTGGCGAGTGCGTTAATTCTAATAATATAATTAACAAAGTAACTAGGCTAAGGCATAAGTTGGAAAATAAGGAAATGATCATGAACCATTGAGTATGGCAGAGTAAATAAGGAAACAGAATGATCAACGATATCGTTAAGCGCACCAAAACCACTATAGGATGATTACTAAACTACACCAACACAATTGCTATACTGCACCACCACTAGTATAATGCACCACCACTAGTCACCCTAAGGTTGATCCCGTCTACATACTTAATAATGATATTGGTAGTTTCGTGCACCCCTGGCTGCCTTCATAGGTGTTGTCTGCCCCTATCTCCACTAGGTGTACCCACTACACCCAAACGATCAACTCCCTAACCCGTAGATACCCGTGTTGGCCCCACAGTGGGGTGTATCACTCCCCAAAGTGGCAACCCGATACCACCAAGAATGCACGGCTTATACCTACACGATGCAACAACGTCTTACCTACCAGCCCGGGTCCACACACGCTTATGAACCCGTTGGACTTGCGTTGCCACCACTAACCCGGTTTGGCCTCTTACAGTCAAGCCTAGTATGATTGTCCCGTCCTCGACTTGGGTCGAGCCCACAAAGATACGTATGGGTTACTAGTTGAAACGGGCCCCCATTACTTGACACTAGCTATCCTCATATGCTTGGTCCCCTCTAGTACATCCCACTTAACCCACCTCTTATTCATGTTTCAATTACATGTTTCAATTTTGGTTAAGTGTTTCTAATCGTGTTTCCAAGTGCCACCCAAGGCACCCACTAGATTCCACATGCCACTCAAGGCACCCACTTAACCCCCTCATGTCCCACTACATGCTTATCTGATTAAGTGTTTCTTAATTCATTAAGACCGTAACCTCATAAAGACCTCTCACATTAGACTGGCATTTGTGGCAGTTGGATTTGCCGGGCGGGTCCGGACAGTCTTACACCACAAAAGAGCCTAACCTCGTGTCATTACACTGTTACGTATTTAGTTTGTGCCTAAGACCTCTCACATTAGACTGGCATTTGTGGCAGCTGGATTTGTCTGGCGGGTCCGGGCAGTCTTACACCACAAAAGAGTCTAACCTCGTGTCTTAGACGATTAATTATTCCTAATTAATCATTCCCCAATTTGAATTACTTTCCCTATTCAAATTATCAATCAATTCCAATTTTAACGATGTCCATAATTGACTCAATTATGTCCATCCATTTATGGTATGTAAAATCATACCAATTTTCACCACAATTATATTTTATGCCTTTTAAGGCATTTATGCCAATTAATTTTTTTTTAATATTATCCCCTTTACCCCCACGCAGTACGTTTGTTCGTTTAACGTAAAATATACGTTAGACTCGAATAGTCTAACTCATGAAATAAAAGAAAACATCACAATATATACACATAATTAAAACATAGATCTAACATAGGGGTGAACTTGCATATATGAATGATGTTCTACATCTAAAACTTGCATAGGCCAAAGTTACAACTTACATAAACAACATATGTCATGGATCCATTCTAAAGGTGTGAACTTGATGAGATAAAGGCCACAAACTTGCATAAACATCATGTATAACATAGATCCAAATCTAAAGGTGTGAACTTGATGAAATAATGGCCACAAACTTGCATAGACAACATATGTCATAGATCTATATCTAAAGGTGTTAATTTGCATAGGCAATACACCTAAACTTGCATAACATGATTCATATATTCATACAACTTACATATGTGATTTATACATCATAAAAATGGTGTAAACTAGTATCTAACATGTAAAGTATCATGTAGAATTTAGCGTATGTCATAGCCTAACTTTCCATTAAATTTTCACATAAACTATGTGCCATAGCCATGTAAGGTCACATATAATTCTACCCAAACTTGTATATGGTTCATGTTTGAATCAGCATCTAAACTTTCCTACATATGATTTATCATATGAATCAATATAACAAACTAGCATAAGAAACATGATGATTCAACTAGACATAAGCCAATCATAGGATTATAACATGGGTGATAGCATCATAACTTTGCATCGTAAATGATAGCATCATAACATATTATCATAGAAATTACAACACAATTCTACAACATAATTACAACATGCAATCAACAATTCATATCACATCCAAATTATCCGCATTATAACTCAATCCAATTCATTTATTAATTATTTTGTTAAGACTATCGAACTCACAACTCAAAAGCAGTCTTGAGTTCTAAATTCTGATTTCTGGAGTTGAATTAGCGCTCCTTTGATGAAGATTCGCTGTTAGGGTTGAGTAGTTCTGATTTGGTTGTTATTCTTCCTCTTTAATTTGGTGGCGACTGCTCTAGGGTTCAAGACAACAGCATGACGGCCATAGTTTCAATTTTAATTCTGATTTAGGGTTTGAGTCTATGGGTCTTTTTATAGAGTTATGAATTAATTTAAGCCGTCGGATGATCTTAGGGTTAATCAAAACCATTCAATCATGATAGGGTGCTGAGTCATCCCTAATGACTCAGCAAGGAGTCAGAAAGGACTCAACAACACGGGTCAGCCTGAACCAGAAAGCTGTGCAGGCTCCTGCCTCGGCCTGGGTGCACTTGGTAGGTGCGCCAGTGCAAATATGTACTGGCGCACTTCCCAAGTGCGCCAGTGCATTTTTTTCCCTACTTTTGGCCACCAATCTTCGTTCGTCCATAACTACTTCATCCGGTACTCGTTTCCCGCAAACTCGGACTCTATTTCAACCAGAATTCTGAGACGAACACAATGGTGCAACCCAATCCCCATAATTCTCACGTCTGAGATTAATTATTCTTTAATTTAGTTAATTCGATTATTCAAAAATATGGGGTGTTACATTTAGCCTCTCACGATTTTTGGAAAAGTTTGCATCTATCCACAATTTCTTATTTTATATATTTAGAAACGTTATCAATATTAGAAAACATTCCCATTTCTATTCACGTGTCGCTACCTTCCACATTCATCAGTCCCTAACCGTAAACTAGTAAGAGACAATTCCCTAAGTATCAACCCCGAAGGTCAAAACCAACATCAGATCAACACTCAAGCAACCATTCAACTCGACTAATTGCCAATCAGTTTCTGATTTCCTCTTTCATTTCTAAAGTCCTTATTAAATCATGTCTCACACGATTCTTGGATTCAGTTTACGAATCCACTTCTTCAGCAGAAATTATTGATTATAATGATAGTGTTATAATCCCTATTTCCATAATATCAACTTTAAAATGTAATTCTTATTCATTAATTTGAATAAATAAAGAGATAAATAAAAAAATTCTTGGTAAAAATGGAATGTAAATAGTATTTTCCCAAATTTGATATAATCAAATTTTAATGTATACTCTCTTTCGAATAAACTCTATTCGATTAACATTCCGAACTTCGGAATAAACTAACCGTTTCAAGTCAACTTAATTCCAAAATTTATTTTTGAATTTATCATTTCCAATATTTACTAGTTTCGTTTTGTAACGAATCTAAATATGCAAAACGTTTGCTTTTAAATCATTATTCACTTGAAAATGTGAATATTATTTCCTTACAGAAACTGGACTCATTTAAATCAAATCAAATCTTGGTTTATATCTATAAATACCATTACAGGTTAAAATCTATTTATCGAGTTAATTTAGAACTTCATTTTCAAATTTCTTTTGCCAATCAACCTTATAGTCTATTTTATTTAAATTAGTTTATAGTTCTAATTCGATTATATAATATCGGTTTCAAACTGAATATTAATTATGTCGTCAAATTCTGAATTACATTATATATATAATTTCCAAAAATATGTTATTTTGAAAACATTCGACATCATCGAATTATAATTATAAATCCTTATATCAGTTCTATTTACATTTCTAACAATGAATTAATTCCATCACTTTCTTTTGAAAATAATTCCCAATTCCCTTTCTAGGTCATTCTTGAATTTATATTTATTAGATAACAATTATTTCATCCCATTTATAAATATTGTTTATAAACCAAACCACTTGTTTTATATGATTAAACAAGTTATAATATTTTAGCCAATCGAGATTTCAATTTCTATTTTAAAATTGATTTATTCCTTTTTTTAAATACCTAAATTCTTTTCCATTATATTCGAATATATTTTACGATATTTGAATACCAATTATTTCAGAGTCAATGTTAATTAACATCCCAAAACACACAATCAACCATAGATTATTTGTCACATCATATAATGCAATATATATAAAAAATCATAATATAATTGTTGAGGAATCCAGTTGGATCCCTTCAACCTATTTCCCTGCATCCACAGATGTTAATCAATATAAATAACACTAGTTTCATATTAATACGAAATATAATAATAAACAGAATCAATATTCAGTCAACGATTTATATATATATATAACTATATATATATATATATATATTATTCCAACCAATTTATTTGCAATTCATCCAAACAACCATCACACAACATTCAATCATTTTTATCAGTATTAAATAATGTTTGTAATATTATAAAACTGAACAGAGTTAGTGAGTTTACTCACCTTGATTGTTATTCGTTAAATAACGGTTAACGTTGGTTGATTACGTCAAACGTTTAATTTTGCCAAAAATTGTAACGTGCTTCAAATCACTCCAAACTAGTTTCATTGTGTAGTCTGTAATCATATGATCTCAACGGTACCAAGTTTGTCAGATTCGGATAACTAATGTATGAAATATGACATTGACAAGTTATACGCTATTTTAATTTAAACTTAAATTATTTATATATAAACTTGTACCCACCCATTTGAAACTGACCTGCACATTTCGTTCACATCCCCAAATATAGTGGCTCCTCTTCCCGCCCCATTCTGTAAACCATGTCCAACCTTTTGGGCTTTATATTTTTTTATTATAAATAATTGGGCTTACCACATACAAATTCAGCCCAATATCCACACGCGTATATACTCCGAGCCGCTTTAATATGATACCATCTTCCCCGATCAAAACATTACTTCCCCTGCTCCTATTTTTTTTCCATAACACTTTCGAGTCCTTCGATCCAATTTTTTTTCTTTCTTACTTTAAAAGCCCGACCCACTGCCCACCTTAACCCATGCACCCGCCACCTTTCCTTCTTCCACAAAAAACTTTGCTACAGTAATGCTTCACTCTTCCCCCCTTCAATCTTCCATACATCACTCCTCAGTCTCCACGCACGAGTTCTTCGAATAAATACCACCATCCGCCTCCCTGTCGACCTCACCAACCTCCGCTCGAAGCTTTCCCCTAACCATGAAACTCGAACAACTCCATTCACTACCATTCTGGAGTCCTCAACACTACTACATGCAGCTGTTTCAGCATGAAAGTCGATGTCTTCTGTGCCTGTACAGTACCCAAAATCGAAGAACTCTTCGCCAAAAATAGGTCGTGCTCATCCCTAGTCTTCCAACCAGCAACGCTTCAGATAATATTTGAGCAGTACAAAACTGCGCCCCAACCCATACAATGAGAATAAAGTGCAATTTTCAATGATGGTGAAAGTGTTTTGTTTTTTGTCTTTAAATTTTCGACAGCCATTAAAAATATTTCGGCTTTCAATATTTTTCTCTGTAGCAAGGAATAAGGGACGCTGTTGTATTTATAAGCCACAACTATTTGGCCATAAAGGAATAGGTACATCTGCTTCAAGTACCAGTCTAGGGTGGCTATGATTTGATCATACATTGCGGTTTCCCTTTTGACGTGAAGTAATTTCTAGTTTGGGTAGGCTATATTGTACAAATTCTAGGGTGATAGTTTTCTTTTTGTTTCACTGTGCTTTGAAGGGAGAATGGTACGCCCTTAGCTGCTAAGCAAATGAAATATTTTTTTCAAACTTAGCTGTGTTTGTTCCTCAGATGTGCATGTGCACTGTACAGGGTGGCATCTTTTTGTATAAATCATAGGTAGGTGTGATTTTAAATTAGCGTATATGTTGAAAACATAAGGTAGGCTTATTATTGTTATTTCGATGTACTAAATGTTTCAAACAAGCATATATTTTGTGTACAATGCAATGGAAATGTAAGAATGAATGAAATGTGTGTGTGCATTAAACGGGAGCAGTGAACGCATATGAATCGAAAATTTTAAATTTGTTTGAGTTATAAAGCTTAGCATCTCCCGTTATATAATACTTCGTTCACATACCGCCCGCTATAGATAAAAAAAAACACTGTCGTGTGAGGTAATGTGTCACGATTCCAAAATTTTATAATAAATAGACAAGTTAACTTATTTTGTGAGATTTCAAATGGGATGATGTAGGGTGTAAAATACATTAAATCAAAATTAGCTTATTTCTTCAAAATAAAAATTATAGAAAAATTCTAAATGTCAATAACAACTCAATGGAAGTTGTGTCAGTCTTAATTCGATCGTTGCTCAAGTTATGCACAAAAATTTATTTAAGTTAATTAAATAAATCGTTATATTTTATAAACGATTCCATAGCTATTTTCTAGAAATTAGATTTGGATATAACTTACAATCTATAAGACGAAATCTCGATTTTTCACTTTCATTAGAAAAATATAATCAGTTAGATTCGAATGTTCTTGTTTCAAAGAAATCCGTCTTATAACGGATCCTGTACACTCAGTTGAAGTTCTAAATATTAAATTACGAACTACTACGACATTATGAGCTCGTTTTAAATTATATTATAATTAATACGTACAATCGTCGTTTAAATAATAAATTCGTTATTATAATCCTAATATAAACTCAATTAAATATCATAAACCATCCAATATACACAATATTTCCAATTTCACCATTTCCGACTATTTCGGAAATAAATACATTATAATCCCATTATTTATATTATTCAAATATTCAAAATATTTGAATTCAAACCATTTAAATTATCAAACCAATATATTATAATAATTAAATTAATTAATTATTAAATCGTTAAAAATATGGGATGTTATAGTTTGGGATATAGTGATACCACCCAAAACTTCACATGATGTCTACAAAGCATTATTATTTCATCTTCCAACAAGGTATCAATTGAAAAAATGGGGAATTAATCCTAATAACATATGTCTATTATGTGATAAATACGAAGAAAATCATCATCTTTTCTTTCAGTGTGAATTCTCAACAGAGATAATTAGCAGCATACAACTGAAATTCAGAATCAGAGATCGCACCAATAATTTGCAAAATATAATAAATTACCTTGTTCGGAATTAGACGAGTGAAGATGCAGAAATAAAAGAATATGGCGTTACATGTTGATGGTTATGGAAAGAGAGAACCAGAGTGGTATTTCATAGCAAAAGAAGAATTATATGTGAGATAAGCAAATTAAACAAAGTAGAAGTTAGCCTAATACTCAAGTGTTGGAGAAGAAGACTTACGTCAAAAGGGGAAGCACCACCATCTGGAAGTGGAGCTGGGGATTCAATGGATCGGTAGGTATCACTGACTACAGCTGAAAACCTAAGGCCTCTAGAACTCGAAATTGAAGAAATCGTCGTCGAAATTATAATTGGGGTTTCTTCGGTTTGATTTGGGAAAGATTGAGTTGTAAGTGGGTTTGTCTTAATTTGTGTGATTTGTGCATATGCGCTGTCGACTATTGAGGCGTCCAGCATCATTTCTTTTTGGGCCAAAATTGCCCACGATAAAAGTTTACCCACTTTCTAAAAAAAATCTGTGTATGTGCGCGCGTTGTAGCTTTTGATTAGGCAATACTACTTTCCAATATATATGAATAAGTAAACTTAAATATCTTTTTTTTTTTTTTAAAAAGGTCTTAGGCTGTAAAGACATATTTATAAAGGCAATCATGATTACACATACCGCTTATATGTTACATTTGCACAATATTCACTGTTAATATATTTGAATAAAACATTCATTTCATACCATAGTTAAACATATCATTAATAACATTTAATCAATCAATTTAACTATATGGGAAGGAGTGTACGGTTTTGCTCTCTTTAATTGAAATTTTATATCTTCATTAATTGAATGTCATTCTACTTAAAATCTTATACCCCCTTCGTTAATTGAATATGTTAAAAGAAGAAAATGAAAATTTTCCTTCTTAAAACTCAATATAATATGTAATAATCTCTCTCTCACACAGACACATATAAGAGTATATTTGATATACTATATTTTATATACAACACTTTACACTATGGTTACACTTTACACAAATGAATTTATTTGATACGGTCGTTATAATACTTATAAGTCAAAATTAATTTAAAATTTCATATTAACAAATCAAATAAAATATTGCTTTTATTTACTAAAAATTAGATAATATATAGATTTTTTGGACTTCATTGGCCCATTAAAGATACAAAATGAATATCTTTTTTCTAATTCAAAAGTTCATTCGTTGCGGGTTGACTTAGATCAAATATAACAACCAAATATTTCAATCGTCTCTAATAAAATGTAGAACTATATCACTATCATCTCTGGTGGATTACATGTAATGCCTTGGCAATCATAAGGATTTAGAATCTAAATGTAAGAGAGATAAGGCCAAGAGTAATATAGGCGTAGAACATGGGGAGTGTCGTCGTAGTGAGCATAATCAAGTTAACTTTGGAATAAAGAAACCCCGCTTTGATGAAAAAGGGATTTGTGTGAGCACTCTAAGCTTGATTTTGACCCTTCTAAGCAGCATTATCAGTCCCAATCTTTTGATTAAAACCTTCCACAATACTAACATCCTCCCACTATTGTTTCTATCTTCCATCAATCCAAATGAACTTCTACTCACTTAGCTCTATCTCAACTCTTGTAGGTCAATTATAACTCCCCATGTGATGACGCAAACCTCTTGACATACCCTGTTGATTCATTTCAAAGAGTGTGGACCTTCTACATATAACTGAAACACGTAGTGACCAAGGTAACAAGGCATGAATATAAAAAATTTATAGAGAAAAAATAAACAAATAAAAAGCCTTTCATAAACCATTATTTCAGAATATCACATCTCATAATTTCAACATCTCAGTCTCAAAAATAATGAATCAAATTACATTAAATATCCCCATCAAATCCAAATATAAATGAATCAAAATAAAGATAAGATTAAAAAACACATAAAGAAGGCGGAGCTCTCAAGCTATGCACCAAGTCTATGAAACATCAACTACTACCCTGTGCACATAACGGGGAGAAAGGGAAAAAGGAAAATTGGTAAAACATAAAAATCTGGAGAATAAAAAGTAGCTAGTAAAAAGAGAGAGTAATAGATAATAGTCACAAAACTATTATAAGTATTACAAAAGTTCTGTGTTTTTGCTTTCTTAAGGTGATTGTTTGCACTAAAGTTTTTACTGCAGAAGTTTTGTTTAAGGTATTACTCCTCGGTCCATCCTGCGATCGACCAAACTACTCTATAACATGCTTATACATGGTAGTCGTTGCTCTTCACACCAACCATAATCCACCTAAACAATCATCGTCAGGACGGGCCACCATACATGTTACGGTCTCTTATTTCCTACTACGAAATAGTCAACGTATCCGTTCAAATGGACGTCTATCTATGAGGCTAAAAACCCACACTGTCTTATTTCCTGCTCCAACGCCTGAATCCAGAATCATAGTTATGATGCACTGCTTTAGTTCCCTCTCCATTAGGCCATTTATTTCTTGCTTAGACATTTGTTTCTTTTAATCATTAGGATCGTCCTCCAAACAATAATCTACTTTGTGTTCCCTTCTCAGTTCCCACTAAATCTCTAAGCTATTAAACATTTATTTCCTCCTTTGATGTGCATGTCCATTCATCTTTAGTACGGATCCCCAAGTAAGCTAAATCTTTTCAGTTTTACTATTATTACGATATTCTTTAATCTTTTACATTTCATGATAGTCCCTCTCTATAAAATTTCCTTCCATCATAGTTGCAAAAACCATTTATCTATCACGAAATTTCTATTTATTAAATAATGCTACTGTCTTTTTTCTTTTCATATTATAACTAGTGTTATAATTCAACTTCAAGTAAAAAACTAGTCTCTTTACTTTTCTATTATTACTTTTATAGTAGTCACTGTTCTATTTTACAGGTTCACATTCATTACATGTATATTTAATTCGTATATAAATTAATCAGTACCTTACTAATAATTATAGTGAAAAATCAGTGATTTGGGTAACGGAAACAGAACACTCATAATCTAGTATGTCGACAATCTCAGCAATGTTAATCCAACAAAGACAATAAAAAAACAAACGGCTCAAGTTATAGATAAAAATAGAAATAGAAAAGGGAAAGAACACACTAATATAATGAGGTTTAGTTATGCCTACGTCCTCTAACCCAACAACGTTTATTTCTTCACTTCAAGAGGAGGTGGTACAATATGAGAAGAAACATGCAACGCTTAATACAAATTTATCATCCTATAATAGATACAGAAATATGGATCTTATCAAAGGCTGTTTCGATGGGTGTCTGTTAATGGCGACAAGGCCACTTTTCTTCATCTCTTCATTTCTGTCACGCTTCCTAACCTCCCATCTCCTCCTCAACCACTTCTCTTTCAATCTTTGCTTTCCCTTCCTTATTTTCACTATGTGCGGAAACCCAATGAAAACTTCTTAGACGTATACAGATTTAAGCCCTAGATCCAGACTTCCTTATTTTCATTAATCCTCACCGCAACAACCATATCTTCCGATCATGCTTCGGACTTCCTTTCTAATCAAGGCACGATGGCCATTTTAGGCAATTTCATGTCTGTTGTTCGATTTGGACAGTTAAGTCTGATGTTCAGCTGATGGTTTTAACTTGCCTTTGGTCTAGAAAGTTTTGTTTCAAACGTGGAGTATTTTGGCATGCAGTAAAGCCTTTCATCCGTGTTGACTCATGTCTCAACTTTCAAAATACTGAGTATTCTATTCTATGCCCTAGCTCTGCGGGCTATTGTGAAATTAGCACCGGCTTCAACAGTCTTTGGGTCGACAGTGTTGGTTCAATATATTATGTTGGGTTTTCAATGTATTCTAGAATTTCGTCCTATTAGATGCAAATAGTTGTCTGAACTTTGTTTTGGGAAGTCTAACTAAGTAATTCTAGATGAAATTGTTTTGTAGCCAAGTATGGTTAGGTTGTAAGTTTAAGGTGATGGTGTTTAGCAGCACATGTGAGGTGCAAGCTCTCGACACTGCTGATCATTTTTCTGGCTCACATCTCATCTTATTATACTAGTTGTAGCACGTAATTGCTTGGTTTCCAAGCTTATGCTCCATCCCTATGTCAAAGGCTTGGATGTGATGTGGCAAGGGCTCCCTATCCTTGATGTGCAATGATGGTATGTGGAGTGTCATACTTTGGCGTAGTGCTCAAGGAATTTACTGTATGGTTATATCTCTTGTAGTTGTACATTGATACAGCAACAGTGTAACGACATTCCTTTGTATTAATTCTTAGGTCAGTTTGTCTCAGGTCCCTAATAAGTTTCAAAATTCATGTCACATCCGGTTCAACTTTCCATGTAAATTAGGTCCCTATTTTTTGAAAAATCATCAAACAATAAAAAAAAATCATGAAAATTCATATTTAAATAAAACAACAAATCATCATCAAATTTATCCGTTAAAACACCCAAAAAAGGCACCAAAATTTTAAAAAAAATAGCGAAACAGTAGTATAGTGCATCAAAAGATGCACTTATTTGTAAATAGTTGCATACATTTATGCATATATTTCAGTTATGCATCAAACTGCACTATTTATGCATACATGTATGTAGTTAAACTGTAATATACGCATTGTTTTTGCATATATTCAATTCTGGCCTGTATTTTCAAGAATTAACCGTTTTTAGACATTTTTGTATACATTTATGCACCTATACAAAATAAATGCATACATTCATGCACATATTCAGAAGCCTTCATCCTTTTTAACTTTGTTGCTTTCATGTATGCATATATACCGAATAAATGCATATGTGTATGCAACCATTCGTAACACCTACAGCTTAGTTCATCTTTATATGCATACATCAATACAACAAAAACACCATATTACAACTTTAATTTTACAATAGTGGCAAAAGCACCGTTGTAATAAATGTTTTTTACAACTTTCAATTCCCTAAAGTTGTAATAAACGTATTTTTAACAACTTTTTATTTTGTTAGTTTTAATAGATGCCTATTACAAACGTCATGTTTATAATATCTATATTTAATAACTAATTATATTAATATTTAATAATAATTAATAGTTAATGATAAACTAGGAATCAATAATATTCATTAATTATTATTATATAATTAATATTTAATAATTAGTAATTTATTTTTAATAGTTAATGTATGTTAACTGCTTATTAATCAATAATTAGTAACACATATTATAAGCTTTTAATAATTGTCAATCGTTTATATCTAAGTAGAAATAAGTAAAAGTTAAATAATAACTATTATTAATAAGTAATATTTGATTTGGTAGTAACCATTTCAGAAGCTTTTATAAATATAATATTGGCAACTAACAACAACTTTGGCCACTAAATAATATAATTAATTTGAAATAATAAATAAAAAACTATAAATATAATAATTAAAATTAATAAAGAATAATAATTAACAAATAATAATTATTTTTAGTAATTACCGTTAAGTACCAGTATTTAATAATTGCTATTAGTAAGTAAGAAGTAATAATAAATAATTAAGACCAATATTTAATGTTTACTATTTAAAAATTAATTTTCAAAATTTACTAGTAATTAATAATTGCTAATAGTAAGTAATGAGTAATACATCTTTTTTAAAAATTAACATTAAATTTTCTCTTTATTTATTTCATTACTTGGACTTCAAAGACGGAGCGAATATTTAAATGACTTAACCAACTATAATTGATCCAACAATGTTTAACCAATTATTGGAAGAAGCAGTGTTATGTATGGTATAAAAACAATGAAATATAAGGTTGAACTCCATCTACATGCGTTAAGTTTTAATCGAACGGAAGTTTTTTGCAACTATTACGGTTTAAAAAAGAAGCGCGGTGGCTGAATTTTTAGGCGGGCTCACCAACGTAATTTACCGTGCGATGCCTGTAATTAAAAGCTTCCTCATCAAATTAGAGACCCCCATTCTCCAGATGTTACTCGTTCGTCTCCGCTAAATTAATCTAGGGTTTCCTCACCGAATTGGAGACCCCCCTTCTCCAGATACTTCCTCATCAGAATCGCGTCGAGATCATCCAGCTCGACGATGTCACTAGCGAAATCTGGCGGATTCCTCCCTCGCCTTTGAGCATCCCTACACTCCCACAAAGCTCATGTTCCTCCCCGATAAGGATCCCTCTCGCCCTGATCTCCTAGCCTCCTCCGTAGACTTCCTGCGGATTTGGAATATAACCGATTTCGGCACTAATCAGAAGTGGGTCGTCAACGGCAACAAAAACTCTATGATATCGTTAATGAGATGAGCGCATGGCTAGGTAGCTTTTCTTATTACTTTCTTTAGATTTTTTAGTTCTTACGTCAACGCTTTTTCAACGTGAATTTTGCTTCAGGCCAGGTTGCCAAAGTAGTCGGATATGGCCATCTAGGGGCAAAGAATGGACACAATCAATTTTTGGTGGTGGTGATTTATATGTTTTTAACAGATTGGGTCCACTATTCAGCTAGTTAGGTAATGTAACAACCCGAATTTTATAACATGTTAAAACAAGAAATCAGGGCAGAATTAAATTATAAATTAAGAATCAAGCGAAACGGGTTGCGCCGTTGCGTTCGTCTTGGAATTCTGGTTGGAAACGAGTCCGAAATTTCGTAAATCGGAGTCCGTATGACCAAGATATGGCCTCTAGAAGTTTCACGAAAAATCAGAAAACGAAAACAGTTCAAATTCGAATTGAATTTCGAATTTAGCCCCAAACAGACTGGACGGGAAAATTTCCTGCCCAGGACCCAGGTCGACTGGGGAGTCGATTGGGTAGTCGACCTCCCTAGGCCAGGTCGACTGGGTATTCGACCTGGGTGTCGACCAGGGGGTCGACCTCCCTGGTCGGGCCAAGTTGGCCTGGTGCACCTGCTTGCTTGTGTGGTCTGGTTGGTTGGCCTGTGACGATTTTCAGTGGCTCAGATCTATTCTAGGGTTGATCCTATGGCCTAAACTAGCTCCTACTTCTATAAAAACACCCTAAGACCTAACCTAAATCACTAAAAATCGTCCTAACAACAAAGTGCTGCCCAAATGTCTCTTGATCATGGCCTCCATCTTCATCTTCAAGGGCCTAAGCATGCAAACTTGATTCAAGTCAAAGGAGCAATCTTTCTACATCAAACCAAAGGAGCTACTTATATTCTCAAGGCTTCTAGTGTTGCTACATCATTCCTAGAGCTTCTACAATGATTCTATGACGATTCTTGCTCCTAATTCACTAGCCACGCTTTGTAAGTTCTAGCTACTTTTAGATCAAAACGGTAGTTCTAATGTTGACATGGAATAAAATGAGATGAAACCTAAGTATGCTAGTCTAAGTGAATCTAGTCTTGCCTCTCTCTTGAACCTATGACTTTGGGCTATTTCTTAGTGATTAAATCATGCCACTCATGTTGTGTTTGACTTAGTTTACCATGCAAGATTGAATTTTTACTTATGGAATGTTTGCATGAACCCTTAGAACCATTTGGCTTGTGGAACATTCATATGAACTTGACTTGGGGCTTATGCATGTAAAAGAACCTAAACCTCTCATGACCATTTACATGCCTATGATGATGAACCTATTGTTATGCTATTATGCATGTTTGAGGCCAATCCCTTTATGCTATTATACATGTTTGAGGCCAATCCCTTTTATGCTATCATACATGCTTGAGGTCAATCCTTTTATGCTATCATACATGTTTGAGGCCAATCCCTTTATGCTATCATACATGATTTGAGGCCAATATGTTGTCATATTATTCCTACTATGTTGACTCGCTTTCACTTGCGTTGGGAATACGCCTTGGGTAGTTTAGGCAAACGTGAGATGGGCTATGAAATTTAACATGAATTAAGTAAAGGGGAAAATGGGCATAAGTGTAAAACGTGGACTTTGTCGTAGCCTAAATTTGACATGAGCATGACAAGTAGAAAAACATGAAAGTGGCCAACTCGAGGTTGGGTTGAGTTTGTAGCATAAATCTGCCTGGAACCGCCCGGCAAATCCAGTAGCTACAGACAATAGGACCCAATGTGAGAAGTTGGTCATATCGCGCTTGAAACCCGAGATTAGACTAGGTTGTGGTGTAAAGCTGCCCGGACCAGCCCGGCATATCCAGTAACCACAACAAAGTCTAATGTGAGAGGTTGGGGTGCATTAATTTACTTAATGCCACATGATAAGGTTAAGTAACTTGATTAGACTAATAACACTTAACCAATATTACATGGACGGGTTGGTTAAGTAACTTGATTAGACTAATAACACTTAACCAATATGATGTGGATGGGTGGGTTAAGTAAAACCAGACTTGATTTCTTGATGACACTTAACCATATAACACGATTAGAGGATGGGTTAGTTTAACCTGAATGGATCGATAACACCCGACTAGTATAACGCGATGCATGGTAAGGTTAAGCAAACTCACAAGGGTAACACTTAACCATTATAAATACGACTAGTGGATGGGGTTAAGTTAACCTACACATAACCAATCCGAATCGATAATTTAATGGGTTTAAGTTAGCCTGCACTTAACCAATTTTACTCGATGATTTGATGAGGTTAAGATAACCTATACTTAACCAATCTAACATGATAATTTGATGGGGTTAAGTCATGAATCGCTTGAATATACTTAACCAATCTAACATGATAATTTGATGGGGTTAAGTCATGAATCGCTTGAATATACTTAACCAATCTAACACGGTAATTTGATGGGGTTAAGCTTAAATATACTTAACCAAACTAACACGGTAATTTGATGGGGTTAAGCTTGAATATACTTAACCAATCTAACACGTTAATTTGATGGGGTTCAGCTTAAATATACCTAACCAATTTGATACGATGATTTGGATAGGGTTAAGCCATGGACCGCTGGAATACGCTTAACCAACTTGACACGTGATTCGTAGGGCTAGGTCATGAACTTGAATGACAACACTTAGCCAACTTGACATGACATGTAGACGGGTTAAGTCACGAACTTGAATGACCACACTTAACCAACTTGACATGCTAGATTGATAGGGGTTAAGTCTTGAATGACAACACTTAACCTGCTGGACGGAAACCCTAGTTACGCGGTCCTTTTCAGCAGTAAACCTCTTCGATGTATCACGATACCCTAGGGACTAGGATAGGGTGGGGCACGATTACTGAGCTAATTGTAAGCGACCAAAACGACGGCTGAGTTTGGTGCGCCATTGTGGGTTCAGGCGGGCTATGGTCGTGCACGTAGTCCGGAGTTGAAAAAGCAGGCGTGGGCACCAGTAGTTGTACACTATGCGTGCTTGGAAATGGTGTCAGTGGTTGACACCCTAGGGCTTGATAAACCCTAGGGTGGACCTAGCACAGAGTAGCTACATTCGTGATTGGACCGTATGACACAGACACACAACGAGTTAGGACTTGTAGGGAGCCGATCGATTAGATCGTTACGTGGAAAAAGGGCGTTGTTCGATACGTAGCATAATCCCTAGTGGTCCTAGGTGGCGTAAACCCTGGTCGAATCTAGAAAACGTCCAATAGGTAGCATAATCCCTAGTGGTCCTAGGTGGCGTAAATCCTAGATGAACACGCGATAACACACGATAAGAAAATACAGCTAGATCAAGGGTGACAGTCCAAACGATTTCAAGGATAATGGAACTACGTTGAAGTAGTATAGAACTACGTGAGGAAGCCCGTAGGATTTACGGCAAAGGACTAAACATATACATGGGAAGAAACATGCGAGTTGAGAAAATCTACATTAGGCTGACATGGACCATTTCATGACATTGGGCAAGGGACATTTAGTAGCTAACACATGACACGGGTTGGGATACTAGTACGGAAGGTGCAGGGCAAATATACTTGATAGGACCTTGGGTGCTATACTCGATAGAACTTTGGGAAGTTATACTTGATGCATTGTGACCGTAGTTTATCTCTATACTGTAGTTCATCCTGTTACCTTAGTTTAGCTTGTCTATCTTGTCATCATCCTTATGTTTACTTTCAGTTTATGCATGTCACGTTACCTTTACCTGTTTTTATGCTGGAAGTAGATAGGACTTACCAGTCTTTATGATTGACCCCGTTTCTTTCGCCTCTTTGTCTTCCGTCCCCCCCCCCCCCCCCCCCCGGGTTTTCAGGGAGGAAATACTATTATTTAGCTCGGACTTCTTCTGCTTCAAGGTCATCATGTATGGCTTGGATCTTTTCTTGGCTATGGCTATTTTACTCTTTTACTTGGGGAATAATTTATGACTATGGTTTTATGCTTCTTTATTATTGCAAGACAGGTTTCGATGTAAGTAATTTAATGGCACTTTGATGTAAAAGGTTTTAGACCTTACTACTTTTATAAATTAATAAAATCATGTTTTCTTCCGCTATTTTATATGTTCTGTCTTGTAATATTTCTGTGCATGTTTACCTAGATAAAACTCTACCAAAGCTAGTGCATTCCCTTTGTGAGTGACCCTAGCGGAGGTGGGGTATTACATTTGGTATCAGAGCAGAAGGTTACCGGACTGGGCAAAAGTTTTAAAACCTTCTGAAAACTATTTGAAAACCATTTACAAAGAAGCATTTTTCAAGAAAAGTTTTAAAGAAAAAGGCTATTCCCCAAAAAGCCATTAGCACTATCCTGTGATCGAATCTCTTTTCCTTTCTTTCCTCCACCTGTAGTCATAGTAGTTTTAACTGTGACTAATCCTTTTCTAGCTACGTAAATGTTTTCCGTGCAATGGAGGAAGTTCTCAAGAGACCTGCTACCGCATTATACAAGAAAGGATAGGAGTGGTTAAGGCGAATGAGGGTCAGAACAAGAAGGTAGTTAAGTACTATAGGACAAGGACATGAGCAAAGAACAAGATTGTCAAGGGGGCAGTTGTATGCTCTCACTACTAGCGTGCCTAAGAGGGGTGGTAACATTTTTGGTAAAAGTTTTGCTTTTCCTTTCTATTATCCCATTAGGACTTTGTTTTGTACATCGCATCCTTTTTAAATCCTGCTTTGATAGTTGGGTCCCTGCACCTTAGTACTAGCACAATAGAGGGTCTCGTTTTTGTCTCGTATCCTGTTGGGGGATCGTCCCATTTACTCATGACTTGTTTGGATTTGAGGACATCTATGACTTTTGGGAATAATGCTTATGTTTTTGAGCCATGGGTTGATTCTAGGGATGAAGTGGTCACCCCGTAAGGGTGCCATTCTCGGGTCGGAAAGGAGGGTAGTTAGACTCTTGACTTGCCTCGGTAATACCCTCGAAGTCTTGTGTAACCTTTAGGGTTCTGTTAGGATTGGTTACCTAGAATCTCTTAATGCATTTGTTGGTAATCCATTCTAGTAGTGTTCGCCACTAAGGCGGACGACTCATTTCGCTTGTGCACGCGTTATGGAAATCACTCTAGTAAGTACACTTGGTAACATGGTTGGCATCTGTTTGTTTTCAAGAGATAAGTTCTTCTGCGAGGAATATCGTAGAGTGAGTAAACGAGATCCATGATTCACTAGTGAATTTTGGAGAGCTTTCATGAAAACCAAGAGTACACGGATATGGTTGAGCCAAGTATACTGGAGGGAGAATAAGTATAAGTGGAACGAGAGGCGATAATGAAGGGAGTCCCAGCTCATATTTGGAAATAGGAGTTAAGAGGCCACGAAATCATGAAGTTAAAGATGGTCAAAGCACAACGGAATTAAGCTCAAGGAAATGCGACTTAGAAAATTGAAGACAAGATACATGCATCATATCTCTTTTTAAGAATATATCCTTGATCCCTGTTTTTCTGTAGAGCTTACCCGCATGCTATCTTTTATGCATATCCTCTCGGTCCTATTTTCGATCTTATTTCTGTTGCAAACTCCATAGGGGGTATGATTCGTCGGTTAGTAATACATGTCAGGGTTTGAAGGTATCTGTTAGGTTGACTAAACCTTTTGGGCTTTATAGGATTTCTTGTAATCCAAAAAGGAGTTTATCTTGCTTATCTTCTCGATCCTATCTTGAGAACCTTAGGTAGAACCCTATGGATGCAAACATGTATTTGAAACATGTTATGATTGATGTTTGCGAAATGGTTGCAAGTGGTTGCTCGTGGATGCATGAATACACATTAGGCACTAGATCGGCTCAGACACATTTTCATGTTGCATATGCATGAGTGTTTATAATTGTTTATGGATGAAATTGAATGTGTTATCATGTGAATATTGCAGGATGAATGTTTGTGCACACATATAGTGTTTATGTGACTAGGACTATTTGCATACATGTGGATTCATGGCACTAAACATATTTTGCATTTAGAAGATCAATCAGGCCTGATCATTTGCATTAGATAAGGAACATATACACACACTTTCTGCATATGTTCATACAGCATTAGAAATCTTTTAAGGACAATGGTTGCCTGTGGATGATGCTTTGAGTAGATGGATGATTGGATGGTAGGACACATCCTCCCTAACTTAGAGATTTCGGGGACGAAATCCTTTAAGGTGGGGAGAATGTAACAACCCGAATTTTATAAAATGTTAAAAAAGAAATCAGGGCAGAATTAAATTATAAATTAAGAATCAAGCAAAACGGGTTGCGCCGTTGCGTTCGTCTCGGAATTCTGGTTGGAAACAAGTCCGAAATTTCGTAAATCGGAGTCCGTATGACCGAGATATGGGCTCTAGAAGTTTCACGAAAAATCAGAAAACGAAAACAGTTCAAACTCGAATTTCGAATTTAGTCCCAAACAGACTGGGGGGAAAATTTCCTGCCCAGGACCCAGGTCGACTGGGGAGTCGACTGGGTAGTCGACCTCCCCAGGCCAGGTCGACTGGTATTCGACCTGGGTGTCGACCTGGGGGTCGACCTCCCTGGTCGAGCCAAGTTGGCCTGGTGCACCTGCTTGCTTATGTGGTCTGGTTGGTTGGCCTGTGACGATTTTCAGTGGCTCAGATCTATTATAGGGTTGATCCTATGGCCTAAACTAGCTCCTACTTCTATAAAAACACCATAAGACCTAACCTAAATCACTAAAAATCATCCTAACAACAAAGTGCTACCCAAATGTCTCTTGATCATGGCCTCCATCTTCATCTTCAAGGGCCTAAGCATGCAAACTTGATTCAAGTCAAAGGAGCAATCTTTCTACATCAAATCAAAGGAGCTACTTATATTCTCAAGGCTTCTAGTATTACTACATCATTCCTAGAGCTTCTACAATGATTCTATGACGATTCTTGCTCCTAATTCACTAGCCATGCTTTGTAAGTTCTAGCTACTTTTAGATCAAAACGGTAGTTCTAATGTTGACATGGAATAAAATGAGATGAAACCTAAGTATGCTAGTCTAAATGAATCTAGTATTGCCTCTCTCTTGAACCTATGAATTTGGGCTATTTCTTAGTGATTAAATCATGCCACTCATGTTGTGTTTGACTTAGTTTATCATGCAAGATTGAATTTTTACTTATGGAATGTTGGCATGAACCCTTAGAACCATTTGGCTTGTGGAACATTCATATGAACTTGACTTGGGGCTTATGCATGTAAAAGAACCTAAACCTCTCATGACCATTTACATGCCTATGATGATGAACCTATTGTTATGCTATTATGCATGTTTGAGGCCAATCCCTTTATACTATTATACATGTTTGAGGCCAATCCCTTTTATGCTATCATACATGCTTGAGGCCAATCCTTTTATGCTATCATACATGTTTGAGGCCAATCCCTTTATGCTATCATACATGATTTGAGGCCAATATGTTGTCATATTATTCCTACTATGTTGACTCGCTTTCACTTGCGTTGGGAATACGCCTTGGGTAGTTTAGACAAGCGTGAGATGGGCTATGAAATTTAACATGAATTAAGTAAAGGGGAAAATGGGCATAAGTGTAAAACGTGGACTTTGTCATAGCCTAAATTTGACATGAACATGACAAGTAGAAAAACATGAAAGTGGCCAACTTGAGGTTGGGTTGAGTTTGTAGCATAAATCTGCCCGGAACCGCCCGGCAAATCCAGTAGCTACAGACAATAGGACCCAATGTGAGAAGTTGGTCATATCGCGCTTGAAACCCGAGGTTAGACTAGGTTGTGGTGTAAAGCTGCCCGGACCCGCCCGGCATATCCAGTAACCACAACAAAGTATAATGTGAGAGGTTGGGGTGCATTAATTTACTTAATGCCACATGATAAGGTTAAGTAACTTGATTAGACTAATAACACTTAACCAATATTACATGGACGGGTGGGTTAAGTAACTTGATTAGACTAATAACACTTAACCAATATGACGTGGATGGGTGGGTTAAGTAAAATCGGACTTGATTTCTTGATGACACTTAACCATATAACACGATTAGAGGATGGGTTAGTTTAACCTGAATGGATCGATAACACCCGACTAGTATAACGCGATGCATGGTATGGATAAGCAAACTCACAAGGGTAACACTTAACCATTATAAATACGACTAGTGGATGGGGTTAAGTTAACCTACACTTAACCAATCCAACTCGATAATTTAATGGGGTTAAGTTAACCTACACTTAACCAATTTTACTTGATGATTTGATGAGGTTAAGATAACCTATACTTAACCAATCTAACATGATAATTTGATGGGGTTAAGTCATGAATCGCTTGAATATACTTAACCAATCTAACATGATAATTTGATGGGGTTAAGTCATGAATCGCTTGAATATACTTAACCAATCTAACACAGTAATTTGATGGGGTTAAGCTTAAATATACCTAACCAATCTAACACGGTAATTTTATGGGGTTAAGCTTGAATATACTTAACCAATCTAACACGGTAATTTGATGGGGTTAAGCTTAAATATACTTAACCAATTTGACACGATGATTTGGATAGGGTTAGGCCATGAACCGCTGGAATACGCTTAACCAACTTGACACGTGATTCGTAGGGCTAAGTCATGAACTTGAATGACAACACTTAGCCAACTTGACATGACATGTAGACGGGTTAAGTCACGAACTTAAATGACCACACTTAACCAACTTGACATGCTAGACTTATAGGGGTTAAGTCTTGAATGACAACACTTAACCTGCTGGACGGAAACCCTAGTTACGCGGTCCTTTTCAGCAGTAACCCTCTTGTATGTATGACGATACCCTAGGGACTATGCTAGGGTGGGGCACGATTACTGGGCTGATTGTAAGCGACCAAAACGACGGCTGAGTTTGGTGCGCCATTGTGGGTTCAGGCGGGCTATGGTCGTGCACGTAGTCCGGAGTTGAAAAAGCAGGCGTGGGCACCAGTAGTTGTACACTGTGCGTGCTTGGAAATGGTGTCAGTGGTTGACACCCTAGGGCTTGATACACCCTAGGGTGGACCTAGCACAGAGTAGCTACACTCGTGATTTGGTCGTATGACACCGACACACGACGAGTTAGGACTTGTAGGGAGCCGATCGATTAGATCGTTACGTGGAAAAAGGGCGTTGTTCGATAGGTAGCATAATCCCTAGTGGTCCTAGGTGGCGTAAACCCTGGTCGAATCTAGGAAACGTCCAATAGGTAGCATAATCCCTAGTGGTCCTAGGTGGTGTAAATCCTAGATGAACACGCGATAATTCACGATAAGAAAATACAGCTAGATCAAGGGTGATAGTCCAAACGATTTCAAGGATAATGGAACTACGTTGAAGTAGTATAGAACTACGTGAGGAAGCCCGTAGGATTTACGGCAAAGGACTAAACATATACATGGGAAGAAACATGCGAGTTGGGAAAATCTACATTAGGCTGACATGGACTATTTCATGACATTGGGCAACGGACATTTAGTAGCTAACACATGACACGGGTTGGGATACTAGTACGGAAGGTGCAGGGCAAATATACTTGATAGGACCTTGGGTGTTATACTCGATAGAACTTTGGGATGTTATACTTGATGCATAGTGACCGTAGTTTATCTCTATACAGTAGTTCATCCTGTTACCTTAGTTTAGCTTCTCTATCTTGTCATCATCCTTATGTTTACTTTCAGTTTATGCATGTCACGTTACCTTTACCTGTTTTTATGCTGGAAGTAGATAGGACTTACCAGTCTTTATGACTGGCCCCGTTTCTTTTGCCTCTTTGTCTTCCGTTCCCTCCCCCCCCCCCCCAGGTTTTCAGGGAGGAAATACTGTTATTTAGCTCGGACTTCTTATGCTTCAGGGTCATCATGTATGGCTTGGATCTTTTCTTGGCTATGGCTATTTTACTGTTTTACTTGGGGAATAATTTATGACTATGGTTTTATGCTTCTTTATTATTGCAAGACAGGTTTCGATGTAAGTAATTTAATGGCACTTTGATGTAAAAGGTTTTAGACCTTACTACTTTTATAAATTAATAAAATCATGTTTTCTTCCGCTGTTTTATATGTTCTGTCTTTTAATATTTCTGTGCATGTTTACCTAGATAATACTCTACCAAAGCTAGTGCATTCCCTTTGTGAGTGACCCTAGCGGAGGTGGGGTGTTATAGGTAATTCAAAATTTGAATTGATTTTGTTATTTTGGAATTGATCCAAGGTACAAATTTTGTAATTCAGTGCAATGTCTGGATTTCGAAACATATATAACATGAATTTTATCTTAAAATGAATGTTGACTTTTGTCTTAAAATGAATGTCAAGGTCATGCAGACTATCATTTAGGATGATATTAGCAAAGCCATTATTTATATAGTTTGGGTGATTGTGATTATCTGAATTGTGATTGCTGGTACTAAGTTGTAGAGTTATCATGATATATACCTTAGTATCTGAGAAACATAATCATTTAGAGTATTTTAAGGGCAAACCAAACATAGATAATTAGTTTTATGAAGTATAAAGATCAGAATACTTGTGTTCTAAAGATAAAGACAAGTTATAATAGAAACCTGGTAATATGGGGCTGATATACTGTTTTTCTTAGATAATAATATTCTCATTTGTTTTTCTATTTCATTACTATATATCTGCTACTTGTAGTTTACTCCTTGCAGCGCCGAAATTATTATTGTGCTCTTCAACGTCACTCGTTTTTCGCGTTATCTCAGCCTCTCCCTTGCATTGATTGTCTATTTCAGCATATCTGAGTTTATAATATCTACCATGTGATGCACATATATGCTGATAAATAAGCAGTCATGCATTAAAGAAAGGTGGATATGCACAGCTCAATTTCTCAACAATGCATTAATTGCTTCTGCTCGGTTATCATAAATAATATAAATTCAACCTAGCTCATCTCCCTTCTCTTCCTCTTCTTCCCAGCTCTCTTCTTCTTTAGCTGGTAATAAAGAAGAAGCAATTAGAGATGAGCGGAGGAGAGAATGAAAGGTCGGAAGAACCAGTAGGTGATGGTGATGAAGCTGACAATAGTGAGGAGATGGAATGGAAGAAGGTGAACTTGATTAGTGTTTTTGTGGAAGCTCAGGATCCACTTTCCAAGGTTCGTTTTCATTCTCTACCTTCAACACTTGTATATAAACAGTCCTTGGCCTGTTGTTTTACGTCACTGTTACTGTAAATTTCAATATTTTTGCTTGATTATATAGGGCTGAAATTTGGCAGCGGATATCCTAGTTTTGATGAGCCTTTATTTATTTCCTCAAAAATGTCCAAGCCTTGATTTTTTGCATTCTAATTTTCCAGCATGTATTTGACTATAAACATATGAATCAATATCTCTCATCATCCCTTTTTTATCTTTACCTGTTGTGGAGAGAATTTAACTTATAAAGTACCTCTTGCATGTTTTTTTTTCCAGCAGCATACAAATGTTGTTTCTTATTATGATACATAAAGAGACAAGTCAACCTTACAACTATAGCTTGTGATTTTATTAAACTGATGCCACAAATAATAAAACTAATGTCTCCACATGCACTATAAGTTTAACTTATAAATATGTATTTCTTTCCTTGTACAGATGCATCTGAAGATAGATTAGCATTCCATGTATCCTTCAATTCCCTTATTTTCTTGATTGCTTCTACAGTTGACCTACACCCTAACTTTTTCCTAAATTTCAGGTGGATCTACCGAATGAAGGGATTGGTTTCAAACTCTTCACCAATGACAGATGGAATAGCTGGCAAGTTTCTCAGCAGTCCCTTTAAAAAACTTTCCAGAGTCAGCAATGAGGAATGTGTTCCCCGTAAAAATGGTTGATCTTTTCCCCTTTTGCTTGTCACGCTGTAGCTGATGTGGCCTTTGGTGTGGCATGGGGTATGAAGCGATGGTATTTTGATGTCATAATGTAAAATTGAATTGTATCTACTTTGTTGTATCAAACTACGCATGAACATATTAGTAAATGTAAGCAAATCATTATTGCTAGAAAGATCATTATGTATGAAAGATTGATAAAAGTAATGTATTATGGATATAAAGTTGTGATTTTTATCAATGAATAGAGCGTGATGCCTTTAAACTTACATCAATTTCTTATGTTATTTATCTATTTATTGTTGCATATATATAATATATGTAGATTCTTATGTATATAATTTGTGGATGTATTACAACTGTAAAAATAAAAGTTGTAATAAAATATATCACAACGGTTATAAATAGTTGCAAATATTATAACAACAACGGTGCATAACAGTTGTAATAAAGCTTATTACAACGGTGGAAAACAGTTGTAAAATATACATTTTACAACGGTGTCGCAACGGTGCAAAAAAGTTGTAAAAGATTTTAGTCTATTACAACTTCTTAATAGACGACGGTGGCTCCACCGTTGTAAAAAGTCTTTTACAACTGTTTTCCACCGTTGTAATATGGTCAATTTGTTGTAGTGCATGTATGCAACTATTACCAATATATGCATAGATGTATGCATATAATGATCCAAATTTTCAATAGAAAAAGTTGCATGAATATATGCATACATGTACACAACTTTTGGTGATAGTAGCATAAATTTATGCAACTATTTTTTTCCAGATTGCTTCTGGGAATATTTGCGATTTTTTGAATTTTTTTATGTACCAGTGCATATTTTTGTGTGGAAAACACGTAACTTCCCAAAATAGGGACCCACTTTAAATATGAAAGTTGGACTGGATGTCGTTTTAATTTGCAAACATTTTTAAGGACGTGATACTTATTTTCACTTAATTCTTTTTATGTGTTTATAAATGCATGTGTACGTAATAATCTCCATGCGTGGAGTTGAAATTATAATCTTGAAGAAGTGTCTAGCTTTTGTGCTGTAACCTAGTTTAGGATAATAGTTGACGGTCCACCTTAAAAGCTGAATTTGTAGTAGGTTGATTACCACCAACCTCCTACTTTACTTGTGTTTATTATTGGTTATAATAAAAATGTTTGCGGTCACTCTAAAAACCGATCGGCTTTGCCAAAAGAAAAAGAAATATGGATCTTATTAAAGATATCATATGGAGAGTTTTCTTATCTCGTGTGTTGAAAAATATGAGAAAATATCTTCATATATATTGGAGGAAGGATGAAGAACTCTTTGAAGATAAGGATGAAATATTTCCTTGAGTTGATTCCACCAAAAATCTAGCATATTTGTATTTGCTTCCACCTATACCAATATTTGATTGATTCCTCAAATCAAATAATATACCTTCTCCATGCTAATATATTATCTTCCCATTTTGTTTCCTATATTTGAATTGATTATGGGAATCAATTAATATCTTCTCATTAATAGATTTAAATCTCCTAAATTTAACACTCAACCTCGATTTAAATATATACATCAATCAACAAAAAATGGTTGTTGGGTCAGCGCACTATGTCACTTTATAGCTCATACCACACCAATCAAGTTTGAACAATGCTCAAACTTGTCCTTTGGAACTGATTTTGTTAGCCTATCAGCTGGATAGTTGTGTGGAATTTCGACAACTTTATGTTATTTCTCTCTTTTACAAGCCTGAGAAAGAAACTCCTAACATCAATATGCTTTGCTTGTGAGATATAGGCTTTATTTTCCACAAGATGAATGGCACTTTGACTATCTGAAAACGACTCCATGCTCTTCTTCATCATTAATGAATCATCCAAAAGTTGCAACAAATACAATCCTTCCTAAGTCACTTCCACAATAAAAATGATCTCTGGCTCTGTAGTTGATAAAGCTACAATGGATTGTAGCTTGGGTCTCCAAGAAATTGTTCCTATGAAAAGTGTATAAACATAGCCCGAAATCGATTTCCTACCATATCTATTTCCAACAGAATCTGAATCACAATAACCCATTAGAGTTATGCTACTACCTCCAAACAACAAGCCAATGTCAGAAGTGCCTCTCAAATATCTTAAAATCCAATTTATTGCTTTCCTATGAGTCTTTCTCGGGTTAGACATATATCTGCTAACAACACCAAATGCATAAGCTAAATCGGGCCTTGTGCATACCATAACATACATATGGCTTCCAACCGCACTAGAGTAAGGAATATTACACATGTCCCTTTTGTCTTCATCTGATGTGAGGCACATATCTCTAGATAGCTTAAATTAAGACCCTAATGGAGTAGCCACTAGTTTAGCAATCTCCAAACCAAATTGAGCTAGAACTTTCTAGACATATTGAGTTTGAGTGAGCCTCTAAATTTTTTACTTTCTATCCCTTTGAATCCCTACCCGCCAAAATCTATTCGCATTTTCCTAATCTTTCAACTTAAACTCCTTGCTGAGCTCCATATTCAACTCTGTAATTCTAGTCATGCTCTTAGAAGCCATCAACATATCATCAACATAAAGAAACAAATAGATGATGTCATCATTACATTTCTTAAAATCGACACATTGGTCCTAAAGGCTTTCAGAATAAGCTTGTAAGATCGTAAACTTATCAAATTTCTTATACCATTATCTTGGAGATTGTTTTAAACCATAAAGAGATTTGTTAAGTTTACAAACATGATTGGGCCTGCTACTGTCAATGAACCCATTTGGCTACTGTAGGCAAAGGTCCTCCTCAAGGTCACCATGCAAGAATGTTGTCTTGACAATTATTTGTTCCAACTCCATGTCGAAGTGAGCAACCAATGCTAAAAGAATGTGAATGGAAGTGTATAACAACTAGAGAAAAATATCATGAAACTCCACACCGTTCTTCTAAACATAACCCTTCACCACTAATCTTGCCTTATACCTTAAGTCACCATTGCTGTCGTTTTTCAGTTTATAGATACATTTACATCCACCTGCTCTCTTGCCAGAAGGTAGTGGCACTAAATCCCAAGTTTGATTTTTGTGAAAAGAATGAATCTCCATCTCTATAACAACTAACCAACTGTAACTAATGGTATCTCTACAGTCTTTGGGTTCATCATGAAATATGCTTAATGCATAAGTTGCCATGTCATCAAAGTCTATGTCTTCAATACTTATCCCACAAAATCATAAGGATACGTAGGACTTTTCTTCTCTCTGATTGGCCAAATTTGAATTTGAGAGCCACCTTGAGATTGATCCTCTGTCCTTTCCATATCAACCACACAATTTTTATATGTATGGAAGTCTGATGATCTACTTTGTGTTTGGTATTCTGAATTTATCATCTCGACATCATCATTAACAAAAGAAGAGGATCCTCCTTAGCATAGCCTTCCCATTAAATGAAACATTCATGCTAGTAAGTCTTCTGGGTAGTAGGACACCACAACCTATAACCCTTAACTCCTTTCCTATAGCCAAGAAAAATATACTTATGCGTTCTTGGATCCAACTTCCCTTTTCACTCATGAACATAAGATGGACAACTAAAAGCTCTGAGAAACGAATACGAAACAGGCTCTCCCTTCTATACATCTTCAGGAATCTTCATATCTATGGCGGCTGAAGGTGTGCGGTTGATAAGGAAAACCTCCATAGATAATGCTTCTAACCAAAATCTCTTCTTTAATCCTGCAGTTAGACGTAAGGAATGAGTTCTTTACATAAAGTCTGATTCATTCTCTTTGCAACCTCAATGACTGAGGGTCCCCTAACATGGAGTAATTACTTTTGATTCTTTCGGACCCACAAAATTTGATGAATTTTTTTAGAAGTGAATTTACCACCATTATCTGAACGAAGAACCTTCACTTTCTTTTCAGACTACTACCTAGCAAGATATTTCCAACTTGGAAACCTATCAAAAGTTTCATATTTGGAATTCATAAAGTAAACCCATACTTTCTAGAATAATCGTCAACAAATAAAACAAAATACCTGGCTCCTCCAAAAGATAAGCATGGTGAGAGGACCCAAACATTAGTGTGAACATACTATAAAACATCTTTAGACTTATGGCCCACATTGCCAAAAGAAACCTTCATCTGCTTTCCAAGTACACATCCTTCATAAAGCCAAGTTTTTAAAGATGAACACTGTCAATAAAACCCGTTTTCTCAATACTTCCAAACCACGTTCTCCAATGTGACCCATATGAAAATCCAAAAACTAGTAGAATCAGAATCAATAGAATAAACAATCGAAGCACACTCTGTAACATCAGTTGTACCTTCCAACAAATATAGATTTCCATCTTTCACCCCTTTCATTACTATCAATGAGCCATTTGTAATTTTTAATGAATCTTTTTCTATTGCACACTTTAAGACAAAATTTCCCAATGCTCCAATGGAGATCAAACTATGCCTTAAATCAGGAACATGCCTGACATCACACAAAGTGAGAATGATACCATTAAATATTCTGATTTTTACCGTTCCAACACTAACCATGCGACATGAAGCATTATTTCCCATGAGAACGTCTCCTCCATCAAACTGAAGGTAAGGGGAAAAAGAGCGTCTAGCAGGTGTCATGTGATAGGATGCTCCTGAGTCAATAATCCACATAGTCCTCTTCATAGAAGAGGCAAAAGCTATAAAAAAGCTAGGAGCACACCTTGAATATGATGTCTCCGTTGTACAAGCTGAAGCCTTTTTGGGAACAACTTTTTGTTATTCTCCAACTTGAGGCAACTTGCAATATAATGTCCAGGTTTTCTACAATAACAACAAACTACCTTCCAAGCTCCCCATGACTGAGATCTGGACTTAGCTCTATCTCTACCATATTTGGGTCTACTCGTACTTCTTCCCCTTTATGCAATAAGGCTTTCGGAATCATTCTCCATGCTCATGCTTGCTAACTTTCACCTCAACATCACGTTATGTAAATTTATCTTCACATCCTCTAAGAAAATAGATGAAGTCTCATAGATCATAGAGTTAACAATAGTGTTATACTATGCAGGTAAAGAACATAAAAGAATAATAGCTTGCTCTTCGTCCTCAATCTTTATATCAGCTGATCGAATATTCATGACAAGTGTGTTAAGGGCATCTACATAAGAAAATACATTTGTTCCAGGCTTCATCTTGAATGAATAAAGTTGTTGTTATAGGTTGATGCGGTTAACGAGAGACTTGTCATAAAACTTTCTCTAAAGATCATCCCATGGTTCCTTAATAGTTTTCACACGAGAAAACTCTCTAAGTACTTCATCGGAAAGGCTAAGTTAGATGGTAGTAAGAGCATCCTCTTCCAATTCTTTTATCTCTTTAGATGCTAAATTTTTCAAGTTCTCTGGATCTAAGACAACCATAAATGTTCTCAAATTCTTCAACACCGCTTCCATCTTCCATGTACCAAATCCCTTTTTCCATCAAATTCAACGACTCCATAATTTGTAATTTTTCTACCAATGTTATTATTTGTGGAAATAGGCATAGCTAAAATAGTCTTCGAATAGAACAATAAGCCCTGATACCAAACTATAGTGAAAAATCAGTGATTTATGCAGCAGAAACAGAATACCCAATAATCTAGTCTATCGACAATTTCAACAATGCCAATCGAACAAAGATATCAAATAAAATCAAATGGCTCAAATTATAGATAAAAAGGAAACAAAAAAGGAAAGAGCACACCAGTATAATGAGGTTCAGTTATACCTACATCCTCGGGCCCAACAACCTTTTATTTTTTCACTTCAAGTGGAGGTAGTAAATATGAGAAGAAACACACAACACTCAATACAAATTTCTCACCATATAATAAATACAGAAATATGGATCTTATTAAAGATATAATATGGAGAGCCCTCTTATCTTATGTGTTGAAAATTATGTGCAAATGTTTTCATATATGTAGGAGCAAGAATAAAGAATGCTTCGAAGATAAGGATGAAATATTTCCATATATCCTTGATTTGATTCCACCACAAATCTAGCATATTTGTATTTGTTTCCATCTATACCAATATTTGATTGATCCTTCAAATCAAATAATATACCTTCTCCATATTAATATATTATCTTCCCGATTTTTTCCTATATTTGACTAAATCATGGGAACTAATCAATATCTTCTCGTTAATAGATTTAAATCGCCTAAATTTAATAATAATTTTGCATTTTTATTTAAATTTTCATTCATGTGAAGTCGTTTTATTTTGACATAAATCTGTATGTATAGTGAGCAATCAGTCTACTTTCGGTTTTGCATAGAAACTCCCAAAACAAATAATAATTTAACCAACCTAAACCAATCAAATTTAACTTGGAACCAAACTTGAACCTAACCAAATTTAATTGGCTTGGTTCCATTGGTATGTTCAGTTATTTTGTTTCAACTAATTAGATATAATTTGTTTGTACACGAATCAAATGAACCCAACGATAGCATGCTTTATGAAAATTGATAAATATTAAGCATTTAAGCTACAAGCTATAGTACGAATTTAATAGAACATTGGATGGTCCAGACAAAAACACATCCTTTCTGCAAATACCGACCTAAATACACCATTTCAAATTAAATAACCTCTGCAAATCCTTGCATACAAGCAACATTGGATATTGCAAAACAGCCAAAACTTAACACTACAATACTAAAAATCATCCGCTAGAAGATCTTCATGTATTTATCATGTGCAACAACATCTGTAATCCGTATTTGACCTATGAGAACAAAACAAGAGAGGTTCGATTTTTATAACAACTGTTCTTATCCTTCAAAAAATGAAAATAAATCTACACTGGCTTCATATTAATTTTTAGACAGAATCAACTTAATGCTAAAATTTCAGCATAAGTTTTGACAAGGGAAATAAAGAATATCAATAAGAACAAACTGTAGTTTTCAGCATATTACTAGTTATAATTCATTGCTTTATAGACTATTGAAAGTTGGTTCTCTTCCTTTTCAAAAAATAAACAAATCTTAAAGTCCCACAGAGATAAAAAAGGATGTAGACAAATATTAGATATACAAATGCATGAACATCATATTACAACTACCTCAGGAAGATAGACAAGTATTGGAAAAAGATTTACACAGAAAATATTAAAAAAATATTAAATAATGCTAGAAACATATTTCTGCCAATTCCAATACACTTATTAAATCTAGACTAATAACTTATGAAATCGGTGGGAGAAATAACTTTAACTATTACTTTGGTTGATATGGAACGTTATATTGATCGTAGGAAATAATTTTTTACATTTATGTTGTTTATTTTCTAGAAAAAATAGGCATTGCTGTCGGTTACTTAACTCACTATAATTTACAAAATTGTTTCCAATCAATGCTTGTAAATCATTGATTTTATATCAAATCAGTGCTTAGCTCACTATAATAAACATTTGAAATTTTCTTTATTACTTACAATTAACATGCTAATTTTATGTATCAAATGTATATTCAAAACTGGTTCAACAGTTGTAATGAGTTTACTTAAATAATACAACCAAGAAAAAGCTACAATAATTGTTACCAATGTTCATATTCTCAATTATTGTGCTGTTTTAACTATGTAATGTTAGATGTGGCTCGCATTGTATGAGAGTGCGTAAATTGGATTTGCAAGTAGTTCCACATCGCAGGATATGCTAAACAAGATAGGATATATATATATATATATATATATATATATATATATGGGAATGGTGGCCATAACAACAAGGAATTCTTCATGTTACAGTTAAATGTTGCCTTGAACATATGTGTGCCTTAGACGATGTAGGGATATCCATCCATGACGCTAGCACCATGAGGGCTTCGTTCAACGGTTTGTAGTGCCTTTAAGCTAAACGAAGTGCGCACACATGAAGACGCATTGGGGTGCTAAAAAAATTCAACATGGTATCAAAGTCGATGGTTCGAAGAGACTAATATGATGCAGCATTGGCCTAAGTTTTCTCCAGTATGTAGCTTGAGCTTTGGATTCTCATTAAGGTGGAGTTATATGTTAGATCATGGTCTTGCCTGACCGTAGAAAAAGAGAATCTTTGTAGAAAACAACTTAGAGAAACTGCATAGAGGTGGTAGCGACCTAAGCCGAACCGTTGGACATGTTAGCGAACTTTCCAAGTGTCTGAGGACTCTGTATAACTTCAAGTTAGGTTGAGAAAATGCTCGTCAAGGTGGAGTTCTGTTAGGTATTACTCGCTTTGTATGAGAGTGGGTGCGTAAATTGGATTTGCAAGATAGTCCCACATCTTAGGATATATTAAACAAGATAGGATATATATATATATATATGTGATTGGTGGCATGTAACAACAAGGGATTCCATTTGTTACAATTAAATATTGCCTTGAAATTATGTGTGCCCTAGGGGATGTAGGGATATCCAATCATTATGCTAGCACCAAGAGGGTTTCGTTCAACGGTTTGTAGTGCCTTTACGATGAACGAAGTGCACACACATAAAGGCACTTTGAGGTGCCGAAAAATTTCAATATTTAAAACTATCATTACCACTTAAACTTGAAGATATATGTAAAACTGTACAAATAAAATGCTTATATTTATTTCAGAAACTGATACATAAATTGTATAAACAACAATGGCATACTTATATTACTTTTTTTCCAATTTTTTCTTACAAACTCTGAGTTTATAAACTATATCAAACGACAGTAGCATAAAGTATTGAAACAAAAGGCTAAAAGAGTCTGTTTTATGTAAAATCACAAAAACTTAATTCTAAATTAAATTATAGTGACTCCAATCAAAATTTCTTAGCTATGCTCATAGCAGTTGTAAATTGATGTTGATTGAAATAAGAAATTAAGATATTTGGATTCTAGAAAATCAGATGCAGAGAGGAAAGCACCTTCAACTCATCAAGGCGCAGCCGTGGCATGTGCTAATTTTAACAGATACAAAGTTGAATTTAGAATACTAGGTGCAAACTTCTATGTGGATGGGAAAAGGGAATACTCCTGAATTTTGGGAGAAGGTATGAAATTATAAAGGTAAATATAAGACCTGATATGCTTCTTCCACTGAATCATGAAGAGAGTGCTTTGTATTCTTCAATAATTTAAAAATTGGGAAATATGAAAAGTTGGCTCTGGGAAGATGCTTGAAAATATTTATTTGGGTAATAATGAAGACTGAAGAACAAAACGTGAGAAGACGTCATTACTTAGCATATAAACTTGGTCGTATTAGTTAAACTAAATTTTGTTCATTTAAATCCATAACCAACCAATAAACCAAATTCAAACAAAAATAAAAACCAATTTCAACCAAACAACAAGGACAACTAAAGTGGACCAAATAAATTAAATTGGTCTGATTCGGTTTGAGATAAAGAATGCTCACCTCTATCTATAGGGATCTAAAATTATCTCTAATTCTAAATATAGTGGAATAAACAAAAAAAATTATATACGTAAATTAAATTTAAACTAAAAGTAAAGTAAAGGAAAACAAAAATGTAAACTAGAAGTACTTTTAAGCCTATTTCATTAATCTTTCTTATTCTAACAAAAATGTAGTAATTTCCCACTCATTTGAGGTCTTAACCTATTGTCCTTTGGGCTTCACTGATCCTTCTTGTCCTAATGTATTCTTATAAATTTTTTAATTTTATCTCTTTCTCTTGAAAATATTCATTTCATTTTCAACTCCTGAAATACACAGGGAGACCAAGCATGAAGGAAGAAGAGAACGATTGAAATTAAATAAAGGTTAGATATAGCCTTCTATTTATAGTTTCAATTGAGCATCTTGGTCCAATTGATCTAGCCTAATATATCTTAGTGTTGTCATGTCATAGTATTAATCATACTCATCATAATATCTTTTTGGTTCAAAGCTAACCTCATGTTTATTATAGATCAAATTTGACCATTTGTCTAACTTTTAGATTTAAATATTAGTTTTATATGCTCAAGCTATGCTTCCAAATGCATGAAAAATTCCTAACGATGGCTAACAATTCCATATGCATGCAATCCATCTTCCATATGCTATTCAATCATGTATATAGCAATCATGTAATAATGAATACAATCACACATCCATATGCATGCGTCATCGGGAACTTAATTGGTCTCAGCCTAAAATAGTTACTACTGTGTATAAGCGACCATTTGCATTAACTAGCAAACACTTACATCCATCATACATAAAATGTTCCGATAACAAGTTTACATCTGTTCCTATCATTCATAAGCTCAATCCTAAGATCTCTCGTCGCACACTAGGTATTAAAAGAGAGATCATAATCAAAGGAAAAACCTTAACACATATTATAAAAACAAAACCATATTAAAGATTAGGATACACAAAACGAATATTCTCCTCGGGCACCCAAGTAGCTTCCTCGTAATTATCTCCCCACCGAATCTTGACGATATGAATCTTTTTGCTACGAAGTCGCATAACGTTATGTCCTATGATGCAGGAAGGAACACGACAAAGTAAGGACTTCCTCTAATTGAATGGGCTCTACCCCCATTGCCAAATAAGGCAAACACTTTCTCAACTATGAGACATGAAAGACATCATGAACATCAGTCAAGTTCTCGAGGAGCTTCACTCTATACGGCATATTTCCAATTCTAGCAATAATGGAAAAAGATCCCACAAATCTAGGAGCAAGCTTCCTTAATGAACCAATTCTCATCACATTCCACAAAGGCGAGAACTTAATAAAATCAAATAACTAACCCAAAACTCCAAGTGTGTCCTCCTCTTTTTAGCATATGTGTAACAACCCGCATATTTGATGATAATGTATTTAAATATTTTGTTTAAATATAACGTCGTCTATCCTTAATCGTGTGTATGACCAAAAAGTCACAATTTTCATATGGATGAATTTGGACTTGAAACCACTTCCATTGAGTCTGAATCATCGTTTACAACCTTTTTGACTATAAACTTCGATATATTTCGGGTATGTCAAAATTTGGACTTTGAACTTGGGTTTGGGTTAGCCAACCTAGCTCACCCTTAAAGCTCCCACAACACCCTCCTCCTTCATTCATTTCCTCATACTCCACAAAATTAGAAATAGGGAGAGGGAAATTAAAATTCCCTAAGCCCTAGCTTGGTCTTAGGAATCCAATTCTTGTTGAAATCAAGTAGAAATCAATAGAGAAAGAGATGTAAGCTCAATCTCTATCTTCTCCAACTCAATTCCTCTTCAATCTTTATGATTTCCTAAACCTAATTCTTAGGAAATATGGTATATTCATGTGTAGATTGAAGAATTGTGTGTTATATTCGAAGAGAGGTTGATTATCCTAAGTCTTTAGTCATCCCTTCTCTTGCAATAACCAAAGGTGAGTTCCTATGAACTCACATCCATGCCTCAAGCTTTCTTGCTTGTCGGTTGTGCTCTTGGCACGTATATATGGCTTATGAATTGTGTATTTGGTAATGTTGATTGGTTTATGTTTCAACATTTCCTAATTTATGAGTTTCGATTTCATTTCGATGATTTTTCATATGAATCTTTGTATGCATGTAAATTTGGGTGTTATAAGTTGTTTCAGGAAGCCTTTGATGCTCCATTTTTGCATAGATAACTTTACAAGCCTTCAGGCGTTTTTTGATATCACTTTGAGCATGTTATCTAGGCAAAATTATGCTCAGGCTTAGGTTCAGACATCTGAATATTATAGGTCAGACGTCTAACCTGCTACGAATAATTAAAAACATAAGTAATAGAATTCAAACGTCTGAATTTTACCATTCAGACGTCTGAATTGGAAAATTTAGATGTTTGAGTTACACACAGAGAGTTATGTCACTGGAAAACCCAATTCAGATGTCTGAATTTTTAATTCAGATGTCTGAATTTTTAATCTAGACGTCTGAACCCTGTTTTTGGACTGTTGACCATTGGATGCCACGGTCAACAGTTTAGGCCCATTCAGGCTCTTTCCTGGCCAAGTTTTGGCCCATTTCAACTTTTTTTGTGACTTTTCAGTTTCTCTGATTCACAGATTTCTGCGACTTGATTTCATGATCTTTCTATTTATTCGTGGTGAATGAAATTATGGTTGATATTCATGAGATTTACTTTACGTTATAAAAACGTGAATTCCTAGTTTGATCGTTATTTCGATCGCTATTATACGAGATTTTCCACTTTGAAACTATACATAAAATGGTTTATATTATTAGTAGGTACTGCATTCTTTTGCCAAAATGGTTTCCATTTCTACTTCATTATACAAAGTTATTTTACAAAATCGTTTTATAAATCGTTTTCCAATCTACTGTTATGTATATCCACATAAACCAAACCTTTTTCTCGTTCATGTGAGGAATCTAATTAAACGCCTTAGTAAAAACAAGGACTATAAACCCTTGCATTTGCTTTGACGGTTAACTAGTGGACTCATTAAATTGAAAACCGCGACAATGACTATTTCGTATTTCTAGTGGAATATACAACTTGTTCGTAAATATTTGAGTAGAGCAAGTGGTTATGGGACATGTACCTCAACTCTTATATTTACTACCTTGGTGTAGTTTACACTTTCCTTGATCAGTTATGATCTTTTTGAGATTTTAGACTAGCTTTATGCAATGTCTCCGAGTTATGGAAATTTATTCCGTATTTTAATGATCTCCGGATCATTTTGCGGAACTTCGGTTCATTTTGAGTGTTTTAATGATCTCTAGATCATTTCGAGGAACTTCAGTTCATTTCGAGAATTTTAATGATCTCAGGATCATTTTGAGGAACTTCGGTTAATTTTATGGAATTGCATTACTTTGATCAATTGTGATCTTTTCATTTATTTTATGAATTTTGATGACCTTCGGGTCATCTTGAGGAACTTCGGTTCAATTTGGAGCGGGGTCACGACCCGCGGTCTTCAGACCATTCGAGGAGCTTCGGCTCAACATTATAGGCTAGCTACCTAGAGCTTGCGCCTCATTCGAGATACATGTGTTGGTTAAGTCTTCGGACTCCCATTTTGAGAAGGCCTTACCCCCTACCTTTGTGACTTTCTGGATTTCTAATTTATCGATTTAGAGAATCTGGAGTTTTATTGATACTATGTTATCAATTTGAGATTTATTGATATGAGTTATCATTTCCTATGAGTAGCTATATAATTTTGAACGAGATCTTCTTTTATAGCTCTGCTATAGATTTGAGATGTACCGTAGACATTTCTGGGCTTCGCATTTATACATGACATTGTTATTATCGTATTTATGTCTACATTTATTTCTCTTATTATATCCCAGTATATGAGATAAGTACAGCTAGACTGATCTGTTTATTGTTTATCTTTGTGTAAATAATACTTGGGCCAGATCGAGTTATTTTAGGTGATTCTTCTTGACTCCAGCATGGACTATCCTCTAGTTTTGGTAAAACTTCCTTAGTGTTGCACTATTTGGGTTATATGTATATGAGACTCCTTTGGATACATATTATTTTGAGTAGCCTTGTGCCTATTCTTTTGTTGTATAGTGGATCGACTATGACCACTGTCTTGTATTTACACTCATGTGTTATATTCATATTTATTTCCGCCTTTGTGATGTGAATATTTGTGTCTGACTCTGATTATTTGTCATGTATTTTGTCTTGCTTTCCGAATTATATATAGCCACTGTGTAGTAGATTTGGACTTGAATTAGATGTATCGGATTTCCTCATGAGATTTGAAAAGTTAGACCATATTATCCGACATATTTAACACTCGTTCAAAGCTAATATACAAATGGTCGCTCCTCAAAACCCTTATTGTTTGGGTTAGTTGACATCATTGCTTATAATGAACTTGGATAACACAAGAATAGAGGTGGGGCGTTAAATACGACTTCTGAAGAACTTGGGTTGCTTTCTCCCTCCTCCGAATTGAACCTATCTTGAAGTACCCCGAATCATATTTGGCCCAACTAAGAGTCTATCTGCGGTATCCCACCAACACAAGGGGGATTTGCATAGGTCATCTATAAAGAGACTCAAATGGATCCATTCCAATTCTTCTTTGGAAATGTTGTTATATGAGAACTCCATCAAGGGTAGGTACTCCTCCCAAGTCCAATCAAAGTCTAGAATTCCATCCTTAGAAGATGTTCCAAAAGTCTATCCATCCTTTCCATTTGACTATCGATTTGCAGGTAACATGTTGTGATTTAAGTTCAACTGAGTACTCAGTGCTTCTTGCATACTTTCCAAATTTGCTAGTGAAAATTGGATCCGGACTATTGACTATGTTGGATGTGATTCTAAGTAGTCAAATAATCTCTCTCACATGAAGGGATGCCAAAGTTGTATGTTCTCTTACTTCGAGCTAGGATAATATAGGCACACTTGGTCAATTTTTATGCTATAACCCATATGATTATGTTTCATTTTCTTGATCAGGGTAAGCAATCCACAAAATCCTTTGAGATACTATCATATTTCCATTGAGGTATATACGCAGGCTATGCAATCCTTCGGGTTTTTCTTCTATACCTTAACACTTTGGAAAGTTATATGTGTTGATACAAACTCTACATGAGACAACCTCCACATACCTCCTACATGAAACTATGAGAGAAGTGCATTGAATGACGTGCCAGGTAGATATGGGACAATCGTTAAGTAAAATCAAAACTGAGTTTGTCGTATAACTCACATTGCATGGATAATATATAATAATAAAGTATACATTTGTAGTAGTAAAGCAATGTAAAGCAGAAAATCCTATCTCTGTAAAATCTCAAAAGTCATGTTTTGTGTATCCCAAAAGCTAAATATCTGAATATGCCATGCCTCACTACATCCCTCACATGAGTACATAATGTCAAAAAAGCGGGAATCATCCGAATAGATATATGATAGAAGTATAGTAATATGTCCTCCAGCGAATCACTGCACAACTTCATCATCACCAAACCTTCCACCTGCCACTCAATTAAATCATCAGTATCGTAAATAAGTACCCCAAGCTAATAAGATAAAATACAAAACCTTGAACCAGAGAACAGTCTAGTATGAGCGATAAATGATTACCACTGACTATATAGGAAAATATGATATAAGTCAGTTCAAATCCTACCTTACATGTTACTACAACCAAAGAGTTAGCATGTAATAATCACATTAATTATGCTACTTGAACACACATAAATAGATACTAGTCAGAATAGGAATTCCAATCTCCACTTCACTTCAGTATCCTATGGAGATAGCCTACCCAGAGAAGTAGAAGAGAATACACAAGCAATCATAGCATCCATAGCAAATAATGAGCTAGCTATCACCGACTAAATCCTTAAATACGTTGATATCGAATGATTGGGTATTTCCATCTGTCAAAAGCTAATGGAAACCCTGGTTCTTGTCGGACTATTGTACGTCCCCCAAACGTTTGTCTTCTCAAGAAAACTAGATCACTTCCCAAGAAATCCAAGGTATATAATCCCTGAAATCCTAATAGGAACCCCCATAATACCCTTATTTTGAGTCCGCTTGAATCTTGTATACTATCACCAATTCCTTGGAACTTTTGATCACATTAGCTATTCACAACTACATCTTATAACTCGTGTCTCACTAGAGTCAATTCATTATCTCCAAATTCATTTCAACTTAATTCTCCTATCACTTTCGCCTCCGACCACTCCTGCCTGGGATCACAATCAAAGAATCTGCACCACTTTGACAATAACTTCCACTTCATAAATGTTATCGACAAACCAAGACCTCTAGCAACCTCTTGAAGACCACTATAAACCATAGCCAAAAAATCAGAACCTAAATCCATCATCTGATGAAATGGTACTAGTCCATCCCTTATTGATCGGTATCGACCCATACACTTAGTCAAAAATGACTAGTTTTTTGGCTCCCCTATATCCTCGCTCCAAACACTTCTCTTCGGTCCATTCATGCAGCCTAATTTGTTCCTAAGCTTTTACCACCAACACAAGGCCAATGCACTTGAGTTTCCAAACTTTGACCCGTCTGATCCACTCCAAACTTTACACATGATCTACCTAGTACCCTACAATGCCACGTCTGATATATTAACTTCCCATGATAAACATATATGGATCGATACCGATCGATGGTTAATGGATTGGTATCTGTCCGCGTTCTTAGTGCATTTCATCCCTAAAATTTCAACTTAGCCTTCATGAAGTCTCTAGATGCCATGCACCAAATCTGGATCCCATCGGAGGTATTATGATGGATCAGTATTGATCCCTATGCTAACGAACGGTACTAGTTCTTACACTTAATGAATTTTTGCGCTAAAATTTCTAGACAATTTCTTGTCGACCTTTAGAACATCTCCGCTAAGTTTCATCTAAATTTGATCATTTGAACTCCGATTCATTTTGTTCTTCGATTCTAAGTTCTAGCACAATTCTAAACGAACAAATCAAGCATAAAACCCAATTCAACCGTACAATAGTAATTCATCCAAAATCATGCATATACAATCATTCAAAGCTATGTAAACATGATTCATATCACAAATCTAGCATAATTTAACAATAAACATATGTAAAACATGATGAATCTTATTAATTTACATGTCATATAATAATATTAGGTTACCCTAGGATGTCTAGATCAGAAATAAGCATGTATGATCTAGAAGCGTCTTTTGACAATAAAGGAAGTGTCTTTTTATTATTTGTAACCTTCCAGAAGCGTTGCAACCTTTCAAATCTTATAAATAAGGGTTGATTTCGAAATTTTTGATATATCTTCTTCTCCATCCCACCATTATTCTTTATTATTTTATTGATTTCTACACTTCTACTTTGACGATTTCTACTATAATTACATAAAACTTCTTCTTTTCTCACTCTCTACCCACTACCCTCTGAATTGAAATGATATTGAAGAGTTATAGGGTTGTTGTAATCATTTGGGAAGTGTTTGGGAAAGGATGTATTCCTTGTAGCCTTGAAATCAAGGAAAGGGAGCGGTGTTAACCTTGTAGCCGTAGAATCAAAGGTGTTTGGAGCGGTATTAACCATATAGACATGAAATCAAGGGGATTGTACTTGGATATTGATAATAATAAAACTCTGCAAGATCCAGCGTTGCATAGGACTAGACGTAGGAGTAATCTGAACCAGTATAAAACCCGGTGTGTTCTTTCCTTTTTTGCATTTTATATTTATCTGTTTCTGTGTCTGTGTTTGATTCTGTGTCTGTGATCATCTCTGTTGTGTGTGATTCGAATAGTAGATCATTTAAGTTTAAGATTTTTGTAAATTCCTTATAAACACTATTCGCCCCCCTTTAGTGTTAGTCTTGCCTTAAGATCTGTATTCCGCAATTCCTAATATCTCCCTTTAGTCTGCTTATATTTTTTCGCTTTCTTTGAATGCCAATCATTTGGTTCTATGACTAAGAGATAGATATTCTCAATTAACTCAATTAAATCGCACTACTTCAGCAATCTAGACTTAAAACTCTATTTACTAAGGTTGAATCCGGCTTCAGGGCTTCTTCCGTAACTGTTTTCCTTTTCAGATCTTTAGAAGATTTGCAGGTTGGCAAGGATTCACTTTCGATTACTTTTGTTCCGTTCGATTCTCCCAAGTAACCGCATAATGATATTTATTCCTTTGTATTTTTTCACTTTTAAGTGAAGGCATCGTAATCCCTTACCATCTCTTCTTTGATATAGGTCCTTTGGAAAAATTTGAGATCCTTTCCTAATTTTTGAGAATAAGTTGTTATTCTTTTCTATGCTTTGCTCAAAGGCAAAGAAGAGTGTTGATCCACTATAAAATAGTTAAATGCTCTAATTATCTGGGTCATAATATTCGATCTTCTTTTTGTTGATTATACTTAAGCTTTTAACCAGTAACATTTATTCTTTGAAAAGTCTCGGATCCATGCAAGTGGATTCCATTATTAGGGGTTCAGATGATCCTTGTCAAGATTTAATGGGTCCTTTGACATTATCAAATTGCCAATGAATTTGAGATTGCGATCCATCATTCTCACAAAATTGATTTTGAGAAGGTAGTGGTCTTTTCCAAATATAGACTAGTTATTAAGGCATAAAGGATACTTAGCTTTCCCTTCCAATAAATCGTCGATATCTTGGACATCCTTTCTTTAGTCTATAAACAACTTCTTCTGTCCTCTTTTTCGAAGTAAGTAACAACCCCAAAATTTTAGTACTTTAAAAATATGTGAATATTTAATTTAATTTATAGGTTACTAACTCTTTGAAATTTATAAGTGATGAGATGATATTTCATCTTAGGATTTGATTTGTATTTATAAATTTGTTCATTTGAATAATCGAAATGTCGTGTTGCTGCAGTTGGTATCAGAGCTTAGGTTGAGCAGACACCTAGGCTTTGGTAGGATGGACTCATTAGAGATAGGGTTAGTAAAACTCTAGAATATATGACTTGAGTGTATTATGATAACGTACTTTTTATATTCTTGTATAATAGGTTTTAAATGATTTTGAAAAAGTATTTGCATAAAATTGTAAATGTTTTGAAATATTTGTTTCTTATGTAAATGGTTAAAAGAATTTATGATTATGCAAGTAAAATGAGCAATTTAAGAGAAAAAAATGAAAATTAAATAGAAAATTTTGAAAATTATGGATGAGCAAAGTAAGTTTCAAATACATATAAGAGTACTCTCTAAAACTAGCCAATTCATTAATAGCAGATTGTTATTGCTATGGGTTTAAATATAAAAATCATCACAAAATCACAAACACAGAAAGAAAAATATCTCATAGCGGAATAAAATACAATAGTAGTTCAAGATGCTACTATATACAAAATCTCAAAATAGTTCACAATATAAGAGTTACATAAATAAGTATAACGGAAGTCTAAATACAATGGATTTCTGATCCAAAAAGAAATGACTGAAATAAAAGGAAAAAAAGATAAAAGGGGGAAATCGAATTCCATGCTATCGACTAGTACCGATTCCTTTGATTTTTGATTTCATTTGACACGATTGAACATACATTCGTGGACTCCTCTAGAGGCGCCTCCTTCAAGCGCTAGGGTTCAATTTTTCCCGATTTAATTCGATTTCATGAAAAGTGAAAGCCTTGAAAAGTATGATTGCTCGATTTATAGATTTTAGCATAGATCTTTTGTTTTTGCTTTCGAATTTTTTAAATACACTACCAATATGCATCCTAGAAATTAATCTTGAAGCCTTGATTTCTTAATAATCGTTTACTTAAACAATTAAGTATTAGATTCATTTCAAAATTCAATTTTGTTATCGAACAGTTCATTATCGAAGTAAGATTATGATTTTTAGGATTATACTTCACGGTTATCATTACTGATTGAAATCATTATCCTAAACCAATTCAGACTTAATAGCTCGGATTGGTAATATATTATGTTTAAAATAGTAAAATATAAGGGCTAACAGAAAACCCTGGTTCCAACCAAACTACCAAATGCCATCGTGACTATGTATATTTTCCTTGCTCGACGAAGACAACTAGGCCCATCATGTGTGTCCAGGGTACGCGATCTATCAATTTTGATCCTAATGGGAGTCCTCACAATACCTTTGCATTGATTCTGTTAGAATTCATCGATTACCGACGATTCCTTAGCGCTTCAAATTTGTAAAACGTTTCATATCAGTGACTCAACCCATTTCTAGAATCCTTCCATTATCATTCATAATTGACTCCCATCCTATCAACCCATCATTACACTGGATTATATGTCGTTTCACGATCAGTATCACATTAATATTGCTCTAACCAGTCCAACACGAGTTCACAATTGAAGCATCATCAATCCTTGATGTAACACCCCGCATTTTTAGGATAATAAAAATGTGAATAATCTAGTTAAATATTCATAATTAAGCAGAACCGGCATCACCGTTGCGTTCATCTCGGAATTCTGGTTCAAATGGACCCTAAGTTTGCGTAAAACGAATAACGTATGAAGAAGTTGTGGCCACTGGAAGTTTGCATACATATAAGGCCCATTACACAATTAAAATAATTCCAAAAAAGCAAAAAATCAAACACAGAAATGAGGGCGGGAAAAAGGTCCGTTGGGTGTCGACCCAACACCTGGGTGTCGACCCACGTGTCAACTCCATAACAGGGGTGTCGACCCATGGGACGACCCCGTTGTCGACACCTACGAGAACTGGGGTACATTCCTGCAAGCGAACGTGGACCGTTTCTTTTATAAAATTCATTGTTGAACACCTATAAATAAGTCTGTAGAGCCTACCCTAAATCTCATATTTCTGAGACAACGCAGAAGCTTTGCCATTCTTCTTCCTCCACAAATCTCTTCAGAAAATTAAGATTATTAGTTTAGGATAATTATAAATCAAGATCTGGAGGAAAAGAATTGACGTTAATAAAAAGGTGTTCAGAACCAGATGCGAAGTGAGGTAATTTTCTAGATCTAGTCTATTCACTTTTCTTCCTCTTTCTTCCCTTTTTCTTTTAGTAAAAATTATAAATCCATGGTTGTTGGGTTCGAAATCCAATTAGGGGAAAACCATGGAATGATAGATCTGGACTAGATCCAGGATTTGGAAAACAAATGAGGTGAACGGATTTAAGTTACATCATTTTTGATAATGATATATTATCGTTTAACATACCCCGATATCGTACAGTGTGAATTTGTTAGAATAAATAAAAGTATTGAAATGTTATTATGGCATATTGAAATATGATATGTTGAAATGTTTAAAAATATGATAAAAGGATTAAAGTGACAAATATGACATGTTGGAATATTAATATGCTAATATATTAATATGTTAGAAAATTCATATGTTGAAATATAAACTTGTCAAAATATGTATAGGGATTACTGTTGTTTCATTTCCATGTTAATTTGTGATATTTATGTACCTAGACCATTAACAGTAGAAATTGAGAACATTACATGTTAGCTTGTTTGATTTGAACAATTACATGATTAAATGATTACATGTTAGAATAGAATTTAATGTATGTTAAAAAGAAAAAGCGATATAAAAGGGGTTAATATGATGACATGTAAAATATAGATTATAGAAAATTTACATTGAATAGGAAACTATAACCGCGCTTAGACACGAGGTTAGATTACACTAGTGGTAGAAGTCTGCCCGGAACCACCCGGCATATCCAGCATCCACAAGTGGTAAATCTAATGTGAAAGGCCTAAGTGCATAAATAAAACATGTAGTGGTGCTAAGACATGAGTTTAGGTCAACTTGTGGTAGATGTCTGCCCGGAACCGCCCAGCAAATCCAGCATTCATAAGTGTAGGCTTAATGTGAGAGGTCTAGTGCATAAAAATATACATATATATAAATATATGTAAATAGCAGGATTGATATACAACATTAATTGTAATTAATTGAAATAAATGGAATTGAATGAAAGATACAACAGTAAAAGGATTGGAATAAACGGGGAATGATAATAACCTATTATTAATAAATTACATTTATTGAGAATGTTATATAATAGGTAGGCTTGTCCTAGGGAAAAGTGGAAATTATTACTTAGGTTATAATAAATGATAAACGGAATGGAATAACTTATGAAAGGAGATAAGTAGTACTTAATTGTAAATTAAATTATTTATAAGAACAAGAATCTAAAATCTACGGATTAGGACAACATAAGTTATATTTATGGGAAGAGAAACTTATTAGTAGACCTTAGTTAAGAGAACTAAGTTAATAAGTAAACAACGATAAGTTGTAGTGATAATGTAAGATGGAATTATGATTAAATAGGAAAGAGTGAGGCAAACTTATGTAATCTAATAAGTTATATTTAATCATAAATAACGACTAACATGTTAAACAGAAAACATGTGAATTGAGATGTACTTAATTACATATTAAGTAGAACATGTTATTATAACTTTGAAATCAACAAGAATATAAAGGGATTGTAGATTAAAGACCTTGGACACAATCTACATAATAACATGTTGTGAGCTTATTATTGGGCTTAAATGAGTTAAGTTATAAGACCGAAATTAATAAACAAGAGGAACCTGGTAACTTGAATAAGAAGTCAATGTGAATGAGAATAACCAAGTTAAATGGGAACATGGTGAGGTAAAGCAAGTGCATAAAAGAATGTTTAGACACAGGGTCTAATAACACATTAAAATTGAGGAACTTGGATCAGTCCATGCGTTGAGGGTGAATAACCCAATGAGGTAGATCACCATAGTGTCATAAAGCACGAGGGGAGCACACGTTCATCTGATTATTCTGTCGGATCCGAAGGACTGGAAGGGGAAGCACACGGCTTCCTAAGATACATAAGGTGCTCCTGGTAGTCCTCTGTGCGGTGGCAAATGTTTAGGCTATGCTCGCAGAGGTTGGATCTGCGTGTAACTATCAGGTGGGTGGGCCTTGACTACAAAAGTAGATTTGCAGTCAGAATGCTGTGACATGGTGATACTAGGGTGATTCGGCGATCTCCTCAACAGAAGGCGAGGTCAGGACCAACAAAGATAGTAGATCGTCGGGTACCCATAATCAGCAGCCAGTGGGATGCAGAAAGACTAGAGCTAAACCAATAGACCATTCACCTTTCACTATCGAGGTACGGTGGTTGAGGGAGACACCAACTGGATATTTAGATTGTTTGTTTGGGGCAAGTCGCTTGGCTCTTATAGTCTTTACTAGTTGAGGGAGGGCCCAAGGTAGGGCCATAACTACCATGAAATAAAACAGACCCTAGGGATATCTGTATTTTGATGCCCTTAAAGGTGAGCCTGTACAGATATGGAAAAGCTCCCGACCGAATTTCCTGTTTATTGTATAGCCCTGCACGGAACTCGGTGCACATTATGTGTGGTTAAGGCATCAATTATGATTGACAATACGTACATGGGGAAGTTTAGATACATGCATGTCTTCTCTGGGTGATGTATCGTAGACTAGAGGGCATTACTCTGGTATGGAATCTGATTCGATTGTAGGTGGAAGTCCTTACACTTACGTAGCATAGTAATGAAAGATATATGCAGAACGTAGCATTGTTATGTAGAGATCTGTATGTCACTCCGGTGTAGGATGAAGGACTGCATTCATTTCTGTGGCATTACTGTGGAGACCGTGCGAGTGGGGTACCATGGGGCGTACCTCAATATTGTAGGGTTGTTATATATATTGTATTAGGTTAATCCGTTAGGAAGTAAATGGGTACGACGTGTGTAAGCCTTGAGTGTTGTTAACCCAAGTAACCTAATAAATAAGAAAATGTGATTGAACGGTATATGTAGGATTATCCAAAGTGTATTGTTTAAATCCAGTCACCAGAACTTGTGTTCTGACCCCTTCCTAATAACATACTCGTGGGTTAGATTTGTGGCAGCGATATGATAGCTTTGGATACTGGCTAAGTAGTTTTATTACTACGGTAAGGATATAGTTTGATTATATTATACTTTACTCATTCGGCTATGAGATATTTTCTGAGCCCTTATATATTTTATATCTCTGTTTTTCTGCAGGATACCAGAGCAACCAACATGGGTTTCGATGGATTAGAATTTTGAAAAAAAATCGGTCTGTCAGAATTCGGGTTGTTACATCTGGTATCAGAGCTTAGGTTTAGGATTCCTGTATAAATAGTGAGTGAACGTATTTGTATTTTTAAAAGTAAAAATTTCCAAGACAAGATGAAAAAGAAAATCTAAAATAAGAAACTTTTTTATTTGGGCTATGCTTGGATAGCAAAATAGGGGAATCTTTATAAATAGTTTCATAAAATCCAAATACTGTTGGAAAAACGTCGAAAAAGAAAAACGGGAGTTGTGAAGTTTTCCGTCTTCCACCTTTTTGTAACATAAGAAATCGAATTTAGAAAATTAGATTTTTCTGAAATTCGAAAAAATAAAGTTGGTTGGTATGATTATGGATGCAACAATTGGATTAACTGTGCTCTTGCTCTACAAGAATGTGGGAAATTCGGATGAAAATATAATTTGATTTTCAAAATATTGCATTCATGTAGAACTGCCAATATATTTAGGATGTGATCATCATATTTTAGAAGGATTTTTGAAAATTTTGCATACACCTAGGAGGTACCGCTTAGGCATACATGCATTATTATGTTGTATTTTACTTTGCACAAATCCACAATGTTTGCAAAATTGGATGAATGCATGATGGATGTATATCATGCAAGGGGTTAATTGATTTTTACCCTTATCAAATTTCGAGAACGAAATTTCCAAAGGGTGGGAGAATGTAACACCCCACATTTTTAGGATATTAAAAATGTGGACAATCTAGTTAAATATTCATAATTAAGCAGAACCGGCATCACCGTTGCGTTCATCATAGAATTCTAGTTTAAATGGACCCCAAGTTTGCGTAAAACGAATAACGTATGAAGAAATTGTGGGCACTGGAAGTTTGCATACATATAAGGCCCATTACAAAATTAAAATAATTCCAAAAATATCAGAAAATCAAATACATAAACAAAGGCAGGAAAAAGCTCAGATAGGTGTCGACCCCAACACATGGGTGTCGACCCATGTGTCGACCCCGTAACAGGGTGGCGACCCTAGTGTCGACACCCACGAGATCTGGGGTACATTCCTGTGAGCGAATGTGGACTGTTTCTTTTATAAAATTCATTGCTGAACACCTATAAATAAGTCTATAGATCGTACCCTAAATCTCATATTTTTGAGACAACGCAGAAGCTCTGCCTGAAACACCCCACCTCCGTTAGGGTTACTCTCAAAGGGAATGCCCTAATTTTGGTGGAGGTTTATAAGTATAAGTCACAGATACACAAGACAGATATAAGAACACATATTTTTGAACAACGGAAAACAACAGCAACTTTTATTTCATCAAAATACATGTTACACAAACCATGCCATAATTGTCTTACAATACTTCCAAAAACATTACATTTTCATAACTGTCTTGATTTCATTATTTAAAGAAGCATAAAAACATAAGTAAACTGCATAAGTCCTATAATTGTTGTCCAAAGCCATAGTCCAAACGAAAGAGATCCAAGCAATACATTCTTTCTCTTCAAGTTGGATGTAAAAACGGTCAAGCTGCGGTATTCCCTCTCTGTGGACCTGGGGGGGAAACGAAAGAAAAGAAGACGAAAGAAAAGTAGAGTCAGACATAAAGCCTGAGTAAGTCTAGGACTATTCAGTCTATGAATAAAGAATTGGGCATGATAAGTATAAACTGGAAATGGGAAAGCACTATAAGCTAAGTTAAGTATTTATTCAATTTACTTAATCCAATCAATCCTGACTCAGCCTTAATTGTCTTATTAAAGCCTCGACCACTCACATTAGACAGGTATTGTTGTGGCTGTCTGTTGCCGGTTGGGTCCGGGCAGTCTTACGCCACAACTCAGTCTAACCTCGGGTCTTTATTGGGCTCCGTGTTTAACCACCCACATTGGATAGGTATTGTTGTGACTATTGGACAGCCGGGCGGTTCCGGGCAGGTTTACGTCACAACTCAATCCAACCTCAGGTTAAACACATCGTATTTTCTAAGTTTACATATTTTGTCTCTTTTCTTTTTATATGTAAATATTTGCGGCCCATTATTCAAATTCATCTTTATTGGGTAAAATTAATTTATACCACTTAATTGTTTTCAAGGTCGTTGGCATGCGTCAAACATGCCAACACATATGTTTATACTTTTTAACCCAACGTCACTACCCCCGTTTTATACGTTCGCTGTAATATAACATATGTTGGGCTTAACATTTAAGCCCAACTTAGCCACATGAAAAAGGGGAGGCTTAGAACATGGTGTTTATATCTTCTAAGTAACATAAAAAGAGGGAGTGTGAACGCATGAACTTGCAACATAACGATCTAATTAACATGAATTAGGCACTTGTGAACTTGCATTGTAATAACATATAATCATGGCATAAACATACCTAAACATGAATCATGGCTTTTAATCTATTCATATAAACTTGCAATTGGACTGTAAATCTAACTTAATTATGTGTCACATATATTATCATATGATTTTGATAACAACATTGGCCTAAAACATGTTTTCAATTAGGCATAACACCAAACATAGTTTAGTCATGTTCATAGAGTCAACACAAGTGAGTAATCATGATTCTTGTTCCTGCAATGGCCTCACCATATCTATCCTTGAACCTAGATGATTATCAAAAAACCCTAAAAATGGCGACGGCTTATATCTCTGATTTCCGTTCTTTCCCTCCGATAATTCCTCCTCCTTCGGTCGATAATAGGGGAGGATTTCAGAGATCGTTCGTGGAGGTGTTACAGCAACCTCTTCCCAAACCTGATTTTGTTCCTAATCATACTTCACTCTCTCACAAGAATTCTGTTGGGAAGGCCTTTTCAAAAAGGCGATTATGCTTCAGATGTGGAGATTCTTGGCATATAGCAAGAAATTGCAGAAATTTAATTCGTTGCTTTAGATGTAAAGGTTTGGGACATCGGAAAAACAAGTGTCCAGAGTTTTATAAAGGAAATTCTGTCTTTGAACTATTGCACTTCAATTGTTTGAAGTTATGCCAAAAGCTGAGTTCCCTGGTGGATCTTTTCGCTTTAGATTTTTCTAAAAAGGAGATCGATGGGGCATATATCTTTCTTCTGTTGGGTTGGCATATTGAAGGTCTTGTTGATGGTTTATTGTGGCGTAAGGTGGATTCTGCTGTGTCGAGTTCTGATGTGTTTCCCCCATTACCTCGACCTTTGGAAAGGAAGGAGCATGCCTTCTTCTTCGGTTTAAATTTTCTAAAAATGCGAAGGATAATTTCTGAGTCATGCTCGCTAATCAAGAAGAAGGCTTTCCTTCTTTTGGATGAGATTCTATTTCACTTTGATATTATAAACACTGCTGTTAATTGTGACCGTTGTGTTACTGATTTTAAGGGGCTTTCATTGGGGGCTGAGAACATTGTGTCGAAGCATAGGGGCTCATCTATTTTTGTGGATGTGGTAGAGAGGACGGAGGCGGATGATGTCTGAGAGTCTGATTTGTTCTGTATGCATGACGAAGGGTTGGCGAATGAAGAGAAGAAGGATTCAATTGGACGTTTTTGTTGTATACCGCGGTTCGATCCTTTGTTGCTTGACCCTTCGGTAAATGAGTGTTTGGGATGTTATGATGTTTCTTGTTCTTATGTTGTTGAGGATGACATGTCTATGAGTGTTCGTTTGTGTAAGGAAAAGATGACAGGTTTTGACTGGATTGATATGCATGTGATCGGCAGTCTCTCCCAGTGCTCTCCTTTTAGAGATATAAAGGAAGGGGAGACGGTTTCAGATTTGGATGGTATATGTTGCGGTTCTGTTGACGAGATGGCTATTTCACCAAAGTATTCTTCATTGTCATGGAAGAATAAGAAGGGGACAGGTCAATGTTTTGATGCAGTAAAATATTTAGAATCTTCTCCTGTTATTGCTAAATTGGTTGATGACAGAGGGTTTGAGTCGTCGAGGATTGATATGGAAAAGGAGCTGATGAAGGATTTAGATTCTGTGGAATTGCATTGTTCTGATACAGTTAAGTGTTTAGATTTTTGTTCTGCTATGGCTAAATCATTTAAGTTTGTTGGTATTAGATCTGCGAGACTACTAGATAAAGAATTGAAGTTGTCTAACAACTTTGGTATTTTTTCAAAGCATGTTTTTGATGCTAATATGATTAAGAGGAGAAGAAATTCATCTATCATGAAGCAAGATCTCTGGTCGTGCATGAATAAGGGGATTAGGCCGGTGTTTGAGACCCTTAAACAGTTTGGAGATCCGGTCTCGGATGGATTGAAAGAGGGTAATGGAGAAAAATCTCCAGTTTGTGATATGACTCTTTCTTCGACTAGGAGGAGCAGGCGCAGGAGAGTCTATCCCAGATCGGGTTTGATACGTCGTAGCAAACGTATTAGATCGTATACCGTTTATCATGATAAGTTTCCGAGCTAGGATGATGGTTTGTATTGATGTTGTCCAATCTTAGTGACTCGGGAAAGAAGTTTGCTGAGTGATGATATGGTCTGACGATGGATTTGGCGTATATCGTGGTTGGTTATGGTGTTGTTTGGGTTGGATAGTATTTTTTGATGTTTTTATTTTTGTTAGTTTTGGTTTGGTGAGGCTACTCATAGATCGAGTCATAGTTTGTATTGTTGCTTTTTGTTTCTTCGGCTGGAAGTCTGTTGTAACCTTTTTCTTTTTATATATATATACACATATGTGTGCTCTCTTCTTTTTAGAAGATCACACATTTTTCTCTCAAAAAAAAATAGAGTCAACACAAGTTCACAAAGATGCTTACTTTTGTCTCTAATACAGAAGTATGGTTTTACACTTGAATCATGATGCCAATTCCAACATAAATTCATATGAGTCATAATACCCAAATGGATCCAACTACACTAAAAGTGATTATAAAAAATATACATCATGTTGGCATAATAGTGAACCATATACTTGCATGAATCTCAAATAAACTACCACAAACATATAGTCGTTAACTTTCAACATGAATCATATACTTGCAATTATCCAATAGGTGTTGTGATAAACTACCACAAACATATAGTTGTTAACTTTCAACATGAATAACATACTTGCAAATATCCAATAGGTCTAACATCGTTATACCACAACATCCCAAATCGATTAGAATCATAGCAACATACAATTATGAATTATTATCACCACAAATTAAGTACAATTCCATTTCTCATTTTACACAAATCAAAACACAATTATTCATTCACATCGGAATAGCACTTTACTTACAACGTATGACGAATCTTCAATTCAGGTTTCTGAATTCTGAATTTGGAGATGCTATCCTTTGTTGTAGGCGTTGTTTTGATTTAGTTGTTGTTGCTTTAAGCTTTTGAATTGTCTCCTAATCGTCTCTCAATTTTGACGGCTACTCCTAGTCTTTCCTCAGCAGCATGACGGTCTCATTCTCATTTTTATTTGTATGAATTAGGTGGAGTCTTAGGTCCTTTTTATAGAGTTTGTGAATTGATTAGGACTGTCGGTGGAGCTTGGATTAATATTAGCCGTTCGTTTGAAGGAGAGACCAACCAGGAGCTGACACCTAGCCCTAGTGACAAGGCAAGGCTCAGAAATTCGGCCAAGCACAGACCAGGCCAGCCAGGAGGGCTGGGTTCGACCTGGCCCAGGGGAAAGGTCGACTCCCCAGTCGACCCCCAGGTCGACTTGGTAGTCGACCTGGGTGCCCCAGGTCGACTACCCAGTCGACCTGGGTGCCCCAGGTCGACTACCCAGTCGACCTGGGTGCCTTGGGCGGGAAAATTCCCGCCCAGCCTATTCTAGTCCGATTTTTTTGAAATTTGAATTTGTTCTGAGCTGTTCTGTCTGTTTGAATTTTAAACTGAATTCTGAAACTTCCGGAGGCCATATCTTCTTCATACGGAGTCCGTTTTACGCAAACTCGGACTCTATCCCAAGCAGAATTCCGAGACGAACGCAATGGCATATCCCGTTTCCCTTTATTCTTTGATTTGAAAGTAATTATACTTTAATTTTTGAATTTCACTGTTATAGAATACACGGGGTGTTACATTGTCCCCCACTTAAAAGGATTTCGTCCCCAAAATCTTCAAGTTTAGGAAGAATGTATATCCTAACATCCTAACGTCCATCTACTCATCCATCAAACACGAGCATCCATTGTCCTTAAAAGACTTCTAATGCTTCATGATCATATGCGAAGTGTGTGTACATGTACTTATCTAATGCAAAATCAATCGGTCTACTGATTCAGTTGACCTCCTTACTGCAAATTATGTAAGTGTCATGAATCCATTATGTATGCAAATTTTCCTATTCATGATTCTACATGAGTGCACAATCATTCATATAAATGCAACATCCGTATGACAACACATTAAACTTCAACCATATACAAATGCAAACATATATATGCACATGCAATATGAGGTGACTGAGCCGATCTAATACCTAGATTGTGTGTGTATATGCAACCACGAGCAACCACTAGCAATCACTTGCAACCATCATCCATAACATGTTTCAATTACATGTTTTCATCCAAAGGTTTCTACCTAAAAGATAAGGTCGAGGAGATATATCTAAAAAGATAGATAAAAGCGCAACTTAAGGAAAAAAGAAAGATCAAAGATGTACCCTCGAAAAGAAAAGGGTATGCTGCGCGTATTCTAGCCTTAGTTTCCCAAGTCGCGTCTTCCTCGGCGTCGCTCTACTGAACTTTGACGTGCTTGACTTCGCGGTTGCATAGCTTTTTCACTTCAGTTCCTAATATGCGTGTTGGAACTTTCCTCACGGTTGCTTCGCGTTCCACTTCAGCAGAATCATGTAGACATTTTCGGAGGTGCAAAACATGAAAAACGTTGTGAACTCCAGCTAGTTTTTTAGGTAGGTCTAATCTATAGGCCATTTTCCCAATTTTCTCGATAATAGAAAACGGCCCTACGAATCTTGGTGCTATCTTCCCTGTGGTTCCAAAACGAACAACGTTCCTTAGCAGAGATGCCTTAAGAAAAACCCTGTCTCCAACCTCAAATTCAAGGTCGGTCCTCCTCTTGTCGGCGTAGGATTTTTGTCTGTCTTGGGCTGTCTTCATTCTTCTCCATATTAAGTCTACTTTCTCTGAAGTCTCTCGGATCATATCTGGTCCAAGTATGAGCTTGTCAGTGGACTCCCACAAACAAGTGGGCGATCGGCACGGTCTTCCATATAAAGCCTCGAAGGGCGCCATTCCGATGGCGGCTTGGTAGCTGTTGTTGTAGGCAAATTCCACCAAAGGAAGGTAGTCTTCCCACGTCCCTCCGAAGTCAAGGACGCACAGCCTTAAAAGGTCCTCCAAAACTCTGTTCACTCTTTCTGTCTGGCCGTCGGTTTGGGGATGATAGGCTGTGCTCAAGCATAACTGTGTGCCTACCGCTTCTTGCAGACTCCGCCAAAACTCACTTGTGAAGATAGGGTCCCAGTCACTAACAATGCTGGAGGGTATGCCATGGAGTCGAACAATTTCCTTGAGATAAAGAGATGCTAGGGATGAGGTAGTTCTTTTACTCTTGACAGGTAAAAAGTGGGCGCTTTTAGTAAGCCTATCCACTATTACCCAAATGCTAGTGTTGCCTCTTCTAGACCTAGGCAGCCCATCAATGAAGTCCATTGAGATGCTATCCCACTTCCACTGCGGGACCTCTAGAGGATGGAGCAGACCGCCAGGCTTCTTCTGCTCCGCCTTAACCTGTTGGCAAATCACACACTTAGAAACGAAATCTGCCACGTCCTTCTTCATGCCGCTCCAAAAGAAAGTTCTCTTTATGTCCTTGTACATTTTATCTCCTCCTGGATGTATCGTCATCTTGGAGTGATGAGCTTCCTCGAGAACCGTCTTTACTAAATCCCTTGTCTGTGGGACGCATAGTCTTCCATCTCGCCTTAGCCAACCCTTATCGTCGATGGAGTATCTGTTAAGGTGACTTGAAGTCTCATCCCTAATTAGCCTATCAATTGTTTCCACAAGCTGAGGGTCTTCGCGTTGTGCTGTCCCTATTGAGTCCACTAAAGTCGGGCGTACTTCGAGAGATGCTAGCAAGCCCGGTACAAAATCGGAGGAGGGCCTAAAGTCAAAGCTGGCTATAAATTATAGGCTTTGCCTTTCAACAAACAATGGGCTTAGGGTCAGTTTCTTTCGGCTCAACGCGTCTGCCACTACGTTGCCTTTGCCCGGAGTGTAGGAGATTTCGAAATCGTACGAGGCAAGAAACTCCATCCATCTCTGTTGCCTCAAGTTAAGATCCTTCTGCGAGAAAAGATATTTCAACGATTTATGGTCAGTGTAAAGTTCGAACTTCTCACCTAGGAGATAGTGTCGCCAAGACTTGAGTGCAAAGACGATGGCAGCTAACTCAAGATCGTGGGTTGGGTAGTTATTTTCATGAACTTTCAATTGTCTCTCACCATAAGTTACTACCCTTCCTTCTTGCATTAAGACAGCGCCTAGCCCTGTCCCACATGCATCTGTATAAACTGTGAACATCTTGCTTCCATCTGGCAACGTCAAAACTGGGGCTATTGTAAGAGCCCTTTTTAGTCGTTGGAAAGCAAACTCGCAATCCAAGCCCCAATTGAACACTAGATTCTTCTTTGTCAGCCTTGTGAGCGGAGCTGATATTTTTGTAAAGTCTCTGATGAATTTCCGATAGAAGCCTGCTAGCCCGAGGAAGCTTCGGACTTCTGTTGCATTCCTTGGTGTCTTCTAATCCTGTACCGCTACTACCTTAGCAGGGTCCACAGCTAACCCTTCTTTGGATACTATGTGCCCAAGGAACCTCACTTCCTCTCTCCAAAAGTGGCACTTGGAAAATTTGGCTTTTAGCTGATGGACTCGCAGAGTTTCCATGATTGCCCTTAGGTGCTGAGCATGTTCCTCTTCATTCTTTGAGAAGATCAAGATATCGTCTACGAAGACCACTACGAACTTGTTGAGGAATTCTCTGAACACCCTACTCATCAGGTCCACGAAGTAAGCGGGTGCGTTTGTCAAGCCGAAAGGCATGACAAGCCATTCAAAGAAGCCGTTTGGGGTTCTGAATGCTGTCTTATCGATACTATCTTCAGCCACCCTTAGCTGATGAAATCCGGTCGCTAAATCGAGTTGGGAGAAAACAGACGCTCCTACAAGCTGATCAAACAGATCGTCAATTCTCGGGAGAGGGTGCCTATTCTTTTTCGTTAGCTTGTTGAGCTCCCTATAGTCAACACATAGACGGAGTGAACCATCCGCCTTTGTGGCGAACACCACTGGAGCGCCCCATTCTGAAATGCTCCTTCTAATGAACCCCTTCTCTAGAAGCTCTTTAATATGTTTACTGAGCTCTTTCCTTTCCCGTGGAGCCATGTGTCTAACGGGCAACGCAACGGGCTTTGCATTATCTACAAGATATATGCGGAAGTCTATCTCCCGCTTCGGAGGTAAGCCCTTCACCTCTTCGAAGACATCCGGATATTCCCGGACTACCCTAACCGATTGCAAACTCTCAACAGAAGCATCTAGCGATTCAAGATAACTAAGCATAACCGCATACGAGGGATTACAAGTAATTTCCAGAGTGTTACCGAGTTGGGTCAGAAGCCTCACCACCCTTTTCTCACGATCAAGGATGGCACCATTATTGGATAGCCAATCCATTCCCAAAATCAAAACCATATCCCGAGAAGCCCAAAAAAAAGGCACTACATCTAAATTCTACGCTTAGAATAGAAATTTTCAATCCCACACAGATCATAGACAAATGAGCTGGGCCCCCGATTGGGTTTGAAACAATTAAGGGGTCTTCTACCATACTAGTTTCTAGGTGCAGAGATTCTACTAAAGCAGACGAAATAAAGGAGTGTGATGTGCCAGAATCAAATAAAGTGCGAACTGGGTGATCATAAAGATAAACTACACTTTCTACAGAAGTATTTATACCTCGCTGTTGCAGAGGTGGCGCTTCTAGCACATGAACCTGTGCCCTGAGGTGGATCCAGCCCTCTGCCCCTGCCCTCGCTTCTTTGGGTGATCCTTAGCCATGTGGCCTATCTCACCGCAAGAAAAGCACCCACCATTCAACTTGGCCTTCTTTTTTCGGCAATCTTTCACTAAGTGCCCCACTTTGCCACAGAAATTACACTTCCTCTTCTCTTTGTTGTCTTTCCCGCCCTTCTTAAAGTCTGTCTTCTTAGGCTGTAAACCCTCTTTCTTCCCTTGAGAGCTTTCTGCCTTTGTCTCCTTCTTGCCCTTATCCTCTTCGTTCAGCAATGCCATCTGCACCAACCTTTCATACGTAGCTCCCATGGGTATATGGTTCATGGCCAAACTGTGTAATGGCTCATTCAATCCCTTGACAAAGCGGAGAGCCTTCTTGTGTGGAGTGTTGACTAGGTCCAGTCCGAACCTAGCCAACTGATCGAACTGATTAACATACTCTTTGACTGTCATATTCCCTTGCTTAAGAAATAAGAATTTTTCCAACTGAAGACTCCTTTCAGCTTCTGAGAGAAATTTAGCCTCAAACCTTGTCCTAAAGTCCTCCTATGTTTCCACTGGTCTTTCTGCATTGGTGACTTCCCACTAGTAGGAAGCCTCGCCTTTAAGTAGCCATACTGCCAGTTGTACCTTCTGCCTATCTTCTACCTCAAAGATGACGAATAAGTCCTCGGTTTCCTTCAGCCAATTCCTGGCTGCCATGAAGGACTTGGTTCCATGAAAGTCCTTTCCTCCCGTAGCTTTAAAATCTTTACATATCTTAGCAAAAGTATTACCCCGCGGAGGAGGTGGAGGAAGAGGTGCTGCTGCAGCTGGATGATTTCCCCCAGCTGGGGGAGGAGGAACAGTGGGACTTGGCTGATTAACCCTTGCTTCTAAGAACCGTCTGAACCAACCAGGTATTGGTATACCCTCTGGCAAGTTAAGTTCTTCGGACATGCTGAAACAAAAAGGATAGATTCAAAACGAAGGATAAAAGATAGTACCTATGGCTTTGGGGGACTATGCCTTTTTAAAATAAAATAATATTTTATCTTCAAAAATGCTTCTTTAAATTTTCTTTTTGGAAATGAATTTTCAAAACTTTTTATCTTATCTGGTAAACCTATGCTCTGATACCAAGTGAAACACCCCACCTCCGTTAGGGTCACTCTCAAAGGGAATGCCCTAATTTTGGTGGAGGTTTATAAGTATAAGTCACAGATACACAAGACAGATATAAGAACACATATTTTTGAATAGTGGAAAACAACAGCGACTTTTATTTCATCAAAATACGTGTTACACAAACCATGCCATAATTGTCTTACAATACTTCCAAAAACATTACATTTTCATAACTGTCTTGATTTCATTATTTAAAGAAGCATAAAAACATAAGTAAACTGCATAAGTCCTATAATTGTTGTCCAAAGCCATAGTCCAAACGAAAGAGATCCAAGCAATACATTCTTTCTGTAACACCCCACCTCCGCTAGGGTCACTCTTTCGGGGGCACTAGCATCTGGGGGGCGTTAGAACTGGGTAAGCATGCATAATGATATATCAAGGCAGAACAGGAACATAAACATATATGTAAAACAGAGTAAATGAGAATAAAACAGCGGAATATCTCAACCCATCTCAAAACAAGTCTAGTACATCATAAAGTCATCTGCCAGAATAAATATTTCTAGTACAACATAAACAGAAATACTGAAATACATAGTGCTATCCCCAAAAATAAAAGTGATAAGCCATAGCGAGCTCAATATCCAGACATACATGAGCTATCCAGCGAACAAGCAAGCGATCCAAGCTAAGCACCACTGTTCCCTCCCTGAGAACCTGGGGGGGGAAACGGAAGAAAAGAAGCGAAAGAAAACAGGTCAGTCAAAAAGACTGGTAAGCCCTACTACGATCAGTCTATAAACTAATAAAGCTAACATCATGATGGAAACTGAGATGAATATACTGGCAATAGATAAAGGTGTCATCACATAGAGAAGATTAGGCTTTGCACCACAGTGTACTAGCAAACTAACATAACAGGTAATGATCCTTCAGCCCAAACTTTGGCCCAATAGCATGAGGTGACCTTAATACAAGGTCCAGCCCAACGGTCTAGTCGATCGGCTCCCTATAAACCTAACACGTCAAGTGTTGGTGTCCATACGGCCCACATATGGTTGTAGTCAGACTGTGCTGGGTCCACCTTTGGGTGTATCAAGCCCTCGGGTGTCAACCCCAGACACCTAAGCAATAATGCACAGTCTAAACCTACTGGTACCCGTGCCTCGAGTTTGTCCAACACCGAACTACGTGCACGTCCGTAGCCCGCCTGGACCCGCACCGCTGTACCACTCAGCCGTCGCTTTGGTCGCTTACATCAGTCCAGTAATCGTGCCCCGCCCTAGCCTAGCCTCTAGGGTTGTAAATGATACCAAACTGGGATTACTGCTGGAACAGACCACGTTGCTAGGGTTTTCTAAGAGGGTTAAGTGTGGTTTAACCCCTCACTAATCATGGATTAAATTAGTTAAGTGTAACCAACAGTTCACCACTTAACCTCATTTAATCCCTCGTATCCCCAAAATTGGTTAAGTATTAGTGGGCCATGACTTAACCCTAATTACGAGGCATTAATTTAGTTGTACCTTAACCTCTCACATTGGACTTTGTTGCGGTTACTAGTTAAGTCGGGCGGGTCCGGGTAGCTTTACACCACAACTTGGTCTAACCTCGGGTCCCAGGTACTCATGACCAACTTCTCACATTGGGTCCTATTGTTTGTAGCAACTAGTTAAGCCGGTCGGTTCCGGGTAGGTTTACGCTACAAACTCAACCCAACCTCGAGTTGGCCACACATGTTTTCTAAGTGTCATGTCCACTTTAATTTCAAACCATAATTACAAGTTTAACTTGGGTAGACCTAACTTAATAGGTAAATTCCCAAGGGGTAGACCTAACTTAATAGGTAAATTCCCAATCTTATATTTTCATGTATTTTAAGTTTTACCCAAAACCCCCCAACGTCATTCTATCGCTTACATATTCGTCATAACGCATAAAGGATAGAAAGAGGGAACTTGGCACAACATACATGATGAATCTTACATATCAAAATAAGCATGCATAACATGTTGGACTTGCATAACTTAGCATAGTGAACTTGCATAACTTGTTAAACTTGCAAATCATGGCATAGTGAACTTGCATAAGCATGCATAACTTGTTAAACTTGCAAATCATGGCATAGTGAACATGCATAACTTATCAAACATGTGTAACATGGCATAGTGAACTCGCATAAGCATGCATAACTCATTAAACATGCATAACATAGCATAGTGAACTCGCATAAGCATGCATAACTCATTAAACATGCATAACATAGCATAGTGAACTCGCATAAGCATGCATAACTCATTAAACATGCATAAATCCCAACTTTCATCACATATTAACTTTAGAGTTTCTAAAATGAAGGTAAGAGGGCTTACCAATATTATGAAGACACAAATCCACTAATAAAGATTGAAAAACCCTTTATGCAAGCATATAAAAACCCAAAACAAAGCTCCAATTAACAAAAATCCCAAAACTCTAGCTTTAGCAATTAAAGCTTGCAACTTGATGATGTATGCAAGCTAATGATCATTCATACAACTTAGAAATGCTTGTATGAACATCAAAATCTTCTTAGAATTGATTTTTGAAGAGGGTGGAGGCTAGGGTTCTTAGGTGGAGGCCATTTGAGAATTCAATTTGACATAGTTTGGTTGCTAGATTGAATAATGAGGCTTTAGGGTAGGATTAGGGGCTTATTTATAGAAGATTAGAGTGTTTTTAGCCCTAGGATTAACCCTAGGTTAGTTTAGGCCCGTCAGATTTAGGAATTCTCTAGAACCAAGCCACAAGACTAAGCCCAAATCAAAATGGTGCGCCAGGCAAAACTGCCTGGCCACCCCGTGTCGACAGGGCTGTCGACAGGGCAGTCGACACCCTAAGACCCCTGTCGACATGCCTGTCGACATGGGGGCCCTGGCGGGAATTTTCCCGCCTGACACCAATTAGCCCTAATCCTTGTTTTTAATTTGAAATTTAAATCTGTTTTTAGCATAGAAATTTCTGAAAACTTCAATGGGCCTTAACTGGGTCATACGGACTCCGATTTTCGAAAACTCGGACTCTATTTCGCGTATTTTTCCGAGACGAACGCAATGGCATAGCCCATTTCCCTTGATTCAGATTTTAGAATTAAATTCTGCCTCGATTTATGTTATAACAGGTTATTGAAAATACGAGTTGTTACATTCTCCCCTCCTTAAAGGATTTCGTCCCCGAAATCTTCAAGTTAGGAAGAACGTATCCTACCATCCAATCATCCATCTACTCAAAGCATCATCCACGAGCAATCATTGTCCTTAAAAGGTTCTAAATGTTGTATGAACATATGCAAAAGTGTGTGTGTATGTACTTATCTAATGCAAAAGTCAATGCAAAATGTGTTAGTGAAATGTATCCATATGTATGCAAATCCCTAACATAATGTATAATATCTACATGCGTGCTCAATCATACATCCATATGCAACATCCATGTGATTGCATACAAATTTCATCCAAGAATAAGCATAAACACTCATGCACATGCAATATGAGGAGTGTGTGAGCCGATCTAGTGCCTAATGTGTATCATGCATCCACGAGTAACCACTTGCAAACACTTGCAACCACTTGCAACCATCAAACATAACATGTTTCAAACACATGTTTCATCCAAAGGGTTTCTACCTAAGGTTCTCATGACAAGCTTAGCACGATAACTAGATAAACATGGATAGCAAAGAGAAAGATATACTAACAAAGGAAAGAGATTGAGAGTGTACCCTCAAAAAGGAATGGATAAAGCCCACGCATCTTCTCCTCGGTTTCCCAAGTTGCGTCTTCTTCGGCTTCACCCCATTGGACCTTTACCAGCCTAACCTCTCGATTCCTAAGCTTCTTGGTCTCCATCCCCAAGATACGAATCGGAGCTCTCCTCAAAGTTGCTTCTTTCTCTACTTCCACGTCTTCAAGAATGCTAGGTTCAACCACCTCAGCGGACTCATGTAGGCACTTTCGGAGATGCGAGACATGAAAGACATTATGCACTCCGGACAACTTCTCGGGCAATTGCACTTTATAAGCCATCTTCCCAATTCTCTCTATGATAGGGAAGGGTCCCACAAATCTCGGTGCCAACTTCCCAACAGCTCTAAATCGGACCACATTCCGCAAAGGAGAAACCTTTACGAAAACCATGTCCCCAACCTCAAATTCCAAATCGGATCTCCGCTTATCAGCATAGGATTTCTGTCGGTCTTGGGCCGCCTTCATCCGCCTTCTAATCAACTCGACCTTCTCGGATGTATCTCTAATCATGTCGGGTCCAAGTATAATCTTATCTGTAGTCTCCCACCAACATGTAGGCGACTTGCACGGCCTCCCATATAAAGCTTCAAATGGTGCCATTCCTATGCTCGCCTGATAACTGTTATTATATGCAAATTCAACAAGAGGAAGGTGGTCTTCCCAAGTACCACCGAAGTCCAGAATGCAAAGCCTCAACAAGTCCTCAAGTACCCTATTCACCCTTTCTGTTTGGCCGTCTGTTTGTGGGTGATAGGCCGTACTCAGGTTCAACCTTGTGCCCATAGCTTCCTGCAAACTGTTCCAGAACTGACTAGTAAAGATGGGGTCTCGGTCACTGACTATGCTGGAAGGGACTCCATGTAGTCGTACTATCTCACGAAGATATACTGATGCTAGTCCAGATGCGGTCCTTTTGCTCTTCACCGGAATGAAATGAGCACTCTTCGTAAGCCTATCTACAATGACCCATATACTCGTATTCCCCTTCCTTGACCTTGGAAGCCCATCAATAAAGTCCATAGAAATACTCTCCCACTTCCATAGCGGGACCTCTAGGGGATGCAATAGCCCACCGGGCTTCTTCGACTCGGCTTTTACTCTCTGACAAACAACACATCGGGAGACAAACTCTGCCACATCTTTCTTCATTCCAGGCCAGAAGAAGATGCGCTTCATATCATTATACATCTTATCACCGCCTGGATGTATAGTCAACTTGGAGTGATGTGCTTCATCAAGAACTTTCCTCACCAAATCTTCTACCATCGGAACACAAAGCCTTCCGTCTCTCCTTAGCCAACCCTTATCATCTATAGAATATCGAGCAAGGTGACTAGATGTCTCCCCTCGAATCAGCTTATCCATGATCTCAATTATCTGAGGGTCTTCCTTCTGCGAAGCCCCAACTTGATCCAGAAGGGTAGGCCTGAGCTCTAGAGATGCCAAAGAACCGGTCATCGACTCAACTGTCAAAGAAAAATCAAAGGTTGCCAAGAACTCTAAATTCTTCATCTCAACAAATAGAGGACTTAGTGTCAACCTTTTTCTACTCAACGCATCCGCTACAACATTCCCCTTGCCAGGGGTATAGGCTATATCAAAATCATAGGAAGCCAAGAATTCCATCCATCTCTGCTGCCTCAAGTTCAGATCCTTCTGCGAAAAGAGGTACTTCAAAGACTTATGATCAGTATACAGCTCAAATCTCTCTCCCAGAAGATAATGACGCCAAGCCTTGAGTGCATATACAATCGCTGCCAGCTCTAGATCATGAGTGGGATAATTCTTCTCATGCACCTTAAGTTGCCTCCCACCAAAACATATAACTCTTCCCTCTTGCATCAGAACGGCGCCCAATCCCGTGCCACAAGCATCAGTGTACACGGTAAATATCTTACCACCATCGGGTAAAGCTAGAACTGGTGCAGAGGTAAGGGCTCTCTTGAGTCTCTGAAAAGCAAGCTCACAATCCATATCCCAAGCAAAAACTAAGTTCTTCTTAGTCAACTTAGTAAGAGGAGCGGATATCTTCGCGAAGTCCTTGATGAACTTTCGGTAAAAACCCGCAAGACCTAGAAAGCTTCTCACCTCGGTTGCATTCCTTGGAGTCTTCCAATCCTGAACTGCAACCACCTTAGCGGGATCCACCGCTAAGCCTTGCTTGGATACGATATGCCCAAGGAATCTAACTTCCCTTCTCCAAAAGTGGCACTTGGAGAACTTGGCCTTTAACTGGTGTGCTCTGAGCGTATCCATCACCTCTACCAGATGCCTCGCGTGCTCTTCTTCATCCTTGGAGAAGACCAGAATATCATCCACAAAGACCACGACAAACTTATTCAAGAACTCCCGAAACACCCTACTCATCAGGTCCACGAAGTACGCGGGTGCATTCGTCAAACCGAACGGCATAACAAGCCATTCAAAGAATCCATCTGGAGTTCTGAATGCAGTCTTGTCTATACTATCTTCAGCCACTCTGAGCTGATGAAATCCGGTAGCAAGATCGAGCTGAGAGAAAACAGAAGCACCAACAAGCTGGTCAAAGAGATCATCGATCCTTGGTAACGGGTGTCTGTTCTTCTTGGTCAGCTTATTCAATTCTCTATAATCCACACAGAGTCGAAGAGAACCATCTGCCTTAGTGGCAAACACCACAGGCGCTCCCCATTCGGATATACTTCGTCTGATGAAGTTCTTTTCAAGCAACTCTTTTACTTGCTTGCTCAGCTCCCGTCTCTCACGCGGAGCCATATGCCGAACGGGCAAAGAAACAGGCTTAGCATTATCCACCAGATAAATGCGAAAATCAATCTCTCGTTTCGGGGGCAACCCCTTAACTTCTTCAAAAACATCTGGATAATCTCGGACCACCCTTACAGACTGAAGGGCTTCCTCTGACGAATCGAGAGATTCAAGATAGCACAACATGACGGGATTCTTCGGATTGCATGAAATCTCTAAGGTGTTGCCAAGGCGAGTCACAAGCCTCACAACCCTATGCTCACAATCAAGAATGGCTCCATATCGGGACAGCCAATCCATGCCCAGTATCAATCCGTATCCCCTGAAGCCAAGAACATATGCACTACACAAGAACTCTACACTGAGTATAGAGATCCTCAGATCCTCACATATCATAGATAGATGAGCAGAACCCCCAATGGGATTCGAAACACAAACGGGATCATCCACTAAGCTAGTACTAAGGTGCAAGCTATCAACAAGATCAGATGAAATAAAGCTATGTGATGCACCAGAATCAAACAAGGTACGAACTGGAAGATGGGAAACATAAACAAGGTTCTCAACAGAAACACTACCTCGGTCGGAAACTGGAGCGGTATTGAGAGCATGAACTTGCCCTCCTGAAGATCCAGCCTGTCCTTTCTTCTTCGGGCACTCCTTGCTGAAGTGTCCAGTCTCACCACAGGAAAAACATCCACCACTAAGCTTCCTTTTCTTCTTCCTACAATCCTTAGCAAAGTGTCCAGGCACACCACAATAATTGCACTTTCCCTTGCCTTTGTTGTTGTTCCCCTTCTTGTTCTTGCCCTGATTCCCCTGACTGCTTTGACCACCTTGATTGCCTTTGCCTTGAGAGTCAGTCTTCTTTGCTTGAGTATCACTCGTCTTGACCTCCTTCTTTCCATCTCCTTGAAGTAGAGCCATATTGACCAAACTCTCAAAAGTAGCTCCATGCGGAATATGTGACATCGCCAAGCCCTACAGCGGCTCATTCAGCCCTCTAGCAAATCGAAGAGCCTTCTTCTCAGGAGTGTTCACCATATCCAAACCAAAACGGGCCAGCTGATTAAACTTGTTCACGTACTCCTTAACAGACATATCACCTTTCTTTAATGCAATGAACTTCTCCATCTGTAAATTCGCCTCAGCAGAAGATAGAAACTTGGTCACAAATCTATCCCTCAAATCGGCCCAAGTCTCAACGGGCCTCGTCCCATTGGTGACCTCCCACCAATAGGCTGCTTCATCCTTCAAAAGCCATACTGTCAATAAGATCTTCCTCTCGTCATCAATCCCAAAGATAGCAAACAAGTCCTCAGTGTCTTTCAGCCAATTCCTAGCTTCAACAAAAGATTCCGTGCCTAGGAAATTCTTGCCTCCCATCGCCTTGAAGTCTTTACAAACCTTCGTGAACTCAACCTGAGGATGCTGAGGGGGAGGAGGAGGAAGAGGAGCCTCAGCAATAGGAGGGGGAGGAACATTAGCAACGGGAGGAGGAATATTAACTGCTGGAGGGACCACCGGAGGAGGGACATTAGCAACGGGAGGAGGAATATTAACATTAGGGGGAGGATTCTCAACTACAGGAGGAGGAGTGGGAGTAGGGTTTGCGGGGCCGGCTGCCGCCCTAGCCTCTAGAAGTCTCCTATACCAGAGTGGCACATTTACTCCATCGGGGATGGCAAGATCCTCAGCCATACTGAAACGAAGGATAAGATAAGATTAGGTCAAGGGAATGAAGGATAACGCTAATGGCTTTTTGGGGAATAGCCTCTTCTAACATACTAGACTTTTCTTTGGAAAATACTTTATACTTGTTTTGAAAATAGTTTTTCAAAAGTCTTTTAAAAACTTTTTGTTCTTTCTCGTAAACCATATGCTCTGATACCAAATTTGTAACACCCCACCTCCGCTAGGGTCACTCTTTCGGGGGCACTAGCTTCTGGGGGGCGTTAGAACTGGGTAAGCATGCATAATGATATATCAAGGCAGAACAGGAACATAAACATATATGTAAAACAGAGTAAATGAGAATAAAACAGCGGAATATCTCAAACCATCTCAAAACAAGTCTAGTACATCATAAAGTCATCTGCCAGAATAAATATGTCTAGTACAACATAAACAGAAATACTGAAATACATAGTGCTATCCCCAAAAATAAAAGTGATAAGCCATAGCGAGCTCAATATCCAGACATACATGAGCTATCCAGCGAACAAGCAAGCGATCCAAGCTAAGCACCACTGTTCCCTCCCTGAGAACCTGGGGGGGGAATGGAAGAAAAGAAGCGAAAGAAAACAGGTCAGTCAAAAAGACTGGTAAGCCCTACTACGATCAGTCTATAAACTAATAAAGCTAACATCATGATGGAAACTGAGATGAATATACTGGCAATAGATAAAGGTGTCATCACATAGAGAAGATTAGGCTTTGCACCATAGTGTACTAGCAAACTAACATAACAGGTAATGATCCCTCAGCCCAAACTTTTGCCCAATAGCATGAGGTGACCTTAATACAAGGTCCAGCCCAACGGTCTAGTCGATCGGCTCCCTATAAACCTAACACGTCAAGTGTTGGTGTCCATATGGCCCACATATGGTGTAGTCAGACTGTGCTGGGTCCACCTTTGGGTGTATCAAGCCCTCGGGTGTCAACCCCAGACACCTAAGCAATAATGCACAGTCTAAACCTACTGGTACCCGTGCCTCGAGTTTGTCCAACACCGAACTACGTGCACGTCCGTAGCCCGCCTGGACCCGCACCGCTGTACCACTCAGCCGTCGCTTTGGTCGCTTACATCAGTCCAGTAATCGTGCCCCGCCCTAGCCTAGCCTCTAGGGTTGTAAATGATACCAAACTGGGATTACTGCTGGAACAGACCACGTTGCTAGGGTTTTCTAAGAGGGTTAAGTGTGGTTTAACCCCTCACTAATCATGGATTAAATTAGTTAAGTGTAACCAACAGTTCACCACTTAACCCCATTTAATCCCTCGTATCCCCAAAATTGGTTAAGTATTAGTGGGCCATGACTTAACCCTAATTACGAGGCATTAATTTAGTTGTACCTTAACCTCTCACATTAGACTTTGTTGCGGTTACTAGTTAAGCCGGGCGGGTCCGGGTAGCTTTACACCACAACTTGGTCTAACCTCGGGTCCCAGGTACTCATGACCAACTTCTCACATTGGGTCCTATTGTTTGTAGCAACTAGTTAAGCCGGTCGGTTCCGGGTAGGTTTACGCTACAAACTCAACCCAACCTCGAGTTGGCCACACATGTTTTCTAAGTGTCATGTCCACTTTAATTTCAAACCATAATTACAAGTTTAACTTGGGTAGACCTAACTTAATAGGTAAATTCCCAAGGGGTAGACCTAACTTAATAGGTAAATTCCCAATCTTATATTTTCATGTATTTTAAGTTTTACCCAAAACCCCCCAACGTCATTCTATCGCTTACATATTCGTCATAACGCATAAAGGATAGAAAGAGGGAACTTGGCACAACATACATGATGAATCTTACATATCAAAATAAGCATGCATAACATGTTGGACTTGCATAACTTAGCATAGTGAACTTGCATAACTTGTTAAACTTGCAAATCATGGCATAGTGAACTTGCATAAGCATGCATAACTTGTTAAACTTGCAAATCATGGCATAGTGAACATGCATAACTTATCAAACATGTGTAACATGGCATAGTGAACTCGCATAAGCATGCATAACTCATTAAACATGCATAACATAGCATAGTGAACTCGCATAAGCATGCATAACTCATTAAACATGCATAACATAGCATAGTGAACTCGCATAAGCATGCATAACTCATTAAACATGCATAAATCCCAACTTTCATCACATATTAACTTTAGAGTTTCTAAAATGAAGGTAAGAGGGCTTACCAATATTATGAAGACACAAATCCACTAATAAAGATTGAAAAGCCCTTTATGCAAGCATATAAAAACCCAAAACAAAGCTCCAATTAACAAAAATCCCAAAACTCTAGCTTTAGCAATTAAAGCTTGCAACTTGATGATGTATGCAAGCTAATGATCATTCATACAACTTATAAATGCTTGTATGAACATCAAAATCTTCTTAGAATTGATTTTTGAAGAGGGTGGAGGCTAGGGTTCTTAGGTGGAGGCCATTTGAGAATTCAATTTGACATAGTTTGGTTGCTAGATTGAATAATGAGGCTTTAGGGTAGGATTAGGGGCTTATTTATAGAAGATTAGAGTGTTTTTAGCCCTAGGATTAACCCTAGGTTAGTTTAGGCCCGTCAGATTTAGGAATTCTCTAGAACCAAGCCACAAGACTAAGCCCAAATCAAAATGGTGCGCCAGGCAAAACTGCCTGGCCACCCCGTGTCGACAGGGCAGTCGACACCCTAAGACCCCTGTCGACATGCCTGTCGACATGGGGGCCCTGGCGGGAATTTTCCCGCCTGACACCAATTAGCCCTAATCCTTATTTTTAATTTGAAATTTAAATCTGTTTTTAGCATAGAAATTTCTGAAAACTTCAATGGGCCTTAACTAGGTCATACGGACTCCGATTTTCGAAAACTCGGACTCTATTTCGCGTATTTTTCCGAGACGAACGCAATGGCATAGCCCGTTTCCCTTGATTCAGATTTGAGAATTAAATTCTGCCTCGATTTATGTTATAACAGGTTATTGAAAATACGAGTTGTTACACTTTCTCTTCAAGCTGGATGTAAAAACTGGTCAAGCTGCGGTATTCCCTCCCTGTGGACCTGGGGGGGGAACGAAAGAAAAGAAGATGAAAGAAAAGTAGAGTCAGACATAAAGCCTGAGTAAGTCTAGGACTATTCAGTCTATGAATAAAGAATTGGGCATGATAAGTATAAACTGGAAATGGGAAAGCACTATAAGCTAAGTTAAGTTGACTAGGGTCGAATATACTATCGTACCCCATATTAATCTCTGCATCCATATAAACTAGTTCCCAACAGGCACCCCATAATCAGGGTGAAGTGATCCATTTCTAATGATCGGCTCCTACTCGCATAGTTACATGTGTCTTACGGCCCACGATGTTGTAGTTACCTATGCTGGTCCCACCATGGGGTGTATCAAGTCCTATGGTGGCGGCCCGACACAATTCTAGAATGCACAGGTATACTACTGGTGCCCAGTGCCTAATTTTTCTGCGCCGGAGTGTGTGCACGCCCGCACCCCGTTAGAACCTACACTGCTGCACCACCGCCGTCGATTTGACCTCTTACATTCAGCCCAGTAATCGTGCCCCACCCTGCCTAGTTCAGGGTATCCTGATACACCTTGTAGGGTTACTGCTGAAAAGGGTCCCCCGCTACTAGGTTTTCTATTCCTAGCCAACATGCTAAGTTGGTTAAGTGTTTTGTAAACCTAACCCCCAATCAGTCTGTATAGTTTAGCATGTTCAATTTGATTAAGTATTAATTCAATTTACTTAATCCTATCAATCCTGACTCAGCCTTAATTGTCTTATTAAAGCCTCGACCACTCACATTAGACAGGTATTGTTGTGGTTGTCTGTTGCCGGTTGGGTCCGGGCAGTCTTACGCCACAACTCAGTCTAACCTCGGGTCTTTATTGGGCTCCGTGTTTAACCACCCACATTGGATAGGTATTGTTGTGACTATTGGACAGCCGGGTGGTTCCGGGCAGGTTTACGTCACAACTCAATCCAACCTCGGGTTAAACACATCGTATTTTTCTAAGTTTACATATTTTGTCTCTTTTCTTTTTATATGTAAATATTTGCGGCCCATTATTCAAATTCATCTTTATTGGGTAAAATTAATTTATACCACTTAATTGTTTTCAAGGTCGTTGGCATGCGTCAAACATGCCAACACATATGTTTATACTTTTTAACCCAACGTCACTACCCTTGTTTTATACGTTCGCTATTATATAACATATGTTGGGCTTAACATTTAAGCCCAACTTAGCCACATGAAAAAGGGGAGGCTTAGAACATGGTGTTTATATCTTCTAAGTAACATAAAAGGAGGGAGTGTGAACGCATGAACTTGCAACATAACGATCTAATTAACATGAATTAGGCACTTGTGAACTTGCATTGTAATAGCATATAATCATGGCATAAACATACCTAAACATGAATCATGGTTTTTAATCTATTCATATAAACTTGCAATTGGAATGTAAATCTAACTTAATTATGTGTCACATATATTATCATATGATTTTGATAACAACATAGGCCTAGAACATGTTTTCAATTAGGCATAACACCAAACATAGTTTAGTCATGTTCATAGAGTCAACACAAGTTCACAAAGATGCTTACTTTTGTCTCTAATACAGAAGTATGGTTTTACACTTGAATCATGATGCCAATTCCAACATAAATTCAAATGAGTCATAATACCCAAATGGATCCAACTACACTGAAAGTGATTATAAAAAATACACATCATGTTGGCATAATAGTGAACCATATACTTGCATGAATCTCAAATAAACTACCACAAACATATAGTCATTAACTTTCAACATGAATCATATACTTGCAATTATCCAATAGGTGTTGTGATAAACTACCACAAACATATAGTTGTTAACTTTCAACATGAATCACATACTTGCAAATATCCAATAGGTCTAACATCGTTATACCACAACGTCCCAAATCGATTAGAATCATAGCAACATACAATTATGAATTATTATTAACACAAATTAAGTACAATTCCATTTCTCATTTTACACAAATCAAAACACAATTATTCATTCACATTGGAATAGCACTCTACTTACAACGTATGACGAATCTTCAATTCAGGTTTCTGAATTTTGAATTTGGAGATGCTATCCTTTGTTGTAGGCGTTGTTTTGATTTAGTTGTGGTTGCTTTAAGCTTTTGAAATGTCTCCTAATCGTCTCTCAATTTTGATGGCTACTCCTAGTCTTTCCTCAACAGCATGACGGTCTCATTCTCATTTTTATTTGTATGAATTAGGTGGAGTCTTAGGTCCTTTTTATAGAGTTTGTGAATTGATTAGGACCGTCGATGGAGCTTGAATTAATATTAGTCGTTCGTTTGAAGGAGAGACCAATCAGAAGCTGACACCTAGCCCTAGTGACAAGGCAAGGCTCAGAAATTCGGCAAAGCACAGACCAGGCCAGCTAGGAGGGCTGGGTTCGACCTGGCTCAGGGGCCAGGTCTACTTCCCAGTCGACCCCCAGGTCGACTTGGTAGTCGACCTGGGTGCCCCAGGTCGACTACCCAGTCGACCTAGGTGCCTTGGGCGGGAAAATTCCCGCCCAGCCTATTCTGGTCCGATTTTTTTGAAATTTGAATTTGTTCTGAGCTGTTCTGTCTGTTTGAATTTTAAACTGAATTCTGAAACTTCCGGAGGCCATATCTTCTTCATACGAGTCTGTTTTACGCAAACTCGGACTCTATCCCAACCAGAATTCCGAGACGAACGCAATGGCGTATCCCGTTTCCCTTAATTCTTTGATTTGAAATTAATTATACTTTAATTTGTGAATTTCACTGTTATAGAATACACGGGGTGTTACACTGCCATTCTTCTTCCTCCTCAAATCTCTTTAGAAAATTAAGATATTAGTTTAGGAAAAATTCTAAATCAAGATTTGGAGGAAAAGAATTGACGTTAATAAAAAGGTGTTCAGAATCAAATGCGAAGTGAGGTAATTTTCTAGATCTAGTCTATTCACTTTTCTTCCACTTTCTTCCCTTTTTCTTTTAGTATAAATTTTAAATCCATGGTTGTTAGCTTCTGAATCCAATTAGGGGAAAACCATGGAATGATAGATCTGGACCAGATCCAAGATTTGGAAAGCAAACGTGGTGAGTGGATTTAAGTTGTACCATTTTTGATAATGATATATTATTGTTTAACATTCCCCGTTATCGTACAGTGTGAATTTGTTAGAATAATTAAAAGTATTGAAATGTTATTATGACATATTGAAATATGATATGTTGAAATGTTTAAACATATGTTAAAAGTATTAAAGTGACCAATATGACATATTGGAATATTAATATGCTATTAATTTGTTGGAAAATTCATATGTTGAAATATAAACTTGTCAAAATATGTGTAGCGGTTACTGTTGTTTCAATTCAATGTTAATTTGTGACATTTACGTACCTAGACCTTTAACGGAAGAAATTGAGAACATTACATGTTAGTTTGTTTGATTTGAACAATTAAATGATTAAACGATTACATGTTAGGATAGAATTTAATGTATGTTAAGAAAGAACATGCGACATAAAAGGGGTTAGTATGATGACATGTAAAATATAGATTATAGAAAATTTTCAGTGAATAGGAAACTGTAACCGCGCTTAGACACGAAGTTAAATTACACTTGTGGTAGAAGTCTGCCCAGAACCACCAGGCATAGCCATCATCCACAAGTGGTAAATCTAATGTGAGGGGCCTAAGTGCATAAATAAAACATGTAGGGTGCTAAGACACGAGGTTAGGTCAACTTGTGGTAGAAGTCTACCTGGAACCGCCCGGCAAATCTAGCATCCACAAGTGTAGGCTTAATGTGAGAGGTCTTGTGCATAAATATATACATATATAAAAATATATGTAAATAGAAAGAATAATGTACAACGTTAATTGTAATTAATGGAAATAAATGGAATTAAGTGAAAGATACAACAATAAAAGAATTGGAATAAACGGGGAATGATAATGACCAAACATAAATAAATTACATTTATCGAGAATGTTATATAATAGGTAGGATTGTCTTAGGGACAAGTGGAAATTATAACTTAGGTTATAATAAAAGATAAACGGAATGGAATAACTTATGAAAAGAGATAAGTTGTACTTAATTGTAATTTAAGTTATTTATAAGGACAAGAATCTAAAATCTACGGATTAGGACAACATAAGTTATATTTATGGGAAGAGAAACTTATTAGTGGACCTTAATTAAGAGAACTAAGTTAATAAGTAAACAACGATAAGTTATAGTGACAATGTTAGATGGAATTATGATTAAATGGGAAAGAGTGAGGCAAACTTATGAAATCTAATAAGTTATATTTAATCATAAATAATGACTGACATGTTAAACAGAAAACATGTGAATTGAGATGTACTTAATTACATATTAAGTAGAACATGTTATTGTAATTTTGAAATCAAAAAGAATATAAAGGGATTGTGGATTACAGACCTTGGATCATAATCTAGAGAATAACATGTTGTGAGCTTATTAATGGGCTTAAATAGGTTAAGCTATAAGACCGAAATCAATAAGCAAGAGGAACCTGGTAACTTGAAAAAGAAGTCAATGTGAATGAGAATAACCAAGTTAAATGGGAACATGGTGAGTTAAAGCAAGCGTATAAAGAATGGTTAGACACAAGGTCTAATAACACATTAAAATTGAGGCACTCGAACCAGTCCGTACATTGAGGGTGAATAACCCTACGAGGTAGATCACTGTGGTGTCATAAGGCACGAGGGGAGCGCACGTTCATCTGATTATTCTGTCGGCTCCGAAGGACTGGAAGGGGAAGCATGTGGCTTTTTGAGATACGTAAGGTGCTCTTGGCAGTCCTCTATGCGGTGGCAAATGTTTAGGCTGTGCTCGTAGAGGTTGGGTCTGCGCGTTACTATCAGGTGGGCGGGCCTTGACTGCAAAAGTAGTTTTGCAATCTGAATGTTGTGACGTGGTGACACTAGGGTGATTCGGCGATCGCCTCAATGGGAGGCGAGGTCAGGACCAACAAAGATAGTAAATCGTCGGGTACCCATTATCGGCAGCTAGTGGGATGCGAAAAGACCAGAGCCAAACCCAATAGACCATTCACCTTTCACTATCGAGGTACAGTGGTTGAGGGGAGACGCCAACTTGATGTTTAGATTGTTTGTTAGGGTCAAGTCGCGTAGCTCTTATAGTCTTTACTAGTTGAGGAAGGGCCGAATTGGGGCCATAGCCACCATGAAAAAAAACAGACCCGAGGGATATTAATATTTTGAGGCCCTTAAAGGCGGACATGTACAGATATGGAAAAGCTCCCGACCGAGTTCCTTGTTTCTTGTATAGCCTTGCACGAAACTTGGTGCACATTATGTGCGGTTAAGGCATCGATTACGATTGACGATCCGTACGTGGGGAAGTCTAGGTACATGCATGTCTGCTCTAGGTGGTGTATCATAGACTTAAGGGCATTACTCTAGTACGGAATCTGATTCGATCGAAGGTGGCAGTCCGTACGCTTACGTAGCATAGTAATGGAAGATATATGCAGAACGTAACATTGTTATGTAGAGATATTTACATCACTCCGCATAGGATAAAGGACTGCATTCATTTCTGTGGCATTACGGTGGAGACCATGCGAGTGGGGTACCATAGGGTGTACCTCAATATTGAGGGGTAGCTACATATATACTGTATTAGGTTAATCCACTGGGAAGTAAATGGGTATGACGTGTGTGTAAGCCTTGAGTGCTGTTAACCCAAGTAACCTAATAAATAAGAAAATGTGATTGAACGGTATATGTAGGATTATCTAAAGTGTATAGTTTAAATCCAGTCACTAGAACTTGTGTTCCGACCCATTCCTCATAACATACTCAGAGGTAAGATTTGTGGCAGAGATATGATAGCTTTGGATACTGGTTAGGCAGCAATATTACTACGGTAAGACTATACTTGGATTATATTATACTTTATTCATTCCGCTGTGAGATATTTTCTAAGCTCTTATATATTTTATATCTCTGTCTTTTCTGCAGGACACCAGAGCAACCAACACGGGTTTCGATGGATTAGAACATTGAAAAAATTCGGTCTGTCGGAATTCGGGTTGTTACACTTGAGTTGCACATCAATCATTCTAAGTCCATTTCCATCCAAACTTCACTAGCAACCCTCGGAAACCATTACAACAAGGCCCCAAAAGTTTGCACCCTATCCGCCTCAATCCGATGGATCAGTGTTGGTCCATGATGGATTGGTACAGATCCATATACTTAGCGAAAATACGGTAAATGTTTGGCTTCGGTCCATCTATGTCTCGAGAGCATCCTACTAGTCCATTTTCCAAGCATTTCGACACTCCTATAGAAACCATTGCCGATCCATCCATGTCTCGAATAGTCAATCCTCATTCCATCTCAAAACAACTCCGAATGACTCGAAAATTTGGAAGCTGTCGCGATTTACAATCACGATGCATTTCCCCATGTTTCGTCACCATCCGTAAAGTAGTGATGGATCGGTACCAATCCATATAGACCGTTTTGGGTCCCCACACATAACTAGTTTTCGGCTCAAATTTTCTGAGCCCTCTCGTATCGTCTTCCAGCTCCTCCGCCAAGTTTCGACTGAATATGATCATCAGATCGTCTGATTTGCTCTGTTCTTCAATCCTAAGATCTACGCCAAGTGATTCTAACAAACAACCCAAACAACGCAATCAAAACAAAAATCAATTCATACAACACTGATCATACAAACATGAACATATCACAATTATGACATTAACATATCATAAACATGAGATCTAACATGATTTGGGTCTAAACATATGTAGAAACATAATTATTCTAACAATTATCCGGTTAACATGATCAAATTAGGTTTTCCTAAGATGTCTAAATCTGAGATTAACATATATGATCATATCTAGGATGAATTTAGCATGTAACATATGAATTTGATTCTAATTTACCCATGCAATCCTTATTTTCTGTGTGAGAGATATCTATCAATCAGCTAATCCTAAATTCAATGTAAACCCGATGAGATCAGATCTGGACAACACTGATATCCTTCGAATTTGATGCAATTTAATGTGATCTTATCTTCCTTGATAATGATCTATCTTCTAGATGCAATCCACGATGAATTTGTATGAAAAGAATGGAGAATTAGGATTTTAGGTTGAACCAGAGATTCACAGACACCTAACCTAAAGTTTAGAATGAAGAGAGTAACCTTGGTTCTCTCCCCAAGTTCCCCAATTTATATCTGCACGTCATTAGTCTAATGGGCCTGAATAATCGGCACAGTAGTTGTTAATCAGTCTGCCAAACAAAAGCTAAAACGTAAAACAGCGGTTCCTCCCAAACCACTGAACCAATCTCTTTACATGACCACTGTACGAAATCGTAAACCACCATTACAATCCTATGGGACCGATTTCAACACCTGATTCAATACATATCAAAAGTTATAGCCCAAACGGTAAAATCAGGTGCGAAATGGTCACAAGTCACCTTGATAAAAATCACGGACATGTCTTACATCCTCATGATCAACATAATAAAATCTAAGAATGATCTGACCACCAGGGAATAAAATATAATTATTTTGCGATAGTTCGAAACGTGAAATACGGGTCGTTACATTCTCCCCCCTCTTTAGGAATTTCGCCTCCGAAATTTCAAGCAAACACGAGTAAACAAAAGTATCTCGCATGCCTATCATCCACGAGTAGTCAATCTAGCATCCAACAATTCATGCAATCAAAATCATATCCTAGCATGCAGAACTTTTAATAGCATAAGACACAATTGTACAAGTAAGTTACGATGTATGGGACATACCACTCAAAGAGTTCTATATGAACTGACCTCATACTCTCATCCATTTCTGACGTGCAATTGTCGTCGTTCTCTCCCCATTGTACCTTGACTAACTTAACAATCTTCCTTCCAAGTTGTTTTGTGTCACTCACCATGACGCGAAGCGGCTTACGAGGTATAGAAACGTCAGGATCAACCTCAACATTCGAGTCATGCACAAACTTTCGTATAAATGATACACGAAACACATTCGCCATCTTCTCAGATAAATATAGTCTATAAGCGAGCTTCCCAATACGCTTGACATTCGAAAATGGCTCGACAAGCCTTAGTGCTAACTTTCCTTACCTTCCGAAATGAACAATATTCCTCATAGGTGAAAACGTAATAAACATTAAATCTCCAACTGAAAATTCCAAATCATTTCGTCGCTTATCGACATAAATTTTCTGACGATCCTGAGATGCTTTCATTCGTTGTCGAATGATCTCAATATTATCCATCGTTCCTCTTATCATATCGGGCCCGTGTACCAACTTCTTGCAAATTTCTAACCAATAGGAAGGAGAATTACATGATCTACCGTACAACGCCTCATACAGTGCCAGTCCAATACTCGACTGATAACTGTTATTATAAGCAAACTCGACAAGGTATAGATGGTCTTCCCATGATCCTCCAAAATCCAACATACAAGCCCATAGGAGATCTTCCAAAACCCGGTTAACCACTTCGGTTTGACCATCTGTCCGGGGATGACAAGGCGTATTCAGACATAGCTCAGTTCCCAACGTTTGTTGTAAACTCTTCCAAAATCCACTAGTGAATAACGGATCTCAATCGCTAACAATATTCTTCGGAATCCCATGGAATCGAACTATCCACTTAATATATAACTCAGCCAAATTCAATGTCGTCTTAGTCCAACTGACATGAATAAACCTTATGCTTTTGGTTAAGCTATTCATGATGATCCATTTACTATCATTTCTCATCATTGTCCCAGGTAATCCATCGATAAAATCCATTGACACCTGCTCCTACTTACACTTAGGAACTTCCAATGGTTGTAACGATCCTTTAAGCTTCTTCTACTCGGCTTTAACCAACTGGCATTTCATACACTTAGAGATAATTTTCCCGACATTCCATTTCATACCTCCCCAGTAGTAGACCCGCTTCATATCTCGATGCATCTTATTACCACCAGGATGAATAACCAATCTAGAGTGATGACATTCTCTCACAACCTCATCTCTCAATCCCTGTATATCAGGAACCACCAATCGTCCATTCTTATGAAGCCAACCATCTCGATCGTCTTCGAAATCCTTAATCTCCCTGGGTTTTACTCTCATTTCTAACTGTAACACCCCGTTTTTTACCAAAAAAGAGGACAAATTAAAGAATAATTAATTTAATATTCAGAATTAAGAGAAATATATTATGCCATTGCGTCCGTCTCGAAATTTTGGTCAACATAGACACTTGGTTTGCGTAAAACGGACACCGTATGAAGAAGTAATGAAGGTTTGAAGTTTGTATACGCACAAAAGAAATTTTTATATATATATAATTAAATCCAGAAAATCAAATTTCAGTTCAAAAATCGAATTTCCGTGGGGGGCAAATTTCCTACCCAGGGGTGTCGACCCCTTAAGGGAGGTGTCGACCCCTAGGTCGACCCCATAAGGGGGGTCGACCCCCCTACGCAGATCTGGACTGATTAGGGTTTTGGGTTCGGCTATAAATATGGCTTCATTTCTCCTATTTTTGCACACCTAAAATAATGGGGAACTAGATGTTGTCGCTGCCCGGACTGAATCAAACCTTTTTCTTCTTCTGCAATTGAGTTAATCAAGTGTAGAGTTATTCAGGTGTAGATCTGTGATTCAACATCTTCTATTCCCCTTCTGCTTTTCAAGATCCAAACACTGTGAGTCTAAGTTACTTTTAGATCTGAATAATTAGAAGTAAAACTTGATATGACATTAACTTGGATCTGTGCCTATGACCATTTGAATCAAATCAGATCTGCTATAACTTGTGTGTCTATGATGTTATGACATGATTATGACCTAGATCTAAACCTTCACCTATTTATCATGTCAGATCTGCCATTGTTTCACTGTTTAGATCACCTTATACTTGTCCCTATCATGTTTGTGGTTAAATTGGATCTGTTATTAGTTGGATATCTAAACCATTGTTTAGATATTATCATGCCTATTATGACATCCTTATTATGTTAGAATCAGTTCTATTATCATATGTTCGTCAGATCATTTCCTATGTGCCTATCTTGTCATTATGCCACTTAATGTTTATGCCATCATATGTCAATCTAGTTAGTATGATCATTTCTATCATCTTCCCTTCATTTTCCCTTTTTTATTTTATATAGCCTGGCTCCTTTCGAGCCTAGGCATGCCGCTGAAATATGCGAACGCTTTAAATGAGGAACGAGGGGAAAAACATTGAAATTGGGCATAACTAGTAATTGGGAATTTGGGCATAACCTGAAAAAATGTATGAATATGAATTTGGGTATATAGTTTACTATGAACATAACTTGGGGAAAGGGGCATGAAAACCTATAACGACATAGGTAAAATTGGCTAATAATGAAATGCCTAGGATTACAGTGATTAGAAATTGTAACTGCGCCCAGACACGAGGTTAGATTACACTTATGGTGGAAGTCTGCCCGGAACCGCCCGGCATATCTAATGACCACAAGTGGTGAATCTAATGTAAGGGGTCTGGGTACACAAATACGAGACATGCTAAGACATGAGGTTAAGCCCGACTTGTGGAAGAAGTCTGCCCGAAACGACCGGCATATCCAGTATCCACAAGTGGTAAGCTTAATGTGAGCGTTCTAGCACATTATAACCATAAATGGACATGGTAATGAATTGAAATACTTAACCTAGTTAAATCCATAGGGATTGTATGAACATGAATTTGAATAGGGGAAAAGTGAACTTGGTTGAAACAGTGGGAAGGTTAAGTATATCTGAGTAGGGTGGGTAATATTTATGTATAGGCCCACAAACTTAACCAGTTGAAGTTATGTAATTAAAGACACCGTTAGGTAAGTATAACCTATGGAAATCCTAGTGGGGATACAAGACAAAGGGGAGAGCTTGTATCATCTTATATGGGGGAACCGTTTCAGTCAGTAACCCATAGAACGGTATCAAACGAGTACTCTGCCCTAGTTCGGAGTCGGGACACGCTTACTGGGTGAATTGTAAGAGATCCAAACGTAGAGGATGGTGTGGGCGGCGCAAACCGACCGGGGCCATGTGCGTGCATGGTTCGGGCAGAGGGGGATAAGACGACCGTGACACCTGTAGATATGGTTGTGCACATCAACGAAGGGTTGCCACTTTAGGAAGTGATACTTCCTACTGTGGGGCCGGCATTGGGTATCTACAGAGTAGGGAGCCGATCGATTAGGGTAGTAGTAGGGTACATCTTGACTCTGGTAAATTTTAGGAGCTTGTTAGGTTGGGATGCATGTTGACTGTATAGGGTTAAAACCTCTCACCAGAAGTATGCCTAAGTCTACCATCTTATAGTTGTTGAGATCATCTCATTCTGGTTATACTAGTATAGGTTCAGAGTAATCATTAGAGAAGCGTATACACTCTATCATGTTTACCTCGTCATACCAGCCTTTTGTGATATTATCTTTCTTATCCACTTTATATTCCTTTCATGATACTTTTACTTATTTATTACTAAAAATAACTGGACTAGCTAGACTTTATGCCTGACCCTTTTTGTTTCCTCTTCTTTCTTCTGTTCCCCCCCTCCCCCCAGGTTCTTAGGGTGGGAATACTCAAGCTTGACCAGGATTCTGCTATCATCTGCTAGAGCTTCTTAAATGTATTGCTCAAGCTTCTATCTTTGCTACTATGGCTATGTTTTTATTTAGGGATTTTGCTTCTTTATTTGGTACTCTGATGTTTTAAGTGCAAGACAGAAGTTTTGACAATGTACTGGATTTATGTATTTTCAAACATATGATGTTTTGAACCATGATGCTTTATGATTAATAAAGTTTATTTTTATTCCGCTGCTATTTTATATCTGTCTTGTAATGTTTCTATTTCTATTTACCTATAACACTTCACGAAACTTAATGCATTCTCTTAATGAGTGACATTAACGGACGAGGGGTGTCACACTGACCTTCGTACAATTTACATAAGTTTATTGTCCCTTTTCTAGCTTTCGCCAATCCATTCAATGAGAGTCAATATAATGGATAAGCTTGCTAACATCTCGGGTTCTAACTCACAATGATGTCTAAAGTCAAATCTGGCTAAATAATCGAGATGCTTTCGTTCTGAAAACATGGCTCCCAAATTTGCATGACTTTTACTTAATGCGTCAACCACTACGTTACCTTTTCCTTAAGTATAACCTATTCCAAAATCATATGATGCCAAATACTCCAACCATCGCTACTGCCGAAGACTCAAATCCTTCTGGGAGAAAATATAGTTTAACGACTTATGATCCGTAAACAGTTCGAACCTTACTACCAACAAATAATGCCTCCAAATCATCAGAGAGAATACTATCACCGCCAACTCGAAATCGTGAGTCGGGTAATTTCTTTCATGCGGCTTCAGTTGTCGACTCGCATAAGCTACAACCCTATCTTTCTACATTAACATCGCTTGCAGTCCAGGGCCATATGCATCGGTGTATACCACCATCTCTCCATTCCCATACATAATAGTAAACATAGGAGCACTCGTCAATCTTTCTTTCAGAATCCCGAAGGCTTGCTCATACTTCATATTCCACGTGAAGACTTAATTCTTCTTCGACAATCCAGTTAGCCGTGCAGCTATCTTAGAGAAATCCTTGATAAATCGTCGATAATATCCGGCTAAACCTAAGAAACTCCTAACAACCATTGCACTCTTGGGTCGATCCCAATCCTGTATTGTTGTCACCTTAGCGAGATCCACCGCTATTACTTGTCCTGATACAACATGACCCAAGAATCTTACCTCTTCCTTCCAGAAGTGACACTTCGAAAACTTAGTTCTCAATTGATGTTTCCGTAAGATTTCAAAAATAATCCTCAACTGCAACTTATGTTCTTCGTCCTTCCTTGAATTAACCAATATACCATCAACGGACACAAGCACAAACTTATTCAACTGGTCCCTGGAAACTCAAATCATAAGATTCACAAAATATGTTAGCGCATTAGTCAATTCAAACGGCATCACTAGCAACTCATAAAATCTGGATGGTGTCCTAAAAGTAGTCTTCGGCACACTATTCCTAACCACTCTCAGTTGGAGAAATCCTATTGCCAAATCCATTTGGGAAAACACCTTGGCTTCATGAAGGTGATCAAACAAGTCTCTTATTCTTAGCAATGGATACTTGTTCTTCATGGTCACCTTATTCAGGTTACGATAATCCACACATAATTGCAACGATCCATCATCCTTGGTCGCAAATATAACTGGTGCACCCCATTCGGATACACATCTCCGAATGAATCCTTTACTCAAAAGATCGACCACTTGCACCTCTAACTCTCGTTGTTTCTTAGGCGCCATCCACCTAAGAGACATAACAATAGTTCTGGCTCCATCCACTAAATCAATTTGGAACTCAATCTCTCAGTGCGGCAACAATCCTCTAACCATGTCAAACACACCAGAAAACTCTCGAACAATTAGCACATATGACAACCCAACCCGTGGAATCACGAGCGAATATAAAAAGTTAACCAGAATTCTAACCTCTTATAGACAACGTATCACAATCGTTCACCCTTCCACATTCCCAATTGCCACCTCAAGCCTCTAGCAATCCCCTATAGTCGCATACTTCTTGAACAAACCCATACCCAAAATAATCCCCAACCCAGTGAAATTCAAAACAAAACAATCGCACACAAAAGAGCAACCATTACTCGATAAAACTAGACCACGACAAAGCATACAAAGACTAGACAACCCCCTACTGGATTAGCTACAACTAACGGTCTATCGACAATCTCAGATTCTAAACCTAACTTACAAACAAGCTCATTACAAATAAAATAATGTGATGCTCTAGTATCAAACAAAACTCGAACCAAAACGTCTCTAATAGAAAGCGTACCTTGCACAACAACACTTTTCCCCTTCTCCTCTGCAGTTGGACCTCTAGAGGAAGACGACACAACGTCCAAAGCATATGCTCTCACAACCTGCTTATCCTTGGTGGTTCTGGACAATTATTCTTCATATGCCCGGACTAGTCACAACTAAAGCACTTCTTTTCCACCTTAGCATTCTTATAATCCTTGGAAAGATGACCCTTACATTGGAAATTATAACAAGTAATCTCACCTTTCGGTTTCTTCTAGTCGTTCTTTCCTTGCTGTTGCTGTTTACGTTTACCATTCCACTTTTTCTTATTTCTGCCACCTCGCGTGGCTTCGACTCCTCCTTACCCTCAACAATAGCCTCCACTTTCTTCGGAAAAAAAGCTCTTTCCTCAAAGCTTTTTCGACCAATTTCTCGTAAGAATCATCAATATGGCCGATTAATTGTTTTTCAAGTCCCTCATCCAGTCCTAATATAAATTTCTCATTCTTTTGATACGGAGTCTAAATATATGAACGAGTATACTTAGATAAAGCTTCAAATTCTGCCACATACTCAAACACTGATCTACCTCCTTGCTTCAACTCAACTAACTTATTGAAAAATATTGAGTTTTGGACCGTAGAAATGAACTTCTCTTCAAAATTAGTTCTAAACTAATCGCAAGTGATCTGGTCCTTTGGAGTCTCCAACCTAACAAAGTTCCATCAATCGATCGCTCATCCTTGCAGCTACCTTGATGCAAACTTCCTCTTGGTTGCATCGTCAATTCCTAAATCTTCGAAAATACGAACACAAGTATTTAACCAATTCTGAATCTCAACAGCCCGTTCCATACCAACAAATGGCTTGCCGCCTAGGGAAGCGTAGTCCTTGCATAAATTAGTGAAATCAACAACCCTAGGTGCATGCATAGGAACACCGTGCTCTACTACCGCTCCTGGAGTGGGCATTCTCCTCATGATCGTTTCCATCATGGCCTCGAACATAGAAGGATAATCGGGAATAACTGCTGCAGCTCTCGACTGGTTACCTTCGCCTACCCCTCTAGACATAGGCTTACCCTAGTAGTGTGTCTTGAAGTATGTCTACTCATTCTATATCTGAAATGAAAATGATTAATTATCATTAGAGAAAGCTGCATTATTGTTCAAGTGCTTAAACCTATTGTACTATAAATATTGTAATATAGTAATCATCCAATAGAAAATACAAGTGCGTCTCTCATACGCTTTTATGCTTGCAAACTTCTGGTAAAATCGATTAACCAAAGCTCGAATACCAAATGTGACGACCGCCCCCATACCTCTTGCACCGAACTAAGAAAAATGTGCGTTTTATTACGTGTCAGGCCGATATGGGACGATCATCACGGAAAAATAACTCGAAATGGAACCTGTCATATAACTCACGGCGCGTGGATAATATATAATAATAATAATATATACAATAGGATATAGTAGTAAAGCATAACTGAATAGAAAATTAAATCTTCATAAAACCATAGAATCTGAAGTGTAATACATCTCAGTACATGAATCTATGAATACAATATGCCTTAATACATACCTCTGAGTACAATAACCGTCAATATACATTAGAATCTAGAAAGAAATATCTACATATTAGGTACTAATATTACGCCAGCCTCTTGTTCGTCACCAAATAACATCATCGGCACCAAACATGCTACCTACTACTCAGTCTGCTCATCAATAACAACATTAATGAACAACCCAAGGTAATAAGAGGGAAATATAAAACCTTGAGTTAGATAACAGTTTTAGTTAGTGATAAAATAAATAACAACAGTTACATAGGATAATATGAGTATTGGCGGATCAACCATCCGATCTTTCCAACAACCAAAATGTTAACATGTGAAAATCTTCCAACACATGCTATTATAGAATAGGAAAGGACAACCACCAATCCCGCTTCTCTTCGACAACCTATGGTGATAGCCTACCTAGAGAAAAATGGAGAAGAAAGCATGTAATCAACCATACTGCCTGTAACAACCCGCGTTTCGACGGATCAATTTTTTTTCAAAATCCCAATCCATCGAAACCCGAGTTGGTATGCTCTGGTATCCTGCAGAAAAGACAGAGACATGAAACATGTCAGAGTTCGGAAAACATCTCACAGCGAAAGGAATAAAATATAATGTAATTTAAAACATAGCTTTACCTTAATAATAATACTGCTAAACCAGTATCTAAAGCTATACAGTCTCTGTCATGAACCTAACCTGCGAATGTTATAAGGAGGGGGTCAGAACATAAGTTTTGTGTGAAAGAATTTAAAATACACTTCTTGGATAATCCTACACATACCGTTCAATTACATTTTCTTATTTATTAGGTTATCTGTGTTATTAGCACTCAAGGCTTACACAAACACACACGTCGCACCCATCTACTCTCTAGTAGATTAACCTAATATAATGTATATGTAGTTGCCCCCAAACTGAGGTACACCCCGTGGTACTTCCGTAACACCACATTAATATGTGCAGCCCCTCATCCTATGCCATAGTAACATACATATCCCGATATATATAACAACGGTACATCCACATAGAACCGCTATCGCTGTACTACGTAAGCGTACTGACTGCTATCTTCGAACTATTCGATCGAATTAGGTTCTATCGTCGAATAATGCCCTCTAGTCTTATGATACACCACCCAGAGTGAAATGAGTGTACCTAGACTTTCCCACGTACGTATCGTCAATCGTTCTCGATGTCTATTGCACATGTTCTGTATGTGTGCGCCCGAGTCCCGTGGCAGGGCTAATCAAGAAACACAGAACTCGATCGAGAGCTTTCAGATATCTGCCGATTGTAGATGCTAAGTCTGCTTTTACAATGGCTATGGTCCCACTAGACCCCTCCCTCAACTAATGAAAGGCACCCAAGAATATCAAGAATGAGAACTTAACCACGGCCCTCTATGCCCTTCAAACCTATTGGCTAACCTCACCCATAACTAGATAGCAAAGTATATGGTCTTTTGGACTGCGCCGTCTTTCCGCTTTACATACTGACTGAAGATGGTAGGTAGACGACGAGTTGCTATCACAGGGCACTAACTGGTCTCGTCGAATCACGCTGGTCCATCTTAGTCTTTTGATTGCCCCTTATTATTGCAATCAAGGCATACTCATTGGTTCACCCATGCAGACCTAACCTCTGTGAGCACAGGCGGATCATCTGCCACTCACAGAGGAATACCAAGGGTACCCTACGTCCCCGGAAGCCGTGTGCTTCTTAACCCAGTCCGTTGGAGCCTATAAGAATATCTAGATGGACATGTGCTCCTCTTTATGTCTTTTGACATCCCGATGATCTACCGCTTATGGTTATTCATCCTCTAACGTATGGACTGGTCCAAGCGCCTCATTCTTATGTGTTATTAGAACTATGTCTAATTGTTCAATTATGCGCTTGTTCTGCTTCATCGGGTTTCTTTATAACTTGGTTATCCTGTGTTGACTTTTTATTTCCAACTACCAAGTTTCCTCTGCTTATTAATCTTTCTTTATATCTTAGCTCATTAATAATCCTACAACATGTTATTCTCATAATCTATAATTATCCTCTCTTATGGTTATAATAACATGTTCCACTTAATTTATAATTAAGCACACCTCAATTCACAGATACATTGGTAAGAGAATAACACCCTAAGTATCAACCCCGAAGACCGAAATCAACATCAGATTGACACTCAGAGAATTACTCAACTCAACCAATCTCTTGTTATGTTATTCATATAATGTATGTTATCTTCATAATTAGATTTATTATTTCCTTTACAGATTATTTAATCTACAATTAAGTACAACTTTCCTTGCTACATAATTTATTTCATCTTCCCTTATCGTTCCTTATAACTTACCTTATTCCATAAGTTATAATCCCCACTTGTCCCTAGAACAAGCCTACCTATTATCGTTTCCATTTCTTAAGTTCATTCATAATAAGTTATTATCATTCCCAATCTTGGCATTAATTAAGATTAACTTAATCCTTCCCACTTCCTTAACAAGTTTACTTAACCCCAACCAAATTGAATTGGTTCTTACTACTACGTATTTAATTTGGTTAAGTATTCCAATCTTTTAATGAATTATCCATGTTACCCACTTAACCCTTTATTATTATCATGTCTTACCACATGTCTTATTTCGGTTAAGTGTTTATTATTTATGTTATACATGCTACCCATGCAACCAACTTAACCCTTTTTATTATTCCCATGTCTTTGCACATGTATTATCTTGGTTAAGTGTTCGTTAATTCATTATGTTCGTAATCGTGCAAGACCTCCCACATTAGATTATTATTTGCGGTTGCTGGATATGCTGGGCGGTTCCGGGCAGACTTCTACAGCAATCCAAATCTAACCTCGTGTCTTAGCACTATTATGCATCTAATTTCTACCTTTGACCTCTCACATTAGATTACCGTTTGCGGTTGCTGGATATGCCGGGCGGTTCCGGGCAGACTTCTACCACAAACCAATCTAACCTCGTGTCTTAGGCGTTTATTATTTCTTCTTTTATTCAAACCCAATTTCAAGTTCTGAATTATAACATATTTTCCAATTGCCCATAATTTCCAATTCGAGTCATGTTTATAATTCTAATCCAAGTTATGCCTATAATTCCATGTATACAATTTGTACCAAATTATGCCCAAATCAATCATATGATTATAAACCTATAATTTCATATACACAAAATGTACTAATTTAAGTCCAAATCATAATCCATTATTTTCCCAAACCTTTCCAATTGTTCATATATCATTGTAATAATGCTTCAAATCCCAATCATCAACTTTTGCTCCAAATTACAGTCGTATATTCTCAATTAAATGATATCCCCATATTTCCCTTTTTTTCATTGTCATACCCAAATAAACCTTTTTCCCTTTTATTCTCAATATCGTTCAATCGTATAAATCCAAAATAGACATAGGCTCGAAGATAGCCTAGCTATAAAAATAAAAAGGGAAGAATAAAAGGATGAAACCCAACATAGACATAAAATAACTGATCATAATTAAGCATATGATAACAATATTAGGCATAGGTGAACTTTATCAGATTATATCTTTCAATAGATTTATTATGTGTATAAACGGGAAATGGCGGACGATAGATCCATTATTATACAAAAAAATTATTTTAAATCCACTCACTGTGTATGCCTTCCTAATTCTAATTTTTGCATCCATGGTCTTTCTCTTCTTTTTCGTGCAGCGTAGTTCTAGGCATCTTTTCCTTTATTTTGAGAGGAATTATAGATTTATCTTTTTATTTTAAGAAGAGATTTGAAAAGAGAGAGAGAGAGAGAGAGAGAAAAGAAGAAAAGAAGCCATGGCAAACCTTCAGCGTAGCCGCCAAGTTGTGAATTTTAGGGTTGGGTATAAGGGTTTATTTATAGGGAGGTTAGAGCAACTAGGGCCTAAGGATGTAATTAAAAGCTCATCTGAATAGCCATGTCATCCAACCAATAGAAAATGTCTACGTTGCAGCGTCCACCAATCAAAACAAGCCACCTCATCCTAAAAGAACTCTCTAGAATAGGTCAACATAGCTCGGGGTGCGGTGCACCCTTAGACCTTGCGCCTGGGGTTTGATTTTTGAACGTTTGAATTTATTTATCTTTTATATTCACATGTAATCTTCTTATGCGTATACAATTTTTATAATGATCATTTTACGCGTATATATATATATATATATATATATGCACAATTTTTGTTTTGTTTTCAAAATTCAAACGGTGTTGCACCGTTATTTGATTCTTGCTATATTTCATTTACTGCAGCCTTATATTGAATTCTATCTCTTGTATACATGTATTTCTATATATATATATATATATATATACATATATATATATATATATGTGTGTGTGTGTGTGTGTATGTATATATTTCTCTTTTCTTTTTCTTCTTTTCTATTTGAAATTTGATTCATTTATCAAATTTCAAATGTTCCTTCTTTTGTTTGTCTCTTTGTTCGCGTGCAACTTCAAATATGAATTATGTTCATACGCATACATCCCTTATACGTATACTAATCTTTTATATGTGAACAACTATCTACTCTATTTGGAAATTATCTTCCTTAATCAATTAATTAATGATTCTCTCTTTTTGAAATGTCTTATCCCTTTTTACACTTAACCGTTTTTTAACCGTTTTCACACCAAGCCACTTTTTAGCCACTCCCTTAAAACAAAAATATATGGCACTGGCGGGGATTAAACTCACAACCTCTTGTGTACTAGTCTCATGTACTAACCAAATGAGCTACTAAGTCTTTTGTTAACAAGCCTTAGGACAATGCTACATATTATTCATTTCTCATTGCTCTTTTTCATGTTTTGTTGCATTTCTTAATTTAAAGATATCTTTTTTTATTTTAAATCGGTTTTCTACAAACTATAGGTCTAAATTGACCAAAAAATCGCCATCAACGCAATAACACTAATTTCGTGATCAAATTCTGGAGTCTCTTCAAATTCTCCTTTTTATTTCTTTTTAAATGTTCGCATGCATTTCTTCGCATTTCACTGCATTTCTTCTTATTTCATATATGGCATGTAATTTCTTTATTAATCTTTTTCTTTATTTCACTGCATAAATTTTTTACATGCAATTGTATTAATATTATTTAATTTTTCCTTTTAAATATATTTATGCTAATAATATATATATATGCATATTTTTAATTACATTAAAAATGCGGGATGTTACATTCTCCCACCCTTAAGGAATTTCGTCCCCGAAATTTGGTAAGGATAAAATCAAAATAATCTCTCGCATATTATATCATTCATGTAACGACCCGTATTCTACACATCATAGGATTGTGGAATATTTATTTCTTTCCCATATGAAGTCGTATGGTCATGTAACTTTGGGAAACATCCACTAGAGCCATTTCCCATGTTCATGATTTTTGTCGATTTTTAAATGACCATTTTGCCGTTAGTTGGTACTGTTTTGGCCATAACTTTTGATTGGAAAGGAATTTTGACCTGAAACCACTTCCATTGGATTCGTTTGATGGTTTACCTTTCTGTAGAGTGGTCATAATAGCCAAACGGACTTACCGTTTGGGAGATATGGCTGAAATAAGGTTTGGAGGGTGAAAAAAACTGCTTAACCGGGCCAAATCGAGTGATTAGTGAGTAGGCCCATAACCCATTTCGGGATTAGGGTTATGGGAGGGCTGAAATGAGATAGAGAATCATTCCATTTCAGTTTTCTAGACTCCACTTATCACCAAGGAACCCTAAAAATGGCCTCTAACCTCTAAATCACCTCCAAATCATCTTTTGGTCAAGGATTAAGCTTAGCAACATCTAATCAAGGGAGATCTACACCAAAGCAACATAGGAGCTACTGTTTGACATTGAGATTCACATCAAATCAGAGAACTATTTCAGATCTCAAGTTTATTTGTGGCTAAGGTGAGTGATTTGCATAGTTTTGCACTAATTATGGCTAATTAGGGGTGATTAGTGTTAATTAGTGAATTTAAGCATGATAAAATTCGGGAAAATGTTCATAAAGTCTTAAATGATGTTTTAGACCTCTGATATGAATTTGGGTTAATTTGGTTAAGTTTTGATAATCCTATCATTAGTTTCACCTAAACATGCTTAGGGGGAAATACGGGGTTTTGGGTATGTTTGATCCATTTTAACCTATCATGTTGTTGTTTTGATGTTTGTGGTTGATTATGCATGTTGCTATGACTGTATGAAATGCTTTGTGATTGATTTCAATAGTTAGAATGGTCGAAAACGTCGTCGAATGGCGTAAACACTTGCTGTAACAGTTTAAGAAAACAATGCAGGGTTCGGATCGGATCGGATATGGGGCTCGGATCGGATATGTTGAACTGAGCAAGGAATTCGATCGGATCGGAACCCAACACTTGGGAAAAAGTGGCAAAAAGGAAGGCCACGCTAGCTGAACTGGGATCGGATCGGATCGAGGAGGACGGATCGGATTGAGGAGGACGAATCGGATCGAGGAGGACGAATCGTATCGAGGAGGACGGATCGGAGTGAAGGCATGAGGATGAATCGGATTGAGGACACGGATCGCAATGGAGGCACGAGCTGGAGGGGAGATGACACCCGACCCGACCCGAGTTAAAGCACCTGAACCGAACCGATGGAGGACAACCGACCCGAACCGCACCAAGAGAAGACCCGACCCGAACCGATGGCTTGAAGAGGACCCGATCCGACCAGTATTGACCAATAACCCAAGATGCAAAGGTAGTCCAATATGGGAAGTTAGAGCTCAGGATCCAGTTGGGAACCAATGAGTTCACTTCATGGTTGGGCTTTGCTGCAGGACGTGTGCTAAGGAGTTGTCGACGTTCATAACTTCGATTCACCAGCAAAAATGAAGGATGGCTACTTATCAGTGCAGTAGGGTCATTATGACCTGAGGGGCAAGGTGATGGTAGCAAGACAACGTTATCAGTGCAGTAGGGTCATTATGACCTGAGGGGTAAGGTGATGCGTAGTAAGACTATGAGCCAGCGCCGATAGGGTGAATAACTCCATGGGGGCAAGTGGACATAGTAAGGATTGGTAAGGATATGAGCCAGCGCAGATGGGGTGAATAACTCCATGGGGCAAGTGGACATAGCGAGGAATTAGTGGCTACGTTATCAGTGCAGTGAAGCCATTTATGACTTCATGGGGCAAAGTGATCGTAGCAAGGTATGTTGGGTGATCGAAGTGGTGAATATCGTATACTTTACGCACTGAGTGAGAGATGTGAGAATGGATGCTATGTTTGATTGTTTGCCATCCCTATGACTTGCACACCTCCCCCACCTCCGTATCTTTACACTGTTTGATATGGTACCTTAGAGTGTTGTACAGTATGTAGTGCTAACTCTTTGGTTGCAGGTCCAGGTTCAGGTATGTTTTAGTCTACCTGTTATTGTTCACTTTCGATGCTTATCGCTCATTCCAGGCTTTATGTCTGACCCAGAGTTTTATGTCTCCTCTTATTACTCTGGGTGCTCACACGAGCAGACTAGAGACAGGTTAGCTGGTGATGCGCGAGTAGCTGATTCGGAGGCGGGCAGGAGGCTTCCACGTATGATATATATATACATTCTCCCTGTGTCGTTGGTGGTCGCTACTTGGGCATTAGTAGTGTACCTCATTTATCTTTCTTTTGCTTTGAGACAGTTTGAAAGTTGTAATAAGCTGTATTTTGGATTTCCGCTGCTATGATGTTTAGTTCTGATTTTCAGCTTATGCACTGTCTCTCCTATTTTATGTCAAGTATGTTATTATTATATTTTGTTCTATGCGCTGTGAGACATTCTACAGTTTCTTTGTATGTTCATTTCCTTCTTCCCTTTCCTTCTGACGACCCGTTCCGTGCTAACTGGACATGTGTACAGCGCACCTTTGGAGTAAATGTCGGTTGGTGCGGGGCGGGCCGTCACACTTGGTATCAGAGCTCTAGGTTGCGTAGTTAACCTAGGGAAAGACACTAGGGAGAGTTAGTATGTATATGAGAGCGCGTATTTGTGATTACTTTGGTTTTCAAAAGCTATGTATGTATATACTATTAGTAGTATAAGAATGAAGTCGCACTGCACTAGCACCACTATGGGGTCGTTAATCGTTTCCCTTTTTCAGATTGACGATGAGCCGAGACACGAGGGGTGCTGGTAGAGGGACCAACCAAGGGAATGCCGCTGACATGAGGACGATGTTTACTAACCTCATGAGAGACATGCTTAGAGAAGTCCAAGGGGCAGTTCCCAATCCCGGAGTTGGTGTTGGCCCAGTAGTGCAGGCGCCTAGGGTCGATTTCGCCAAGTTGTGCAAGGATTATACTAATCTTGGTGGAAAGCCGGTCCACGGAACGGAGTCGGCCACAGATGTTCAAGATTGGATGGATAGTTGTGATCGTATCTTTGATGACTTGGGTCTTGAGGATGCGATGAAGAGAAGGCTAGCGTCTCGTCAGCTGCAAGGGCGGGCAATGAATTGGTGGAATGCCGTTAGAACAGCTACTCCAGAAGATCAGGTTACTTGGGATCAGTTCAAGGCTCGCTTTAGCGAGAAGTTCATTCCAACTGCCCAGAAGTCAGTGTTGTTTAAGAGGTTCTTAGAACTCAAGCAGAGCGGAAGGGCAGTTTCTGATTATATTGCTGAATTCGACACTTTGTCGAAGTATAGACTATCTCTCATCGATACTCCTGAAAAGAAGAATGAGAAGTTCATTACTGGTTTAGATGGATACTTGGGGGAAAGGCTTATTAACCACATCGATGAGACTTTTGAATCGATCGTGGGGAAAGCTTTGAGATCAGAGAGTCTTTACCCTAAGTCAAAGACCGAGGCTGCATCTGCAGAAGGGCCAAAGCCACAAGCAAGCGGTGGAGGCAAGAATAGCTCTCAGAATAAGAGGAAGCAGGACCAATCTAAGGGTGGCCAGAAAAAGAGCAAGAAGGATGTTGAGTGCTTCAGCTATGGAAAAAAGGGCCATTATGCTAAAGATTGTCGGGCCAAGCCGGCGGATAAGAAGTGCTTCAACTGTGGTCAAGTGGGACATTGTAAGGATAAGTGTCCGCAACCTCTTAAGGAGAAGTAGATTGTGAAAGCATATGCTCTTGATGTTGTTTCTTCTTCGTCGAATGCCCCCAACTGCGGCGGAGAAAGGAAAGAATGTTGTTATTCAAAGTATGCTTTCTATTTATGATGTACCAGTTCGAGGTTTGTTTGATACTGGGGCTTCCCGTTCCTTCATATCTAGTGACCTGGTAGATAGGTTGGGACTGGAACCCGAGATAGTCGATAGACCATTGGTTGTGACGAACCCGATTGGTGGTTCGACTAGCCTTGGTATGATTTGCAGGAATTTGGTCTTATCGATTCATGGATGTATGTTTTTATGTGATTGCTTTGTTTTGGGCTTTACTGGGTATGGCATTATATTGGGAGTCGATTGGCTCCAAAGATACGGGGTGGTGGTAGATTGTGAGGGCTTTTTGGTGACAGTGAGGGCGGATGATGGGCGGAGGGTAGTGTTTGGTAGTCTACCTAGTGATGGGGTTATGGCTAGTTTTGTAAATTCCCTCGACATCCTGCATGATGAGTTGTCATATGTGCCCGTGGTTGGCCAGTATCCGGACGTCTTCGAGGAGGTGACGGGGCTTCCACCACACCGAGAGATTGAGTTCCGTATTGATTTAGTGAAAGATGCCAGACCTATAGTGTTGCCACTTCGTCGTATGGCACCAAGGGAGCAGCGAGAGCTCGGGGTGCAAGTCAGCAATCTTTTGAAGAAGGGATTTATTAGAAGGAGTGTCTCCGAGTGGGGAGCACCAGTTGTGTTTGCCACTAAGGCAGATGGTTCCCTTCGTTTGTGTGTGGACTATCGCGAGTTGAATAAGGTGATGAGGAAGAATAAGTATCCTCTACCGCGGATAGATGATTTGTTTGATCAACTGGAAGGAGCAAGAGTGTTCTCCCAGTTGGACCTCGCGACAGGATTTCACCAGCTTCGAGTAGCAGATGAGAGTGTTCCAAAAACGGCATTTAGGACGCCGTCTGGATTTTATGAGTGGTTGGTCATGTCATTTGGGCTGACCAATGCACCAGCCTATTTTGTGGATCCTATGAATCGAGTATTCAGAGATCAGTTGAATAAGTTTGTTCTTGTGTTCGTGGATGATATCCTTGTTTACTCAAGGACAGAGGAGGAACACAAGGGACACTTGAGGATAGCGATGGAGGTGTTGAGGAAACACCAATTGAAAGCGAAATTCTCTAAGTGTCATTTTTGGAGAAGGGAAGTAAGATTCTTGGGTCATGTTGTTTCAGAGAGTGGTATTGTCGTGGACCGTGCAAAGGTGGCTATGGTACAGGATTGGCCTACGCCCAAGAATGCGACAGACGTAAGAAGTTTCTTGGGATTAGCTGGATATTATCGTAAGTTTATCCAGGACTTCTCCAAGATAGCAGCACCGTTGACTCAATTGACTAAGAAGAATCAGTCCTTCGTCTGGGACGGAGTGTGTGAGGATGCCTTCAAGAGTCTAAAGGAGAAGTTGACGCGTGCGCCAGTGTTAGTCATTCCTAAAGGGAATGAAGAGATGACGGTATACACGGATGCTTGTGGTACCGGACTGGGTGCTGTATTGATGCAAGGAGGTAGGGTTGTAGCTTATGCTAGTCGACAGCTAAAGCCGCATGAGAAGAAGTATCCTACCCATGATTTGGAACTAGCAGCGATTGTGTTTGCGCTGAAGATGTGGAGACACTATCTCTTGGGAGAAAGATTTGAGTTGTTTACCGATCATAAATCGATAAAGTATCTCTTCTCTCAGAAAGATCTGAATCTCCGTCAGCAGAGATGGTTAGAGTTCTTGGCTTCGTATGATTTTGATATCGCATACACACCTGGGAAGGGTAATGCAGTAGCCGATGCCTTGAGTAGGAGACATGCCAGCTTAGGGGCAATGTTTCTTGAGTGGAAGCAACTGGAGTATATCGCGGGGTTTGATTTCAGACCAAAGTGCGAATTGGATCCAGTTATGCTAGCTAGTTTGGCGATCAGACCCACTTTGATAGAACGGATTGGTTCTAGCCAGAGGGACGATCCTAATCTATTAGAAATCATCTCCAAGTTAGAGATGAACATCGAGGTGAGGAGATGAATGTATATGGGCTTGATCGAGATGGTTGGCTTCGAAAGAATGGAAGACTAGTTGTGCCCAACGTGAATGGATTGAGAGTGAAGTGCTTAGAGAATGTCATCACTCAAAACTGACTATACATCCCGGTGGTAATAAGATGTATCGAGGCAAGAGACAGACTTGCTACTGGGAGGGGATGAAAAGAGACGTTGGGAAGATTATATCCAAATGCATGAATTGCCAGCTAGTTAAAGCCGAGCAAAAGAAGCCTAGTGGTTTGTTGCAACCATTAGAAATTCCCGAATGGAAATGGGAGCAAGTCTCGATGGATTTCATCGATGGCCTACCAAGGACTAGATCGGGATATGATTGCATTTGGGTAATTGTGGATCGATTGACTAAGAGCGCAAGATTTATACCAGTCAAATCGACCAGGACGGCAGCCAAGTTGGCAGAATTGTATATGAAGTGGGTAGTGAGATTTCATGGAGTGCCCAAAAGCATTGTGAGTGACCGAGACCCGTTGTTCACTAGTGGGTTTTGGAAAAGCTTATAAGAGGCTCTAGGGTCAGGATTACATCTCAGTACCGCATATCATCCTCAGACCGATGGTCAGACGGAGAGGGTGAATCGTATATTGGAAGATCTCTTGAGAGCGTGTATATTGGATTTTGGTGGATCATGGGATGACCATTTGCATCTAGTAGAGTTTGCATATAATAATAGCTACCAATCCAGTATCGGTATGGCTCCATATGAAGCTTTGTACGGAAGACCGTGCAACTCACCATCATGTTGGATAGAGACTGGCGAGAAGTTTGTGCTTGGACCAGATGTGGTGAGAGAAACTTCTGATAAGATTAAGATCATTCAACAACGAATGAAAGCTGCCCAAGATAGGCAGAAGAGTTATGCTGATAAGAGGAGAAGAGACTTGAAATTCTCCGTTGGTGACTTGGTATTTGTCAAGATCTCTCCGTTGAAGAGCGTGATTCGATTTGGCAGGAGAGGCAAGTTGGCACCAAGATTTGTTGGCCCATTCCCTGTTCTTGAATTAGTCGGGAATTTGGCATATAGAGTTGGCTTACCAGAGAAAATGGCGGGAGTTCACAATGTATTTCATGTTTCCCAACTAAGGAAGTTCGTCCACGACTCAGATATGACTATTTCACCTGATCAGTTAGAGGACTTCGAAGTAGAACCCGAGGCGGTTGGGAACCGCAAGCCAATTCGTATCGTGGGGCACGATACGAAGCAACTTCGAAGGAAGGCGGTGAAGCTAGTCAAGGTTCAGTGGGGCGAGGACGAGAATGATTGTACTTGGGAGACAGAGGAGGGCATTAGGAAGGCATATCCAGAACTCTTTGCATGTTAAGATTTACTTTGCAATTTAGTTATTCTGCATGCTAGGATAGACTTATTTTACTTGTTTTGCATGTTTGATGCTTGTTTTATGGTTGATAGGCATGCGGGAACCTTTGTTTGTGTTTGGATTAGGGAATTTCGGGGGCGAAATTTCTTAAGGGGGGGAGAGTGTAACGACCCGTATTCTACACATCATAGGATTGTAGAATATTTATTTTTTTCCCATATGAAGTCGTATGGTCATGTAACTTTGGGAAACATCCATTAGAGCCATTTCCCATGTTCATGATTTTTGTCGATTTTTAAATGACCATTTTGCCGTTAGTTGGTACTGTTTTGGCCATAACTTTTGATTGGAAAGGAATTTTGACCTGAAAACACTTCCATTGGATTCGTTTGATGGTTTACCTTTCTGTAGAGTGGTCATAATAGCCAAACGGACTTACCGTTTGGGAGATATGGCTGAAATAAGGTTTGGAGGGTGAAAAAAAACTGCTTAACCGGGCCAAATCGAGTGATTAGTGAGTAGGCCCATAACCCATTTCGGGATTAGGGTTATGGGAGGGCTGAAATGAGATGGAGAATCATTCCATTTTAGTTTTCTAGCCTCCACTTATCACCAAGGAACCCTAAAAATGGCCTCTAACCTCTAAATCACCTCCAAATCATCTTTTGGTCAAGGATTAAGCTTAGCAACATCTAATCAAGGGAGATCTACACCAAAGCAACATAGGAGCTACTGTTTGACATTGAGATTCACATCAAATCAGAGAACTATTTCAGATCTCAAGTTTATTTGTGGCTAAGGTGAGTGATTTGCATAGTTTTGCACTAATTATGGCTAATTAGGGGTGATTAGTGTTAATTAGTGAATTTAAGCATGATAAAATTCGGGAAAAATGTTCATAAATTCTTAAATGATGTTTTAGACCTCTGATATGAATTTGGGTTAATTTGGTTAAGTTTTGCTAATCCTATCATTAGTTTCACCTAAACATGCTTAGGGGGAAATATGGGGTTTTGGGTATGTTTGATCCATTTTAACATATCATGTTGATGTTTTGATGTTTGTGGTTGATTATGCATGTTGCTGTGACTGTATGAAATGCTTTGTGATTGATTTCAATAGTTAGAATGGTCGAAAACGTCATCGAATGGCGTAAACACTTGCTGGAACAGTTTCAGAAAACAGTGCAGGGTTCGGATTGGATCGGATATGGGGCTCGGATCGGATATGTTGAACTGAGCAAGGAATTCGATCGGATTGGAACCCAACACTTGGGAAAAAGTGGCAAAAAGGAAGGCCACGCTAGCTGAACTGGGATCGGATCGGATCGAGGAGGACGGATCAGATCGAGGAGGACGGATCAGATCGAGGAGGACGAATCGGATCGAGGAGGACGGATCGGATCGAGGAGGACGGATCGGAGTGAAGGCATGAGGATGAATCGGATCGAGGACACGGATCGGAATGGAGGCACGAGCTGGAGGGGAGATGACACCCGACACGACCCGAGGTAAAGCACCCGAACCGAACCGATGGAGGACAACCGACCCGAACCGCACCAAGAGAAGACCCGACCCGAATCAATGAAGGATACCCGACCCGAACCGATGGCTTGAAGAGGACCCGATCCGACCAGTATTGACCAATAACCCGAGATGCAAAGTTAGTCCAATATGGGAAGTTAGAGCTCCGGATCCAGTTGGGAACCAGTTCACTTCATGGTTGGGCTTTGCTGCGGGACGTGTGCTAAGGGGTTGTCGACGTTCATAACTTCGATTCACCACCAAAAATGAAGGATGGCTACTTATCAGTGCAGTAGGGTCATTATGACCTAAGGGGCAAGGTGATGGTAGCAAGACTACGTTATCAGTGCAGTAGGGTCATTATGACCTGAGGGGCAAGGTGATGCGTAGTAAGACTATGAGCCAGCGCAGATGGGGTGAATAACTCCATGGGGCAAGTGGACATAGTAAGGATTGGTAAGGCTATTAGCCAGCGCAGATGGGGTGAATAACTCCATGGGGCAAGTGGATATAGCGAGGAATTAGTGGCTACGTTATCAGTGCAGTGAAGCCATTTATGACTTCATGGGGCAAAGTGATCGTAGCAAGGTATGTTGGGTGATCGAAGTGGTGAATATCGTATACTTTACGCACTGAGTGAGAGATGTGAGGATGGATGCTATGTTTGATTGTTTGCCATCCCTATGACATGCACACCTCCCCCACCTCCGTATCTTTACACTGTTTGATATGGTACCTTAGAGTGTTGTACAGTATGTAGTGCTAACTCTTTGGTTGTAGGTCCAGGTTCAGGTATGTTTTAGTTTACCTGTTATTGTTCACTTTCGATGCTTATCGCTCATACTAGGCTTTATGTCTGACCCAGAGTTTTATGTCTCCTCTTATTACTCTGGGTGCTCACACGAGCAGACTAGAGACAGGTTAGCTGGTGATGCGCGAGTAGCTGATTCGGAGGCGGGCAGGAGGCTTCCACGTATGATATATATATACATTCTCCCTGTGTCGTTGGTGGTCGCTACTTGGGCATTAGTAGTGTACCTCATTTATCTTTCTTTTGCTTTGAGACAGTTTGAAAGTTGTAATAAGCTGTATTTTGGATTTCCGCTGCTATGATGTTTAGTTCTGATTTTCAGCTTATGCACTGTCTCTCCTGTTTTATGTCAAGTATGTTATTATTATATTTTGTTCTATGCGCTGTGAGACATTCTACAGGTTCTTTGTATGTTCATTTCCTTCTTCCCTTTCCTTCTGACGACCCATTCCGTGCTAACTGGACAAGTGTACAGCGCACCTTTGGAGTAAATGTCGGTTGGTGCGGGGCGGGCCGTCGCAATCCATCATGTGTACATCCAATTTTTGCAGACATTGTGCACATGTACAAAGTGAATTACATCATAACAATGCATGTATTCCAAATTTGGTACCACCTATATGTATGCAAACATTCAAAAACTCTTTCAAAACATGATGCTCACGTCCTAAATATATTTGCAGTTCTATAGGAATGCCATATTTTTGAAAAACCAAAATATTTTTCACCCAAATTTTCCCACACTCTTACAGAGTAAGAGCATAGTTCATCCAAATGTTACATCCAAAATCCTATCGACCATTGTTATATTCGAAATTTAGAAAAATCTAATTTTCCAAATTCGATTTCTTATGTTACAAAGAGGTATTAAACGGAAAAATTTACATTTTCCGTTTTTCTTTTATGTACCTTTTCTAATTGCACTTGGATTTTTACATAACTACTCTATAAAAACTTCCTATTTTCCTATCCATGCACAACTACATAAGAAAACTTTCTTTTTCTTTTTCAACTTATCTTGGAAAGATTTATAAATTTTTCATCTTTTCTTAGAATTTTCATTTTCTTTTCCCGTTATGTTTGTTGCTTTTCTGTTTTTTTTTTTTTTTCTAGTTAGGCTATTTTTCTTTCTTAGCTTATTTTACTTAATCCAATTATTTAACATTATTTTCAAATAAGCCTTTCCATCATCCTACACAGCTACTACTAAGGTCCAAGAATCAATGACTATTTCACTAATGAAAAGTCCAACCACAAACTCTCAACGCTCCCTTGCCCTTCTCTATCTAGAAGTCACTACTAGTACTTGCTGTGTATTACTAGCCTATACTTTTTTTTCAAGAAACACTCTAGTCTTTACAATGTTTATGCATTCTACGGGAATTCTTCACTATTCCAAGATAATCTTTGCTATTTACTTCATAGCTCCAAATCTTCCCCATTCTCTCTAGACACTAATCCTTACCTACTCCATTCTTTTTTTAACACGGTTTGGCTTTCCTTTTTTTTCATTACATTTTTCTTCAAAAATTAAAATGCTAAGACTTTACTTTCTTCGCTAAAACTTTTGCCAAACCATAAAAACATGTCGTAACAAAAATGCAAAACCTTTTTTTTCAAACATCAAAAACTGGAGTAGTCATGGACAACTATTTCATAATCGGGTTTCCAAATTACCTAGGCTTTCCTAGACACATCCACGAAATCATTTCTCCCGACTATATATATTCCTAATCCATTTTCCACACTTTTTTTTAACCTTTACCAATCTATAAGGTTTCCCTACTAAACCCACTAATCTGAAATATTAACATTTCAGTCTCTCTATTAAATGGGATACATCTTTCTTTAATATCAATCATTTTGTACACTTTCTACTCAACATACCTAAGGGTCTCAAATTTCCTTATTCGTTCCTCTAGTGTACAAAAACCGATATCCCAACTCTTTCCATATTTTACTCTTTCTATTTAGTGGGCTCCTTTATGGATCTAGGTTTTTATATAGATATATATACACACACACACTTATATTTTTGAAAATACAAATACATTCACTCATTATCTATATAGGAATCCTAAATCTAATCTCTGATACCAAGTGTAACAACCTTTGTTTCGATGGACCGAATTTTTTTCAAAATTCCAATCCATCGAAACCCGAGTTGGTTTGCTCTGGTATCCTGCAGAAAAGACAGAGACATGAAACATGTCAGAGTTCGGAAAACATCTCACAGCGGAAGGAATAAAATATAATATAATTTAAAACATAGCTTTACCTTAATAATAATACTGCTAAACCAGTGTCCAAAGCTATACAGTCTCTGTCATGAACCTAACCTGCGAATGTTATAAGGAGGAGGTCAGAACATAAGTTCTGTGTGAATGAATTTAAACTACACTTCTTGGATAATCCTACACATACCGTTCATGAAACGACCCGAACTTCCGTACCCTTTGAGTCGACTAATCATATCACACGTCCAACCCAAATTGCACAGAAATACGAATAATTTTTAGAAAGAAGTTAGAGGATGAGAAATAGAAAGAAAGAAAAATTAGAATAGAAGAAAAAACGAAGATCACAAACTCACAGCGGAACGAATAAAATATATTAGATAACATAAACCTTGAAACACAAACCAGTAACTTTATATACATACCATCATCAGAGCACAACAGCTATCTCGGGAACAGTTATAAACACCTATTTCCAGATACAACATAGTACACAGCGGAAAATATGATAGTCTATAGCTAATTGGTAAAGCCTCCTGCTTCGAGCTCCTCCAAGTGAATCTGAAAAATCCCGACTACTTGACTGCCTGTACAAATTTGGGCACCCAAAAGTTTAGGGAAAACAACAAAATAAACTCTGGGTCAGTCATGGGACAGGTGTGAGTAAACTTCAACCATTGGTTTAACTTTCAAAAGAAATGGTAATCGTAAGACCGATCCACACATAAACACGGATGGTTTTTACCTTACGATAACCAAAAATATTTTTGATATCAAATCTAGTGATATTATAATAATGTCTACATCAAATAAATAGAATCTAGTGGAACGCTTGCATCTCACGCTCCATTTATAATATAAAATTAAAAAAAACCGCAAGGCGCTTATTGGAGATTGGATTTCCAACATGACAAGGTATGGGACCACCTGCCGATAGTGTATCTCTAGAGGCGAATACACTGGGTTCAACAAGAACATCTTGCAACCCGGCCCACACATGACCGACCACTCATTTCGCTTGAGTGTATCGAATGTATATCGCCAACGGTTGGGATCAACAACCGTTTCCCGAAAGGGACAGCATCGATAGATTAAAGAACAAATGGAATTTCTCTAGATAGGTGATTATACATCCTAATGGGTGCGACCCACTTAGCCATGCTGCCTGCCCGATTTTTGTCAATTCCCAGGATGTGAGGCTTGAGGTTTGAATTATCTTCCAGAACATATGGCCATCATTCACTTTGAATGCCACCTCGTCATACCCGCCAAATCACAAATTGATTTCCCCAAAAATACCACGGGTATAAAGTTAAGAGAAACGAATTCCTCCGCTACCAAACATAAGTACGCTTGAAGAGATCAACTTACGCGATCCGTTAGATATACTCTGTCAGACATTCATCCATTCACGTTGCCCTGGGATTGGACAAACCGAGAGCACTATCCCGTAAACAGGATAGCCTTTGCATAACTCCGTCTTCAATTTATTTCATCATATTTGGTCGCAATGCTAATGCCCATACAGAGTGGTTTCCAGATAATGAATCTGATCCCGGTCTCTTCGTATTGACGATGGGAAAATGGTCAAAAACTTCGATAGTCGGTGATTTAACTATCAAAGAAAAATAAGTGTGCAACCAACGATCTTATTTCCAGGTAGGAATTTGATCGATCAACTATCAATCAACATTTGGCCCCTTTAAATCAATTCCTTATTATATCATTATTTACAATTCCCATTTTCCATCTTTCGAATTCTTTTGAAACTCGATTTCCCCTCTCGATTCTTTGAAAAACTTTTTCAATATATTATAATTCCTTTACCCGAGAAATATATCTTATTCCAGTTAGAAAACATTTCTAAATATTCACGAATCCTTATTTTCTATATTCAGAAAATATACATTATTAATATTGGAGAATATTTTCGAATTCCCTTTCTTAATTCCTCGTTGACCAATTCATTTCATTTTAACAACAGCGTTACAAGCGCTGTTTCCAAATATTTGATTTATAAAACATTACTTTTAACAACAGCATTACAATCGCTGTCTAGAATTATAGAACACTTATTATAACAATAGCATTAAGATTGCTGTTAAAACAGTTATTATAACGGCAACGTTAAAAAATTCTATTTAGATTTACCAAAACATTTATTATAACGGCAGCGTTTAAAATTGCTATTTAAATATTTTTGGTTTATCAAAATGCAACTTGTATTTATTTATTTAAATAAATAAGTAAATAAATAAAGAATTATTAAATTTGATTCAAATGGAAAGTAAACTAATTACTTCCCTAAATTCAAGATAATCCAATTTCTATAAATAACTCTCTTTCGAATAATCTATATTCAATTTATATACTGAACTTTACCATTTGAGGTAGATTCAAATTCCAAATTCACATTTGAATTCATTGTTCCCAAATCACTACCAAATTCCTTTATAACCCCTCCAGTCCACGAAACGCATCACACTCTATTTTATAAACTAAACTCATCGTTTCCCCTTTTAAAACAATTACCCATTTCCTTTTCATTTAATTTCAAATATGGATTTCATACTTCCAATCTAAATTCCTTTATAGATATTTCATTCGCAAAATATATCCTTTAAACCATTATTTACCTAAATTGTGAATATATTTCTTTTATATATAATCAAATCACTTTGATTTTCATACTAAAAATAATATTTTAAACCCAACTTCTATTTAATGTCTATTCAGAATAATTCATATAAGTCTCATTTCCTTTTATTTAATCATTTAAAATCTCTTTCAACATTTCCTTAATAATTTCTAAGTTTACATCTCATTTCAAATATTGGCTTCAAAACCCATTTCCACTTCGCTATATAAATTCAATGTATCCAATGATAAATAATTCAATTCATATATATTCTCATTCATAAACAAATTCTTGATTCATTCATTCGAACAGGTTTTCTATTTTCAACTCTATTCAAAATTTAAATTTCTATTTTTGAAAATAAAATTCCTTTTTAACACACTAATTTCCTTTTCTATATTTGAAAATATTTTATGGTATTTAAATACCAAAATTCTATATCAGGGTAGCTCAACCACAACAAAGTCAATCACCAACTATATATATCACACCACACATCAAAATCAAGGAAAAATAGTAATATAAATATTGAGGAACCCAGTTGGGTCCCTCCAACCTGGTTCCCTGCATCCATAGATGTTAATCAACGTTAATTAATAACAGAAATAATTATCGATCAACTATATAACCATATCAACCATTCAACCAATTTTATCAACCATTCATTCAAACAACCATCATACAGTATAAAATTACTAGAAATAAATTAAAACTCGTTTATATAAAAATATAACGAGGAAGAGTTAGTGAGTTTACTCGCCTTGGTTCGCAGTTGATTACTCTGCTTGTGTTTGGTTTAAAATCAAACAGGCGTTTGATTTTCTCTTGAAATTCCAATAACTCTGTTGCCGGTGAAATTAATTCAATGACCTAGATCTCGTCGTTTCGGTTCTAAGGGATTCGGTCGCCTTCAATTCTGATCACGTATGGAATATTAACATTACTAGTTGATATACCATTGAACTAATGTAATTAATTAATTTCTTAATTACTGTCTAAACTAGTTACCCTGATTGGAAATTCCGCTGCTAAATCATTCTTCTTCCCAATAACTTCTGAACCAGTACGCTTCTGTAGCTTCAAAATATTTGCATATCTTCTCTTCGGTCCTTTCTATCTCGTTCACTTCTTCACGAAATTTGACCAAAGAACAACCATTCTTGTAATGACCCGTATTCTACACATCATAGGATTGTAGAATATTTATTTCTTTCCCATGTGAAGTCCTATGGTCATATAACTTTGGGATACATCTATTAGAGTTATTTCCCATGTTCTTGATTTTTGTCGATTTTTAAATGACCATTTTGCCCCTAGTTGGTACTGTTTTGGCCATAACTTTTGATTGGAAAGGAATTTTGACCTGAAACCACTTCCATTTGATTCGTTTGATGGTTTCTCTTTCCGTAGAGTGGTCATAATAGCCAAACGGACTTACCGTTTGGGAGATATGGCTGAAACAAGATTTGGAGGGTGAAAAACTGCTTATCCGGGCCAAATCGGGTGATTAGTGAGTAGGCCCATAACCCATTTCGGGATTAGGGTTATGGGAGGGCTGAAATGAGATGGAGAATCATTCCATTTCAGTTTTCTAGCCTCCACTTATCACCAAGGAACCCTAAAAATGGCCTCCAACCTCTAAATCACCTCCAAATCATCTTTTGGTTAAGGATTTGGCTTAGCAACCCCTAATCAAGAAGGATCTTCACCAAATCAACAAAGGAGCTGCTGTTTGGTATTGAAATTCGCATCAAATCAGAGAATCATTTCAGATCTTAGTTTATTTTGTGGCTAAGGTGAGTGATTTGCTTAGTTTTGCACTAATTATGGCTAATTAGAATGATTAGTGTTAATTAGCGAATTTAAACATGATAAAATTCTGGAAAAATGTTTATAAAATTCGGAATGATGTTTTAGACCTCTGATATGAATTTGGGTTAATTTGATTAAGTTTTGATAATCCTATCATTAGTTTCACCTAAGTTTGCTTAAGGGGAAATATGGGATTTTAGGTATGTTTGATCCATTTTAACCTATCATATTGATGTTCCGATGCTTGTGGTTGATTATGTATGTTGCTATGACTGTATGGTATGCTTTGTGATTGATTTCAATAGTTAGAATGGCCGAAAACGCCGTCAAATGGCGTAAACTGCTCGCTGGAAGAGCTGCAGGAAGTTGCAGGCAGGATCGGATCGGACCCCCTTTATCCGACCCGAACCGATCGTGGGCATGTGCCACGATCCGATCCGAAGACAGCGATCCGCACTCGCGCTTCGCACCCCGATCCGAACCAGATGATCACGATCCGATATGAGGGGTTGTTATGCGATCCGCCTCGTCCTTCCACGAATCGACCAGCCTCACGAACTGATGGGAAGTCACGACCCGATCCATGTAGCACGATCCGACCCGTTGGAACGCGATCCGCAGGGAGTGCACGATCCGACTAGAAGGGGGAGACCCGATCCGATGGAGACTGGATTCACGAGACCATGGAGGAGGGCGATCCGATCACCTGGAGGACCACGACCCGATCCGATGCAAGAGGCGCGACCCGATCCGAATGCCTAAGGCCGATCCGATCCGATGAAGAATGTGAAGGCTGATCCGATCCGATTCGATGGTAATGACCAATAACCCGAGATGCAAAGGTAGTCCAAATGGAAGTTAGAGCTCAGGATCCCGGAACCAGTTGGGAACCAATGAATTCACTTCATAGTTGGACTTTGCTGCGGGACGTGTGCTAAAGAGTTGTCGACGTTCATAACTTCGATTCACCACTAAGAATGGATGATGGCTACTTATCAGTGCAGCAGGGTCATTACGACCTGAGGGGCAAAGTGATGGTAGCAAGACTACGTTATCAGTGCAGTAGGGTCATTATGACCTGAGGGGCAAGGTGATGCGTAGTAAGACTATGAGCCAGCGCAGATGGGGTGAATAACTCCATGGGGCAAGTGGACATAGTAGGGATTAGTAAGACTATGAGCCAGCGCAGATGGGGTGAATAACTCCATGGGGCAAGTGGACATAGTAAGGATTAGTAAGGCTATGAGCCAGCGCAGATGGGGTGAATAACTCCATGGGGCAAGTGGACATAGCGAGGAATTAGTGGCTACGTTATCAGTGCAGTGAAGCCATTTATGACTTCATGGGGCAAAGTGATCGTAGCAAGGAATGTTGGGTGATCGAAGTGGTGAATATCGTATGCTTTACGCACTGAGTGAGAGATGTGAGGATGGATGTTATGCTTGATTGTTTGCTATCATTATGACATGCACACCTCCCCCACCTACGTATCTTTATATTGATTGATATGATACCTTAGAGTGTTGTACAGTATGTAGGGCTAACTCTTTGGTTGCAGGTCCAGGTTCAGGTATGTTTTAGTCTACCTGTTATTGTTCACTTTAGATGCTTATCGCTCATACCAGGCTTTATGTCTGACCCAGAGTTTTATGTCTCCTCTTATTACTCTGGGTGCTCACACGAGCAGACTAGAGACAGGTTAGCTGGTGATGTGCGAGTAGCTGATCCGGAGGCGGGCAGGAGGCTTCCAAGTATTATACATATATAAACATTCTCCCTGTGTCGTTGGTGGTCGCTACTTGGGCATTAGTAGTGTACCTCCTTCATCTTGTTTTGCTTTGAGACAGTTTGAATGTTGTAATAAGCTGTATTCTGAATTTCCGCTGCTATGATGTTTAGTTCTGATTTTCAGCTTATGCACTGTCTCTCCTGTTTTATGTCAAGTATGTTATTATTATATTTTGTTCGATGCGCTGTGAGACATTCTACAGGTTCTTTGTATGCTCATTTCCTTCTGGCGACCCGTTCCGTGCTAACTGGACATGTGTACAGCGCACTTTTGGGGTAAATGTCGGTTGGTGCGGGGCGGGCCGTCACACTTGGTATCAGAGCTCTAGGTTGCGGAGTTAACCTAGGGAAAGACACCAGGGAGAGATAGTACGTATATGAGAGCGCGTATTTGTGATTACTTTGGTTTTCAAAAGCTATGTATATATACTATTAGTAGTATAAGAATGAAGTTGCACTGCACTAGTACCACTATGGGGTCGTTAATCGTTTCCCTTTTACAGATTGACGATGAGCCGACATGTTAGAGGTACCGGTAGAGGGGCCAATAATGGGAATGCCGCTGACATGAGGGCGATGTTTACCAACCTCATGAGAGACATGCTCAGAGAAGTGCAAGGGGCAGTTCCCAATCCCGGAGCTGGTGTTGGCCCAGTAGTGCAGGCGCCTAGGGTCGATTTCGCCAAGTTGTGCAAGGATTACACTAATCTTGGTGGAAAGCCGTTCCACGGAACGGAGTCGGCCACAGATGTTCAGGACTGGATGAATAGCTGTGACCGTATCTTTGATGACTTGGGTCTTGAGGATGCGATGAAGAGAAGGCTAGCGTCTCGTCAGTTGCAAGGGCGAGCGATGAATTGGTGGAATGCCATTAGAACAGCTACTCCAGAAGATCAGGTTATTTGGGTTCAGTTCAAGGCTCGCTTTAGCGAGAAGTTCATTCAAGCTGCCCAGAAGTCAGTGTTGTTCAAGAGGTTCTTGGAACTTAAGCAGAATGGAAGGGCAGTTTCTGATTATATTGCTGAGTTCGACACTTTGTCGAAGTATTGACTGTCTCTCATTGATACCCCTGAAAAGAAGAATGAGAAGTTCATCACTGGTTTGGATGGGTACTTGGGGGAAAGGCTTATCAACCACATCGATGAGACTTTTGAATCGATCGTGGGAAAAGCTTTGAGGTCAGAGAGTCTTTACCCTAAGTCAAAGACCGAGGCTGCATCTGCAAAAGGGCCAAAGCCGCAAGCAGGCGGTGGAGGCAAGAATAGCTCTCAGAATAAGAGGAAGCAGGACCAATCTAAAGGTGGCCAGAAAAAGAGCAAGAAGGATGTTGAGTGCTTCAGCTGTGGAAAGAAGGGCCATTATGCTAAAGAATGTCGGGCCAAGCCAGCGGAAAGTAAGTGCTACAACTGTGGTCAGGAGGGACATCAGAAGGATAAGTGCCCGCAACCTCTTAAGGAGAAGCAGATTGTGAAAGCATATGCTCTTGATGCTATTCCTTCTTCGTCGAATGCCCCAACTACGGCGGAGAAAGGGAAGAATGTTGTTATTCAAGGTATGCTTTCTATTTATGATGTACCAGTTCGAGTTTTGTTTGATACTGGGGCTTCCCGTTCCTTCATATCTAGTGACCTGGTAGATAGGTTGGGACTGGAACCCGAGATAGTCGATAGACCATTGGTTGTGACGAACCCGATTGGTGGTTCGACTAGCCTTAGTATGATTTGCAGGAATTTGGTCTTATCGAGTCATGGATGTATGTTTGTATGTGATTGCTTTGTTTTGGGATTTACTGGGTATGGCATTATATTGGGGGTCGATTGGCTCCAAAGATACGGGGTGGTGGTAGACTGTGAGGGCTTTTTGGTGACAGTGAGGGCGGATGATGGGCGGAGGGTAGTGTTTGGTAGTCTACCTAGTGATGGGGTTATGGCTAGTTTTGTAAATTCCCTCGACATCCCGCAGGATGAGTTGTCAGATGTGCCCGTGGTTGGCCAGTATCCGGACGTCTTCGAGGAGGTGACCGGGCTTCCACCACAACGAGAGATTGAGTTCCGTATTGATTTAGTGAAAGATGCCAGACCTATAGTGATGCCACTTCGTCGTATGGCACCAAGGTAGCAGCGAGAGCTCGGGGTGCAAGTCAGCAATCTTTTGAAGAAGGGATTTATTAGAAGGAGTGTCTCCGAGTGGGGAGCACCAGTTGTATTTGCCACTAAGGCAGATGGTTCCCTTCGTTTGTGTGTGGACTATCGCGAGTTGAATAAGGTGACGAGGAAGAATAAGTATCCTCTACCGCGTATAGATGATTTGTTTGATCAGCTGGAAGGAGCAAGAGTGTTCTCCCAGTTGGACCTCGCGACAGGATTTCATCAGCTTCGAGTAGCGGATGAGAGTGTTCCGAAAACGGCATTTAGGACGCCGTCTGGATTTTATGAGTGGCTGGTCATGCCGTTTGGGTTGACCAATGCACCAGCCTATTTTGTGGATCTTATGAATCGAGTATTCAGAGATCAGTTGAATAAGTTTGTTCTTGTGTTCGTGGATGATATCCTTGGTTATTCAAGGACAGAGGAGGAACACAAGGGGCACTTGAGGATAGTGATGGAGGTGTTGAGGAAACACCAATTGAAAGCAAAATTTTCTAAGTGTCATTTTTGGAGAAGGGAAGTAAGATTCTTGGGTCATGTTGTTTCAGAGTGTGGTATTGCCGTGGACCCTGCGAAGGTGGCTACGGTACAAGATTGGCCTACGCCCAAGAATGCTACAGATGTAAGAAGTTTCTTGGGATTAGCCAGATATTATCGTAAGTTTATCCAGGACTTCTCCAAGATTGCAGCACCGTTGACTCAGTTGACTAAGAAGAATCAGTCCTTCGTCTGGGACGGAGTGTGTGAGGATGCCTTCAAAAGTCTAAAGGAGAGGTTGACGCGTGCGCCAGTGTTAGTCATTCCTAAGGGGAATGAAGAGATGACGGTATACACGGATGTTTGTGGTACCGGACTGGGTGCAGTATTGATGCAAGGAGGTAGGGTTGTAGCTTATGCTAGTCGACAGCTAAAGCCGCATGAGAAGAAGTATCCTACCCATGATTTGGAATTGGCAGCGATTGTATTTGCGCTGAAGATGTGGAGACACTATCTCTTGGGAGAAAGATTTGAGTTGTTTACCGATCATAAATCGTTAAAGTATCTCTTCTCTCAGAAAGATCTAAATCTCCGTCAGCAGAGATGGTTAGAGTTCTTGGCTTCGTATGATTTTGATATCGCATACACACCTGGGAAGGGTAATGCGGTAGCCGATGCCTTGAGTAGGAGACATGCCAGCTTAGGGGCAATGTTTCTTGAATGGAAGCAACTGGAGTATATCGCGGGGTTTGATTTCAGACCAAAGTGCGAATTGGATCCAGTTATGCTAGCTAGTTTGATGATCAGACCCACTTTGATAGAGCGGATTGGTTCTAGCCAGAGGGACGATCCTAATCTATTGGAAATCATCTCCAAGTTAGAAATGGGAGTTGATGAGGAGATGAGTGTGTATGGGCTTGATCGAGATGGATGGCTTCGGAAGGATGGAAGACTAGTTGTGCCCAACGTAAATGGTTTGAGAGATGAAGTGCCTAGAGAATGTCATCACTCAAAGCTGACTATACATCCCGGTGGTAATAAGATGTATCGAGACATGAGACAGACTTACTACTGGGAAGGGATGAAAAGAGACGTTGGGAAGTTTATATCCAAATGCATGAATTGTCAGCTAGTTAAAGCCGAGCAAAAGAAGCCTAGTAGGTTGTTGCAACCATTAGAAATTCCCGAATGGAAATGGGAGCAAGTCTCGATGGATTTCATCGATGGTTTACCAAGGACTAGATCGGGATATGATAGCATTTGGGTAACTGTGGATCGATTGACTAAGAGCGCAAGATTTATACCCGTCAAATCGACCAGAACGGCAGCCAAGTTGGCAGAATTGTATATGAAGTGGATAGTGAGATTTCATGAAGTACCCAAAAGCATTGTGAGTGACCGAGACCCGTTGTTCACTAGTGGGTTTTGGAAGAGCTTACAAGAGGCTCTAGGGTAAAGATTACATCTCAGTACCGCATATCATCCTCAGACCGACGGTCAGACGGAGAGGGTGAATCGTATATTGGAAGATCTCTTGAGAGCTTGTATATTGGATTTTGGTGGATCATGGGATGACCATTTACATCTAGTAGAGTTTGCATATAATAATAGCTACCAATCCAGTATCGGTATGGCTCCATATGAAGCTTTGTACGGAAGACCGTGCAACTCACCATCATGTTGGATAGAGACTGGCGAGAAGTTTGTGCTTGGACCAGATGTGGTGAGAGAAACGTCGGACAAGATTAAGATCATTCAGCAACGAATGAAAGCTGCCCAAGATAGGCAGAAGAGTTATGCTGATAAGAGGAGAAGAGACTTGAAATTCTCTATTGGTGACTTGGTGTTTGTCAAGATCTCTCCGTTGAAGAGCGTGATTCGATTTGGCAGGAGAGGCAAGTTAGCACCAAGATTTGTTGGCCCATTCCCTGTTCTTGAATTAGTCGGGAATTTGGCATATAGAGTTGACTTACCAGAGAAAATGGCAGGAGTTCACAATGTATTTCATGTTTCCCAACTGAGAAAGTTCGTTCACGACTCAGATGTGACTATTTCACCTGATCAGTTAGAGGACTTCGAGGTAGAACCGGAGGCGGTTGGGAACCGCAAGCCGATTCGTATTGTGGGGCACGATACGAAGCAACTTCGAAGGAAGTCGGTGAAGCTAGTCAAGGTCCAGTGGGGCGAGGACGAGAATGATTGTACTTGGGAGACAGAGGAGAGCATTAGGAAGGCATACCCAGAACTCTTTGCCTGGTAAGATTTACTTCGTAATTTAGTTTTTCCGCATGCTAGGATAGACTTGTTTTGCATGTTTGATTGTTGCTTTATGATTGATAGGCATGCGGGAATCTTTGTGTATGTTTGGATTAGGGAATTTCGGGGGCGAAATTTCTTAAGGGGGGGAGAGTGTAATGACCCGTATTCTACACATCATAGGATTGTAGAATATTTATTTCTTTCCCATGTGAAGTCCTATGGTCATATAACTTTGGGAAACATCTATTAGAGTCATTTCCCATGTTCATGATTTTTGTCGATTTTTAAATGACCATTTTACCCCTAGTTGGTACTGTTTTGGCCATAACTTTTGATTGGAAAGGAAATTTGACCTGAAACCACTTCCATTTGATTCGTTTGATGGTTTCTCTTTCCGTAGAGTGGTCATAATAGCCAAACGGACTTACCGTTTGGGAGATATGGCTGAAACAAGATTTGGAGGGTGAAAAACTGCTTATTCGGGCCAAATCGGGTGATTAGTGAGTAGGCCCATAACCCATTTCGGGATTAGGGTTATGGGAGGGCTGAAATGAGATGGAGAATCATTCCATTTCAGTTTTCTAGCCTCCACTTATCACCAAGGAACCCTAAAAATGGCCTCCAACCTCTAAATCACCTCCAAATCATCTTTTGGTTAAGGATTTGGCTTAGCAACCCCTAATCAAGAAGGATCTTCACCAAATCAACAAAGGAGCTGCTGTTTGGTATTGAAATTCGCATCAAATCAGAGAATCATTTCAGATCTTAGTTTATTTTGTGGCTAAGGTGAGTGATTTGCTTAGTTTTGCACTAATTATGGCTAATTAGGGGTGATTAGTGTTAATTAGCGAATTTAAACATGATAAAATTCTGGAAAAATGTTTATAAAATTCGGAATGATGTTTTAGACCTCTGATATGAATTTGGGTTAATTTGGTTAAGTTTTGATAATCCTATCATTAGTTTCACCTAAGTATGCTTAAGGGGAAATATGGGATTTTAGGTATGTTTGATCCATTTTAACCTATCATATTGATGTTCCGATGCTTGTGGTTGATTATGTATGTTGCTATGACTGTATGGTATGCTTTGTGATTGATTTCAATAGTTAGAATGGTCGAAAACGCCGTCGAATGGCGTAAACTGCTCGCTGGAAGAGCTGCAGGAAGTTGCAGGCAGGATCGGATCGGACCCCCTTTATCCGACCCGAACCGATCGTGGGCATGTGCCACGATCCGATCCGAAGACAGCGATCCGCACTCGCGCTTCGCACCCCGATCCGAACCAGATGATCACGATCCGATATGAGGGGTTGTTATGCGATCCGCCTCGTCCTTCCACGAATCGACCAGCCTCACGAACTGATGGGAAGTCACGACCCGATCCATGTAGCACGATCCGACCCGTTGGAACGCGATCCGCAGGGAGTGCACGATCCGACTAGAAGGGGGAGACCCGATCCGATGGAGACTGGATTCACGAGACCATGGAGGAGGGCGATCCGATCACCTGGAGGACCACGACCCGATCCGATGCAGGAGGCGCGACCCGATCCGAATGCCTAAGGCCGATCCGATCCGATGAAGAATGTGAAGGCTAATCCGATCCGATTCGATGGTAATGACCAATAACCCGAGATGCAAAGGTAGTCCAAATGGAAGTTAGAGCTCAGGATCCCGGAACCAGTTGGGAACCAATGAATTCACTTCATAGTTGGACTTTGCTGCGGGACGTGTGCTAAGGAGTTGTCGACGTTCATAACTTCTATTCACCACTAAGAATGGATGATGGCTACTTATCAGTGCAGTAGGGTCATTACGACCTGAGGGGCAAAGTGATGGTAGCAAGACTATGTTATCAGTGCAGTAGGGTCATTATGACCTGAGGGGCAAGGTGATGCGTAGTAAGACTATGAGCCAGCGCAGATGGGGTGAATAACTCCATGGGGCAAGTGGACATAGTAAGGATTAGTAAGACTATGAGCCAGCGCAGATGGGGTGAATAACTCCATGGGGCAAGTGGACATAGTAAGGATTAGTAAGGCTATGAGCCAGCGCAGATGGGGTGAATAACTCCATGGGGCAAGTGGACATAGCGAGGAATTAGTGGCTACGCTATCAGTGAAGTGAAGCCATTTATGACTTCATGGGGCAAAGTGATCGTAGCAAGGAATGTTGGGTGATCGAAGTGGTGAATATCGTATGCTTTACGCACTGAGTGAGAGATGTGAGGATGGATGTTATGCTTGATTGTTTGCTATCATTATGACATGCACACCTCCCCCACCTCCGTATCTTTATATTGATTGATATGATACCTTAGAGTGTTGTACAGTATGTAGTGCTAACTCTTTGGTTGTAGGTCCAGGTTCAGGTATGTTTTAGTCTACCTGTTATTGTTCACTTTAGATGCTTATCGCTCATACCAGGCTTTATGTCTGACCCAGAGTTTTATGTCTCCTCTTATTACTCTGGGTGCTCACACGAGCAGACTAGAGACAGGTTAGCTGGTGATGTGCGAGTAGCTGATCCGGAGGCGGGCAGGAGGCTTCCACGTATTATACATATATACACATTCTCCCTGTGTCGTTGGTGGTCGCTACTTGGGCATTAGTAGTGTACCTCCTTTATCTTGTTTTGCTTTGAGACAGTTTGAATGTTGTAATAAGCTGTATTCTGAATTTCCGCTGCTATGATGTTTAGTTCTGATTTTCAGCTTATGCACTGTCTCTCCTGTTTTATGTCAAGTATGTTATTATTATATTTTGTTCGATGCGCTGTGAGACATTCTACAGGTTCTTTGTATGTTCATTTCCTTCTTCCTTTTCCTTCTGGCGACCCGTTCCGTGCTAACTGGACATGTGTACAGCGCACTTTTGGGGTAAATGTCGGTTGGTGCGGGGCGGGTCGTCACAATTCTACTCCTTACAAATTGAAACTTCCTGCTGCTCTTCCCCAGTTCGAATACATCTCCAAACCGCTACTATAGTTAATACTTCACCTAAAGCCATACTGCACACACCATGAAACTTGAAAACCTTATCAACTCCCATTCAAATCCTCCCTCACTAACTTGCAGCTTCCTCCTCTATTTCAACAATTCCCCATCAACACTCAAACAAAGAACCGCACCCCTCTTTTCCTTTATAACATACAAATGATGCCTGTTACTATCCTTCATTTGATTAATTCGAATTCTGCTCTTACAGTAACACCGATGTTCACAAACTCTTTGTCAACGAACTGAACTCCTCTACTCAAAGAACACGTCATTTCCAACTCCACATATATATGTCATCTTCCACCTGTCTAAAAATATACACTGCAAGAAGTTCCACCATCTCAATCCTTTTCACGCCCTTCTCTTCTTGTCTGTCACCACTACTCACTCTGACCAACTATTTCCATCACCAGGCCATCCATCTACTCTCCGATGCCGCCAATACTCCGGCAGACCCAAAGGTCTTGACTCGCTATTCAAAAAGATGTGGAAAAAGAAAAACATCGCGATTCCCTTACCCATATAGAACTGGAGTTTCCACTTCCAGGACCTGAACGCACCAAAGATTTCTCGATTTTTGTTTCAACTTCAACTTTATATGAATTTGTAAATTCTTGAAATGGAAAAGCTGCGTTTACAAAAAAAAGAGAAGCAGCGATTCGAGTTCGAACGATTTTCCCCAACAACATCGGATATGAGAAGACAACAAATCGAAAGGCGTAGGCTTCTCAATCCACAAAGAATTTTGTTTTAGAATTTATCGGATTTTCTTTGATTTTGAAGTCACGAAATTTTTGCTTTTTGATGACAGGAAGAAAATAGAAGAACGAGTGAGGGAAGTGAATTGGTACAGTATTTAAAGTTGAAGAGAATTGGGGTGCACGGCAGAGGATAACTTTACATGCACGGAATTTCAATTCCTTGACACACACGGAATTCCAAATTCCTTGGTACACACGGTTTACCAGCTTGATTGGCAAGGAAGTATGAATGCGTTAAAATATTTTCTTACCTGGAATTCATGTTTTATGGGCTGTCCCATTTTAGTTATACTCAAAGCTTCTTCAATCTCCTTATTAAAAGAATTTAAGGTGAAGGGTCTGTCAAATGAATTTCTGACAGCATAAGGATTACCTGTGACACTGCATAAACTGAGTACTATGAACAATTTTGAATAATATATCACGTTTGCGATGTAGAGATATATGATAGTATGCATGTATAAAGGTCCATGTTTAAAACTAATGCCTATACTTAAATTGTGAAGGTAAACTACTGTGTATATCATGAATTTTTAAACGTGCATTAGTCGTGATGAGGGATCTTTTATTTTATAACTAATCTATATTAAAAAAAGAGCTTCTATACGGATTTAAGTTTCCCTTGTATCTTTCATTTATGCGTACTCCGCTACACACAATTTCCATTCACCTACAGACTGCTATGGACAAAAATAAAAATATTATCGTGTCAAGCGATGTGTCATGATCCCAAAAATATAATAATATCGGTAGTTTAACTCATATTATGAAACCCCAAAATATTGATATAGGGTGCAAAATACTCCAAATAAAAAGTTGCGTATTTAATTAATTAAAAATTACAGTAAAATTCTAAAAATTAAATTATATCTATGTCTCAAAGGGCTAGTCCAAATTCATGACCAATATTTAAATATGTTTAAATAACCGTTATGGCTTATATACGATTCCATAGCGACTTTTTGAAAATTTGTTTTGACATAACTTTTTATTCCCGCTATGAAATCTGGATTTTTCACATTCGTTGGAAATATATTTTCAAACAGATTCAAATATTTCTTGTTTCGCTAAAATCCGATTTATTTTGAATTCTGTACATTCATTTGAAATTTGAAATCGAATCTTCAAACTACCACGCCATTTTGAACTCGTTTTAAATTATATTATAAATTATACATTTAAATATCGTTTTATTAAATAAATTCCTATATATAATTCAAATCAAATATTTAAAACCAATTTAAATATTCAGAATTCAACGGCTGAAAATCCGGGTCGTTACAGTTCAATTACATTTTCTTATTTATTAGGTTATCTGTGTTATTAGCACTCAAGGCTTACACACACACGTCGCACCCATCTACTCTCTAGTAGATTAACCTAATATAATGTATATGTAGTTGCCCCCAAACTGAGGTACACCTCGTGGTACCCCGCTCGCACGGTCTCCTCCGTAAGACCACATTAATATGCGCAGTCCCTCAACCTATGCCATAGTAACATACATATCTCGATATATATAACAACGGTACATCCGCATAGAACGACTATCGCTGTACTATGTAAGTGTACTGACTGCTATCTTCGAACTATTCGATTGAATTAGGTTCCATCGTCGAATAATACCCTCTAGTCTTATGATACACCACCCAGAGTGACATGAGTGTACCTAGACTTTCCCACGTACGTATCGCCAATCGTTCTCAATGTCTATTGCACATGTTCTCTTTATGTGCGCCTGAGTCCCGTGGCAGGGCTAATCAAGAAACACAAAACTCGGTCGGGAGCTTTCAGATATCTGCCGATTGCAGATACCAAGTCTGCTTTTACAGTGGCTATGGTCCCACTAGACCCCTCCCTCAACTAATGAAAGGCACCCAAGAATATCAAGAATGAGAACTTAACCCTGGCCCCCTATGCCCTTCAAACCTATTAGCCAACCTCACCCATAACTAGATAGCAAAGTATATGGTCTTTAGGAGTTCTCCGCCTTTCCGCTTTACGTACTGACTGAAGATGGTAGGTAGATGACGAGTTGCTATCACAGGGCACTAACTTGTCTCGCCGAATCACACTGGTCCATCTTAGTTTTTTGATTGCCCCTTATTATTGCAATCAAGGCATACTCATTGGTTCACCCACGCAGACCTATCCTCTGTGAGCACAGGCGGATCATCTGCCACTAACAGAGGAATACCAAGAGTACCCTACGTCCTCGGAAGACGTGTGCTTCTTAACCCAGTCCGTTGGAGCCTATAATAATATCTAGATGGACATGTGCTCCTCTTTGTGTCTTTTGACATCCCGATGATCTACCCCTTATGGTTATTCATCCTCTAACGTATGGACTGGTCTAAGCGCCACATTCTTATGTGTTATTAGAACTATGTCTAATTGTCCAATTATACACTTGTTCTGCTTCATTATGTTTCTTTATAACTTGGTTATCCTGTGTTGACTTTTTATTTCCAACTACCAAGTTTCCTCTGCTTATTAATCTTTCTTTGTATCTTAGCTCGTTAATAATCCTACAACATGTTATTCTCATAATCTATTAATTATCCTCTCTTATGGTTATAATAACATGTTCCACTTAATTTATAATTAAGCACACCTCAATTCACAGATACATTGGTAAGAGAATAACGCCCTAAGTATCCCCGAAGACCGAAATCAACATCAGATTAACACTTAGAGAATAACTCAACTCAACCAATCTCTTGTTATGTTATTCATATAAATTATGTTATCTTCATAAGTAGATTTATTCTTTCCTTTACATTTTACTTAATCTTCAATTAAGTACTACTTTCCTTGTTACATAAGTTATTTCATCTTCCCTTATCTTTCCTTATAACTTACCTTATTCCATAAGTTATAATCTCCACTTGTCCCTAGGACAAGCCTACCTATTATCGTTTCCATTTCTTAAGTTCATTCATATTAAGTTATTATCATTCCCCATCTTGGCATTAATTAAGATTAACTTAATCCTTCCCACTTCTTTAACAAGTTTACTTAACCCCAACCAAAATTAATTGGTTCTTACTACTACGTATTTAATTTGGTTAAGTATTCCAATCTTTTATCGAATTATCCATGCTACCCATGTTACCCACTTAGCCCTTTATTATTATCATGTCTTACCACATGTCTTATTTCGGTTAAGTGTTTATTATTTATGTTATACATGATACCCATGCTACCCATGCAACCAACTTAACCCTTTTTATTATTCCCATGTCTTCGCACATGTCTTATTTTGGTTAAGTGTTCATTAATTCATTATGTCCGTTATCGTGCAAGACCTCCCACATTAGATTACTATTTGCGGTTGCTAGATATGTTGGGCGGTTCCGGGCAGACTTCTACCGCAATCCAAATCAAACCTCTTGTCTTGGCACTATTATGCATATAATTTCTGCCTTCGACCTCTCACATTAGATTACCGTTTGCGGTTGCTGGATATGCCGAGCGGTTCCGGGCAGACTTCTACCACAAACCAATCTAACCTCGTGTCTTAGGCGTTTATTATTTCTTCTTTTATTCAAATCCAATTTCAAGTTCTGAATTATAACATATTTTCCATTTGCCCATAATTTCCAATTCAAGTCATGTCTATAATTCTAATCCAAGTTATGTTATAATTCCATATATACAATTTGTACTAAATTATGCCCAAATCAATCACACGATTATAAACCTATAATTTCATATACACAAATTGTACTAATTTATGTCCAAATCATAATTCAATATTTTCCCAAACCTTTCGAATTGTTCATATTTCATTGTAATAATGCTTCAAATCCCAATCATTAACTTTTGCCCCAAATTACAGTCGTATATTCTCAATTAAATGATATCCCCATATTTCCCTTTTTTCATTATCATACCCAATTCAACCTTTTTCTCTTTTATTCTCAATATCGTTCAATCGTATAAATCCAAAATAGACATAGGCTCGAAGATAGCCTAGCTATAAAAATAAAAAGGGAAGAATAAAAGGAGGAAACCCAGCGTAGACATAAAATAACTGATCATAGTTAAGCATATGATAACAATATTAGGCATAGGTGAACTTTATCAGATTATATCTTTTAATAGATTTATTATGTGTATAAATGGGGAATGGCGAACGATAGATCCATTATTATACAAAAAATATATTTTAAATCCACTCACTGCGTATGCTTTCCCAATTCTGATTTTTGCATCCATGGTCTTTCTCTTCTTTTTCGTGCAGCGTAGTTCTAGGCATCATTTATTTTATTTTGAGAGGAATTATAGATTTATCTTTTTATTTTAAGAAGAGATTTGAAAAGAGAGAGAGATAGAGAGAGAGAGAGAAAAGAAGAAAAGAAGCCATGGGAAACCTTCAGCGTAGCCGCCAAGTTGTGAGTTTTAGGGTTGGGTATAAGGGTTTATTTATAGGGAGGTTAGAGCAACTAGGGCCTAAGGATGTAATTAAAAGCTCATCTGAATAGCCATGTCATCCAACCAAAAGAAAATGGCTACGCTGCAGCGTCCACCAATCAAAACAAGCCACCTCATCCTAAAAGAACTCTCTAGAATAGGTTAACATAGCTCGAGGTGCGCTGCACCCCTATGCAGTTAAAGCCCCGCTAAAGCCCCGCAATATCCCCGCTATAGCTCGTAGCGCCCTTCAACCGCTACGCTATTTCAATTTAGCGCCGATGAACAGTAGATCCGCTTGTAGCCCCGCTATTTCCCGCTGCATCCGCTAAATCAACGCTTTTTACCATCCGCTTTAGCAATATTAATATATAAAGGTTGATTTGACTAATTCTCTTTTTAAAAATATCAATAAAGTTATTGTAAAGAGCTAATTTTAAGGCATTAGTGTCCAATATATTCCGGAAATCTATTATAATCATCAAATCTAATGTATGTAACCATGATATTCTTTGATTCTACTATATATGATTAATTAATGTTAGTTTCTTCTACACATATAATGCGAAAATGATAACTAATTAATTTTAAATATTTGGTTTCACATTTTATGAACCATTTTTATCCTCCGCTTTATCCCCGTTGTTTCCCCGCTTTATCCCCGCTACACCTTTTTGCACCTCCACCGCTATGGAACCGCTGAGCGCTTTAACTGCCCAGCTGCACCCTTAGACCTTGCGCCTGGGGTTTGATTTTTGAACGTTTGAATTTATTTATCTTTTATATTCACATGTAATCTTCTTATGCGTATACAATTTTTATAATGATCATTTTATGTGTATATATATATATGCACAATTTTTGTTTTGTTTTCAAAATTCAAACGGTGTTGCACCGTTATTTGATTCTTGATATATTTCATTTACTGCAGCCTTATCTTGAATTCTATCTCTTGTATACATGTATTTCTACATATATATATATATATGTGTGTGTGTGTGTGTGTGTATGTATATGTATATAGTTCTCTTTTCTTTTTCTTCTTTTCTATTTGAAATTTGATTCATTTATCAAATTTCAAATGTTCCTTCTTTTGTTTGTCTCTTTGCTCGCGTGCAACTTCAAATATGAATTATGTTCATACGCATCCATCCATTATACGTATACTAATCTTTTATATGTGAACAATTGAAATTATCTTCCTTAATCAATTAACTAATGATTCTCTCTTTTTGAAACGTCTTAACCCTTTTCACACTTAACCGTTTTCACACCAAGCCACTTTTTTAGCGACTCCCTTAAAACAAAAATATATGGCACTGGCGGGGATTGAACTCACAACCTCTTATGTATAAATCTCATGTACTAACCAAATGAGCTGCTAAGTCTTTCGTTAACAAGACTTAGGACAATGCTACATATTATTCATTTCTCATTGCTCTTTTTCATGTTTTGTTGCATTTCTTAATTTAAAGATATCCTTTTCATTTTAAATCAGTTTTCTACAAACTATAGGTCTAAATTGACCAGAAAACCGCCGTGAACGCAATGACGCTAATTTCGTGACCAAATTCTGGAGTCTCTTCAAATTATCCTTTTTATTTCTTTTTAAATATTCGCATGCATTTCTTCGCATTTCACTGCATTTCTTCGCATTTCATATATTGCATGTAATTTATTTATTAATCTTTTTCTTTATTTCACTGCATAAACTTTTTACATGCAATTATATTAATATTATTTAATTTTTCCTTTTAAATATATCTATGCAAATAACATATACATATATGCATATTTTTAATTACATTAAAAATGCGGTATGTTACACTACCATACGCCATCGTGACTACGTATGTTTGCCTTACTCAATGAAGACAACTAGGCCCATCATGACCGCCCAGTGTACGCGATCTATCCATTTTGATCCTAATGGGCATCCCCACAATACCCTTGCTTTGAGTCTGCTAGAACACTTCGATTATCAAAGATACCTTGGCGCTTCAAATTTGTAAAGCCTTTCATCTCGACGACTCAATTCATTTTTTGAACCACTCCATTAACACTCATATTGACTCCCTTCCTATCAATCCATCATCATACTGGATCGTATGTCGTGTCATAACCATTATCACATCAATCCAGCTCCAACCACTCCAACGCGAGGTCACAGTCAAAGCATCATCCATTTTTTAGTTGCACATCAATCATCCGAAGTCCATTTCCATCCAAACTTCACCAGAAACCCCCGGAAACCATTACAACCAAGATCCAAAAGTTTGGACCTCATCTTCCCCAATCCAATGGACTGATGCTGGCCCATACACTTAGTGAAAATTTGCTAAGTTTTTGGCTCCTGTCCATTCGTGTTTCGAAAACATCCTATCGATCCATTTTCCAAGCATTTCGACACTCTTATAGAAACCTCTGTCGGTCTATCCATGTCTCGAATAATTAATCCTCGACCCATCCCAAAACAACTCTGAATGACTTGAAAATTTGTCGGTTGCCTTGATTGACCATCACGATGCATTTCCCCAAGTTTTGTCGCCTTCCATCAAGTTATGATGGACCGGTACCGATCCACACACTTAGCTTATTTCGACTCAAATTTTCTGAGCTCTCTCGTATCGTCTTCCAAAGCTCCTTCGCTAAGTTTCGTCTGGGTCTGATCATTTGAACCTTTGATTTGCTTTGTTCTTCAATCATAAGATCAATGAAAACCAATTCTAATAAACACCTCATACAAGTCATTAGCCTAATGGGTCTGACTAATCAACCCATTAGTTGCTAATTAGCCTGCCTAACAGAAGATGAAACTTAAAACAGCGATTCCTCCCAAACCTCTAAACCAAACTCTTCATGTGACTACTCTACGGAATCATAAACCACCATTCCAATCCAATGAGAATGATATCAGCACCTAATATAATATCTATCAAAAGTTATAACTCAAACGGTGAACTTAAGGGATAAATGATCACAAGTCGGTTTGATAAAAAATCATGGACATGTCTCACATCCCCATGAGAAACATATTAAAATCATAGAACGATCCGACCACCAGGGAATAAAATATAATTATTTTACGATTGGTCGATACGTAAAATACAGGTCGTTACCGTGAATCTAATAAGAGTGTAGTGTCTTTGGTTTATTTTTTGCTTGAACAACTTGTATGAATGTGTGTTTAACATTGCATTTCTAATCCACGTACATTGGTTTTTAAAACATACATCTGTTGGTGGTGTAGGATGTAACCCTTTCTATACGAAACACTCTTCTCCTAGGCATATGAACTCGAGGATGTTAATTTTGTAGGAATCAATTAGTGTGTTGGAAATTTATCGATTTGACATTCTTAGTAAAAAATAATAATGCCCAAAGAGATAATTATTTGCCTCATTAACTGAATCTCAACTAACTAAGATTTTAATGGTACGTTAGTTTATTAGACTCTTAATACAATCTTCTAAAGATGACATGTAGTATTGATCGTTATATAAGTTAGGTTATGTTTTCCCAAGAATTTAAGGAAAATTTGTTATGAGTCTTGATTGATGACATCTGAAAGACCATTTATAAGTTCAACTAAACGTATCTTTGAACTCATTGATTATCAAAGTTCTTTATGTTGTAAGAAACTTAATTTTGGAGAAATTATTTTATATGAAATCGTTTTGATATCAATTTCAATGTGAATTTACAATTACTCAAAATGTAATTGTGAAATTAAATTTAAAAGAGTATTGGTCAATAACTATAAATGATATTTATTTTACATAAAGTAATAAAATCTTGGTAATATTTCGTGCCTTGGTCGATGAGATAGGCATTTGAGTCTATTTTCTACAAATTGAAAATATGATGCTTTATTCATATACTTATGTCGGTGAGATAAGTGAATGTATGTGTATTTTGAAGTACTGAAATAATATTTTATTAATATACTTATACTGTTAAGTTAATCATATGGAAATGTTACCAAGGAATTATGTATAAATGATTCGAAATCAAAGGAAGTACCTGCCCTGATAGTTATATTAGATGCTAGGATCCATGTGGTTGGCCCATGATGTAATCCATATAGTGTATTTAAGTGAATTGAGATCTCAGAGGACGTCCAGACAAAAAAATCATGAGTTCCTGATGATCATAAAATATGCGTAGCGTGAATGGTGGGGTTTGGTACATATAGTTTCTTATGGTTTTGCTCGGATAGAGACGTAACCATCGTGTAACTGTGATCTATGGCATTTGGAATATCGTAAGTCAGAGGATAATCAGTGCCTACATTCTACTTAAGGTTTAGTTGGGATAACAACTTAACCTTTGTGTGGATGTGATTCTATCAATTGGTGTTGAGATATCATAAGTCAGGGGTAGTGAGTGCCTACATTTTACTTTAGGTTTTACCGGGATAGCAACATAACCTTCATGTAGATGCGATTCTATTGGTTTGTGTTGAGATAGCATAAGACGGGTGGAGGTGAGTGCCTATAGTCTATTTAAGGTTTCGCTGGGATAGAGACACAACCTTCGTGTAGCTGCAATCTATCGTTTAGTGTATTAGGCGATACTTTCCAATAATGATTTCTAAAAGGTTTCGAAGTATATTCACTATATGTTGATATTGTTCTACTAAGTATTCAGAGATTTTTAGTCTTACGATTGATCAATGCATGGCTAAATTCTCCAAAGAACAAGGATAAACTTGTCGAAAACAACAAGTTATATGTAACAAAATCATATTATCACATAAATAATATGTAGTTTAAAATTTATGAACCATCGATTTATAATAAATAAATTTAGAAGTTTGAATAAATTATTCTATAAAATTATCAATTTAGATATAAATCAATATCAAATGCTAGTTACTACTTCGTTTCTTTTCGAGCATGAAAAGTTTTAAATGGAGAGAGAATGTAACCACCCGGAAATTTTACTACTTTAAAATATGTGAATATTTAATTTATTTTAAATATTCGTTAAATTTATTATATAAATTACTAACTCTTTGAAATTTATAAGTGACGATATGAGATTTAATCTTAGGATTTGATTCATATTTATAAATTTGTCCATTTGAAAAATCAAAATGCCTTTTACCACTTCAAAAATAAGTGAATATCTAATTTATTTTAAATGTTTATTAAATTTATTTTTTAAATTACTAACTCTTTGAAAATTGGCGACATTAGATTTAATCTTAGGATTTGATTTGTATTTACAAATTTGTTCATTTGAAAAATCGAGTAGTCGGGTCACTATAAAGTACCTCCTTTAGTATATTGGAGATTTTTCTTTTGATTGTAATAACTTCCCTTCCGATTATAATCTATATTCATTTCTATAGAGAGCTATTTTTGCTATAAATCCAAATAAAAGATAGGGTGTTAAAAGGGTTTCGGATTTCGAGCCCTCCTTCTACGTCAAAAATGTTGGCCACAAAAATGGTTAATACCCCTGAAATGGTGAGTTCCTTGTGAAATCCTAGGTTAAAGTGGATTTATTTGAGTTACATCTTTTGTTTTAAGAGCAATTTAAGATCTCCATAGAGTTAAACAATTCTACTACATATTTCTGTATGAATCTCCGATGTTAATATATTCCCTTAAAATGTTGTGGATTGTCTTTGTACCTCCTAAAAGTTAATTCCTATTGATGCTTATGGATCTAGTCTTGAAATTACCTTAATGTTGAAAGTCCCGTCGTGTATAGGTTAGATTCTGGTGGATCCAATCTTGAGTGCGAGTTTTTCACCACTAATGGATTACCTTATTCATTAATTACATGACTATTGCTGGGAGGATTTTATCTAAATCCATCAAAAATTATCATATGTAAACTTTCATATAAGTGGAAGAACTCCCATGCGGATTGGAATCACTTGTAGGGTTTCAGAAAGAATTAGAAGGATTTGTTCCATGTATATATATATCATTAAGTAAGAACTTGTAGCATCAAATCCTTGTACACCAATTATATCCTATTGTTACTTCTAACTGAAGCTGACATAATGTGATTACGGATTATCTAATTGGTTTCAGATATCTTTGGTAACCTTCGATGAACTTTAGGTTATGGAAGGTTCGAAATTAGGATACTTCGGATAAATCCTATTTACTTTATGCCATTTCCTATAACCTTTCGAGGGTGTTGGAGATTGTCCTATCAAACAATTTTGTTGGTTCCTTCAATGTTTAACCTACAATATAAAGAACAATAATAATTTAATAAATCAAGAATAACACATGTACTACCTTAACCGATCACAATTGAATCTTATTTTTATATTTATGATTGAAGAAAGTAAAAAGACTAAAGTATTTCGATTCCCAAAACTCATTTAAGAATTAGGGTTTATAACTTTGAAATTTAGATACAAGTGAGAGAATGAGAAAATCAGTCCAGGTTTTGAAACCCTAGAGTCGTATTTATAGGTGCGGGCCGACCCCCTCTCCGTCTTTGAGCTCTCCTCTTGATTCTTTCTAGGAAAAGGATTCGAAGGCCCACTAAAAGTTGTTTTAATTATTTGCGGCCTTGTACTTTCAATGCAATTTGGTGCGTATGTGAGAAACATGTAGCGGAAGCAATTCCTTCTAGGTGCTTTCTGATAGACAATCACTTTGGAGCCTTCATGGCTTCTGAGGGGAATTTTTTTTGGATGACGAGCCTAGTTTTGGTGATACCAAAGGGTGGTTTTCTCCTAGATATGGCCTTTCCCTCCATCGTAGAAATTTCTTTTAGGAGCAAATGTCTGATATGCCCCCTTCAAATGAATCGAAGGGTGCATTTATCTTGAAGATCTTGGACTGTTTTCCAGAAAGTTATTACTTTGTAGCGACAATTGTGCTCTTTAATATTACCAAAGGAGCTTAGTTTTTTTGAAAGGAGTCTTTCCTTTTTTTAACCTTAGAAATGCTGTATTGACGAAATATCCCTCAGTTATTTTGAAATACTTTTGCTCTAGACATCCCTTCACTATATCTTTGTTTTCTATAATATTGTGAAAATTTTGGTATCAACAATAATGGTCTCAAAAAAATTCTAGGTGTTACGAATTATTTGACCAAAATGTGGCACAAATACCCACAGATTATATAATGGATAATAGATGAAGAAATAGTAAATTAAAATGAGGAAATGACCTGAACACACACAATTTATAGTGGTTCGACATTGAATGACCTACTTCCACTTTATAATTCTCTTTATATTATGAAAAGTAAGAGTTACAACACATAGAGTTTATTAGAATCTCAAGTACAATGTAATGATAAAAGGGTGCGTTTTTTACAGGTCCCTATTAAGTTTAAAAATTAGGCTCACATCTGGTCATAGTTTAAAATATAAACACACCCCCTATTTTTGAATTGGCGCCTCCTGTAAAGTAGGATCCACTTCCTACTTTTATGCAACCGCCTTTTTCTTTTTTACTTATGCTTCCTTCAATTTCTTATAGAAAAAAGTGCGGTCGTGGTTAAAAAAAATAATCTAAAATCTGGAAATAATCCCAGAAGTCCACGCCAAAAAAAATAGTTTCATATATATAAATGCAAGTATTGCTAATACTTGCATACATATATGCAATTATTGCATAATGGAAATTATGCTAACGGTTTGCCTGCAGATATGTTGCATACATGTGTGCATGTGTTGGATTTAATTGCACACTTGAATGCAAATAAAAATGAACTGAATTGCACTGTTATGAAATATTGCATATTTTTATTCAAGAATGATGCAATACTTGCACATAAATATGAAAAAAAATCAAACGCAGATGAAACACTAGAATACTCACACATATATATGCAATAAATTGGAATTCTTGCATAATATTATGCATTTTTCGCTGTTTTTTCCGTGTTTTTTTAGCGATTTTTTTGTTGAATGCATAATTTATTTAAATAATAATTTTCATAAATTTTTTTTTATTCATTTTTTGAGATACTTTTGAAAAATATGGACCTAATTTATAATAAGTTTATGACCGGATGTGAGCCTAATTAAGTTTGCTTTAAGGATGTGTCTAATTTTCACATGATAAAATGCAGTGGAAATGCCAATAGTCCATTTTTTTGTAGCTCTTGGAGACCCCTTATAGGGAAGAGTCAAGTCAGATTCGATCGAGCCATAAGTGGGTCAATCCGGCACTTACGGAGTTCGTGGAGGTGGTCAGTTAGTAGTTAGAGCAAGCCAATATAGAGATGTATGCCAGGCTCTACCAGGTCTAGGTCGATATAGTCGAATTGGGTGATTGTCTATCTGGAACTGCCATCTGAATCTTCATCGAACCAAATGTTAATCGAACCGAAATCACCACCTATGCCTTGATCGAGCCGATGGCTGGTTCTCACCTCCTTAGTCGGACCGGGAGTGCATCGAACTGGAGTTTCCTAAAGCCCATCTTAATCGAATAGAGATTGTGTCGAACCGAGGGCAGTACCATAGTGAGCTTGCCTGATGTTGCAGTTATTTGAACAAGCTTCAGTCGAGTCCACTAAATTATGATTGCGAATACTCGTGACTTTGACAGCTTTGTCGAAAGGCAAGTTAACACTTTGCCCTTCAAAATGCATCATGTCATATGCAGATGTGATTTTAAAGGCTGCACGTCCTTGTAACGTCATCTGTTTACTGGGAAAAATAAGGATGAGTAGTCATGTCTTCTTGGATAGCAAGACACTTGAATTCTCCTTTCCTGTGTAAACATCTAGTCATGCTTCATAATATGCCCGATGGTACTTGCTGAGAAAAGTCGTTGATTGAAGAAATCAAGAGGCACTGGTAAATATTCAAACCCCGCCAAATCAAGAATTTGAATATGTTAATCATGTAGTCGAGTTACGTCGAGTCATTGGCTCCTCTGTGCGATTGCACACACAGGTCATTACAAAATGACGTCGTCTTTTCGTGTAAGTCAAAAGCGAGATGAATTCAAGTCAATGGTTGTGCGTGAATCAACACGCAAAGCCATGTACCAAGTGATGTAATCTTTGAAGAGTTCTCCTCCCCCTCCTACTTCTCTTCTTTCATCTTTCTTTTTAACCTCGACTCAATGATCGAACTGGTCACTGGATCGACATTGTCGATCCGACATGGGTCAGTAGTCACATTGCTTGGAATGCGGGGATTCTCTTATTCTCTCAATTTATATCTGGCCCAAGCTGCTATCTTCGTTATTTACTTTTATATTTAATTACTTCGAACCGAAAATCCATCGTACTATTGCAAAACCCTACCTCGTTTCAAGTTCTGATACAATCAATTAAGACCCACTGCCATACTCTCGAATCAAAATCATTTTAGGTTGGTCTCAATTCATCTATTCCATGTTTCTTGATATACTCTTGAATACCTTTGCATCTTTTACACAAATTAATCTCTAAATTTTATTTGCAATCGGGTTCGCCTCCAGTGATGTTAGAGACGTCGTCATTGGTGATCTCGACGTCATAGAGGCATCACAAGATGGAGCACGGTGCGGTGGTCGGAGCGGCTGAGATGATGAATTGGTGAGTAAGCGGGCTTCATGGTAACTGAGTTGGCGGAGAAGACGGGGGGAGGAATTCGATGACAAAGGATTGGATAGCGATGTCCACAGTGGCAGTGGAGAAGAAAGAGGTGAAATTTAGTACAGAGAGTACTCAGGGCTTGGTTCAGTATCGAGATAGGTCAAACCAATTAAGGATTGGTTCGAAGAAGCTTGGAGAAGGAGAAGATGGCGAAGGTTTGAAGGAAGTATGGATGTCCGGATCGATAGGATCATTAGTCATACCAACGATAGTTGGATCGAAGGAGTGACCGGATCGAAGGAATTTGGAGAAGGAAAAATTATGGGCTCTGGTTTGACATAGTTGTTGATCGAATCAAAAGAGATATGACTTCCCAAGTCTCGGCTCGACATGGATGTTTGTCGAGCCGAAGGGAGGCCGATCCGGTACTCATTGATTGAAGACGGTCGAATGGAATCACTGATTTGAACTTGAACTGTATTCAACACCTAACTTCATTGTTTTGGCTATACTCAATGACAACAATCAACCCTAAATAATAATGAACCAATTCTAGACGAGCATCTAGACAGTTAGGATATAGCATATCTGGATACTCAAACTGGTATACAAATGTGACTTCGGATTGCCTGTATGCTAAAGCATTGCTTCTTGCAAGAATATGACATGGAATTAGTTATAATCGCGCCTCGACGAGATGGTTGGGAACAGTGGTCTTTCGAGTCAAACTCTATCGCACATTTTAAATGCTTTACCTATGCTGTTGTATTCACATTTCTTTCACTGCATGCACCACACTTGTACACACACGACGTTACAAGTTTTCTGCTTTAACCAAAGGCATTTCTTGAGTATTATAGCCAAATATGTTTGGAAAATACTCTACATGAGCTTGGAAGTGGAAAAAGAAAAAAATCCACCAGGATCCTAACGTAGTCCAGTTCAAGTACTAACTCACAAGAAGACCCACAATTTAAAGTCAAGCCCCACGACAAGGAACCATATACTTCGTCATCTGGGGGAGATTCAATGTCGGAAGATGAGGAAGCCAAGGAATAAAGAGCCCTTGACATCTTTGTCGAGGCCATCTTCTTAGAAAATCCATCGGATTCATGGCCCACCTCCATAGATGAGCCAAAGCTCAAGAGATTGTGCGCAAAGTACATGATTCCTTTTGATCAAATCCAGGTGCCAACTTCAACTGATATAGCTCATAATCCCATAGAAGGCTTCATGACAATTAGTCGATAGATGTGCACAGTAGGGTGAATCCCTCCTTCAGCCCATTCGTCATCAACTTTCTACATCGCATGGAATTGGTACCCATGCAGCTACATCCTACAGCGTATGCATATCTCTTCTCTCTCTCTCTATGTATAGTTTATGGAAAGCATCTGCACCGTGAGCCTACCATCATAGATATCGCCTTCTTCTACAATTTTAAACACTAGAATAACACTTCATCCTTTTTATACTTTGAATCTGCCTTAAGCAAATGAGTTAATGCTGAGGGGTTCAGCAAGTTAGGTGATATAAGGCCTGAATTGTTTTATGTTCCACGATAGGAAAGAGTCGCGAGAAGGTGGATTCAACGCACTAAGTGTCAAGTTTTGACCTACTCCTTTAAACTTTTCTAGGGAGTTTCTAACGTTCACACTTCTTTGTAGGTGAAAATAAATCAAAGCCTACCAGTGACGTGTATTACATTCATCTGGCCACCCTGAAAAGAGTACCATAAAGTTTATAGAACGTTAAGAGATGCATTGCAGACGAGCTCCATCATCAATTTCATCTCCTTAGCGATGATCGAACCTTGGTTATGGGCGGCGCTCATGCTCCTGCGTTAGTACTATCTATAACTATGCCCTCATTTGGGGAGCCAGCGGTCATGCCCTCAATCGTAGGGCCATCTGCTACTGCAGCTCGACACCTTGTCCAAGTCAAGCATGCCGCAAACAAGAAAGGCGCCGTCGGGGCCAGTCAGGAGCCCGCGAAAAAAAGAAAGATAAGTCTCTTAATAAGAGCACCGAGGAGGTACGGAAAACTCCTCCTCCATAGAAATCGTCCATTGAGAAATCCCCTGCATTGGAGAAGAATTTGGTGGAGAAGTCCGTGTTAGAACCTACCCTAGAGTCGAGGCTCCGATCACCGATCCAAGGAGGCATATCACCCTCCTCAGAGAATATCTTTAAAAGGATGGAATATCTTAAACTTCCACCTGTGTAATACCACTTCCCGAACTTAGCCCCTTTAGACTTTCTTTCCTTCATCCAAAGTAGAAAGTGTATCAACTGGGTTGAGAAATCATGCCTTCAAGTAAGGCGTCGGCCATAGGTTTGTCACGGGAATGCACTAGGACACATAAGACACATGCACTGCAGGTCACAACACACTTTTGTCATATGTCTTCATAGTTAAAACCATGATTCGCAGGTGCAACGCCTTCTCGATCATAAGATCCCAAGAGTTTCTGAAGCAACGTCTATAAGAGTGGGATCCCGCTTAAATATCACTCAGATCAGTAGCGGGAGTACAGAGATGATCGAGACAGAGGGGAGCGAGAGAGAGAATACACCATCAATACAAGTATCTTCCCTGCCCTCTTTCCCACTCTCTGCTCCACCATGACACTAATAGGCCAAAAAGTTATAAAGATCCCCATGTGGCTAATAAGTCGGTTGTCAAGGCCCCAAACTCTCAAAAGGAGTCATCGCACAAAGAATATCATCCCTAGAAGCACTCCAAGCCTAAAGATAAAGGAAAGGACAAGACAATGAAGGTTCTGAGAAAGAACAAATCTACGTAGATACCCATTTCAGAACCTATCGTACTTGAAGCGTCTACTGCGAAATGGATAAAAGTTCTGGAAGGGCAGTTTCATCGGTATTATTTTGGAAGTATGCACTTCATTCCTATCCTGCAACCTGTGCCTGAAAACGATAGCGAAAAGCTTAAAAAGAGATAGACTTCATCGTCTAACAACACAAGGAAACTTGTAAATATGCTCGAAAGCTATCTAAAATCATCCCCGACCTCAAGCTAAACTTGGCTAACCAGAAGCAGCTGTGGGATTGCGACAAAATCTCTTTGGATCATGTTGATAAAGAACTTGCAGATGCTAAAGCCTAATTGAAGACGGTCGAAGATGATGTTGAAAAGTGTAGAAAAAGTATATAATGACTTAAAGGACCGCTTCCACAGAGGGCACGATTCCCGGAGCCTGAGAATGAAATCTATTGAGGATGAATGCAAGGTTCTTATTCAGGAGAACACTGAACGAAAGCTCAGGTGTAGTAGCCTAGAATCATATAAGAGTTCTTGGGAGAAAGAAAATGTTGACGTGAGTGCCAAGCTGACCGAGGCAGAAACAAGGGCTAAAAAGGATGAGGAGAAAGCCAAAACTGCCTCGATGTTTGCTTATAATTTCCAAATCCAACATGACATAGAAATAAAGGTTTTGAAGGAGCAACTCGAAGAGGCAAAGGTGGAAGAGGTGTTTGGGCCATTGGTGATGACCTTCATTGTTGGAATTCTCTGGTATCGTGATATATCTTAGGTAGAAGACTACTCCACAACTTTAGCTGATGCTTGGAGTGAGTTGGTTAAGGAGGAGAGGAATGCATCAGAAAACAAAGATGTGGATGTACAGGAATTCATAAAGAAATCCTTAAGGGATCACGAGCCTATAGTTCTAGTAGAAGGAGACCAAGGATGCTGCTAAGCTTCTGTCTAGGGGACAAACTATCATTGAAGGTAGTTCCAGTTCTTCTTCTGCAGCTGCCGGATCCAAAGAAGTTGAGGGCAACGATCTTGACTTCTCAATTCCAAAAATCTCCAAACCTCTAACTCCACTCACTGAGGCGACGGAAACTTCTGGACTCACCAGCGGTGGATCCGCAAAAGGCATCTCCCTAACTTCACCGAAATTTGAGTGAGTTTTACCGACGTGTCAGTAGGCCATAGAGGCAACAGTCGAAATGCCTATCACTTCCAAAGGACTAATTGTTATTGCTCATTCTGCTACTAGTACTCGTCTGATCCAGACTTCTCCCGAAACTTGGTCAAAACCTTCCGACGAACCACAAGTGCCCATTGTCGGTGATTCAGACAATCATGAAGGAGTGATTGATGCGTTGAAGGGTTTGCAAGGAAGGGGGTCTCGGCCGGAAGAAGATGTCATCTTTACAGGAGAAGATGGAAAGAAGGGTGCCCTAAGCATGGCGGAGATGAAGGAGCAACTGGAAGCAGGCCTTCTAAAGCTGAAATTTGAATCACCATAGCCCGCCTATTAGTCGATTTTTTCCAAGTCATTCCTCCTTCCAGTGTCTAGAAGTCGTCCTCAACACCTGAGGAGACAAATACTTCTGGGAAGGAGAAAGGATCGAAGAAATATCACAACAAGCCTGACCAAGGTTCTGAGGGGTTGGAGGTGAAAAATATAAGAAGAGCCTACTTACGAAGGCAGAGCTTGAGGAGGAGAAGAAGAAATTGGAGGTGAAAAATCTAAGAAGAGCCTACTTACGAAGGCGGAGCTTGAGGAGGAGAAGAAGAAATCAAAAACTTAGTGTCTTTTTCTTGCAACTTATGTTATGTAGGCCTGTTGTGTTTATGCGAGTGGGGTCCTCGCATTTTTGCTACTTATTTATGCATAAACCTGCATTATAAATAAAATATTTCCTTTATCTGCAAGTCTATGTCTCTTTCCATTTAATGTACTTGTCGTTTTAATTTTCTAAGTCCTGTTTAACTCATAAGATGTCTCACTTTAAATGAGCAAACGCTGAAGTAAGCAACCTCACTTAACATAAGTGGCACTTAGTTCATAAGTTGTCTGGTTAGAATGAGTAAGTGTTGCAGTTTGGGGTACAATGTATATGCTCCCAACTAACTATGAATCATGCGCCACGTCGAGGATGTGTTTGAAGTTAATTTACAAGTCTGTGCCCATAACCCCAGCGTTGGTAGGGTTTGAGCTAAGTTTATTGGATGTCTGGTCCTTAAGTCTTTTACACCATGCTATTGTTAATTCGGGTTAGAGCTGGTTTAGCGGTCTTTAATCATGGTGCATCAATCATGCTAACCCAAATGTCTTATCCTCTTTCTCAAGTCATGGGATTTAGAGTTAGTCCTGTGAACAGACGTTGTCACATTCGCCTTGGTTTTGTTCCTACACTTTAGTCTTTAAAGTGGAGACGCCATTTCGAGCATCAGAGTTAAGCCCAAATTTTGTTAACTCTTATCTAACTACCCGCGTAATCGAGTAAGCTCGTCAAGACGTGAGTAAATGAACATCATTGGGGAATTAGCCATTACCTTCGTTTAAGTTTTGGCGTAGGCCAATTGAATCACAACATTAGTCAAATTACCAGATATGGTTATAAAGCATAGAAAAGAGCTTTTATTTATATCGTAACACGCCAGTCACGCCATATTACATAGTCGGAAAATGAAATTATAATTACAAAAATGAAGAAACAAATGCCTAAGTAAAATAATGTCGTAGATGCCCGGCAATCTATGTGTATCATCCCGCATTTGTAAGACAATAAAATGTGAAGTAACTTAATTAAATAATGAGAATTAAGTAAAACGGACTGCACCATTGCATGTGTCTCGGAATTTTGGTCAAGATAGACACCTATTTTTTGTAAAATGAACATCGTATGAAGAAGTTATTAAGCCTAGAAGTTTGTATACGCACAAGAAAAAAATATATATATATGTATATATATGTATATATATATACACACACACATATACGAACAAATCAAAATATAAAATAAAGAATAAAATAAGGATTGCATGTAACAAATACATGCACTGAAGAAAAAAAAGTAAGCATGCATTGAAAAAAAGAAAGGATTGGTTGCATGCAGTGTAAATATGTTGCATGCACTGATTTGCAAACATAATGCATTAATATTAAAAGAGAAATAAAAGAAATAGATTCATGCAATGGTTTAATTTAAATATTGTAACAAACATGAAAAAAGAGTAAGGAGAGAACAATAATTATCATTGTTCTAAGACTTGTTAACAAAAGCCTTAGTAGTCCAGTTGGTTAGAACATGTGACTTGCATACATAAGGTACAGAGTTCGATCCTTGCCAGTGCCATATTTTTGTTTTATGGCAAACGACTAAAATAACACATGTTCATGAGAAAAAATATGTATAAACACACATATAAGGAAACTATACATATAAGGAAGTAAAGAAAATATATGTATATATTTATATGAGAATACACGCGTATATATGTGTAGAATATATGTTTGCAAAAGATAAAATTCAAGATAAGGCTGAAATCATAGAAATACGGCAAGAATCAAATAGCGGTGTAATACCGTTTGAATTTTGAAAACAAAAGTTGTAACGTATATATATATATATATATATATATATATATATGTGTGTGTGTGTGTGTGTGTGTGTGTGTGTGTGTGTGTGTAAAATGGTCATTAGAAGAATTGTATTCGTATAAGAAGAATATATGTGAACATAACAGTTAAATAAATTCCAGAAATTCAAAAGTTCGAAAATCAAATTTCTGCACCAAAACAATTCAAACATTCGAAATTCAAACTTTTGCACCTGATTGGCACATTTAATTGATATAAAGTGACAATGCATGCCTTATTGGCTTTATTCTATTGGTCCAATTCAAAATTATTGTTGACGTGCCAACTTCCTATTGGCTATATGACATGGAGAGAATAGATTTCATTTGGGAAAATATATAGTTACCATCGATTTAAGCTTATGATATAAAGGACCGTATAGCTCTCCATTCTTATTTGTTGTTTCTTCACTCTTTTCTTCTTCCTCCATATAATCTCTGAATAAAATTATTAATTATAATATTGGGGCGTTGTCTAAATGGAGATTAAAGAAACGAAAATTTATCGTCAACATCGACAAATTCATAAAATATGGTGTTTTCAACTGCAACAACAGTACAAATTCATGACTCTCCATCTGCAACCAATCCAAAGAGATTTTTTTCTAGATCGGCATATCAAGGTGAGTGGATTTAAGTTATATCATTTTAAATAATGATATATTAACGCTTAACATTCCCCGTTATTGTACAATATGAATTGGCTAGAATAATTAAAAGTATTGATATGTTATTATGACATGTTTAAATATGATATGTTGAAATGTTTAAATATATGTTAAAATGATTAAAGTGACGAATATGACATGTTGGAATATTAATATGCTAAGATATTAATATGTTGGAAAACTTGCCAAAATATGCGTAGAGATTACTGTTGTTTCAATTCCATGTTAACTTGTGACATTTATGTACCTGGACCATTAACGGTAGAAATTGAGAAAAATTACATGATTTGGTAATCACATATTATTGTTAAATTTGAACAATTATTTGATTTATTGATTACATAATGGAATATAATTGATTGTATGTTAGAAAGAACGTATGACATAAAATAGGCATAATATGATGACATGTAAAATATAAATTACAGTGGAAATTTGAAATAATAAACATACCTATATTATATAGAAGATTTACAGTAAATAAGAAACTGTAACTGCGCTTAGACACGAGGTTAGATTACACTTATGGAAAAAGTCTTCCCGGAACCGCCCGACATATCCCGCGTCCACAAGTGGCAAACCTAATGTGAGGGGTCAAAGGGCATAAATAAAACATGTAACGGTGCTAAGACACGAGGTTAAGTCAACTTATGGAAGAAATCTTCCAGGAATCGCCCAACAAATCCAGCATCCACAAGTGTAGGCTTAATGTGAGAGGTCTAGTGCATAAACATATATTTAAATATATGTAAATGGCAGAATTGATAAATGGCATTAATCGTAATTAATGGGAGTGAATGGAATTGAATGAAAGATAATTACAATAGTAAAAGGGAAAGGAATGAACGGGGAATGAAAATAACCTATTATAAATAAATTACATTAATGAGAATGTTATATAATAGGTAGTCTTGTCCTAGGGACAAGTGAAGATTATAACTTCGGTTATAATAAACTAGTAAGAAAATGAGATAACTGGTGAAATGAGATAAGTGACACTTAATTGTAAATTAAGTAATCAGTAAACGGGGAAGCCTGAAACCAGTTGTTAGTAATAAGTAGAGAAAAGGGGGAAGTTTGTGAAATGTAAGAAGTTGTAATTAATTATAAATTAAGTAATCTATAAACTTGGAAGTCTGAAATATGCTGATAAGAATAACGTGTTAAGACTTGTCCTAGGGACAAGAGGAAATTATAACATAGGCTATAATAAATGGAAAGGAGACTTATCAATGAACCTTAGTTAAGAGAACTAAGTTAATAAGTAAACAACGATAAGTTGTAGTGACAGTGTAACATGAAATTATGATTAAATAGGAAAGAGTGAGGCAAACTTATGAAATGAAATAAGTTACATTTAATTATAAATGATAACTTACGTGTTAGATAGAAAACATGTAAATTGAGATATACTTAATTATGTATTAAGTAGAACGTGTTATTGTAACCTTGAATCAAACAAGAATATAAAGGGATTGTGGATTACAGATCTTGGATTACAATCTAGAGAATAACATGTTGTGGGCTTATTAATAAACTTAAATGGGTTAAGTTATATGATTGAAATTAATAAGCGAGGGGCCCATTCCTTAGAGATATAAGGGGCTAGAAAGAACTTGGTAACCTGAATAAAAAGTTAAGATGATAAATAAGTTAAATGGAAACCTGATGAGGCAAAGCAAGCGCATAAAAGAATGTATAGACATAGGGTCTAATAACAAATTAAAGTAAGGCGCTTGGACCAGTCCACACTTTTGAGGGTGAATAACCCAACGGGGTAGATCATCATGGTGTCATAAGGCACGAGGGGAGCGCACGTTCATCTGATTATTCTGTCGGCTCCGAAGGACTGGAAGGGGAAGCACGCGGCTTCCTGAGGTACGTAAGGGGCTTCTAATAGTCCACTGTGTGGTGGTAGATGTAAAGGCTATGTCTTAGTGGTTGGGTCTGCGCGTAACTACCAGGTTGGTGGGCCTTGACTGCAAAAGTAGATTTGCAGTCAGAATGTTGTGACGAGGTGACACTAGGGTGATTCGGCGGTCGCCTCAACGGGGAGGCAGAGGGTCATGACCAATAAGGATAGCAGATCGTCGGATGCCCGTCATCGGCAGCCATTGGGATGCGAAAAGACTAGAGCTAAACCCAATAGACCATTCACCTTTCGCTATCGAGGTACGGTGGTTGAGGGGAGACACCAACTGGATGTTTAGATTGTTTGTTGTTAGGGGCATGTCGCTTAGTTCTTATAGTCTTTACTAGTTGAGGGCGGGGACAAGGTGGGTCCATAGCCACCATGAAAAACAGACCCTAGGAATATCTGTATTTTGAGGCTCTTAAAGGCGGGCATGTACAAATATGCCACGGAACTCGGTGCACATTAGAGGACGTGCGGTTAAGGCATTGAGCTACAATTGACAATACGTACGTGGGAAACTCTAGAGACATGCATGCTTGCTCTGGGTGGTGTATCGTAGACTTGAGGGCATTACTCTGGTATGAAATTTGATTCAATCGAAGGTGGCAGTCCGTACGCTTATGTAGCATAAAATTGACAGATATATGCAGAACGTAACATTGTTATGTAGAGTTCCGTACGTCACTCCGGCGTAGGATGGGGACTACGTATATTTCGATGGTATTGCGGTGGAGACCGTGCGACTGGGGTACCATGGGGTGTACCTTAATATTGGGGGTAGCTACATATATACCGTATTAGGTTAATCCATTGGAAGTAAATGGGTACGACGTATGTGTATGCCTTTAGTGCTGTTAACCCAAGTAATCTAATAAATAAGAAAATGTGATTGAACGGTATATGTAGGATTATCCAAAGTGTATAATTTAAATCCAGTCACCAGAACTTGTGTTATGACCCCCTCCTCATCACATACTCGCAGGTTAGATTTGTGGCTGAGACATGATAGCTTTGGATATTGGTTAGGCCGTATTATTACTACGGTAAGGCTATATTTTGATTACATTATATTTTATCCATTCCGCTGTGAGATATTTTCTAAGCACTGACATATTTTATATCTTTGTCTTTTCTGTAGGATACCAGAGCAAACCAACACGAGTTTCAATAGATTAGAATTTTGAAAAAAAATCGGTCTGTCGGAATTCGGGTTGTTACATCTGGTATTGGAGCTTAGGTTTAGGATTCCTGTATAGATAATGAGTGAACGTATTTGTATTTTTAAAAATAAAAATATTTCTATTATACATATATATACCTAGATCCGTAGAGGAACCCGCTATATAGAAAGAGCATAATATGAAAATAAATGGGATATTTGTTTTGTGCACTAAAGGAATGTATTTGGAAATTTGAGGCCTTTAGGAAATTTGGGTGGAAAGTGTACAATATATTTTGTATGGAAGGAAGGTGAATCCCATATGATTAGTATTTTGGGACAGTGGATTTGGCGGTAAAACCTTATAAACTGGAAAAGGTTAAAAAGAGAAAAATTGATTAGGAATATATATAGTTGATAGAATTGACTTTGTGGTAGTGTCTAGGAAAGCCTAGAAAAATGGGAAACCCACTTTGAGTCCAAACTCAATTTTAACTTTTAAGAGCTTGAAATTGTAAAAGTTTTGGGAAAATGGTTTATGGTGTTTTCAAGTTTTAATCTTAAAAGTTATAAATATGTAAAGTATACATATTACGTTTTTAAGTAAAATGGGGTATATTTTGTAAATAGTGATTTCTTGTGAAAATTTTGTTTAAAATAAAATTCTCTCAGTAAGAGGTGCATATTATAGAGCATGTATAACTTGCTAGTTTTCTTGTCATATTGCATTAAAGGATCTAAAAGCAGAACTTAGAAAGTATTGCATTTTGTTAAAATTATCGGTAAAGAAAGTTTTGAAATCTCTATTCTTTTGACAATAATTTTTGATAAATAGTTTTAAAAAAGAAAATTTGTTGGGTGGACAAAATAAGTTATAGAAATTGAAAATAGAGTAGATGTTTGCACCTTGTAAGAAGTAATTGAACCGACCTTATAGGTAAGAACAAGTTATAAACCCGATTAAGAAATAGTTGTCCTTATCTACTCTAGTTTTTGTGATTTGAAAAAAAATTGAATTACATTTTTTGTATAAAATGACATGTTTTATGGTTTGGAAAAATAAGTTTTGATGAGGAAATAAAGTTTTGATACTTTTTAACTTTTGAAAAAAAGTGAAATGACAATGCCAAACCGTGTTTTATAAGTATGGAGTATGTAACAACCCGGATTCCGACAGACCAATTTTTTTTCAAAAACTCAATCTATCGAAACCCGAGTTGGGCGCTCTGGTATCCTGCAGAAAAAGACAGAGATACATAAAACATGTTAGAATTCGTAAGAATCTTACAGCGGAAGGAATTCAAAGTATAATATACATTAAATATAGGTTTACCTTATAAAACATACTGCCTAACCAGTATCCAAAGCTTATACCGTCTCTGTCATGAACCTAACCTGGAAGTATGTAATGAGGAGGGGGTCAGAACAAAAGTTCTGTGTGAGTGGACTTAGAATAAACTTCTGTATAATCCTACATATACCATTCAGTTATATTTTCTTGCTTATTAGGTTATTCGCGATATTAGCTCTCTAGGCTATACTCATCTCCCATTCAAAGACCAACCTAATACAACGTATATGTAGATACACCCAACTCGTATAATCCTTTCCATGTATGTATACAGTCCCTTGTCGTATATAGTACGGGCTTCATCGTGTAAATCTATACTACTTTAGTGTAGTACCACCATTCTCGAAATCGTTTGGACTACCACCCTTGATCTTGCTAGATTCCATTTATTACCTAGATCTAATTTAGGGTTTTCTATCCAGAGCTTCCTAGATTCAACCAGTGTTTACGCTACCCAGGGCCACTGAGGTTTATGCTACCTATTGAACGCTTTCTAGATCTGACCAGGGTTAATGCTACCTAGGGCCACTAGGGTTTATGCTACCTATCTAACAATGCCCCCTAGTCTAGGACACACTACCCAGAGCGATATATGTTCCTAGACTTTACGTCCCAATCGTGTTGTTTAACGTGCTAGATATCTAGTTGCACATGTCCTCTATATGTGCGGCCCGAGTCCCGTGGCAGGGCTAATCAAGAAACACAAAACTCGGTCGAGAGCTTTAAGTTATCTGCCGATGCAGATGCTAAGCTCTGTTTTATCTGTATGTGGCTATGGTCCCACTTGACCCCTCCCTCAACTAATGAAAGGCACCCAAGAAAATTAAGAATGAGAACTGTACGCAGGCCCTCTATGCCCCCACAAACCTATTGGCCACCCTCATCCATAACTAAATAGCAAAGTAAATGGTCTTTTGGAGTTCTCCGCCTTTCCACTTGTGTATCACGATTGACTCAAGATGGTAGGTAGACGACGACGTGCCATCACAGGGCTAAACAAGATATCGCCGCCTCACGCTGACCCATCCTAGTCTTTAGGTTGCTTATATTGCAACCAAGGCATACCCTTGGCTCTTCTAATGCAGACCTTAACCTCTGTGAGCCCAGGAGGATCATCTGCAACCTCACAGAGGGATACCAAGAGTACCCTCACGTCCCCTCGAAGCCGCGTGCTTCGTAACCCAGTTCCTTGGAGCCTTCTTCATGATCAGATGGACGTTCGCTCCTCCTCGTGTTCTACTTGGCTTTCTTGAGTAAGGTTTACTACTTTAGTTCTCTTAACTAAGGTTTACTACTTAGTTTCCTGAATCGTTAGCTTTCTTAACTAAGGTTCACTACTTTGTTTCCTGAATCGTTAGATTTCTTAACTAATGTTTACTACTTAGTCCTCTTAACTAAGGTTTACTACTTAGTTCTCTTAATCGTTCATTTTCTTAACTAAAGTTTACAACTTAGTCCTCTTAACTAAGGTTTAGTACTTGATTCTCTTAACCAAGGTTTGATACTTAGTTTCTGGTACTTAGTTCTCTTTAACTAAGGTTTGTTACTTAGTTCCTTCTAACTAAGGTTTACCAATGAATTCAAGCATGACTTAAGTTCTCTTTATCAAATGATAGCGTACGGGTGTTTTCCCACATTTCCAGCTTAGATTAACTTATTTCATGGTATAATTCGTCCCACCCTTCGAGTCTTGTATTACATCTTAAGTCATATTCATTTCTTATCCCTAGGATAAGTTTATCTATTATTTAACCTTATCATTCCCCACTTTTCCTTGCTTTGATACTGTTATATTGGTTAAGTTTGCCCATGTGACCAAGTTGACTTAACCCCTAATCACGTATTTAATTCAACCCACGTACCATGCTAAATTGGTTAAGGGTTCTCTATCAGTTCATGTTGACTTAACCCGCCCATATATCATGTCAAATTGGTTAAGTGTTATCTAGCGGTTCACGTTGACTTAACCTACCCATATATCATGTCAAATTGGTTAAGTGTTGTCCAGTGTTTCATGTTGACTTAACCTTACCATACTAGCATGTGTCATTAGCATTAATTAATTATTAATGCCCAACCTCTCACATTAGACCTATTGTTGCGGTCACTAGATGTGCCGGTTGGTTCCGGGCAGGATTACACCACAACTCAATCTAACCTCGGGTTTCAAGCACGTTATGACTAACTTCTCACATCAGAACCTATTGTTTGCGTCACTGGATGTGCCGGGCGGTTCCGGGCAGGATTACACCGCAAACTCATTCCAACCTCGAGTTGGCCATGTTTCATGTTTAGCCAATTAACAATCCATGTCTATTCTAGGTGTCATAGGCCAATTATAAATTTACAAGCATGTTCATGTTCATTCTAGATATCAAATGTCAATTACCAATTCACAAGCATGTTCATGTTCAAGTTATGCCACTATTGTCAATTTCATGTTATGTGTCGAGTTCCATAATTACATAAAAACATGGTTTGTCCAACATATTCCATTTTTAATTATGTTTCTAGGATCTTAACGACATATCCAATTTTCAAGTCTCAAATTCAAGCTTTACCCAAAAGCACCAATTTATGTTCATGCTTATAATTCCGTTAATAGGCTATACCTATTATTCCATTTTCCCACACATGTGTTCCTAACAGGTTGCTATCATTCCTCATATGTTGGTTAAGCTTATTCATATGTCAAGTTCTACTTAACCCATTTCTACTTTGCTTACACAACCATTCGTGTAATAATCTTTTTACCCAAATTGCCTAATTCATCGATTAAATCTCAAGCTCTTCCCAAATAACTATAATTTACGCGCTGTTGACCTTGGCTCGAAGGTAGCCAAAGTTTCAAAAATGAAAAGGAAGAATAGGGAAGAGGAATAGACTAAGCATACAAAGATTATTTTAAATTGCAACATGAATTTTAACTGAGGAATGACGAACGATAATAATACTTTTATGCATGAAGTGTATTGTTATCCCACTCACTGATTTAAGAACGGATCTTGAATTCTGGGATCTGAATTCTGAAACTGAAAAGCTATCCCTTGACGTAGATTATCGATCCTCTAATTTAGATTTGATTCTTAGAAAATAGTTGTTGAAGTCGTTGAATTAGCCTTTGATTCTCTACTTGAATTCTAACGAATAACTTGAGCAGCATAACCCCGTCTTTGATTTATTTTGATATGAATTAGGGAAGAGTATAGGCATAATGAAGATGTGTAGAGAAAACTGTAGCCTTAGGGGTGTTTATATAGGTGCTCAAGACCTTATCGTACACGCAACGCTGAGTCAGCATTGAACCCAGTTAAGAAAATAGTCCAGGTTCGCAGATGAATCTAGTCAAATCTTATCGTACACGCAACACTGAGTCAGCATTAGGTCCCGCAAGCTGTTTTGGTGCAGAAATTCGAATTTCGAATGTTTGAATTGTTTTGGCGTAGAAATTTGATTTTTGAACTTTTTAATTTCTGGAATTTATTTAACTGTTTTATTCACATGAAATATTCTTATATGTATACAATTACTCTACCGACCATTTTACGTGTATATATATACACACAATTTTCGTTTTATTTTCAAAATTCAAACGATGTTGTTCCGTTATTTGATTCTTGCCATATTGCATTGACTGTAGCCTTATCTTGAATTTTATCTTTTATATACATATATATATATTCTCATATATATATATATACATATATTTTCTTTATTTCCTTATATGTACGTTTTTATCCTTTCAAATTTTGAATTTGTATACGTACATATACTTGCATGTTCAGTTGGCCCTCTCTAAAACAAAGATAAAAATTATGCCGCCGCCGGGGTTCGAACTCCCGACCTCCATGTTACAAATCCAATGTCTTAACCAACTGAGCTATGAAGTCTTTTGTTATTAAGTCTTAGAACAATGATAATTATTGTTCTCTCTTTACTTCTCTTTTTCATGTTAGTTACAATACTTAAATTAAACCATTGCATGAATCCTTTTCTTTTAATGTTAATGCATTATGTTTGCAAATCAGTGCATGCAACATATTTACATTGCATGCAACCAATCCTTTCTTTCTTTTAATGCATGCATTACATTTTTTTTCATTGCATGTATTTATTACATGCAATCCTTATTTTATTCTTTAATATGTTTGTATATATTTATTTATTTATTTCTCTTGTGCGTGTACAAACTTCTAGGCTTGATAACTTCTTCATATGATGTCCGTTTTACGCAAACCAGGTGTCTATCTTGACCAGAATTCTGAGACGGAAGCAATGGTGATGTCCGTTTTACTTGATTTCTGATATTTAAATTAAGTGTTTTTATTTTCTCATCTCTTCGATTACACACATTGTTATCGCATTAATTTCCTTACTCTTCAATGTATGAATTAATTTTTCATTATACATCACCATTATTTACCTATCTATGCATATATACATATTTGTACATTTTTAATTATATTAAAAATGCGGGGAATTACATTCTCCCACCCTTAAAGAATTTCGTCCCCGAAATTCGATAAGAGTAAAATAGATAATCCCTCGCAATATCCATCCATCCAGTGTGCATCCAATTGTTGAAAACATTGTGCACATGTACAAAGTGAGATACATCATGGTAAAGTATGTATGCCTAATTTGGATCCACCTATATGTATGCAAATTTTAAAAAACCTTTCAAAACATGGTGCTCACATCCTAAATATACTTGCATTTCTATATGAATGCAATATTCTTGAAAAATCAAAATATTTTTCATCCAAGTTTTCCCATACTCTTATAGAATAAGAGCATGGTTCACCCAATTGTCGCATCCAAAACCCTACCAACCATTATTAAATTCGAAATTTAGAAAAATCTAATTTTCTAAATTCGATTTCTTATGTTACAAAAAGATATAAAACGGAAGAGTTTACATTTTACGTTGTACCTTTTATAATTGCACTCGGATTTTTATATAACTATTCTATAAAAACTTCCTACTTTCCTATCCAAGCACAACCACATAAGAAAACTTTCCTTTCTCTTTCATCTTATCTTGGAATAGTTTCATATTTATTCATCTTTTTCTTAAGATTTCCATTTTCTTTTCCCGTCACATTTGTTGCCTTACTGAATTTATTGTCTCTTGTTAGCTTAGGTTTTTCTCTTTCGTAGCTTATTTGACTTAATCCAATTACTTAAGTTTATTATTTCAAATAAGCTTTTTCTGTTTTCAACTCAAACAACATCCTACACAACTACTACTATGGGCCAAGAATCTTAGGACTTTGTAATCTCAGACAATTGCGAGTCCACACAACAGGATCTACCCACTTACTTGCCCTTTACTACTTAGTAGACACTACTAGCCCTTGCTGTGCATTACTAGCCTATACTTTTTCTCTCTTTCTCAAGCAAAAAACCTAGGTTTCTCAATGCTTATGCATTCTATGGTAATTTTCCATTAGTTTAATATTAGCTAATCCCTGACTGTAAATTGGCAAGAGAGTAACTCCCTAAATATCAACCCCGAAAACCGAAATCAACATCAGATTGACACTCAGAGAATCATTCAACTCAAACAATCTCTAGTTGGTTCCAATTGTTTAATTCATAGCTTTAACTTTCTCTCGTCCTTTTCTAGGCACTAATCCTAACCTACTCCATTCTTTTTAAAACATGGTTTAGCCTCCTTTCTTTTCATCGCATTTTTCTTTCAAAAATTAAAAGTGTTAAAACTTTGTTTTCTTCTCCAAAACTTGTTTTCGCCAAACCATAAATACATGTTACAGAATAAAATGCAAAACATTTTTTTTTTTAAATCACAAAACTGGAGTAGACAAGGAGAACTATCGGGCTTACATTGTTTCTAATTACAATGTTAATTTAACTACTCGCTATAAGGTGCAGACATCTATTCTATTCCTACAACTTATTTTGTCCACCCAACAAAATTTCTTCATAAATCAATAATCAAAATTTATTGTTAACAGGATAGAATTTTCTTTTACAAAACATAACACTTTCTTTTCAATCCTTTCGTATATTATAATATGAAAACTAGCGAGCTATATTTTCTCTATATTATGCATTTTTTAATGAGAGAGTTCATTTAAAACAAGAAATCATTGTTTTACCAAAGTATACACCACTTTACTTTAAAAACCCAACATGCACTGAATATGTCCTTTACGTATTTTTCTTAAACATCAAAAATACTTTTAAGATTAAAACTTGAAAAACACCACAAACTCTTTTACAAATTCAAGTTCTTAAAAGTTTATCATTGGGTTAGACTCAAAGTGGGTCTTTCAACTCAACTAGGCTTTCTTAGGCACTTTCCGAATCAATTCTCTCAACTATATATATTCCTAATCCATTTTCCACATTTTAACCTTTTTTCTAACTTATAAGGTTTCACTTCTAAACCCACCACTCTAAAATAACAACATTTCAGTTTTAATTCTTATGGGATACTTTCTTTCTCCAATACCAAATCGTATTGTACACTTTCCAACCAAACCACCTAAGGGTCTTAAAATTTCTAGGTTCATTCCTTTAGTGTACAAAATAGCTATCCCAACTCTTTCCATTCCTAGTGGTCTACTTTATGGATTTAGGTTTATATATATAATATTTATATTTTAGAAAATACAAATATGTCCGCTCATTATCTCCCTAATATCACTAAACTGAAGCTCTGATACCAGATGTAACAACCCGAATTCCGACAGACCGATTTTTTTCTTTCAAAAACCCAATCTATCAAAACCCGAGTTGGGCGCTCTGGTATCCTGCATAAAAAGAGAGAGATAAAGAAAACATGTCAGAATTCATAAGCATCTTACAGCGGAAGGAATTCAAAGTATAATATACTTTAAATATAGCTTTACCTTATAAAACATACTGCCTAACCAGTATCCAAAGCTTATACCATCTCTGTCATGAACCTAACCTGGAAGTATGTAATGAGGAGGGGGTCAGAACATAAGTTCTGTTTGAGTGGACTTAGAAAAAAATTCTGTATAATCCTACATATACTGTTCAGTTATATTTTCTTGCTTATTAGGTTATTCGCGATATTAGATCTCTAGGCTATACTCATGTCCCACTCGTAGATTAACCTAATACAACGTATATGTAGATACCCCCAACTCGTATAATCCTTTCCATGTATGTATACAGTCCCTTGCCGTATGTCGTACGGGCTTCATCATGTAAATCTATACTACTTTAGTGTAGTGCCACTATTCTCGAAATCATTTGGACTACCACTCTTGATATTGCTAGATTCTGTTTATTACCTAGATCTAATCTAGGGTTTTCTATCCAGCACTTCCTAGATTCAACCAGGGTTTACGCTACCCAGGGCCACTGGGGTTTATGCTACCTATTAAACGCTTTTTAGATCCGACCAAGGTTTATGCTACCTAGGGCCACTAGGGTTTATGCTACCAATCGAACAATGCCCCCTAGCCTAGGACACACTACCTAGAGCAATATATGTTCCTAGACTTTACGTCCCAATCGTGTCGTTAAACGTGCTAGATATCTAGTTGCATATGTCCACTATACGTGCGGCCCGAGTCCCGTGGCAGGGCTAATCAAGAAACACGGAACTCGGTCGAGAGCTTTAAGTTATCTGCCGATGCAGATGCTAAGGTCTGTTTTATCTGTATGTGGCTATGGTCCCACTTGACCCCTCCCTCAACTAATGAAAGGCACCCAAGAAAATCAAGAATGAGAACTGTACGCAGGCCCTCTATGTAACACCCCATGTCCATTAATGTTACTCACAAAGAGAATGCATTAACTTCTATGGACCATTTTAAGTGTGTATAGAATAGAAACTTAACAACAAGATAGATATAAACAGTACTTAAAATTCAAAATTTTGTTCATTGCAGCGGTAAACACATAGGTTTGACTACATCATCAAAAACCAGAGTCAAAGTACATAATGTCCATCTTGACTAAATCAGAGTACATAAATTGAAAGACATAACCCCAATACAAAATAGCCATAAATAAGATAGGCTGAACTTTTACTTCAGCGATCCAAGCAACTTCTAAAAGCAAGAGATACAGCTGTCCAAAATCAAGCTCCACTGGTGCTAGTTCCACCCTGAGCACCCGGGGGGAAAGGAAGAAAAGAGGTGGAAACAAAGGGGGTCGGACATAAAGTCTGGCGAGTGCGATGACTTTAACAATATAATTACCAAAATAACTAGGTTAAGGCATAATTTGGAAAATAAGGAAATGACTGTGAACAATTGGGTATGACAGAGTAAACAAGGAAATAAGATGAAAAAAGATAACGTTAAAGTCGCACCTAAACCACTATAAGATAATTACTATACTGCACCACCACTAGTCACCCTAAGGTTGATCCCGCCTACAGAACTTAATAATGATAATGGTAGTTTCGTGCACCCCTAGTTTCCTTTATAGGTGTCGCCTGCCCCTATCTCCACTAGGTGTACCCACTACCCCCATGCGATCGGCTCCCTAACTCGTAGATACCCGTGTTGGCCCCAAAGTGGGGTGTATCACTCCCCAAAGTGGCAACCCGATACCTCCAATAATGCACGGCTTATACCTACAAGATGCAACAACGTCTTACCTACCAGCCCGGGCCCACACACACACATGAACCCGTTGGACTTGCGTTGCCACCGCTAACCCGTTTTGGCCTCTTACAGTCAAGCCCAGTATGCGTTTCCCGTCCTCGACTTGGGTCGAGCCCACAAAGATACGTATGGGTTACTGGTTGAAACGGGCCCCCATTACTTGACACAAGCTATCCACCTAAGCTTGGTCCCCTCTAGTACATCCCACTTAACCCTCTTCTTATTCATGTTCACATACATGTTTTAATTTTGGTTAAGTGTTTCTAATCGTATTTCAAATGCCACCCAAGGCACCCACTTAATTCCATATGCCACCCAAGGCACCCACGTAACCCCCTCATGTCCCACTACATGTTTATCTGGTTAAGTGTTTCTTAATTCATTAAGACCGTAACCTTATAAAGACCTCCCACATTAGACTGGCATTTGTGGCAGCTGGATTTGCCGGGCGGGTCCGGGCAGTCTTACACCACAAACGATTCTAACCTCGTGACAACTGTTACGTATTTAATTTATGCCTAAGACCTCCCACATTAGGCTGGCATTTGTGGCAGCTGGATTTGCCGGGCGGGTCCGGGCAGACTTACACCACAAAAGAGCCTAACCTCGTGTCTTAGACGATTAATTACACAAAATTAATTATTTCCCAATTTGAATTAATTTCCCTATTCAAATTTTCAATCAATTCCACATTTAGCTATAGCCATAATTGACTCAATTATGTCCATCTATTTATGGTATGCAAAATCATACCAATTTTCATCACAAATTTATTTTATGCCATTTAAGGCATTTATGCCAATTCTCAATATTAAATCTTTTAATATTATCCCATTGCCCCACGTTGTACCTTCGTTCGTTTAACGTAAAATATACGTTAGACTCGAATAGTCTAACTTATGGAATAAAGAGAAAACATCACAGCATACAAATAGATAAAACTAGATCTAAACATAAGGGGTGAACTTGCATGTGTGAATGAGGTTCTTCATCTAAAACTTGCATAGGCCAAAGTCACAAACTTGCATAAAACTACATATGTCATAGATCTAAATCTAAAGGTGTGAACTTGTTTAGTCACAAACTTGCATAAATCATGTATGTCATAGATCTAAATCTAAAGGTTTAAACTTGCATAGGCAATAACCACAAACTTACATAACATGATTCATACTCCAAACATATATATATATATACATATACTTGCATATGTGATTTATGTAACATAACGATGGTGTAAACTTACATCTAAACATGTAAACTAGCATGTAGAATTTTGTATACTAGCATATAACTCACACATGTCATAGCCTAACTTTAGATCCAATTTACACATAAAATAGGTGTCATGAAATATGTAAGGTTGTACATAATTTTCACTAACTTGCATATGATCCATGCCTCAATTAACATCCTAATTTGCATACATACATATGATTTTGTCATATGAATTAGTTCCAATAACATAACCACTAGCATATGAAACATGATTATACATAAGCCAATCATAGATGATAACATCACAACTTTACAACATAGATGATAACATCATAGAATTTACAACATAGATGATAACATCATAGAACTTACATCATAGATAATAACATGCGGTCAATAATTCACAACATAACCATATAATCCACATCATAACTTAGTCCAATTAAATTGTTAATTATTTTATTAAAGAAATCGAACTCACAACTCAAAGAAGGTCTTGAGTTCTGAAATCTGAGTTCTGAAGTTGAATTAGCTTTCCTTTGGAGAAGACAATTTGTTGCAGTTTAGATTAGAATTGAATTTGATTAGCTTTTCTTCCTCTCTAATTGGTGGCGGCTATTCTAGGTTGCAAGCTGGTGACGGCATGGAGGCCATGATTCTAATTTTAATTTGATTTTAGGGTTTGAGTCTACATGTGTTTTTATAGAGTTTAGGATTAGTTTAGGCCGTCCGATCGACCCAGAATTAATCCCAGCCAATCAGAGCAGATCAGAAACCCTAATGAGTCAACATACAGTCATAAATAGGTCATCAAACAAATCTGCCCGGGGGGGGGGGGGCAGGTCGACCCTATGGTCGACCTGGTGAGGGTAGGTCGACCACCAGGTCGACCTGGGCCTGGCGGGAAATTTCCCGCCTAGCCCATTCTGACTCTGAAATTTGAATTTTCTGAAACTTCCGATGGCCAAAACTTCTTCATACGAAGTCCAATTCACGCAAACTCGGATTCTATCTCAACCAGAATTCCGAGACGAACACAATGGCGGAACCCATTTCCCTTAATTCTCACATCTGAGATTAGTTATTCTTTAATTTGTAAACATTAATATTGAAAATTATGGGGTGTTACATTCTCCCCTCCTTAAAGGATTTCGCCCTCGAAATCTCTAAGTTAAGAAGAATGCATATCCTAACATCCAAACAACCATCTACTCAACCATCAAACACAGGCAGCCATTGTCCTTGTAAAATTCCTAATGTTGTATGAACATATGCAAGAAGTGTGTGTATATGTTCTTTATCTAATGCAAAATCAGGCGGTCTACTGATTCAGTTGACCTCCTTAATGCAAACCATGATAGTGCCATGCGTCCATTATGTATGCGAAAGAATCCTATCGATGCATATTATTTCTACATGTGTGCACAACCATTCACCAAAATGCAACATCCATATGATAACACAACCATTATACATCCATCAACTTAAATATGCACACACATTTATATACAGTATGCAATATGAAGTGACTGAGCCGATCTAGTGTCTAAAGTGTGTGTATATGTATCCACGAGCAACCACTAGCAACCACTTGCATCCATATGAATCCATCATACATAACATGTCTCAAACACATGTTTCAACCATAGGACTACCCTATCTAAAGGTCAAAGATACTAGCGACAGGACATACTAAAGATAAAACAAGCACAAGCTAAGCGATAAAGGAGAAATTAAAAGACATACCCTCGAAAAGAAAAGGGTAAAATGAACGCATTTTCTCTTCCGTCTCCCAAGTAGCATTTCTCTCATCATCTCCCCATTGCACTTTGACTAGCCTGACCTCTCGATTCCTCAACTTCTTAATCTCAGACCCAAGAATGCACGTAGGAGCTCGTCGAATCGTCGCATCACGCTCTATCTCCACCTCTCTAAGCAAGCTCGGCTCTACCACTTCCGCGGTCTCATGCAAGCACTTCCTCAAAAGTGACACATGGAATACATCGTGTACACCGCTAAGTCTCTTGGGCAACTCCACTCTATACACCATCTTTCCAATCCTCTCCTTAATAGGAAATGGCCCTACGAACCTTGGTGATAACTTCCCAACGGACCCAAAGCGAACAACATTCCGTAATGGAGACACCTTGACAAAGACCATGTCCCCAATATCAAACTCAAAATCTGTCCTCCTCTTGTCCGTATAAGATTTCTGCCTATCTTGCGCCGTCTTCATCCTCCTTCGAATCAAATTGATCTTTTCCGAAGTCTCTCTAATTATATCGGGCCCAAGAAAGATCTTATCTGCAGATTCCCCCCAACATGTAGGCGAACGACATGGCCGTCCATAAAGAGCCTCGAACAGTGCCATGCCAATGCTAGACTGAAAGCTATTATTATATGCGAACTCCACCAACGGAAGATGTTCCTCCCATGTACCTCCGAAGTCTAAGACACACAACCTCAATAGGTCCTCTAGAATACAATTCACCCTCTCGGTCTGGCTGTCCGTCTGAGGAGGATATGCGGTGCTCAAACATAACCGAGTCCCTACCGCCTCTTGCAAGCTCTTCCAAAACTCGCTAGTAAAGATAGGATCGCGGTCGCTTACTATGCTAGAAGGAACACCGTGCAAATAAACTATCTCTCGAATGTATACGGAGGCTAACCATGGAGCAGTCCTCCTACTCTTCATGGGAATGAAATGGGTGCTCTTAGTAAGTTTGTCTACCATGACCCAAATCCCCGTATTACCCTTCCTCGATCTCGGTAACCCATCAATAAAGTCTATCGAGACACTTTCCCACTTCCATTGTGGGACCTCCAATGGGTGAAGCAACCCACCGGGCTTCTTTTGATCTTCTTTTACTTGTTGGCACACCAAGCATCTAGCGACAAAGTCAGCCACATCCCTCTTCGTGACAGTCCAAAAGTAAACTCGTCTCATGTCCATGTACATCTTGTCCCCGCCGGGATGGATGGTCATCTTCGAACAATGTGCGTTATCAAGAATGGTCTTCCTCAAATTCTCGTCCCGTGGTACACAAAGTCTACCATCCCTAAGTAACCAACCCTTATCATCTAGGGTATACCTACTGAGATGGCTCAATGACTACTCCCTTTTGAGCTTTTCTACTAACTCAACCAACTGTGTGTCATCTCGCTGTGCCTTACTAATCCGTCCCAAAAGCGTAGGTCTGACCTCTAAGGATGCTAGCAAACCGGGAACAAAGTCAACGGAAGGTCTAAAGTCAAACGTAGAGATGAACTCTAAGCTTCGCCGCTCAACAAACAACAGACTCAAGGACAACCTTTTCCTACTTAAGGCATCTGCCACCACGTTACCCTTGCCAGGGGTATATGCTATCTCGAAATCGTAGGACGCTAAGAATTCCATCCACCTTTGCTGCCTTAAGTTCAAGCCCTTCTGAGAGAACAAGTATTTTAGCGATTTGTGGTCAGTGAACAATTCGAATTTCTCGCCAAGAAGATAATGGCGCCAAGACTTAAGCGCGAAAACAATAGCGACCAACTCTAGGTCGTGTGTAGGGTAATTTCTCTCATGCACTCTCAACTGCCTTCCACCATAGGCTATTACCCTTCCCTCTTGCATTAAGACTGCACCTAGTCCTGTCCCACAAACATCGGTATAAATGGTAAATGACTTACTCCCATCTGGCAACACTAAGACTGGGGCTGTGGTCAAAGCTCTCTTTAAACGTTGGAATGCATCATCACAATCTAAGTCCCATGTGAAAACTAGGTTTTTCTTCGTCAAGCGTGTTAATGGGGCTGATATTTTTGTGAAGTCTTTGATAAACTTCCTATAGTAGCTAGCCAACCCTAAGAAACTTCTCACCTCGGTAGCATTTTTAGGGACCTTCCAATCTTGGATGGCCACTACCTTCGCGGGATCCACAGCTATCCCTTCTTTGGAAACCACGTGCCCTAAGAATCGCACTTCCTTCCTCCAAAAGTGACATTTAGAAAATTTAGCTTTTAGGCTATGCGCTCGAAGGGTCTCCAACAGTTCCCTAAGATGTAGGGCATGCTCTTCCTCGCTCTTAGAAAAGATCAAGATGTCGTCTACAAAGACTACCACGAATTTATTAAGGTACTCCCTAAACACACTACTCATCAAGTCAACAAATTATGCGGGGGCCTTTGTCAAACCGAAGGGCATCACAAGCCACTCGAAGAAACCGTCTGGAGTCCTAAAGGTAGTCTTGTCTATGCTATCCTCAGCCACTCTCAACTGATGGAAACCCGTGGCTAAGTCCAACTGCGAAAACACTGAGGCGCCAACTAACTGATTGAAGAGATCGTCAATCCTCGGCAGTGGGTGACTATTCTTCTTAGTAAGCTTATTAAGTTCTCTATAGTCTATACAAAGTCTAAGGGACCCATCCACCTTCGTGGCAAATACTACTGGAGCACCCCACTCCGATATACTACGTCTGATGAACCCCTTCTCAAGCAATTCTTTCACTTGCTTATTGAGTTCTCTTCTCTCTCTTGGAGCCATATGGCGCACTGGCAATGCAACTGGCTTTGCATTATATACTAGATATATTCGAAAGTCTATCTCACGTTTTGGGGGTAAACCCCTCACCTCATCGAAGACATCCACGTATTCACGGACTATACGAACAGAATGTAAATCATCATTGGATGCGTCAAGGGATTCTAGGTAGCTAAGCATTACTCGACCTCTAGGGTCACAAGAAATATCAAGGGTCTTTCCACAATGAGTCAACAATCTAACTACACTTCTTTCACAATCTAGGATGGCTCCATATCTAGTTAGCCAATCCATACCTAGAATCAAGTCGTAGCCCACGAAGCCAAGAACAAAGGCGTTGCATTCAAACCCAACGCCCAAGATAGACACTCTCAAATCCCGACAGATCATAGAAAGATGAGCCGAACCAACAATAGGATTTGAGACTACTAAGGGATCTGTAACTAGACTAGTATCTAGGTGCAGTGTTTCAACTAATGATGTAGAGATAAACGAATGTAATGCGCCAGAATCGAATAAAGTACGGACAGGATGATCAAACAGAAAAACTAAACTTTCAACGGAAATTGCTCTACCTCGTTCTTGCAGCGGTGAGACCATGAGAGCCTGAACTTGCCCCTTTGCCTGCCCTGGTGCCATAAGAGCCTGCACCTGTCCTCCCAAGGTAGACCCTGCCCTTTGCCCTTTCCTTGGGCAGTCCTTAATGAGATGTCCCGCTTCGCCATAGTGGAAATAGCCAGTCTTCTTTTACTTCCTACAATCTTTGCTTAGATGGCCTGGTGTCCCACAGTTAAAGCATCTTTTCTTTCCCTTACCATTGTTGCCTTTACCACCTTTCTTGTTCTGTTGTTGCTGTTGCGGTTTCTTTTGATCCCCTTTCTTCTTGGGTGCCTTATTAACATTGGCACCCTTCTCCTCTTCATGCATAAGCCCCATGTCAACTAGCCTCTCAAAGGTAGCCCCTATGGGGATGTGGGTCATAGCTAACCCATGAAGAGGCTCGTTCAAACCCTTAACAAATCTTAGGGCCTTCTTTTCTGGTGTATTCACCAAGTCCAAGCCAAATCTCGCCAACTGATTGAACTTGTTGACCTATTCTTTCACTAATAGATTCCCTTGCTTCAATGCCAAAAATCTTTCCATATATAAATTCTCTTCAGCCCGTGAGAGAAACTTTTCTTCAAACCTCCGCCTGAAATCCGGCCATGTATCAACTGGACGCTCTCCATTAGTGACCTCCCACCAAAACGAGGCCTCATCCTTCATTAGCCAGGCAGCTAACTGGACCTTTCTTCCATCTTCCACTTCAAATATCCCAAACAATTCTTCCACATCCTTTAGCCAATTTTGAGCCTCAACGAATGTCTCCGTCCCGTGAAAAGGTTTTCCACCCATTGCCCAAAAGTCCTTACATATTTTTGCAAAAGTATCGACACGGGGAGGAGGAGGAGGAGGATGAGCATTTGCTGGACCTGCAGTGGTGGCCCTAGTCTCCAAATACCTCCTAAACCACCCTGGTATTGGTATCCCCTCAGGTATTTCGGGAATTCCAGACATGCTGAAATGGAAAAGGAAAGATTCAATACAAAAGAACCGAAGGAAAGATATATGGCTCTTAGGGTTATGCTTTCTAAAATAAGCTTTTCTCTTGAAAATACTTTCCTTAAAACATACTTTTGAAGGTACTTCTTTATAAAAATGTTTTTGAAAAACAGTTTTTTAAAATTCATATCTGTTCTGGTAACCTTCAGTTCTGATACCACGTGTAACACCCCATGTCCATTAATGTCACTCACAAAGAGAATGCATTAACTTCTATGGAGCGTTTTGAGTGTGTATAGAACAGAAACTTAACAACAAGACAAATATAAACCGTACTTAAAATTTTAAAATTTTATTCATTGCGGCGGTAAACACATAGGTTTGATTACATCATCAAAAACCAGAGTCAAAGTACATAATATCCATCTTGACTAAATCAGAGTACATAAATTGAAAGACATAACCCCAATACAAAATAGCCACAAATAAGATAGGTTGAACTTTTACTTTAGCGATCCAAGCAACTTCTAAAAGCAAGAGATACAGCTATCTAAAATCAAGCTCCACTGGTGCTAGTTCCAACCTGAGCACCTTGGGGGGGAGGAAGAAAAGAGGTGGAAATAAAGGGGGTCAGACATAAAGTCTGGCGAGTGCGATAACTTTAACAATATAATTACCAAAATAACTAGGCAAAGGCATAATTTGGAAAATAAGGAAATGACTGTGAACAATTGGGTATGACAGAGTAAACAAGGAAATAAGATGAACAAAGATAACGTTAAAGGCGCACCTAAAACACTATAAGATAATTACTATACTGCACCACCACTAGTCACCCTAAGGTTGATCCCGTCTATAGAACTTAATAATGATAATGGTAGTTTCGTGCACCCCTAGTTGCCTTCATAGGTGTCGCCTGCCCCTATCTACACTAGGTGTACCCACTACCCCCATGCGATTGGCTCCCTAACTCGTAGATACCCGTGGTGGCCCCATAGTGGGTGTATCACTCCCCAAAGTGGAAACCCGATACCACCAATAATGCACGACTTATACCTACATGATGCAACAACGTCTTACCTACCAGCCCGGGCCCCCACACACACATGAATCCATTGGACTTGCGTTGCCACCGCTAACCCGTTTTGGCCTCTTACAGTCAAGCCCAGTATGCGTGTCCCGTCCTCGACTTGGGTCGAGCCCACAAAGATACGTATGGGTTACTGGTTGAAACGAGCCCCCATTAATTGACACAAGCTATCCACCTAAGCTTGGTCCCCTCTAGTACATCCCACTTAACCCTCCTCTTATTCATGTTCACTTACATGTTTCAATTTTGGTTAAGTGTTTCTAATCGTATTTCAAATGCCACCCAAGGCACCCACTTAATTCCACATGCCACCCAAGGCACCCACTTAACTCCCTCACGTCCCGCTGCATGTTTATCTGGTTAAGTGTTTCTTAATTCATTAAGACCGTAACCTTATAAAGACCTCCCACATAAGACTGGCATTTGTGGCAGCTGGATTTTCCTGGCGGGTCCGGGCAGTCTTACACCACAAACGAGTCTAACCTCGTGTCTTCACAACTGTTACGTATTTAATTTATGCCTAATACCTCCCACATTAGGCTGGCATTTGTGGCAGCAGGATTTGCCGGGCGGGTCCGGTCGGTCTTACACCACAAAAGAGCCTAACCTCGTGTCTTAGACGATTAATTACACAAAATTAATTATTTCCCAATTTGAATTAATTTCCCTATTCAAATTTTCAATCAATTCCACATTTAGCTATGGCCATAATTGACTCAATTATGTCCATCTATTTATGGTATGCAAAATCATACCAATTTTCATCACAAATTTATTTTATGCCATTTAAGGCATTTATGCCAATTCTCAATATTAAATCTTTTAATATTACCCCATTGCCCCACGTTGTACCTTCGTTCGTTTAACGTAAAATATACGTTAGACTCGAATAGTATAACTTATGGAATAAAGAGAAAACATCACAGCATACAAATAGATAAAACTAGATCTAAACATAAGGGGTGAACTTGCATGTGTGAATGAGGTTCTTCATCTAAAACTTGCATAGGCCAAAGTCACAAACTTGCATAAAACTACATATGTCATAGATCTAAATCTAAAGGTGTGAACTTGTTTAGTCACAAACTTGCATAAATCATGTATGTCATAGTTCTAAATCTAAAGGTGTAAACTTGCATAGGCAATAACCACAAACTTACATAACATGATTCATACTCCAAACATATATATATATATATATATATATATATATATATACATACATATACTTGCATATGTGATTTATGTAACATAACGATGGTGTAAACTTACATCTAAACATGTAAACTAGCATGTAGAATTTTGTATACTAGCATATAACTCACACATGTCATAGCCTAACTTTAGATCCAATTTACACATAAAATAGGTGTCATGGAACATGTAAGGTTGTACATAATTTTCACTAACTTGCATATGATCCATGCCTCAATTAACATCCTAACTTGCATACATACATATGATTTTGTCATATGAATTAGTTCCAATAACATAACCACTAGCATATGAAACATGATTATACATAAGCCAATCATAGATGATAACATCACAACTTTACAACATAGATGATAACATCATAGAATTTACAACATAGATGATAACATCATAGAACTTACAACATAGATAATAACATGCGGTCAATAATTCACAACATAACCATATAATCCACATCATAGCTTAATCCAATTAAATTGTTAATTATTTTATTGAAGAAATCGAACTCACAACTCAAAGAAGGTCTTGAGTTCTGAAATCTGAGGTCTAAAGTTGAATTAGCTTTCCTTTGGAGAAGACAATTTGCTGCGGTTTAGATTAGAATTGAATTTGATTAGCTTTTCTTCCTCTCTAATTGGTGGCGGCTATTCTAGGTTGCAAGGTGACGGTATGGAGGCCATGATTCTAATTTTAATTTGATTTTAGGGTTTGAGTCTACATGTGTTTTTATAGAGTTTAGGATTAGTTTAGGCCGTCCGATCAACCCAGAATTAATCCCAGCCAATCAGAGCAGATCAGAAACCCTAATGAGTCAGCATACAGTCATAAACAGGTCATCAAACAAATCTGCCCGGGGGGGGGGGGGGCAGGTCGACCCCCGGGTCGACCCAATGGTCGACCTGGTGAGGGTAGGTCGACCACCAGGTCGACCCCCTGGTCGACCTGGCCCTTGCGAGAAATTTCCCGCCTAGCCCAATCTGACTCCGAAATTTGAATTTTTGAAATCTGTTTTGAATTTTCTGAAACTTCCGATGGCCATAACTTCTTCATACGAAGTCCAATTCACGCAAACTCGGACTCTATCTCATCCAGAATTCCGAGACAAACACAATGGCACAAACCGTTTTCCTTAATTATAACATCTGAGAATAGTTATTCTTTAATTTGTGAACATTAATATTGAAAATTACGGGGTGTTACACTCTATGCCCCCACAAACCTATTGGCCACCCTCACCCATAACTATATAGCAATGTATATGGTATTTTGGAGTTCTCCGCCTTTCCACTTGCATATCACGATTGACTCAAGATGGTAGGTAGACGACGACGTGCTATCATAGGGCTAAACAAGATATCGCCGCCTCACGCTGACCCATCCTAGTCTTTAGGTTGCTTATATTGCAACCAAGGCATACCCTTGGCTCTTCTAACGCAGACCTTAACCTCTGTGAGCCCAGGAGGATCATCTGCAACCTCATAGAGGGATACCAAGAGTACCCTCACGTCCCCTCGAAGCCGCGTGCTTTGTAACCCAGTTCGTTGGAGCCTTCTTCATGATCAGATGGACGTTCGCTCCTCCTCGTGTTCTACTTGGCTTTCTTGAGTAAGGTTTACTACTTTAGTTCTCTTAACTAAGGTTTACTACTTAGTTTCCTGAATCGTTAGCTTTCTTAACTAAGGTTCACTACTTAGTTTCCTGAATCGTTAGCGTTCTTAACTAAGGTTTACTACTTAGTCCTATTAACTAAGGTTTACTACTTAGTTCTCTTAATCGTTCGTTTTCTTAACTAAAGTTTACAACTTAGTCCTCTTAACTAAGGTTTATTACTTGGTTCTCTTAACCAAGGTTTGATAATTAGTTTCTGTTACTTAGTTCTCTTTAACTAAGGTTTGTTACTTAGTTCCTTTTAACTAAGGTTTACCAATGAATTCAAGCATGACTTAAGTTCTCTTTATCAAATGATAGCATACGGGTGTTTTCCCACATTTCCAGCTTAGATTAACTTATTTCATGGTATAATTCGTCCCACCCTTCGAGTCTTGTATTACATCTTAAGTTATATTCATTTCTTATCCCTAGGATAAGTTTATCTATTATTTAACCTTATCGCTCCCCACTTTTCCTTGCTTTGATACTGTTATATTGGTTAAGTTTGCCCATGTGTCCAAGTTGACTTAACCCCCAATCACGTATTTAATTCAACCCACGTACCATGCTAAATTGGTTGAGTGTTCTCTATCAGTTCATGTTGACTTAACCCGCCCATATATTATGTCAAATTGGTTAAGTGTTATCTAGTGGTTCACGTTGACTTAACCTACCCAATATATCATGTCAAATTGGTTAAGTGTTGTCCAGTGTTTCATGTTGACTTAACCTTACCATACTAGCATGTGTCATTAGCATTAATTAATTATTAATGCCCAACCTCTCACATTAGACCTATTGTTGCGGTCACTAGATGTGCCGGTTGGTTCCGGGCAGGATTACACCACAACTCAATCTAACCTCGGGTTTTAAGCACGTTATGACTAACTTCTCACATTAGAACCTATTGTTTGCGGTCATTGGATGTACCGGGCGGTTCCGGGCAGGATTACACCGCAAACTCATTCTAACCTCGAGTTAGTCATGTTTCATGTTTAGCCAATTAACAATTCATGTCTATTCTAGGTGTCATAGGCCAATTATAAATTTACAAGCATGTTCATGTTCATTCTAGATATCAAATGTCAATTACCAATTCACAAGCATGTTCATGTTCAAGTTATGCCACTATTGCCAATTTCATGTTATATGTCGAGTTCCATAATTACATAAAAACATGTTTTGTCCAACATATTCCATTTTTAATTATGTTTCTAGGATCTTAACGGCATATTCAATTTTCAAGTCTCAAATTCAAGCTTTACCCAAAAACCCCAATTTATGTTCATGCTTATAATCCCGTTAATAGGCTATACCTATTATTCCAGTTTCCCATACATGTGTTCCTAATAGGTTGCTATCATTCCTCATATGTTGGTTAAGCTTATTCATATGTCAAGTGCTACTTAACCCATTTCTACTTTGCTTACACAACCATTCGTGTAATAATCTTTTTACCCAAATTGCCTAATTCATCGATTAAATCTCAAGCTCTTCCCAAATAACTATAATTTACGCGTTGTTGACCTTGGCTCGAAGGTAGCCAAAGTTTCAAAAATAAAAAGGAAGAATAGGGAAGAGGAATAGATTAAACATACAAAGATTATTTTAAATTGCAACATGAATTCTAACTGAGGAATGACGAACGATAATAATACTATTATGCTTGAAGTGTATTGTAATCACACTCACCGATTTAAGAACGGATCTTGAATTTTGGGATCTGATTTCTGAAACTGAAAAGCTATCCCTTGACGTAGATTATCAATCCTCTAATTTAGATTTGATTCTTAGAAAATAGTTGTTGAAGTCGTTGAATTAGCCTTTGATTCTCTACTTGAATTCTAACGAAGAACTTGAGCAGCATAACCCCGTCTTTGATTTATTTTGATATGAATTAGGGAAGAGTATAGGCATAACGAAGATGTGTAGAGAAAACTGTAGTCTTAGGGGTGTTTATATCGGTGCTCAAGACCTTATCGTACACGTAGCGCTGAGTCAGCATTGAACCCAGTTAAGAAAATAGTCCAAGTTCGCAGATGAATCTAGCCAAATCTTATCGTACACGCAGCGCTGAGTCAGCATTGGGTCCCACAAGCTATTTTGGCGCAGAAATTCGAATTTCGAATGTTTGAATTGTTTTGGCGTAGAAATTTGATTTTTGAACTTTTGAATTTCGGGAATTTATTTAACTGTTTTATTCACATGAAATATTCTTATATGTATACAATTACTCTACCGACCATTTTACGTGTATATGTATACGTACAATTTTCGTTTTATTTTCAAAATTCAAACGATGTTGCACCGTTATTTGATTCTTGCCATATTTCATTGACTGTAGCCTTATCTTGAATTTTATCTTTTGTATACATATATTTATGCATATATATGTATAATATATATTCTCATATATATACAAAAATTTTCTTTATTTCCTTATATGTACGTTCTTATCCTTTCAAATTTTGAATTTTTAAACGTACATATATTTGCATGTTCAGTTGGCCCTCTCTAAAAGAAAGATAAAAATTATACCGCCACCGGGGTTCGAACCCCCGACCTCCATGTTACAAATCCAATGTCTTAACCAACTGAGCTATGAAGTCTTTTGTTAATAAGTCTTAAGACAATGATAATTATTGTTCTCTCCTTACTTCTCTTTTTCATGTTAGTTACAATACTTAAATTAAACCATTGCATGAATCTTTTTCTTTTAATGTAAATGCATTATGTTTGCAAATCAGTGATTGCAACACATTTACATTGCATGCAACCATTCCTTTCTTTCTTTTAATGCATGCATTACATTTTTTCTTCTTCAGTGCATGTATTTATTACATGCAATCCTTATTTTATTCTTTATTTTATACTTTAATTTGTTTGTGTGTGTGTGTGTGTATATATATATATATATATATATATATATATATATATATTTCTCTTGTGCGTATACAAACTTCTAGGCTTAATAACTTCTTCATATGATGTCCGTTTTACGCAAACCAGGTGTCTATCCTGACCAGAATTCCGAGACGGACGCAATGGTGATGTCCGTTTTACTTGATTCCTGATATTTAAATTAAGTATTTTTATTTTTCTCATCTCTTCGATTACACACATTGTTATCGCATTAATTTCCTTACTCTTTAATGTATGAATTAATTTTTCATTATACATCACCATTATTTACCTATCTATGCATATATACATATTTATACATTTTTAATTATATTAAAAATGTGGGGTGTTACAGAGTAGGTAAGGATTAGTGCTTAGGGAAGACGGGAAAAGTTTTGAGGTTATGAAGTAGATAGCGAGAATTATTTTGGAATAATGGTAAGTTCCCGTAGAATGTGTAAGCATTGAAAAGCCTAGGGTGTTGCTTGAAATAATTGTTGGTACACAGCTAGGACTAGTGTTGACTACTAGACATTAGAGAGCAAGTATTTACATCATGTTGGTTGAATTTTTCAAAGGGGGACATAGTCCCAAGATTCTTGGCCCTTAGTAGTAGCTGTGTAGGGTGTTTGTTTTCCCATTTTAGTTGAAAGACTAGAGGGCTTATTTGAAAACTAAACTTAGATCAGATGATTAAATAAGCTAAGAAAAGAGATATGGTACAACTAAAAAGGAAACAACAAATTCAGTAAAGCAACAAACATAATAAATTATGAGGAAAGACAGATAAAGATAAAAATTTCCAAGATAAGATGAAGAAGAAAATTAGTAACAGAGATATTTTTTGTTATGAGGGTTGTGCTTGGATAGAAATAGGGGATATTTATAGAATAGTTTCATAAAATCCAAGTATGGTTGGAAAAAGGTAACTAAAATAAAGACGGAAGATGTGAAGTTTTCCGTTTTCCACCCTTTTGTAACATAAGAAATCGAATTTAGAAATTAGTTTTTTTTTTTGAAATTTGAAAAATAAAGTTGGTTGCTACGATTTTGGATGCAAAAATTGGATGTACTACGCTCTTGCTCAGTAAGTAAGAGTATGGGAAAATTTGGATGAAAAATCATTTTGATTTTCAAAATATTGCATTCATGTAGAACTGCTAGTATATTTAGGATGTGAGCATCATATTCTTAAAGAATTTTTGAAAATTTGCATACACGTAGGAGGTATCGCTTAGGCATACATATATTATTATGTTGTATTTCACTATGCACAAGTGCACAATGTTTGCAAAAATTGGATGCACACATAATGGATGTATATTATGCGAGGGGTTAACTGATTTTTATCCTTATCAAATTTCAGGGATGAAATTTCGTAAGGGTGAGAGAATGTAATACCTCGCATTTTTAAAATAATAAAATGTGAAGTAACTTAATTAAATAATGAAAATTAAGTGAAACGGACTGCACCATTGCGTCTGTCTCGGAATTCTGGTCAAGATAGACACTTTGTTTGCATAAAACGAACATCGTATGAAAAGTTATTAAGCCTAGAAGTTTGTATACGCATAAGATATATATATATATATATATATTTATATATACACAAACAAATCAAAATATAAAATAAAGAATAAAATAAGGATTGCATACAATAAATACGTGCACTTCAAAAAAGAAAAAGAAAAATGTAATGCATGCATTGAAAGAAAGAAATGATTGGTTTCATGTAGTGTAAATATGTTGCATGCACTGATTTGCAAACATACTGCATTAATATTAAAAGAGAAATAAAAGAAAAAGATTCATGAAATGGTTAAATTTAAATATGGTAACAAAATGAAAAGAGAAGGTGAGAACAGTAATTATCATTGTTCTAAGACTTGTTAACAAAAAAATTAGTAGTCTAGTTGGTTAGAACATGTGACTTACAAACAAGAGGTATAGAGTTTAATTTCCGCTAGCGCCATATTTTTGTTTTAAGGCAAACAGCAAAAATAACACATGTTCATGAGAAAAAATATGTATAAACACATATATAAGGAAAAATATACATATAAGTAAAGAAAATATATGTATATATGTATATGATAATACACGCGTATATATGTGTAGGAATATATGTATACAAAAGATAAAATTCAAGATAAAGCTGAAATAATAGAAATATGGCAAGAATCAAATAGCGGTGCAATACGTTTGAATTTTGAAAACAAAACAAAAGTTGTACATATATATATATATATATATGCGTAAAATGGTCATTAGAAAAATTGTATACGTATAAGAAGAATATATGTGAATATAACAGCTAAATAAATTTCAGAAATTCAAAAGTTCAAAAATAAAATTTCTGCGCCAAAACAATTCAAACATTTGAAATTCAAACTTTTGCGCCTAATTATCACATTTAATTGGTAGGATGTGACATTGCATGCCTTGTTGGCTTTTTTATACTGGTCCAATTCAAAATTACTGTTGACGTGGCAACTTCTTATTGGCTATATGACATGGGGAGAATAGATTTCATCAGGGAAAATATATGGTTAGCATCGATTTAAGATTCTTATATAAAGTACCATATGCGCTCCATTCTCATTTGCTGTTTCTTCACTCTCTTCTACTTCTTTCATATAATTTCTGAATAAAATTATTAATTATAATATTGGGGCACTGTCTAAATAAAGACTAAAGAAAAGAAAAAGAAAATTTATCATCAACAACGACAAATTCAAAAAATAAGGTGTTTTCAACTGCAATAACAGTACAAACTCATGACTCTCCATCTGCAACCAATCCAAAGAGATTCTTTTCTAGATTGGTATATCAAGATGAGTAGATTTAAGTTATATCATTTTAGATGATGATATATTATCGTTTAACATTCCCCGTTATTGTACAATGTGAATTGGCTAGAATAATTAAAAGTATTGAAATGTTATTATGACATGTTTAAATATGATATGTTAAAATGTTTAAATATATGTTAAAAGGATTAAAGTGACGAATATGACATGTTGGAATATTAATATGCTAAGATATTAATATGTTGGAAAATTTGCCAAAATATGCGTAGTGATTACTGTTGTTTCAATTCCATGTTAACTTGTGACATTTATGTACCTGGACCATTAATGGTAGAAATTGAGAAAAATTACATGATTTGGCAATCACATGTTATTGTTAAATTTGAACAATTATATGATTAATTGATCACATGATGGAATATAATTGATTATATGTTAAAAAGAACATATGACATAAAATAGGCATAATATGATGACATGTAAAATATAAATTATAGTGGAAATTTGAAAAAATAAACATGCCTAGATTATATAGAAGATTTACAGTAAATAAGAAACTGTAACCGCGCTTAGACACGAGGTTAGATTACACTTATGGAAGAAGTCTTCCAAGAACCGCCCGGCATATCCAGCATCCGTAAGTGGTAAATCTAATGTGAGGGGTCTAAGTGCATAAATAAAACATGTAACGGTGCTAAGACACAAGGTTAAGACAACTTGTGGAAGAAGTCTGCCTGGAACCGCCTGACAAATCCAGCATCCACAAGCGTAGGCTTAATATGAAAGGTCTAGTGCATAAATATATATTTAAATATATGTAAATGGCAGGATTGATAAATGGCATTAATCGTAATTAATGGGAGTGAATGGAATTGAATGAAAGATAATTACAACAGTAAAAGGGAAAGGAATGAACGTGGAATGAAAATAACCTATTATAAATGAATTACATTAATGAGAATGTTATATAGTAGGTAGTTTTGTCCTAGGGACAAGTGAAGATTATAACTTCGGTTATAATAAACTAGTAAGGAAATGAGATAACTGGTGAAATGAGATAAGTGGCACTTAATTGTAAATTAAGTAATCAGTAAACGGGGAAGCCTGAAACCAGTTGTTAGTAATAAGTAGAGAAAAGGGGGAAGTTTGTGAAATGTAAGAAGTTGTAATTAATTATAAATTAAGTAATCTATAAACTTGGAAGTCTGAAATATGCTGATAAGAATAACGTGTTAAGACTTGTCCTAGGGACAAGAGGAAATTATAACATAGGCTATAATAAATGGAAAGGAGACTTATCAATGAACCTTAGTTAAGAGAACTAAGTTAATAAGTAAACAACGATAAGTTGTAGTGACAGTGTAACATGAAATTATGATTAAATAGGAAAGAGTGAGGCAAACTTATGAAATGAAATAAGTTATATTTAATCATAAATGATAATTGATATGTTAGACAGAAAACATGTAAATTGAGATATACTTAATTACGTATTAAGTAGAACATGTTATTGTAACCTGAATCAAACAAATATATAAAGGGATTGTGGATTATAGACCTTGGATCACAATCTAGAGAATATCATGTTGTGGGTTTATTAATAAACTTAAATTGGTTAAGTTATATGATTGAAATTAATAAGCGAGAGGGCCCATTCCTTAGAGATATAAGGGGCTAGAAAGAACTTGGTAACCTGAATAAAAAGTTAAGATGATAACCAAGTTAAATGGAAACCCTATGAGGCAAAGCAAGCGCATAAAAGAGTGTTTAGACATAGGGTCTAATAACATATTAAAGTAAGGCGCTTGGACCAGTCCACATGTTTGAGGGTGAATAACCCAACGGGGTAGATCATCGTGGTGTCATAAGGCACGAGGGGAGTGCACGTTCTTCTGATTATTCTGTCGGCTCCGAAGGACTGGAAGGGGAAGCACATGGCTTCCTGAGGTACGTAAGGTGCTCCTAGTAGTCCTCTGTGTGGTGGCAGATGTTTAAGCTGTACTCTCAGAGGTTGGGTCTGCGCGTAACTACCAGGTTGGTGGGCCTTGACTGCAAAAGTAGATTTGCAGTTAGAATGCTGTGACGAGGTGACACTAGGGTGATTCGGCGGTCGCCTCAATGGGAAGGCAGAGGGTCACGACCAACAAGGATAGTAGATCATCGGATGCCCGTCGTCGGCAGCCAGTGGGATGCGAAATGACTAGAGCTAAACCCAATAGACCATCGACCTTTCACTATCGAGATATGGTGGTTGAGGGGAGACGCCAACTGGATATTTAGATTGTTCGTTGTTAGGGGCATGTTGCTTAGCTCTTATAGTCTTTACTAGTTGAGGGCAGGGCCGAGGTGGGGCCATAACCACCATGAAAAACAGACCCTAGGAATATCTGTATTTTGAGGCTCTTAAAGGCGGGCCTGTATAGATATGGAAAAGCTCCCAACCGAGTTCCGTGTTTCTTGTATCGCCCTGCCACGGAACTCAGTGCACATTAGAGGACGTGCGGTTAAGGCATCGAGCTACAATTGACGATACGTACGTGGGAAACTCTAGGTACATGAATGTCTGCTCTGGGTGGTGTATCGTAGCCTTGAGGGCATTACTCTGTTATGGAATTTGATTCAATCGAAGATGGCAGTCCGTACGCTTACGTAGCATAAAATTGACAGATATATGCGGAATGTAACATTGTTATATGGAGATCCGTACGTCACTCCAGCGTAGGATGAGGGACTACGTATATTTCAGTGGTATTACAGTGGAGACCATGCAAGTGGGGTACCATGGGGTGTACCTTAATATTGGGGGTAGCTACATATATACTGTATTAGGTTAATCCATGGAAGTAAATGGGTACGACGTGTGTGTATGCCTTGAGTGTTGTTAACCCAAATAACCTAATAAATAAGAAAATGTGATTGAATGGTGTATATATAGGATTACACAAAGTGTATAGTTTAAATCCAGTCACCAGAACTTGTGTTATGACCCCCTCCCCATCATATACTCGTAGGTTAGATTTGTGGCTGAGATATGATAGCTTTGGATACTGGTTATGCAGTATTATTACTACGTTAAGGCTATATTTTAATTACATTATATTTTATCCATTCCGCTGTGAGATATTTTTTGAGTACTGACATATTGTATGTTTTTGTCTTTTCTACATGATACCAGAGCAAACCAACACGAGTTTTGATAGATTAGAATTTTGAAAAAAATTCGGTCTGTCGAAATTTGGGTTGTTCCACCATGCTCTTGGAAGTCGGTCGCCATCAACAGCCATTAGCCTGAATGCTCCGTTATCAAGCCTCCATTGAATAACGCACGGTCCTTCCCACTTTGGACCCATATGAACAAAGGCCAGGAAGACATGCGCATAAACGAGGTCATCGGGCTCAAAGGTTCAAGGCCGAACCTTCTTATTATAATATCCAGCGACTCGATGTCTATGCGCTGAAGCACACAAGTCTACCTGCTACGTTTTCTTGTCAACCATGTCAGGAGATTCAAGGAGAAGCGCATTGTTAGCCAAAGTATCATAATACGTTGTTCTATGAGAGGTGACTTCAAGCTCCACCGGGATAACCTCTTCGGAGCCGTAGGATAGCGCGGAGGGAGTATGACCATTCATTGACTTATCAGTTGTCTGATATGCCCAAAGGACAAGAGGTAGTTCATCAACCCACTTGGCCTTAGTCTGCTGCAGTCACTTCTTCAGGATGGACATGATGATTTTATTCACAACTTCAACTTGTCCTTTTGATTATGGGTGCGCAACTGCAATATATCTTTTCTCGATGCAATGTCGTCAATAGAAATCTTTAAAATACATGTTATCGAACTGTGACACCTTATCAGTTATAATAGTCTTTGGAAACCCAAATCGACATATTATATTTCCAACGATGAAGTTTATCACTCGCTTTGTCGAGATCGTGGTCAATGATTCAGCTTCGGCCCACTTCGTAAAGCAGTCAACTACCACGATCACATATATTTCTCCACCCTTTGAGATTGTAAGGCGACCGATAATGTCTATTCCCTACATTGCAAAAGGCCAAGGACTAACCATCTGAGTGAGTTGCGTCGGTGGAGGTATGGAAATTTTTGTAAATATCTGGCATTTATCGATTGTCATGAATAATCAACCGCATCTCGGTTCACGGTAGACCAGAAGTAGCCGTACCCAAGTATCTTCTTTGCCAAATTTTGTATGATCACCACACTCTCCTTCGTGCACCTCTCATAATACTAGTTTGGCGGCGGCGTTGGCTATACATCGAATCAAAGGAACTAGAAATCCTTTCAGATGCAAATTGCTTCCCAGATGATGTATATCGAAGCTTTACACACGATAGCACATCTTTCATTCTTCTGCTCAAGAAGGGTTCCATTCATGACAAAGTTCTTCATAAGAGTCATCCAAGATTCTCTTTCAGGCTCGACGTCCAATGCCTCATCAACTTCCATCTGATCGATGTTGGGAATAGTCCATGTCTTTATCAGGATTGACTCTGTCTGTACTAGATCGTTAGAACTAACCAGTTATGCCAAATAGTCAGCTTTCTCATTTTTTCTTGAGGGATATAAGAGATGTTATAATAGTCAAACTAGTCCAACGACTCTTCCGCCGGGTTGAGATAGGCTGAAAGTCATGCCCCTTCGTTTGGAATCCTCTCCTGACCTGAAAACAACAATCTGTGAGTCACAGAAATGTCAAGTGGTTTTAATCTTGGTCCTTTTACGAGTTTCATCCCGACAATCGAGGCTTCATACTCGGCTTCATTGTTGGTAGATGGAAACTCCAGCCTTAGTGCACAGCAGATCAATCATTACTCGGGAATTAGTAAAACAACTCTGGCCCCAGAACGTCGATCGTTACAGGGACCATCAGTGTACAATGTCCAAATGAAAGTTGACGAATCATGCTTCAGTTCATCATCATCATCTAGAGTTGCAAACTCGCTATAAAGTCAGCTAGTTCCTGTCCCTGCCACTGTTTCAGATCTCGCAAATATCGCCTGAGATCTCGTCCGAGATCTCGTTTTGGGCTCTTTCCGAAAAGAAACAGCAAATATCACTCTAAATCTCCATTCGAATATATCGCCTGAGATATTGCAATATCGAACGATATATCGACCGAAACGAAATACTGGAATATCGTCCGAGATCTTGGTTTTTTGGTTAAAATTTAAGTTTGTGCCTGAACTAGAACTATAATTAAAAAAACTCAAATCTTGCCATATCAATCTTTTATTATTTTACATTTTGCATGTTAAGTGACTATATTGTATGTTCATATATGTTTTTACAATGCTTATGATTTTTATATTCCTCCCTTTACATACATGTTACTTATGAAATTATATATTTTATGGTCTATTTATGCTCTTTTTTTTTTAATATTTTGGATCCTTTTAATGTTTCCTATCTTACAATATTCCTGTTTTAAGCATATTACGATTTAGAGTATGAATGATCTTTCGCAAAATAAAGAATAATAAAGTTATTTTGCATTTTAAGTTTAAGTTACTATGTTTTTGATAGCATTCATAAAAACATTTTGTTAAAATATCATTTTTAACATATCATGTACCCTGAGATTGTTCCAATATGAACTTTCATACCCGAGATGAAAATCTGTGATGAACTCCTAAGTTAACTCATCTGGTCCGAGATCTCCCCCGATACGAGACCGAGTCTATAAAATCCCCGAGACGAAACGCGACCGATATCCGAGATTTAAAACCTTGGTCCCTGCATCGTTTGCTGAGGAATGAATGCAGTATTAAAATGACTTAGTTCAATATCCTATTTAAGTAACCTTCGAGACGCCTCAGGTCGTTGAAGGACCTATCATCGCGGCTGGTCAGTGTATACTTTGATGGGATGAGCCTGGAAATAATGTCGTAGCTTTCTCGAGGCTATCGGAAGGTTGTAAGCGAGCTTTTAGAGTATGGAGCAGTTGTGTTCCGCACCTGTCAACCTTTTGCTTACATAATACACTGGTCACTAAACTCGATCTTCTTTACGGACGAGTGCTGAGCTGATCGCATGTAATGACACTGCCAAATACACAAACAAGTCCTCGTGATCAACCAACATTTACAGAATTGGAGGTCTCTCCATATGGTTGAGTAAGTTTTGGAAGGCTTCAACATAGTCAGGCGTTCAAGAGAAGTTGTGCTTCCTTCTCTTTATCAAGTTGAAGAAAAGAATGCATATATCTGTGGCCCTGGATATGAATCTACCCAAAGCTATTACTTTCCCATTCAGGCTCTACGGATCCCTAATCTTTCGAGGTTCCTAAATATCTTGTAGAGCTTTAATATGGCTAGTGTTAACTTCAATGCTATGAAAGCCGACGATGAGACCCAAAAACTTCCCCGATGCAATGAAGAAAGAGCATTACAAAGGCTTGAGCATCATCCCATATTGACGAAGAATACTAAAAATTTCCGCCAAATCTTTGACATGATTATCTGACCCTCTCGATTTCACAAGCATATCATCAACATACACCTCCATCCACCTTCCGATCTAATTATGGAACACGCGGTTAACCAACCGCTGATAAGTCCACCCCATCATTCTTTAGTCTGAACTGTATGACCACATAGCAATACAACCCGAGATCCGTTATGAAGCTAGTATGTTTTTGGTCTAGAACATGTATCGAGAACTGGTTATATCCGGAATAAGCATCCACGACAAATAGAAGTTCGTGTTCAGCTATTGAGTCGATGAGCTAGTTTATCTTACGAAGTGGAAAATTGTCTTTGGGCTTAAGCTTTATTCAAATCTGAAAAGTCAATGCATGTCTGCCACTTCCTGTTGGACTTCTTCACTAGGATTAGATTTGATATCCACTTAGGGGTATAGTGAGTTTCAAATTGATCTATTGCTCTTTAACCTTTCTACCTCCTCCTTCAAAGCTTTCGACCTCTAAGGACTAAGCATACATCTCTTCTGATTTACTGGGACATACTTTAGGTTAATGTTGAGTGAATTCTCATGATGGCCGAAGATATCCTACACATGTCAGCATGGGTCCACGTAAACACATTAAGGTTCGCATGGAGAAAATCAGTAAGTTCCCTCGTCCGGAGGGAGTCGAGATGGGATCCGATCTTCAGGACCTTAGATGGGCTGTTGTCATCGATCTGGATCTCCATCGTAATTTCGTTAGAAGTCACCCTTCGATATCCTGGCTCCTCATCCTCTCTTAGATCAATATTCTCGAATTAGCAACTAGATGGTCCAGACTAGGATTTTTTCTATACGATGACGTCCTTGTCTGAAGAGGAATTATCTACAGCCTCTCCTTTCTCCTTGTCGCGAGCCTTTTTCCATTCATCCAACTAACATGCTCGTCCTGCTACCTAGTCTCCTCATACAAATCCAACTCCTTCCTTGATTGGAAACTTCATGAGCAAGCACCAAGGAGCTATGCATGTTGAGAATTCATCAAGGATTGGTCGGCCGAAGAAAGCATTATACGAAGAGTCAACATCCACATCATGTCATCAAGAAATATGAGAATCCGCGCTATCCGATGGTCCCCTTCACCTAATTATACCGATAGTTCCACCGTCCCGACCGGTTCATTCGCGAAGCCATTGAAGCCATGTATTATCCCCTTGCATGATTTCAGATTTTTTTATTTCCAAACTCATCTAGTCGCAAGCCCTTTTAAACAAAATATTTACGAAACTCCCGCATTCCTTAAGGATTTTTCGTACCATGACTATCCCGATCATGGCTGAAATAACCAACCAAATGATACTTGGGGTTTCCCTTTCTTTCGCTTCTTTGTTTCGGAAGATGATGTCATCTTCCATCGTCCTCCTTTTCTCAATCGGAACAACTTCTACAGTATTGCACTCTTCAACCTCCACGTGCTTTACTACATTCACATATTATTCCAAAGTCAGGATACTAAAATTAGTTGGATGCGGTCCTCCGACTATGGCGTTGATCATGATTTCTTTTCCTTTATCTCTTGGTTAGGCGGAGGCTCTAGGAGCTGCCTGACCTTTTTTGGGGTCCGAAGCCCCCTACTCCTGTCCCTTAGGAAAACTGTGTACTCATCTAATTTTACTTCACAAAGAAACTTCTCAATGATATTACGGAGATGACAACACTCATTCGTCGAGTGGCCGTATATCTTATGATATAAATAGAAATTTCTAGTTTGGAATTCCTTCTCCGAAGACTCTCGTAGAAGAGGCATCTTGTATTGCATTGTACTGCATGTGTCCAAATATATGTTCTCCAGGGTATCATTCAATGATGCATAATTGTCAAACATATGAAACTTGGGCCGCTTCTGAGCGTTCTCTTTTTTGGTTACAGCTTCCCCTATAGCCGTTCTTATGCTGTTGACGATAAAACATACCGTAACACACAAAGATCCTTAATTACTTAAGGATATCGTTTCGCGTGAAAAAAATAAAGTGCATAAAGTAGTAAAAGACTCAGAGATTTATAGCGGTTTGGTTCGTGAGGGGCCTACATCCACTTTGAACGAGTTTGCTGATATTTTATTCATAAATACAAGTTACAAGCATTGAACATCATCTAGGCATTCGTGTACAAATATTTCCATGTATTTTGGAGTCATAGTTGTTATATGCTAAGTCTTGGAAAAAAGCGATTTATGCTTCTTTTTCCTTAAGAACTAGGCTGACATTAATGAGTTATAAGAGCTTCAAGAGATGTCAAATCAGCCAAAATCCAAATCTCATGAAAAATGAATAAGGGGGTATTTATAGGTAGTGGGTTAGGTGGGAGTAGGTGAGATTTGGGGACCACACAGCAGAAAATCGCAACCCACACTGCTTATCGGTAAAAAAATCGCATCCCTCATATGGGATGTGATGGTCGCCTTCTGGATAGTGAGCGCATCGCATCGGAGGGATGATATGGTGTCGAATCCAGTGGATGCAGTGGCATCGCATCCAGGGGATGCGATGGCGTCACATCCGGTGGATGCAGTGGTGCATCCTGGATGATGCAATAACACCGCATCGTGTGGGATGCAATATCACCACCACCGTAGGATTCAGCATCTATATGATGCAGTGGTGAGGTGATGCATTGTGAGTGATGCGAGGTGAACGATGCGAGCTAACTGGATGTGATGCGAAGCAATGGTAACAGATGGTGATGCGACATTGGCACTTCGAGGGATCGTGAGACTATCGGTTGCTCAATTTCTCTTGGGATTGAATCTAAAACGTTTTGGCGACACTTCGAGGCTTATTGCCACGCGATGGGTTGAGACGAGAAGGCCTGTGGTATTTTTGGGATCCGAACTAAAATGCCAGTTTGGAATTCCTTCTCCATAAACTCTCGTGGAGGAGGCTTCTTGTATTGCATGTGTCCAAATATATGTTTTCCAGAGTATCATTTAATGGTGCATAATTGTCAAGCGTATGAAACCTGGGCTGCTTCTGAGTGTTCTCTTTTTGGTTACAGCTTCCTCCATAGTCATTCTTATGTCGATTGTTGTTCTCTTTATTCTGGTTTTGAACGTTTGCCTGGACTTTTTTGGAATTCTCTCCGGAATATTTTATCGTGACATTACTTTGAACGCCTTAATTCATAGTTTCATTAAATCTTATCTTTCGATCCAATCTCACGTCCTCGATTCGTAAGTGCACATTGACCTTTTCATTAAACACATCGAGTGTCGAGGGAGGCTTCCTAGTCAAGTACTTCCCAAATCAGACTTGGGATCGGCGCCGTCGACTAACGCCATCAAAATTGTTTCAGGGTTAGGATTACTGACCTTAGTGATAGCCATGTTGAAATAGCCAAGGTAATATTTAAGATTTTCTCCTAGTGCTTGATTTATTCAGGAGAGAGTCATGATGTGTTTACACTTATATGTGTAGAGGCGAAACTGGGGTAGAAAACTTTCTACTCAAGTCTTCGAAATTTGGAACCCACCTGGGAGGTAGTCGGGTAAACTACGTGAGGCAACCCTATCGAGATAGATTGGGAATGCTTTTCACTTTATCGCACTGGGGATGCTTCCATATTCATATATCGGACATATCTTATCAATGCTGTTGAGGATCAGTTCTTCCCAAATATTGACTTATCTGAGATAGATTGAATCTTTAAGGGAACCCCGACCGTCATTCATAATCTGTCTTACCATTGCCTCCACTTCTGCATTAGCGAGGATGGGCTCAGGCTCTGAGCTCTTGGCTCGCTGGACTCTCTCTACCCCCGTCACAGGCAACATCATCTAAGCCACGGTCTGGACGGCATTTCCTTAGCCCCATTATCTCGGTCAATCATAGGATGCAAGGGAGGAAGCGTAGGAGCACGAGTGGTTCCTAGAGTTTCACGATGTTTTGGATGAGGAGATCGGATGGTGGGATGGACCTCCGGCTTGAAGTTAGTTGGGTTGATCATATTCAGATCGACATTATCTATCTAGGCTGGCTTGATATGTCAAGCTGGAAAGTTCCCAAACCGAAGTTCTTGTTCGTTTCTAGACCTAATGAATTGTCGTTGCTGCTGCGCTGCTTCCCCACTTCTTCCAAATGACGATGAGGCTTCTACTGCTATATGATGCGATGGGGAAGAAGCTCTCTGATTTCTAAAAGCATCCCATTGTTTTACTATCTTATTCATGTCATGCCTTAATGCCACATTCTCGCGCATATGAGTGTTAAGCGATGCCGTCGTTTCGTTCTCGAGTAGCAAAGGCTGAGGTAGGAGTCCCATCGGTGGAAGCGATGGTGGTGTCAGCGACGTACCTTCTTGGTTCGGCGTCGAACCAGGTCCTAGAGCTAGTGGAACTCTAGTTGCCTCTTGTTGGGAATGATTGCTATGGGGTCTGGAGGAAGCTTCGGCTATGGTGGACACTAGTTTTGTTGACTTCATAGGAAAGGAAGGATTTTCTCTTTGGATTTCGACAATCCAAATTGTAGATTCAAAATTCCTTTGGTTCTGAGAAATCAACCTTCTTGTTGAAAGCACCAAAATATTTGATCAAAATGTGGCACAAACACCCACAAATTATATGTAAAGATAATAAACGAAGAAATAGTAAATTAAAATGAGAAAAAGATAAAAAACACACATAATTTATAGTGGTTCGGCGTTAAATGACCTATGCCCACTTTATAATTATTTTAAATTATGAAAAGAAAGAGTTACAACACTTATAGATTGTCAGAATCTCAAGTAAAATGCTGTTACAGATGATGAAATGTAGTGAAATGCCAAAAGTTCATTTCTCACAGCTCTTGGAGGCCTTTTATACAGAAGAGTCATGCTCGGTTCGATTGGGCCATGTGAGGGTCGATCCGACACTTGCAGAGTTCATGGAGGTGGTCAGTTAGTAGTTAGAGTGAGTCAACAAAGGGATATATTGTCCGCTCGACCACGTCCGGGTCAACATAATCGAACTGGGTGATTACCCATCTGAAGCTGCCATTTGAGTCTTCACCGAACTGAATGTTGATCGAACCAAAGTCACCACCTATGCCTTCATTGAGCCGGTGGCTGGTCCTCACCTCCTTAGTCGAACTGAGAGTGCATCGAACCAGAGTTTCCCAAAGCTCATGTTGATCGAGCCGAGATTGTGCCGAACTGAGGGTGGCACCATACTAAGCTTGCCTGATCTTGTAGATGCTTGAACGTGCTTCACTCGAGTCTAGAGCATTATGATCACGAACACTTGTGACTTTGACGACCATGTCGAAAGGCAGGTCAACATAAATGTTACGTGTTCGTGCTTTCTTAAGGTGATTGTTTGCACAAAAATTCTTGCTGCAAAAGTTCTGCTTAAGGAATTATTCCTTAGTCTAACTTTCGATCGACCTAACTTCTCTATATCATGCTTATATATGGTAGTCGATTCCCCCTTACACCAACATGAATCTACCTAAGTAATTATTGTTACGACATGCCACCTTAGCTATTGCGATCTCTTATTTCCTACCCCGAAGTCACCAACGTATCCATTCAAATCGATATATATCTATTAACACTAAGAACCCATAGCATCTTATTTCTTTATCTGATGCTTGCATGCCCACTCATTGTTAGGAAGCACTTCTTTTAGTTCTCTATACTAATCCACTTATTTCCTGCTTCGACATGCGTATCCATTCCTCCTTAGGACGGACCTCCAAGTAATAATCAACTTTGCTCTCCCTTCTCAGTCCTTACCACGTCTTTAAGCTAAAGACCACTTATTTCCCGCTCCAACATGAATGTCCATTCTTCATTAGGACGGACCCTCAACTACGCTGAATCTTTTCTATTTTACTATCATTACGAGTTCATGTTAGTCACTCTTTGTAAAATCTTCATCTATCACTATTGCGATAGCCATCTACCTACCATAAAATATTCTACTTATCATAATAATGCTACATTTTTTTCTTTTCTTATTATAGTTAGTGGTATAATTCAACTTGAAGTATAAATTGTTTTCCTCTTTACTTCTCTATTATAACTTTTTATAATAGTCACTGTTCTGTTTTACAAAGTCACACTCATTACATGTACATTTGATTCATATACCAGTCAATCAATATCTTGCTAATATTTCTGCATCTTCTATTTAAGCCCACATTTAGACATAAGTCTATATAGATCTAAAATTTTCTCTAGTTCTAAATATACATAATATCTCTAATTCTAAATGTAAAATAGAAGTACTTTTAATCCTATTTCATTACTCTTTCTAATTCAAAAAAAATGTAGTAACTTTCTGCTCACTTGAGGTCATAAGCTGTCGTCCCTTGGCCTTTACTGTTCCTCCTTGTTCTTGGGTTTTTTAATAAAATTTTAATTCTATCTTTTTACTCTTGAAAATATTTATTTTAACTTCAACCCTTAAAATTCAAAGGGAGATTGAGCATGCAGGAAGAAGATAACGTTTGGAATGAAATGAGGTTAGGTCTAGCCTCCTATTTATTGTTTCAGTTTTAGGATCTTGTGTCATTGGATTTAGCTTGATCAAATCTGGTGATGTCGAGTTTTAATCTTAGCTATCAGATTATCTTTTAAGTTCAAATCTAGCATTAGGCTTATTTCAGTTCAAATCTCACCATTTATCTAACTTCTAGATTCAAACTTTGGCCTTTAAATTTGGTCGGTTTTCTTATTTAGAACCTTTCCGGTTTAGAACGCCTTTCCTTGTGTACTAGACCAAAAAATGGACCAGGTATGCTCACCTTGGTCGACTGCTAGAAGGGCGATCAACCTGGGTATTTTTTTAAAGTAAAATGCTACTTTATACTTATCCTTGATTCTAAGTCTTAAAATATAAGTTTTAAATTTCTAAACTTCTAAAATCTTCTTTCGTTCACACCTTCTCCGTTCTAGCTCGGATCATAATAACTTATATGTAACATGCCTTCTCTGACACACTAATCCAGAAGCAACAATGTTAAATATAAGCCACGGTGCTAATAGAACAGTATCACAACTTAACAAAAAATGTATCGTAATATAAAATCATTCAAGGTACATGATATTAAATGGAAGAGTTATTATGCAATCACCTCATCATATAACATGGCTATAAAGATCCAAGAGTTTGACCATCAAATAATTATACATATGAGTACATAAAGAGATAATATACTTAATAAAAGTCCTCACTTCAAAGCATACAACTAACTTCTAGGGTCGAACACTAACCATCTAAACCTGAAATGTTTAAGTGTAGCATCATGAGCAACACAGACCCAGTGATATAACTATTTAAGCTATAGTTTTCAAGTCATGTCATAACCGGTTGTATTGTAGATTCATTATAAATTTCTTCTTCAGAGTTTCACCAATCCAAAGTTTAAAGTAATAATCAAGGAAGACTTCGACATATTTAAATCAAGCAAGTTTATAACAAACTTCATTCCATCAAAAACCATGACTTATCAAAATACCCATTCATGAATCTAAACCACACCCTTGATTTGGTTTAGATCCTAGGATATGTTACCCTTTCAGTTGGCATCCCGTCACTCAGTGGTAACGTACTCTTATTGGCTCAGTACCAACATAGGTAATAGTGCACTACCAAAATATATAGTCTTATACCGCACCCCAAAGTAAGATCATTAACAAAATGGTTTTCATAAGTAATCTAAAATTACTTTTTTCAAATTCATACATTTATGGGTTTAAGTCAAACCTCAAACCACTTCAGAAATATTCTAATATATGTTAGAAAAAACTCAAAACTGTTGAAGTAAATGGTTACGTTAATAATCATTTATAAATGTTCCGTGTACACTAAATTCTTATTTTTGATTTTATTACAAGAAAAGTTCATGTACCAGCGAGTCTGTAAATTAAATCTTTTTTTAAGTCAAAAGACGCAAAGTAGTTTAGATGTTTTTTAAAAATTTCAAAATGTTTCAAACAACAAATTATCTTACATTTTCTAGTAGAAAAGTGCAACCTTGTGTTTTCATTTTGAAAAATAAGGGTTAAATTTACGTATTCATTTCTGTATGGACTTTTCTTTAGTGTGGTGCCAAGTTCATCTCAATTTCTTCTTCCTATTACCACAACTAAAAAATACTACAAAAATTATCATTTCACTCTTCCTAGTAACTCACATTAAAAAATAGGGGCTACACCGCTTATATCTATTTCCTCCTCTCAGCTTCAATTCGTCTGTTCTCTCTTTCGAATACGCTAGATTTAACTTTGATTATCGTGAAATCATTCGACGTCGTTACTGCCGAGGAAGAAGAAAACCGCATATGCATCGTCGTCTCAACCTCAATCAACTCAATCAAGTAGATTATTAAACCTTATTTCGGTTTGATTGAATATTGCACTGAGTGTTATTTGACATGAGTGAAATCGATGGAACGATGCTTTCCTGCCGTGAACAGTATTTTCCAACGATGGTTAATCGTTATACGTATATTGTTTCGACGACGTTTGATCATCGTTCGTTCGGTTAATTTTATTTGTTCTAAAATCAATGTGGTATTGAAAAACATAAAGAATTTAATATGTTTTATTTTTTAGCTGTGATAATAATAAAAAAAAAAAATTTGAAATATCCTTAACATCACACTTTTTTTTTAACAACAAAAGCAGAGACCTGCGTCTTTTTCTCGAATTGAAAATCGGTCATCGTATAGTTGAACTGTATATTTTTCAAGGTAACGCAACTACCAAAGAAAAAGAATGTGTGAAACAATTAACAATCTTATATTGGTCAACCAACGCTGCTTCTATTTAAGGATGAGACGTCATTGGCCTGAGAATGTTTCCTTTTCACTATTTTATCCATCCTCATTTACCACCTTTTAAATTTTCATAAACCAAAGAAACAACACGTAGAAAAGCAATCCATTACTCATCACTCTCTCTCTCTCTTCCCCCTACTTTAAACAGACCAAAAAGTTGAAAGGAAAGAGGAAATAAATGAAGACAAGAGGAACAAGAACACCGAAGCAGGTACGAAAACCCAACTCCACTGAATAAGAAATCCTTTGTTTTATTCATTATTTTTTTCTGGTTATGTTTTTCTTCCGAGAATCAATACGCACTAAAAAGCTTTCAAAGGAACGGTCTAAATGGTTGTTTCGGATATTGCACATGCATGCAGCTTTGGCCTAAAACTATGCTGAAAAAATGGTTGAATATTAGCACTAAAGATTCTGATTTTAGTGCTGACGAAGTCGATGCCAATGAAAGCGAGTACGAATTTGAAGGTTGGATTATGGCTATGCTTAAAGTTCATATGAATTTCATTTAATTTATATCGTTAATTTGACTTTTGTCTTTCTGTTTTATAGATCATTGGGAGGATCGATTGCGCGATGAAGAAAAGAAAACAGCTGAAACCGAGGCTCAGTCATTCGGTAACTTAAGAAATTAACTCTACTTTTTTGTATAGTATTTTTGAGTTATACATAATACATGTTCGCCTGAAAGATAGATGCCTTTGCACCGTGCAAATCTGTGGGTTAGAGATAGGCGTCCTTTGGAAATCAAATACTTAAAGCCAGGGCTAAACTAGACCTCACTTTGGAAGGATTGGATTAAAATGTATAAGTTGGTAAATTATGTTCAATTAAACATAAGTCAATTCATAATTAAGATAAACATTTGGAGTGATGAGGTCTGCTCCTTGTGGGGGTGAGATAATTATATTTTGTATCTCAAGCGGTCTCATCTGTTTGCACCTTGACCCAATGAAAACAATTATTATCGAATAATGTGAAGATAATTATCATTGATAAATATGAATGGATGAGATCATTTGGGCACATGTAGACAAGAAATTGAGTGCAAGGACCCTCACCCCACATAAGATAGGGTGGTTGTTGATAGGGCGATCAACGGATACTTTTGGACGCAAATAGTGTCATATCCGCATCTGCATTCAAAATCATTTTCAGATATCAAATATCCGCTTTTACGGATATATATGCATATCAAATAATTATTCTATCCGTTGACGATCAAATCAGGAAATATAAACGGAAAATTTTAGTTTATTGTAAAAAAAATTCAATGCCGTTGATCATAGAAGTGTTATAAACAAATATGATGATAAAAATAGTTTAAGCAATTAATTATATTTAGTGCATATAATGTAAACTTCTAACTTAGTAAAACAATTAATAAAATTTATTGTACTAAAATCCGTATAATTTAAATCATAAATCTTGAAAAAAGAAAAACTAGATGGATAATTTTCCGATGCGGATGTCTTTGTATCAACATCCGATTTTTCGGATCTTGGATATTTATCCAATTTTCAAATATAGATATGGTCGGATTTCGAATTTTTCGGGTATTCAGTGACAATCCTGATTGTTGAGACTTCAAAGGATATGTGAGGAGGAAAATGTAGAGTTGCTGCTGAAAGTGATGAATTATGGATTTCAGTGATCTAAATGGGTCTCATTCATTTGGGACACAGCTAATATATGCTTTTATACTTATATTGTAGTGTGAACTATTATGTGTTTATGGCTAAATATAGATGATATAAAGAGAGCACTAACTGCAAGAAAGCTGTAAATTTTTGGAAAATATACAAAAACAAGTAAAATAATGATAATAGTTTAAAAAAAGAAAGATCATTTGGAGATACTTTCCCTTGTACGAGATATCTCTCCGTGTACATACGATGATTAATCATTGTTCGTGATTGTTTGGTTAGATTGTCATTCTCATTTATTGGGTCCTTAATTTCATATTTGTACATGGTGGGCTAGGTTAGCTCATTTCAATAACTAGTATTCATGTTTTTGGTTTGTTGTGCCTTACATCGAGATATACAATTTACAAGACTTGTAAATAATGTGGGTAAAATGGACTGGCCTTGAGCTTATGACAGTTATTTGCATTTGCTCAGTGCTGACTAAAGCAAGAATAGTTGGTTGCAAGAACGATCTTGTTGTCCACTTCAAGATAGGCTCAGGGAGATGCAAAGGGGTGTAGCTACCTTAATGTAGGCAAAGACTGAAAACTTTATTTTGTAAAAGTGAGCAAAGAAGATGACTTATTGGGCTGTGTTAAGAATATACAAAATGTCAACATATTGATAGTATATTTGACAGTCAAGCCTAACAAAGGGGAATGGGAATGTATTAAGACTCTCTGGCTACAAGCTAAGACAAAGATTGTTAGGAATATGTCTTGCATCCAGGACGGGATGGTTAACTGTATTAAGTCCAACATGGGCATTTTTTTTTTTTTTTTTTTTTTTGTTTTTGAAAAAAAAAAAAAAAACATATTGGCATTTGATTTCATACCTATCAGGCCCGTTTGTCTCATCACTTCAGCGTGTATTCTTGGCATCTTTTGGGAGTTGAGACTTATGAGAAGAATGCAGAAGTCTAATTGAATTACACGACGACATTTTCGACTACATCAAACTTCATTAAGAGATTATATGTACGATATATTTGATACTGATAAATACAAATATTTTGTTTCATTTAAGAGGCTTGTAAAATCTTTTGCAAAAAATTGATGGTATATTCCTTAAATACTTTCAGCTGAAGGAGTTGAATAATTCCTGATCGCAGCAACATGTGTATAACCTCAAATTTGAAGCATCTAATTGCAGTCATTTCTATATTATATATATTTTAAAATATCATGCAGGCTTCTTAGGGCTACCTAATCTAAATGTAAATTAGTTTTTGAAGTCTATATGAACCATGGGTCATGTAACCATTTGATCTTAATTAACTGTTATCGTTTGTGTAGATATTCATGCAAACAACGTTCTGTACAAACACCATAGAAGGCGAAAATCAGAGACCCTTCGTGCACAATATATTGAAACTAATGAATTGAGGCAAGTTTACTCTGATCTATTTTGTGCATTTTGACTTCTTACTTCATTCCCTTCTTTGGATTTAGTATTCATTATCGTCTACTTGTGAATCACATTGTTATTTTGTGAAATTACTATAATCATGTGAACATGCGATACATGAGTCATATGAATTCGTATGAAACACAACAATATATCAATTATTTCCTTTTTATACTGCAAACAGGATATGCACAGGGACATGGAATGTTGGGGGGAAATTTCCACCCGATGACCTTCAAATTGAAGATTGGCTGAATCTGGAAGAACCAGCTGATATCTATGTTCTTGGGTAAAATTAATGTTATTTCATAAATGTACAAGTGTTTTTCTTTGTGCTCACAATTGTAGTTAAACTACTCAATATTTATTGTCACAGTCTTCAAGAAATTGTTCCATTAAATGCCGGTAACATATTTGGTACGGAAAACATACGCTCAGTTCCGAAATGGGAAAAGTTGATAAGGGCAGCCTTAAATAAAATACGTCCAGTGAAGAAAAAATTTAAAAGTTATAGCGATCCTACTTCTCCATCAAGATTTAAGCCCCCAGAAGATGCACCAGCAATAATACTTGACGATGTAATTTACTGTTGCTCTGATTCTGACACGGAAGACGAAATTCATCCCGTGGACGATGTGTCATTCAGTTCATCAAATGACACAGACTATGTATCTAAAAAAAATCTTGATTCAATACAAGCAGTGGGTCCTAATTTTGACAAAGCAAAGCTGTTATTAGAGTTGAAAAATATCCAACTAAAGAAGCTAACCAAATCACTTAGTCATGCAGAAAGGCTTGGGTTGATTTGGCCAGAGCCACAACTAGATTCACTTAAATCTTTGAAAAGTTTCAAGTCGATTAAATCTTTTAAGGATCCAGCAGAAATTATTTCTGACCTTACGATGGGTGATGTTCTCAAAATAAGAAAGAGAAGAACAAATTTTGTGAAGATAATCAGCAAGCAAATGGTAGGGATTCATCTTTCTATCTGGGTTCGACCAAGCTTGAGGAAACATGTTCAGAATCTGAAAGTATCAACTGTTGGCGTAGGCGTCATGGGCTACATTGGTAACAAGGTTAGATTTTCATGCTATTCCTTGAAAACTCACATAAGATATATTTTTCCACCTTCGCACTTTAGGTTTTAAAAAGTATCAACCGTGCTGAAACTTGGATTGTACACCCCTCGTTTTTCATATCCTTTGTCAGTTGGTTAACCTTTGTCAGTTGGTTAACACATACGTCCATTTGTTGTACAAAATAGCTTTTGTGGTTTTATAATTATTTGTATGTGGCTCATGCATCTACATTTAGATGATCCTGTAACATAATATGTTTCGTACAGGGATCGATATCAATGAGCATGTCTATTTATCAAACGCTATTTTGCTTTATTTGTTGCCATCTCACTTCTGGAGAAAAACAAGGGGATGAACTTAAAAGAAATGCTGATGTTTTAGAAATTCATAGAAGGACCCACTTCAGTTCTCACTCTAAAATCATCTTGGCTAAATCAATTTATGATCACGAGTGAGGAAGTTCTCATAATGTTATTTTTCTTTTTCTTTTCAAACAATTGTTATATTACAGTATTAGTCTTGATTTGATGAATCTCACATATTTTTCAGAAGGATAATATGGCTAGGAGATCTGAATTACCGCATCGATTTATCATATGAAAGAACACACGATCTCATTTCTCGAAAGGAATGGTCAAAATTAAGCGAGGATGATCAGGTAATAATATATTTTTGAGTTACATAATCATGATTTCTCGTGGCAAAAAAATCACAAGTCTTAACAGAGGAATACCGATTTACCTTTATGAACTCTTAACTTGAGTAAATTCATTTATTAAGTTATATCTCAATAAAGCTCAAACTTATAGATTCAAATCTCCATGTATTCACTATGCATTATGTTATCATTCCATTTGGATGGCTCATTAATTCAGTTAGAAGAGAATGCTAAATAAGATGAATATTGTCAATTGTTATGCGAAAATGTTGCACAGATGCGGAAGAATACATCAAACAAATAGTAATTAACTATAATGAAAAAACAAAGAGATACAATATTTATATTGGTTCTACTACCATCGAGATAGTGTAAGTCCAGTTCAAATGAGAGAGATTTTATTCCACATGAGAGATTTACAAGAGATTACAGAATGAGAGTTTACATATCCAAACATCAAATTAGGCTTAACAAGAACATACACTACATTTGGGGATCACTGGCTCCATGCCAGGATGAGTTTACAATGAAGTATACCCCTCAATATATAGCCAATGAAATCTATGTTAGTTATCAATCAAATTACCAATATATGGTAATAAATAATTAAGGTAGATTACATAGGAAATAAGTGGTGCAAACATAGCTAGTAATCAATCAATTACTTCCTCCAGCGAAGATGGAAGAAAATAATTCCTTCATTAGTTTCTTGGCCATCTCATGCAAATACAGTCAATGCATGCCCATACTAAAATACTTACTTTCCATTTTGCATACTTGTTTCCACTATTTGTGATTTTGTATCACCAAAATTTAACATCAATTTCCACTGGATATCAGATTCAGCGAACTTTCCATAGACAGGAATTATCACTGCTTAGGCCACTTTAGCAGCTTGGCTTTCTACTTGAAATTTATGATTGTTCTATTATCTGATTTTAGATCAACAACAAATAGGTTTATATTCTGCTAGATTGATGTTGATATAACAACCATTAGTTACCGTTGCTACAAATCAAGCTCCTATTTTGTCAATATTGCAGGGTTTTTTATTTATTTTTATTTTAAATAATGAAAGGGTGGTTTAACTGAACAGACTGGATCTGTCCTTAGCATTGTTTTGAAAAATCATATGATTTGAGTTTCATTTCAAAATTGGGTATTTTGCTTTACAATTTGATTTATGTTTCGATTCACTCATGTAAACGCAGCTGAGGAAAATTTTCGATCCACATTGATATACTCTGTGTGTGTTTAATTTTGTATCCCAATAGCCGCTCCCATGCATATATATATATATATATATATATATATATATATATATATATATATATATTTGGAGGTTATATGAAACCCCATTTTGCACCTCAACCGTAGCCACTAGGGCTATTATGGTAATGGTAAATTTATCGTTACCATACCATTACCAGTCGATCGGTAATCATTTTCGATTGAAATCGGTATACCAGTTAAAATGGTATGGTAACGGTAAATTTACCATTTTTAACGGTAAACTATCGGTAATATTTCTTCAATACCAACGGTAATGGTAATTTTACCAGTTTATTTAAAATATGCGTATATTCATTTGATATGCTTTATTACATGCAGTTAATACCAAATAATGATTGTATTTAGTTCAATAATCAGGTGAAATAATTCAAAGTACACATATTTTTCTTTTTTATTTATGCTTTTTTATAAACTAACACTACATATAGTATAACAAAGATGCACTGTGTAAAAAAAACATTGTCAAGTTATAAATCTTTATGGACAAACGGTAATTTACCATTACCAATGTAACGGTTTCAGACTATCGGTATACCAGTCTTCGGTATACCAGTTGATCGGTAACGGTAAGCGATTTTGGCATACCAGTAAAAACGGTACGGTAACGGTATTTGTCAAATGGTAACGATAACCATTACCATAACAGTCCTAGTAGCCACACATTTATAATTAAATAAGTTAGTAGGGGGAGAGAGAACTAGTTAGAGGAGAGAAACAGAAATGTGGTGAAAGTTAGAGGGCTATAGGGATGTTGTACTATTTAGGGTGCTCTTGATCCAATCTCTCTCTCATATATATATATATATATATATATATATAACTATATAACTATGTGTGACACCCCCACTCTTTATTTAGCACCATTTGGAGTCGTCCGGTATCAACCACAATTTTATATTTAAATATTTGGTTCATATGACAAGTGAGAGAAATAACAAATATTTAAATAGAAACTTGTGTTTGATACTAAAAAACTAAAAATGGTGTTAGATAAAGGGTGATATTCATCCTAGCTCATATATACACTATGCAGTTAAAGCCCCGCAAAAATTCTCGCGGTAGCCCGTAGCGCTGTTCTTACGCTATATCAATTTAGCATTAATGAATAGATCAGTTTTAAACCTTGTTGTGTTCGCTACATCCGCTAAATTAAAGTTTTTTAGCATCCATTTTAGCAATAATAATTTATAGAGGTTGATTATTTCTTTTTCAAATTAAATCAAAAAGGTTAGTGTAAAGAATTAATTTTAAGACTTAAATGCTTAATATAAATTAGAATCTATTTTAGCTATCAAAGCTAGCATGGACAATCGTGATATTATTTTGTTTGGTTATACAAGATTAAACAATAATACTTTCTTCTATACAAATGATGTTAAAATGCTGATAAATTAACTTTATATATTAGTTTTTATCAAATGAATCTTTTTGCACATTTGCTATCTCCTCGACATATCCCACTTCATCCATGCTATAACCTTTTGCACATCCACTGCTATAAACTATTAAGCGCTGTAACTACACAGTATACACACACGCGCGCGCGCGCGCGCACACACACACACACACACACACACACACACATATATATATATATATATATAGGGGCAGGTTCAATGACACCTCAAATAGTGAGCACCCATTTAGCCTACCACTTTTTCACTACACATTTCCCCCCTCCCTCTTTCCTTCCACTAATTCTCTCACCTTCCACTCACTTTCTTTAATATAAATGAGAGGAGAAATTATGGGGCATTTGCAGTGCTCCATTTTTGGGGGGCTCCTTGATCCTATCCTATATATATATATATATATATATATATATATATATATATATATATAGGAAAGTCTATTGAAACATAAAATTTAGACACAATCGGTAACACAATTGATCTCCACCGTTGGATTGCCCCCTGAATTCCACCTCTCCATATAAGGACCAAAAATCCAACGGTCGAGCCTTTGTGTCTCTTGATTTGTGTCTAATTTTGTGTTTGAATAGCCATCCCCTATATATATATATATGAGGAGGGTTATATGGCATCCCAAATTCTTGACACCTCTGTTGCAACTGAATCAGAACCATCCATTTATAATTAAATAAGTTAGTGGAGGAGAGAGAATTAGTGGGGAGAGAGAGAAACGAAAATGTGTGGTGGAAATTAGGAGGGCTAAAGGGGTGCTGCACTATTTGGGGTGCTCTTGATCCTTCCTCTCTCTCTCTCTATATATATATATATATATATATATATATATATATATATATATATATATATATATATATATATATATGTATGTGTGTGTGTGTGTGTATGAAGAGGAAGACTACGGGGCATCCCTGTTTTGTAGCACCCCTTTAGCATACCTACTCGTTCGTGAGCTACCATAATCCAAATTCAACAAAAATTGTAGATGTTCAATCCACATTCATATTGTCATCTATTCAAAATTTGAGTTCGTTCCATTCCTCCTTATAATCTCCTCTTCCTCCAATCATCCGCTCATCTTCATTTCTTTCATCTCCAAATCGTCGCCTCAAACTCAATCTAAACTCAGCATTCGTCGTCATGGTTCTATTTCACGAAACGCTAAATCGATTCACTCCTTATTTCCTCTTTTGGATATGTTCTTGCCTCTATCTGGTTGGTTCGTTCCAGACCTACCCGTTTCCGCATGAATCAATTTTCGCAAACTTGTTCACTTCCTCCACAGGCATGTCTGGTAGCCTCCATTCCCCACTACTCTGTCAAAGGTCAGCAACATTTTGATGTTCCTGGGCCCAGCGTAGTGATAATCTCGTAGGCGGTGCTAGTTACCGATGTAAGTACTCCTAAATAGCAATTCCTAGGTCTGCTCTTCGAGTTAAAATTTAGGAATGGAACATTTATCGTTCTTGGGTCATTCATTTGGTAGCTGGTTTTTTCTACGTTATTTTTCTTCTGCATTGGTACGACTGGTTAGTCGTAGCAACGACGGTGTCTGTTCCATTGCACAGTTTGTAGTTGGGATTTTGCTGGTGATTCTTTGCTCTTCTTGGTGGACGGGTTTGTGTTGGTTATGTCCATGTCATATGTTCAAGTCATGCTATTTGTGTGCTTGCCATGGGTTATTTGTTGAGAGTTTTGGTGCGCTAGTACTACGACCCTTGCTTTGTTCTCGGTTAGCCGGTGAAGATTGCGATCTCTTGATTAACCAGGTAACGATTTTGGGTTATTTTTTCCTTCCATTCTCTTAACCTACCCATTGCTTGTACGTATGTCAGTCCTTGTCTCTCTTGCTTGTCACGCTTGTTCTATCTTGTACCATGTCTGTGCATTAGGCTTGGTCTGTTATTGTGAGGCTGGAGGAATGGAATTGCTTTCTGCATTATAGTCCTAAAACTAAAACATGATACTATGCTTGTAACACCCCACATCCGTTAAGGTCACTTACAAGGGGAATGCCTTAACTTCGGTGGAGAGTTATAGGTGAAAGATACAGATAAATTACAAGACAGACAAAATTAAAACAACGGAAAATAGGACTTTACTTTATTGATAAAATAGTTTGTACAACAATTGTTTTCCAATACCAGAATATCTGTCTTACAAAATAAAGAAGCATAAAATAACATTTATATTCCCCAATGTAGCGTGAGCCAACCATGGCAATGGAAAAGAGAATCCTAGCAAAACTTCGACTAATCTTCAGTTTGAAAAGAAAATTGGACTAAGTAGTAATATTCCCTCCTTGCGAACCTGGAGGGGGGGGGGGGACGGAAGACAAGAAAGCGAAAAGAAAACAGAGTCAGACATGTGAATAGGTAAAAAGCAACATGGCATGAATTAACTGAATACAAGACTACACCATGATGACGAGAATTATAAGGTTAGCACAAGATATGATAAGGTAAGATAAACTGGATGTACTTCTATACTTTCTCTGCTTCGCCACTACCTTGTTATTCTAATTTCTATATCCCTGCACCACCTAACTAATAATCTGTATAAACTGATAAGAACAGATACGTGATCCTAATCCCCGCAATTGTGGTTGTTTCAGGTGTACATCTATTATTTATTATCTAGGTCTAACCTAGGGTTTTCTATCGAGCACATTCTAGATCCAACCAGGATTTTCGCTACCCAGGGCTACTGGGGTTTATGCTACCTATTGAACGTTTCTCGGATTTTAGGGTTTACCGACCTAGGTCCAACTAGGGATTATGCTACTTACCGAACGATGCCCCCTAGTCTAGGACACACTACCTAGAGAGATATATGTTCCTAGATTTTTCTCACGTATGTGCCGCGAATCGTTATCGCTGTCTAGGTGCACATGTCCTCCGTATGTGCGACCCGAGTCTCGTGGCAGGGCAAATCAAGAAACACGGAACTCGGTCGGTAGCTTTCAGATATCTGCCGATGCAGATGCTAAGGTCTGTTTTTCCAGTGGCTATGGTCCCACTTGACCCCTCCCTCAACTAATGAAAGACACACTTTGAAAAATGAGAACCATACGCAGACCCTCTATGCCCCCACTAACCTTGGCCATCCGCACCCATAACTAGATAGCAAACATATGGTCTTTTGGAGTTCTCCGCCTTTCCGCTGTACGTATCTCGACTGACTCAAGATGGTAGGTAGACGACGAGTTGCTATCACAGGGCTACTGGTCTCACCGAATCACGCTGGTCTATCCTAGTCTTTAGGTTGCCTTATATTGCAACCAAGGCATACCCTTGGTTCTTCTAACGCAGACCTTAACCTCTGTGAGCCCAGGCGGATCATCTGTAGCCTCACAGAGGGATACCAAGAGTACCCTCACGTCCCCTCGAAGCCGCGTGCTTCGTAACTCAGTTTGTTGGAGCCTTTTTTAAGATCAGATGGACGTTCGCTCCTTCTCGTGTTCTACTAAGGTTTACTACTTAGTTCCTGAATCGTCATTTTCTTAACTAAGGTTTACAACTTAGTCCTCTTAACTAAGGTTTACTACTTAGTTCTTCTTCTCGTCAAGTTGGATTGGTTAAGTGTCATTAGTCAATTCAAGTTAACTTAACTCATTCATTTGTCATGCTAAACTGGTTAAGTGTTATCAGTAGTTCATGTTGACTTAACCCTACCACAAATCAAGTTATATTGGTTAAGTATTTCTTATTACTTAACCCCACCCCTTCATCTTGTATTGGTTAAATGTTCCCTTTAACTTAACCCTGCCCATCTGTTTAGCTAACACGTTATAACGGTTAAGTGTTCTCTTAGTTAACTTAACCCTAACATCTGTTTAATTCACATGCCCTAATGGTTAAGTATTGTCCCTTCATATTTTAACTTAACCTTGTTCATTTGGCACACTATGATGGCTAAGTATTCTAAGTTTACTTAACTCCATCTTCTAGTCTAGTTAACAAGTTAAATTGGTTAAGTGTATTTTACTTAACCCCACCTTCTAGTCTAGTTAACATGTTATAACGGTTAAACCTTTTCTTAACCTCACCCACTTGTCTAGTCAACATGTTATAACGGTTATTTAACCCCTACAAGTCTTGTCTTGTTAACATATTAAGTTGGTCAAGTGTTCCTATGGACTTAACCCTCCCATTCCAACTTAACTGTTTTTAGCTTTAAATTATTCATTTAAAGCACCAACCACTCACATTAGACAGATATTGTTACGATCACTGGATGTATCGGTCGGTTCCGGGCAGATTTACACCGCAACTCAGTCTAACCTTGGGTTCTTATTGGGCTCAATGCCTTAACCTCTCACATTAGATAGGTATTGTTGTGGTTACTGGACAGCCGGACGGGTCTGGGCAGTTTTATACCACAACTCAATCTAACATCGGGTTAGGCGTATTCATATTTTCTACAATGTACACATTTCTCATTTAGGACAAATTCTTCATGTAAATTATTTCTAATTTACTTATGCCATAATTACTCTTTTATTGTACATTATCAACATTTATTATTATGGTCCACTTTCCCTCTAAATCATGTTTATAAGATTATACCAAATTAAGTGTCACTAGCCATGATTATGCTAAACATGACAATTACATGTAATTTCAAGTTATTAATCAGGATAGGCTATAACCCACCTTCCCAAACTCGCCATAATAGTCATGCCCAAAATCACTATGCCATACATTTGGCGTTCCAAATAAGTAGTTAAGTCTAATCTAGACATAATGTTCCTATTTACATTTTTGACCCAATCTAGATTAAATATCCAATTTTACAATTCATGTTAGAACTAGATTTAATATTCTAGTTTACAATTTATGCCAAAACTGATTCACATGCCAACTACATGTTTTGCGGCCAATTAACAATATACCGTTTACGCCCAATTCTAATATGCATGCAAATTACTCACTATTATAGCCAATTCAGATCATGCCAACATATTTATTATGCCAAATTATATAAATTTCATGTTATACCAAACTTCCAAGTTTTCAATCACATTCATGTTAGTTTCATGTTCTGCCCAAATCATATTCCCATCGTTTGCGTAATCGTGATTCAGTCTAGATTATAGGTCCATCTAGATTCTTAGATAAAAGGGAATAAACAAGAATACCATGAAAAGACAGGCATAAGATAGGCATAAGATGATAATCCAAATTCACAAATTACAGATCTAATAAATATACCGAATAAATTGACTACAACATCGCAGGTATATAGATCTGATAACATTATGAACATGAAAAGGTTTGAATATCAATCTAGGTTCAAGAACATGGATAGATCTAACTTAATAGAAAAATCCCCAAAATCAAGATTCAAGGATAATTAAGAATAGATATGAATAGAGAATCAAGCTTAGATCCAATTTTATAGTCATAATCCTAGGCAATAATCTCAGTCATGAATCATAGATGATTAGCCACAATTGTCCTTGTCATAGTCATAGGCAATGGTCTTATGTTCACAGTCATAGCCATAGGCATAGTCTTATGTTCACAGTCATAGGCATGGGCATAGCCTTATTGGTAATTAATCACAATAGTTCTTAATTAGATCCAAAGGCATATACAAGCACAGATTCAAATGAAAGGATCAGACATATTCTTATGTCCATGTAATTACATGCCACAAATAGATATGACATTCAAATCTAAAAAGTAACTGATTTACAACAAACGACGAACTTGAATTCTGGATTCTGAGTTCTGGAATTGAGATGCTTTCCTTTGGGTAGATAAACGTTGTTTTGAATTAGATTTGTTCGTCTCTAAGCTTTCTTCAAGTGGAGGCTATTCTTGGCTTCCTTCCAGCAGCATGACGGCTCCAGGTTCTATTTCTTGTGTGAATTTAGGTTGGAGACTTGAGTTGTTTATATAGAATTTCAAACTAATTAGAGCCGTCAGATGATCATAGATGAATCTAGACCATTCACATCGGGAAGAGCCAACCAGAAAGTGACAAATCAGCCCTAGTGACACACCAGAACTCAGAAAATCGCTCAGAACCCGACCAGGCCAGCCAAGACCTTTCCAGGTCGACTGGGTAGGTCGACCCCCAGGTCGACCTGGGTCCTGGGCGGGAATTTTCCCGTCCAGCCCAGTTTGGGTCTGTTTTCGATTTTGAACTAAATTTGAGTTGTTTGAATTTTAAATTGAATTCTGAAAATTCCGGAGGTCATAACTTCTTCATACGGAGTCCGATTTATGCAAACTCGGACTCTAACTCAAGCAGAATTTCGAGACGAACGCAATGGCGCAACCCGTTTCCCTTAATTCTTCTTCTAAAATTTAATTTTATACTTTAATTTGTGAAACTTAATGTTTCAGAATTACGGGGTGTTACAATGCTCCACAGTGGTATGCTATGTTGTCAATGCTTTGGATTTGTAGTGGTTCCAAACTTTGATGTTTTGTGTTATGCTGCTGTATGTAATCATGCACCATGTCATATATATTTTATGTAATTTAATTTGTAATTCACTCCCTGTGTGGAGTTGCGTAATTTTTGTAGTCTAAAAGTAGTGTCTAGCTCCAGATTTGTAACTTAGATAGGAATACGGTGGACGATCCACCTAAAAAACCGAGCTGTGGTGGACTGTCCACATTAAAAATCGAGTAGTAGATTGGTAACCGCCAACCTCTGTATTATTTGTATTTATTATTTGTTATAATATAAGTGTTTGCAGTCACTTTAAAAGTCGGTCAGCTTTGCCAAAAAATTTGAAGTAAATAGATTTAGGTTAGAGATCCCAAAACTTGATTGAGAGATAATCGAATGTTTTTCACTCTCTATTCTAGGCTCCTTTTATAAGATCAATTATTTCATACTCAAGTTTACTACTCCCAAGTCAAGTAAACTCGACATCATGTATAATATACACACACACACACACACACACACACACACACACACACACACATACACACACATGTATACACACACACATACATACATACATATATACATATATATATATATATATATATATATATATATGGAAAAAGATCTTATTAAATATGCCACCGAAAAAAAGAATAACTATATAACCAAATCTAATTAATTAGGGAAAGCTATATTTTCCCTTTCTCCACTTTGAAAATTTTCCTTTCTTTTAATGTGATTTGGCATCATCAAATTTAACATATAATATATCTATGTGTGTGTAATCCATTTGAAAGCGTATATAAATTGTGAAATATGGATATTTTGAATCTACAATTTAAGCCCCATTATCTGTGTGCGCTTTTACGATTTGAATCTCGTTTCGGAAGCCTCGATCTTCGGAACTGCCAGTCTAAACCTGCAACAAATTGATTTTATCTTCCTATTGATTCTAAACCTCAAGCAGAAGTCAAGCTCAGATTGATTTTTTGAGTCCAGACTTGATTGTTGTATTATAAGAAACATCAAATAGGGGGGGGGGGGGGGGGGGTGGAATTCTTTTGTTTTTGTTTGTTATCATTATAATTTTTGGATTCTTATTCATTCGCGTTACTTATCATAATCTCGTACTAATCTCTTAAATTCATATTATTCTTGCAACTAACTATGCGTTGTTTCAATTATAGTTAAAGAAAGAACTAAGGAAAGGGCGCACCTTTGATGGATGGTCAGAAGGAATACTTAAGTTTCCGCCCACTTATAAATATGAATTCAATTCAGATAAATATATAGGCGAAGAGCCCAAAGTGGGTAGGCGAAATCCTGCATGGTATGTACTGAATTATAATGGTACCTGCATTAATTATTTCCTTATGCGGAACTATGTTTTTATATGACCAAAAAGAAAATCTCTATGGTATATAATACAGAGATTAATAAAAATACCATTTCCCATCCAGTCCTATGATTTCTAGTCCATGACAGGTGTAATTTCCCATTTACTGGCTATGGTGTAGACAACTCTTTATAGTTCACTATTTCCTATGCATGCACTCTAACTTGAACAATTTTCTCTTTTACAGGTGTGATCGAATATTGTCATATGGAAATGGTATAAAGCTAGTGAAATACAGAAGAAGTGAGCTAAACCTCTCAGATCACCGACCAGTTACTGCTATTTTTACAGCCGAAGTTGAAATATTCTGTCCGAAAAAACTTCATAGAGCTCTCGTAGTTACAGGGGCAGAAATCAAAGATGTAAATATATTTGAAAGTGATAGCGAGGATGACTATCAATAAATATCAAGAGAGGTAACATGTCGCTTCTGCAAAAGCTTGTGGTTATCTGCATAATAACAAATCTAATATGTTAATGCTTTCTGCATTTACAGAACAGCTCAGATAAAAAAATGAACAAAAAGGAAGCTGTGATGTCTGCTTGTGGTATGGATGTTTGTTTATATTTACTTCATATTTTTCAAAAGAGGTTTCAATTATGAATTTTTTTATTGTACATATAGAACATATCTTCCAATGGTATAATTTTAAACTTGTTTTATATGTAAGTACACACTTTTTCTTTATACATGTATTGCTATTTCGATCAATTCTTGAGAAGCAAAAAACAAGTGAAAAATCTTAAGCAACATACTTCATTAATTCAAACGGATAAGTCCGAGGTTGATTAGCAGAGGAAGTACTAAAACTGCAATCAATACAATAACTAACAAAACTGCCATACATGCCCATTTCCTTGAACTCTTCTGATACTCTCGAGCGGTCTCAAGCTCAACCGTTCCTTTTCTAACAAATGAGCTCGCATGTGCGACATGACTCTCAATGTCATTCAATTGCTGCCCTTGTGCTTCTACTAAAGCTGCCATATCTAAAAACACTTGATGCAGATCAAGTAAACTTTTTTCAATATCTTTAACCGCATCATGCCTTTCTTGTATTTCCATAATTGTGTCCATCACCTGTCCTCTTCCTTGCTCTGCTATTGCTTTTTGCATGAAATTTTCACTCTCCCCTGTCGAAATCAGGGTTTCAATTGTGTCATCATCTGCTTGTTGTCCAGTTACAGTGTAGTATCGTCTTGCTACTGTTTCTTTGTATTCTGCTGCTATTCTTGCTCGTAAACCCTGGAAATTATCCATTAGGTCTTTAAGCTTTTTACCTAGACCGCCTACCACAGATGTGCGGGTACGGTCTGCTGAGCTTCCTGGCCCACACCCGGGTATTTTCCGATTGGCTGCATTTGACCTGTCAAGAGCTTCCAATTTCCCTTTAACTATCTGTTAACAGTATCATTTTGAATATTCAGCGATAAAAGTGCATGGTACCGTGGATTTTTCTTTCACCATTTAGGTCAACTTCTCATACACAACCAGACTCATTAGAAAACTAATTACAAAACAAGGGCAGCCAAAACAAGGGCAGATTGGCTTCTGCTCACGTGAGAGAAACTGAAATTTTGTACTGATGTACTATGAAATTGTGGTAGTGCAATCTTTTTTTATTTATTTATTTAAATAAGAAAAGGAGTTGTATCAGTGTACGTTGAAACTGCATCAATACAAATATTTCAAAATTATTGTTCACACAGTGCCAGCACATTTTTTCCCCCACTTGTTCAGTATCAAAGTTCATCAAAACAAAATGACAGCTTTTGCACAGCAGGTAGAAAATGGTTATTTGAATATGTAATAAGTTTTGAAAAGTGACCTAAGTGATTAGGAAAAGATTCTCAGATACAGAAAACAAAGTATGCCAAGCTAGTTTTCAAAGGCTTTTTGCATCCACCAGTTGTTATTTCCTTGTGCTTCCAGGAAAGGATGTGTGTAAATTGTCCAAAAACCACAATTTTCTGTGCATCATGGAATTGGGATGATATGATTCATGTATACAAATGGAGAAACACAATTTCCGAACAAATAATAATAACTATCGAACAAGTTCATTCTTAATTAATGTTGGATTAATCACAGTATCGTTAGAGTGAACATAATTAATGCAGTGCAAACCAATAGAGTTAAGTGATTTTACTTTGTTATAAGAGTGGAGATGGAATACCTTAGCCTTTTTCAACACTTGTTCGATATCTCTATCCATTTTGGACCTCAAATCTTTCATCATATTCGCATTATGTGCTATCTTAGTCTCCTCGTTCAAATCTTGCAGGCGCTTGTACAGTTGTTCAAGGCCTTTAAGATCCTCTTTCACATTCTCAACATCTTCAAAAAATTTCTCTAGGTTAACTGTCTCAACAGCTGGGCCTGATCCTTCTCCACTCTCCATTTCATCAAGGCGGGCCTGCTCTTTCAGATCTGCGTACCTCTTAAACGATTGCGTAGAGAATAGATCGTTCATTTTCGATCTTTTTCACGTGTCAATTCACTTAAATGAGTACAAATGAAAATTGTGATAATACTGACCCTCTCCCATAACAATGGGAGGAGGCAACGCCTTAGTTGGAACAAATTGAACAAGAAGGGGGAATTGTTCTCATCTGAATATAGTTAAAGGTTGATTATAAAAAGCTTATCATTTTGATCGAGGCTTATTGGTGGGAATCTGCCAATTGGCAAATCTGTTCCTATTTTGTTCTTTTGTTTTCCTACAAATTATGAGGTCCACAAATGAAGGTGGAAGTTTATAGACCAATCGAAGTTGGTAATGGGTTAATTTATTCTTACTGCAACTATTCTTACATAATTGTATCGTAATTATATTATCTGAAGTTGGAGTTAGATGAATAGATAAAAAAATGTGGACATGGAATTTGAGGAGAAATGATTTGAAGTTTCAGACTTTGCACCTGCCAACTAAACCCACAAAGTAAGTCAACAATTTCTATTCTGGGAAATAAAGACAAAAAAAGAAGGAGGTTGAAGCATTCTAAGGTTAGTTGTGTGGTTGATAGCAACCTCTACTCAAATAAAATCCACAATATTCTCCAGAAAACAATCCAAATTCCAAAAATGTGTCCTCAACCTCATATCCAATGGCAAGAACCACAGGCACTGACACAGATAATAATGACAATGAGGAAGTTACAAAGCCATCACGTCGAAGGCACGATCCCCGCCTCAAAGAGCTGGGGATATCATGTATGCTCAACACTGAGGTGGGCTCAGTCTTGGCTGTTATCCGGAGGCCTGCGGAGTTCGGCCCTTCACCATCTGAAATCGTGGACCCTCCGACCATCCATGTCATCAATTCCTTAAAATCGCTGCGGTCATTGATTTTTCATCCTTATCATTCAGAATGGCGGGTTACAGATCCGTCTGTGTATCTTAACCCGTTTCTTGATGTTGTTCAAAGCGATGACATTCCTGCCCCTGCTACTGGAGTTGCGTTGTCCGCAGTTCTGAAGATACTGAAATTAGATGTGTTTGATGAACGCACACCTGGTGCACGCGAAGCTATACATTCGGTTATATTTGCTGTTACGAATTGCAGGCTTGAAAGAACTGACCATACTTCCGAAGATGCAGTTTTGATGCGCATATTGCAGGTAATTTGTCTACAAAATACACGTTTTGTCTTCTTTCTTTTGGAATATCAGAGATAAAAGGTGCGCTTGTAAACTCTGTCATTGGTTGAGTAGCGGCATCTGCCGATAATGGCATTCGAACCTGTGACTTTCCGTCAGTAGGTTACGCTACTTATCAACTCGGCGATCATGTCCACATGCCCCCCCCCCCCCCCCCCCACACACACAAGGCAAACCTGTTGGAAAACACTCTCCCGATGATTGCTCATCTGATCAAAATATTATGATGTCAGTGATGGAGATGGTCCTATTAAAAATACCTGAAGTATATATTGTATGGCGAGTGCATATTTCTAGTCTATGGACAGTGTCCCAGTTACCTGGATACTTAAAAAAGAAATTTCTGCTGGAAATAAGGTTGTACACAGTCATTAATATAATACCATTTTGCAGGTTTTGACAGGTGTGATGAGGGCGCATGCATCAGTATTACTAACTGACCATGCAATATGCACAGTTGTGAACACATGTTTTCAAGTAGTGCAACAATCAATGAATCGAGGTGATCTTCTGCAAAAAAGCGCTCGTCATGCCATGCATGAAATAATCCAGGCAGTCTACTCGAGACTGCCTGAAATAAAACCTGAAGAGGAGGATGCAGGAACATATACAGAGTCCGATACAGAAGAAGATCTGCCAGTTCTAGGATATGGAGCTCGATGCATGGTTGATATATTTCATTTTTTGTGCTCGTTGCTTAATGTAGGCGAAATGATCGAATCTGCTGATGGTTATGGACCCACAGTGAGTCCTGATGAAGATTTGCAGCTTTTTGCACTGGTTTTGATTAATACTGCAATTGAATTAGGAGGTGAAAGAATTGGAAGACATTCTCGGCTTTTGAGAATGATTCAGGATGATTTGTTTCATCATTTGATTCATTATGCTACCCGATCGAGTCCTTTAGTTTTATCTATGATTTGTAGCACAGTTTTGAATCTCTATCACTTTCTACGCAGGTAAACAAAAAAATATGTTATCATCATGTATCCTTTAATCTAGTAGCTAACAATAGTTTTGATTTCTATTTGTTTATCTATCAAAGGTCATTGAGACTCCAATTAGAAGCATTTTTTAGCTACGTAGTCACAAAAATAGCATCAGGCATAAATGGAGTTCAGCTGCAAGAAGTAGCAATTGAAGGTATTCTTGGTTTCTGTAGACAACCACAGTTTGTTATCGAAACTTATGTAAATTACGATTGTGACCCTCTATTGTCGAACACATTCGAGGAAGTTGGAAAAGTACTTTGCAAATCTGCGTTTCCATTAACCAACTCTATGTCACCAATGCAAATACAAGCTTTTGAAGGGCTAGCTATTATAATAAGAAACATAGCAGATGGCATAGAAGTCGAGAAAGTTCCTCCTCGAGAAATTTATAGTCTTGACATTTCAGAATATAAGCCATTTTGGACTGAAAGGACAGACACATTGCACTTTGAAAATGTTGATGAGTGGGTTGATTTTGTGAGACTGAGAAAGTTGAAGAAGAAAAAAGTGCTAATGGCTGCCAATCATTATAACAGAGATGAGAAGAAAGGATTAGAATTTTTGAAAATATGCCAACTTGTTCCTACGCCGCCGGATGCATGTGGCATGGCTTATTTTTTGCGTTATACTCCCGGTTTGGATAAGAATAAATTAGGAGACTACTTTGGTGATCCTGATGAGTTCAATGTCAAAGTTTTAGCACTATTTGCAAGAACATTTGATTTTTCAGGTGTCTTATTGGACAATGCGTTGCGAATGTTTTTAGAAACTTTTCGTTTGCCTGGTGAATCTCAGAAAATCACAAGAGTCCTTGAAGCTTTTTCTGAAGTATATTACGAGCAGCAGTCATCTGAACTATTTGTAAGCAAAGATGCTGTTTTTATCCTGTGCTACTCACTTATAATGCTCAATACAGATCAACACAATCCACAAGTTAAGAAGAAGATGACCGAGGAGGAGTTTATAAGAAATAATAGAGCTATTAATGGTGGAAAGGATTTACCAAGAGAATATCTATCGGAGTTGTTTCGATCAATTGCAACTAATGAGATTAAATTGTTTGTAGACACGGGTACACTTATTGAGTTGAATGCAAATAAATGGACCGACCTAATTAAAAGGTCAAGAGTTTTAGAGCCTTACATAGTATGTGATTATAAGCATAAGCTGTGTAGAGACATTTTCGTTACTATTTCAGGACCATCAGTCGCTACATTATCTGCAATATTTGAACAGACTGACGACGAAGATATTTTAAATGAATGTATCGAAGGCCTAATAGCAATCGCAAGAATAGCTAGGTAATTTTGTTTGTGTATGCTTGTTTTTTCTTTCTTTCTTTGTTATTAAATGTTTCGTTATAAAATATTTTACAGATATGGCCTTGAAGACATTCTTGATGAACTTCTGTCTTGTTTTTGCAAATTCACAACATTACTGAATTCATATGCAACAGCCGAAGAAACTCTCTTCACATTTACAAACGAAATGAAACCAAGAATGGCAACTTTAGCGGTTTTCACCTTGGCAAATAAATTCGGAGATGCTATACGAAGTTCATGGAAAAACCTTGTAGATTGTTTACTGAAGCTTAAAAGGTTACGATTATTACCACCGTCAGTATTCGAGCCTGAAAACAGTAATACAAACCAAGAATCTGATCAAGGCAAAGTTGCTAATTCACCTTCTAAGCTAGAATCAGGAGTTATATTCCCATCACCACAATTCGGAGCAGTGCATAACAGAAATGCTTCTGGTTTAATGGGAAAATTTTCTCAGTTTTTATCTATAGACAGTGGTGCAGATTCAATGATAAACGTAGGAAGTGAATTCGAAAATAATCTAAAAATCATACAGCAGTGCAAAATAGGAAATATCTTCACAGAGAGCTCAAAACTAACAGATGAATCACTGCAAAATCTTGGCAGGTCTCTTATTTTTGCAGCGGGAGGCAAAGGTCAGAAATTCAGCACTTCAGTCGAAGAAGAAGAAACCGTGGCTTTTTGTTGGGATTTAATTGTCATAGTTGCTTCATCAAATTTACATCGATTTGCTACATTTTGGCCACTCTTTCATGAATGTCTAGGAATTGTTTCACAGTTTCCTCTCTTTTCTCCTTCGCCATTTGCAGAGAAAGCAATCATAGCCCTTTTCAAGATAGCAGTTAAGCTTCTATCTTCCACCACTGCAAAGATCGATAAAATCCCTGAAGATCTCATATTCAAAACAATAAACGCTACATGGAAATTAGACAAAGATATACTTGACACATGTTGTGAGCAGATAGCAGATTCAACTACCGAAATACTGAACTACCATTCAGAAAATATACAAACTATGATAGGCTGGAAAACTTTATTACATATGCTACAAATTACAGGTAGACATCCAGAAACATTCGATCAAGGAGTAGAAACACTGCTTAAACTAATGGCTGAAGGCACAAGTGTTTCCAGATTCAATTATCCATTTATCATTGATACAGCTTTCGGATTTGCTGCCCTGAGAATCATACCTTTAGATATTAGCTTTAACATTCTAGATTTGATGGCGAACTCTGTGAAGTGGTTGATTCAATGGCATAAATCGGGATTTTCAGACCCTGGCAGCATTAATAGTAATAGTAGTGAAGATGGGTCAAGGGCTGCACCTCCTCCATCAAATCAAGGAAATTTAGCTGCCAATTTGTTCATAAAACTAGCGGAAGCATTGCGTAAAACAAGCTTGGTAAGAAGAGAGGAGATAAGAAATCAAGCAGTTAAATCATTAGGTAAAAGTTTAATTTTGTTACTTCATAGTTCATACTTACATTAACCTCTTGGCATATGCATGTTGGAAAAATAAAAATAAAAGATACTACAACCTTTGGTTTATCAGCTTACATGAGTTGTGCCATGAGCACTACATGCACACAAGCAGTGTACACTTTATAATTTTAGATACATGTGATATTGTGACATCTTGCACATATATATCAAATATTCAAGGGGGTTGTATCGAAAAATAGATAGAGCTTTTTATATCAAACTTTTGCTCGTATATGAGTTGGTAAACACCGTAGTAACGACTTTGTAACAGGCAAATGCTTCACGGCAACGGAGGACCTAGAATTCACACCGGCGAACTGCCTAGCATGCTTCAACCTGGTGATATTTGCGATGGTGGACGATTTGCATGAGAAGATGCTGGAATATTCCAGAAGGGAGAACTCAGCGAGGGAGACAAGGAGCATGGAAGGCACACTGAAGGAAGCGATGGTGATGCTGGTGGAGGTGTACCTGCAGTACATGGAGCAACTGGCGCAGAGCCCGGGATTCAGAACGTTCTGGCTGGGGGTGCTGAGGAGGATGGACACGTGCATGAAAGCGAACGTGGACGACGTGGGCAGTGGGGTGCTGAAGGAGGCGGTTCCGGGCTTGCTGAAGAGGATGATACTGACTATGAAGGAGAAGGGGATTCTTGTGCAGAGGGATGGGGATGAGCTTTGGGATATTACTAATATTCAGATTCAGTGGATTGCTCCTTCTGTTAAGGAGGAGCTCTTCCCTGATGACTTTTAGCACTATGGGTGTGTAGGGTTATTTGTTTTGAAATTTTTATTAGGACATGTTTTGGTTATATGTTATAGTTTGTTACCCCTTGTGTTTTTCAGCATTAGTAGAGTAAACTGATCCTTCGTATTTAAGAAGCAAGAAGCAGCACGTTAGCATTATATCAGTACGGCAATTCTTTTTGTAATCTGTTAGTACAAACATGTTACCATGTCATTACAGTAATTCTTTTTGTAATTTAATGTTGTAACTTCGGTCGAATACAGTAGATTGTTGTTGTAGTCCTTAAGTGCAGGCTAAGTCTTAACACTTGTGTGCAGAGGGTTGGGTGTAGCTCTCCTTATTCGTTCCTTTTGTGTTGTGCAATTTTTATGCTCTTAAGTCTTAACACTTGTTTTGATTGCTTGACTGGCTTTGTTGACATTGGTCGATCTCCCTATTGGGCATTCTTAAGTGCAGGCTAGTGGTTTTTGTTGGTTTTATCATTTTGTGTGGTGATTGCAGTGCTTTGGGCTGAGCTTTTTCCTTGGCTTGTTGGTAGGTTATGTTCACTACACGCCAAGCCATGATGTATTAGCGTATCGGTTTTGGTGCTTTTTGTTTTGTTTTTTTGGTTGGTTGGTATTTCGGCTGCATTGGTTGCCGATTCTGTGGGTTTTTGATCGACAACGTATAACATTATGTCCTGATAATGCATATACATTGCTCATCGATTTAGTCGTGTCTTGCGAGTGTGAGGTCTTTTATGCGGTTTGTGGGTGATATTCTTTTTCTTTCAGCGTGTGCTTCATTTAATAATTGGCCTTCCATTAAGGTGCAACATTGTCAATTTAATGACAATACTGCCAACGTGAAGTCCACATATCAATATAATGTTAGACATTGATGTTACAACATCTTCGAACTCTCCTCATCCTCCTTGTTTTTCTCGTTCTATCCCTCTCCTTTTGGAGGCTGAGACAAGGGTCATTAACGACCGTTTAACGAACCTTTCCAAGAATTCTTATTCATGTTGTTTAGATTATCTCTCTTCCTTTAGGCGGGTTGAGCTTCCGTCACCTCCTTGCGTTTTGTCGACCCTTTTGCTGATTCCATCTCTTCTTCTTCTTCTATCCATTGCTCTGCATCTTCTCAACGTAGTCGTCTGTGTAACAACCTGAATTCCAACAAATCGATTTTTTTTTTCGAAATTCTAATCTATCAAAACTCGTGTTGGTTTGTCTGGTATCATGTAGAAAAGACAGAGATAATAAACATATCAGAGCTCAGAAAACATCTCACAGCGTAATATAATCAAATATAGCCTTACCCAAACAATAATACTGCATAACCAGTATCCAAAGCTATGTTATCTCTGCCACAAATCTAACATGCGAGTATGTTATGAGGAGGGGGTCAGAACACAAGTTCTGGTGACTGGATTTAAACCACACATTTTGGATAACCCTCCCTATGCCGTTCAGTTACATTTTCTTATTTATTAGGTTATTTGGGTTAACAACACTCAAGACTTACACACACGTCGTACTCATCTACTCCCCAGTAGATTAACCTAATACATTATATATGAAGCTATCTCCCCAATATTAAGGTACACCTCATGGTACCCCACTCGCACGGTCTCCACCGTAATGTCACAACAATATATGCAGTCCCTCATCCTACGTCGGAACGACGTACAAATCTCTGTATAACAACGCTACGTTCCGCATAGAACCGTTATCGTCATGCTATGCAAGCGTACGTACTACCACCTTCGACCGAAATAGAATCCATCATGGAGTAATACCCTAAAGTCTATGATACACCATCCGGAGTAGACATGCATGTATCTAGACTTTCTTACGTACTTATCGTTAATCATATTCGATGCCTCAACCTTGATGACACACCATCCGGAAACGGTATGCATGTATGCGCACGTATTATCTATTGTGCACCGAGTTCCGTAACAAGGTTGTATCAGAAACACGGAACTTAGTCGGGAGCTTTTTCAGATATCTGTATACACAGATGTTATGGTCTGCATTTTCACGGTGGCTATGGCCCCACTAGACCCCTCCCTCAACTAGTGAAAGAAAAACAGATGTGAGCTAATGACGTTGCCCAAAAAAATAACAAACAATATCCTAATTGGCCTGTCCCGCAACCAAAGCCTTAATAGTGAAAGGTCAATGGTCTATAGGTTTAGCTCCTCGTCTTTCCGCATCACGCTGACTGTCGATGACTGGTACCCAACGATTAGTATCATTCAGATGGTTAGACCCGCCAAAGGCAAACATATAAGATGGTCGTAACCCCCTAGTCACAAGACAATAAGATCGTCGAATCACCTATACCACCCTACAGCCTTCTGACTGCCCCTATCGTGGCAGTTAACGTATACTCACCGGGTAGTATCGTGCAGACTCAACCCCTGCGAGCACAGCCTAAGAGCTGTCACTGCACAGAGGACTACCAGGAGTACCCTTCACGTCCTAGGAAGCCGTGTGCTTCCCCTTCCAGTCCTTCAGAGCTAGCAGAACATGCAGAATAATCAGATGGACGTACGCTCCCCTCGTGTCTCATGACACCACGATGATCTTCCCCGTTGGGTTATTCACCTTTAGACGTATAGACTGGTCCAAGCGCCTCCGATTAATGTGTTATTAAACCCTATGTCTAAATGTTTACTTGCACGCTTGCTTTACCTCATCAGATTTCCAGTTAACTTGGTTATTTCAATTTATATTGACTTCTTATTCAGGTTACCATGTTCTCCTTGTTTATTGATTTCAGTTATATAACTTACCCCATTTAAGTTCATTAATAAGCCTTTAACATGTTATTCTTATCAACGGGTTTCAGATTTCCCAGGTTTTCAGACAACATGTCCTTCTTATCAGCAGGATTCAGATTCTCAAGTTTACAGACTAGTTAAGCACAACTTATCTCATTACATAAGTTATCACATTTTCTCTATCGTTTATTATAGCCTAAGTTATAATTTCCATTTGTCCCTAGGACAAGCTTACCTATTATCTTTCCTTTCCCCTTCAGGTTTATTCATGATAGGTTATTATCATTCCCCGTTCATTCCAATTCTTTTACTGTTGTAACTTTCCTTCATTTCCATTAATTACAATCAATGCCATTTATTTCTATCATGGTATATTCAAATATATATATATATATATGTATACGTATATGTATATATGCACCAGACCTCTCACATTAAGTCGACCACTTGTGGATGCTGGATTTGTCGGGCGGTTCTGGGCAGACTTCTGCCACATGTTGGACTTAACCTTGTGCCTTAGCACCGTTATATGTATGTTTACGCACTAGACCCCTAACATTAAATTAGCCACTTGTGGATGCTGGATTTGCCGGGCGGTTCCGGGCAGACTTCTATTACAAGTTGAATTTAACCTCGTGTCTGTGTATGGTTACAATTTTCTATTTACTGTAAATTTAGGGATACTCATTCTTCCAAATTTTACTGTAATTCTTATTTACAATCTTTTGGCACAATAATATTCTTAGCAAATGTTCATTGTAAATTTCATAACTACAGTGTTTACAGAAATTCCCATTTCAGACAAGTGATAAATAGAAATAGGTCTTATACAATAGAAATGTTCTCAACCGATTTAATTTCAATTATTCCCAATTTCATTGCAACTTAACTTACAATATCCAATTAACAGGTTATTAGAACAGGTCTATATACAACACTAATCCTTTCCACATGTTCTAACAGGTTTATACATTTCAGCAGATTTACATTTCAGCAGATTTTACATTTCAGCAGATTCATATATTTCAACAGGTTTACATTTCAGCAGATTTATACATATTAACGGGGAATGCCAAACGATAGATATACCATTACCAAAAAGTATAACTTAAATCCACTCACCTAATAGCTTTCCAATTCATGAATCTGGTCCAAACCTAGCATTCCATGGTCCCCCTAACTGAATCTAGAACCTAAATAACCATGGATTCACAATTCTCAAACTAAAAGAAAAGGGAAGAAAGAAGAGAAATCTAAATTGATCAGATCCAAGAATTTACCTTACTTCGACCAGAATTCTAAACACTCATTTGCAGATATACATTCTTTTCCTCCAGATCTTGAATCAAAATTTTCTTTGACTAATTATTCTATTTTCTAAATAGATTTGAGGAGGAAGAAGAATGACAGAGTCTAGACACCCTTTCAGAAAATACGAGATTTAGGTTAGGCTCTGCTAGCCTATTTATAGGTGTTCAAGAAGTGGATATGATCTTGTACATGCAGCGCTGAGTCAGCAACAAATATGGTCTGAAAAAACAGTCTAAATTCGTCAAGCGAATCTGCCTAGATCTGAGGTGTGTCGACCCCTGGGTCGACATATGGGCCGACCCGACCCTTGCTTGGGTTGACCCTTAGGTTGACCCAGGCCCTGTAATTTTCTCTTTGCGCATGGTCTTCAGTTTAAATTTGATTTGAATTATATTCATATATAAGGCCCTTATATGTATACAAAACTTCTAATGCTCACTTTACACGTATATATATACGCATTTTTATTTCGTTTTCAAAATTCAAACGGCGTTATGCCATTATTTAAATTCTCTTCTATTTTCATTGATTGTAGGTTTATTTTGAATTTCTCCTTTGTATATATATATATATATATATATATATATATATATTTGCATATATATATATGCATATATTTACATATACGTGTATTTATATATTTTTGTACTTCCTTACATGTATAATTTTCCTTATATGTGCGTTTATACATATTTTCCCTTCAGAACATGCATTATTTTAGCCGTTTCTCTAAAACAAAAACATGGCGCCAACGGGAATCGAACTTGCGCCACTCTGTTGGAAGCCACATGCTCTTACCAACTGGACTACATAGGCTTTTGTTAATAAGTATAAAAACAATGTTGGTCATTGTTCTTTTCTTATACATCCTTTTCATGTTTGTTGTAATATTTCATTTAAAGGTATCTCTTTCATTTGCAGTCTATTTTCTGCAATTCATAGGTCTAAATTGACCAGAAAATAGCCATGGATGCAATGGCGCTATTCCATGATCAAATTCTAGAAGCTCTTCAAATTTTGTTAAATAAAAAATGCAGGGTATTACATTCTCCCACCCTTAGGAAATTTCGTACCCGAAATTTGGTAAGTGTAAAATCAAGTAATTCCTCGCATAAATCACAACCATCATGTATGCATCCAATTTTTCAACCATTTGTGTACTGGTGCAAAGTGTAACTCAACGTAGTAGTACATGTATGCTGTTAGACCAAAAAGTGGTTCTAATACCCAACTGGCTGATAATTTCAAAGAATGACAACTCAAAACAGATAAAAAAGAGAATCAACACAGAAGATGTATAGTGGTTCGACATTAACGAGCCTACGTCCACTTTATAATTTTTAGATTGATGAAATAATTACAAATACAATGATAATTGCCATTCACTCTCACTAGTACAATCAATAATCTCTCCAATCTCATTGAAATATACTCTAGAACTTAGGGAATAATCTGAATTAAATAGAGAGATCTCGCTGATGATGAAGTTAGAGTAGATAAATTGCCAAAAGATCCTTGAAAATGGAGTGTTGTGGGATATTTATAGGCATAGAGAATGGTCGGCTCGGATGCCACGTGGGTCGCATCCCGTAAACCTCGGGTTGGGTGTATATGATGAAGTCAACACATCAGCGACATTTGGTAAGTAGGTGGTAACCACTCCGGATTTATAGCATCATGGTGTGTAACCGTTGTGATAGCTGAATCGGATCAGGTAGCAGGTTAGTTGTTCGAATCGATGCTCATCTGAGCCGATCCGTTCTGGCAGTGGAAGGTGGTTACACCTCTACGTGTATTGAGGGCATCAGGTGTCATATGTATGAACCAAGCCGATCCCTGCTTGCTATGGCTGAACTCTTTTGTATTTGCAAAGGGATTGGATAGGAATTCATACCCCGATCCGATCCGCTTTTAATCAACACCCATCTCTATATGATTTTCCTCTTGATACAATTTTAGTCCATTACCCATAAGTGATTATCCAGACTTTGTATGGACAGGCTACAAAGCAGGCCAACATTTTGCCCCCTCAAAGTATGTTCCATTGGAGATGGGGTGTGCTTCGAAAACACCAACCTTCCTGTTCTCAAATCGGCGCCAGTCAACAGTTGCATCTATCTGCAGAATCACAACACTTGTCAAAATCACACTTGCAGATTTTTATGTCATGTATAAATAGGAAGCCTGATGTACTGTCATCTCTACTGCACTTAATAACTCGAAGCTCTCAACCAGGATATAGTCGAATTTTCAGGTAAGACTTTTAACTTATGGCGTGAAGTTATATTTTTTAACACTTCCTTGCTTTTAGAATTATTTGAACTCATTTTGCTTCACCGAATCGAAATTTGGATAGCGGGTCGGGTCGCAACCATCCGATCCACTTGTGTATATCTGAATCCACTGCACTTTTGGGCCACTCCAATCTAGGTGCTAGTGGGTCGGATTTGGGCCATCACATCAGGGAAGACGAGTAGTCCCTTATATAAACTATCTTCTCTTTCTCTCTCTTTTTCACTTTTTACTACCGATTCTCCAAGTTTCAATGAAAAAAACCTAGAACCCCAGTTTCAGTAAATTTATTCCAATCTCTGTATCAAAATCTGTTGGTGAGTACAAAATCCTACTTCCTTTGATCTTAATCAAACAATGCTCGAATTTTGTGTTATTTGCATATCTTCATCTAAATCGACGTCGACGTTGGGGTCCATCATTTCACCTCCGCCATCGTTGGTGATGGCGTTGTCACCTCATAGCGGTGGATCCGATTATCTAAGTCTAGCATTTTGAGTACAAATTCAAGTGTATGCCTTCGAGTTTGGTGAGTAGGAAACGATGGAGATGAGTCCTTTATTCGATATGGAAGTAAGGGGACGATAAGTTAAGAGAAGGAGGTACCAGTGGAACGGGTGAGATGAAATTAAGGAAAAGTCTGGAATGTTTGAAAGGGCGGAGTGGAACATGCATTCGATTCGGATCGGGCTAGGGCACCTCGAACTGTTTCGTTGCTCCTGTATTGCTTCGATCCGAGCTGGCTTAATTGTCCAAAAGCCTCTGATCTGACCCACTTCCAAGAACCTTCGAACCGATCTGATGCCCCTACCCAAGGACATCCGAACCAATCTGATTCCCTTTGTATGGAACATATGCATATCCAACATTACTCTACTTCATTCGGATGAAATCAAAACTTTGGCGATGTAGACTTGCAACTTAATCTTGCATATAACTCAAACAAAATCAAACGTATCTTGCGAAGTCGTGGACAGTTAGGATAGAGCCTTCTAAACTAGTTTTTCTGGACTTAATGATCATAAAAATACTTGACTCTCCTTTACACTGCTTTATTTTCTGCTTGTTCTATGTTCTATGATTTCGGTACTGCACACACCAGAACAGTTATTATACTAACACACAGGGGGTACGTGTGATTGTATTCTATTTTATGTCATCTCTTGGATAGTACAACAATCGTGTTTGGAAGACGCTCAGATAGATTGGCCAAAAAGATTGAAACTTTAGCGCCATCCGAAAACCCCAACTTCGAAGATGTTTCATCTACTTTAGACTTAGAATGGGATAGTGCCGGCTCAGACTACAAGATAGAAATTCACGAGAGTGTAGAATCGTCTGGAAGTGAAGTTTCTATGAATGAAGATGTAACAACCTGTGTTTTCATAACGTGTAATAACCATAAATCAAGGCAGAATTAATTTTTAAAATAAGAATCAGGGGAAATGGGTTGCGCCATTGCGTTCGTCATGAAATTTTGCTTGGAAACGAGTCCGAGTTTTCGAAAATCGGAGTCCGTATGACCAAGTTATGACCATTCGAAGTTCTCAGAAGTTTTCAAGTTCAAAAACAGTTCAATTCGAATTCAAAATTCGAATTTCAAACCTCAGAATGGACTGGGTGGGAAATTTCCCACCCAGGACCGGGTTGACCTAGGGGTCGACTATGTAGTCGACCTACCCAGGACCAGGTCGACCATAGTGTCGACCTGGGGGTCGACCTGGTGCCCGAGCCCATTTCTGAAGCTGGATTCACTCTGATGTATTTGGCCTCGTTTCTGTCCACATTCGTTGACCTAACCTTATAAATACAACCCCTAACACTAGTCTCTCTACACAAAATTCTTTCTGACTTTATGCTGCTCTAATTCAGGTCGAAAAGTTTGAGAGAGGGACTGCTTCTTCTACGTTGAGACTGCGTTAAGGGAATTGCTGATTTGGGGATTTCTATTAGGACTTGACTAAGCATATAAAGATTCAACATCGACTCTCTTTTTCTAATTCTCGAACCACGATCTGTAAGCCCCAGTTATTTTTAGATTTAAACTGTAAATGTAATATGAACATGATGTAAAATTGAAATTGGACCTATGTATGATGACTGTTTTACATCCATTCTTGTTCATCTTGGATCTTGACTCTTGAATATTATTATGACATTGATTTGGGGCCTATTCATGTTGTTAATCAAAAAGATAAACCCCTCATATTATCATGTTGAATCTGCTATTAGTCACAAGTTTATGACTATCACTTTATGTCAATCGTTACCATGACTATACTATCACCTTATGACAGTCGTTACCATGACTATACTATCACCTTATGACAGTCGTTACTATCACCTTATGACAGTCGTTACCATGACTATACTATCACCTTATGAAAGTCGTTACCATGACTATACTATCACCTTATGACAATTGTTATCTTGACTAGTACCTTATTTTGCTAGAATTGGAATCCTTATGTTTGAGGCCAATATTCCATATGCCAGTAATGTTTTAATCTTTTATTTCAAGTCATACTATGCTATGCTAGTAATCACTTTTGCCACCTTATACCCATTCCTTTTTATGTTATTCCCTAATTAGATTTATTTGTATCGATTCGAGCTTACGTGCGATGGGAATACGATTTGGGTGGACTAGGTAAAACATGAATTGGCTTTGAACTTGAACAAGAACATTGTTATGACTTGAACCTGAATATGGACATGAACTTGACACAATTTGACACGAAACATGACCTGAAAATTGGACATGAATCTAGACATGAAAACTTGAACGTGGCCATGACAATTAGATAACTTGAAAATGGCCAACTCGAGGTTGGGTTGAGTTTGCAGTGTAAATCTGCCCGGAACCACCGGCAAATCTAGTGGCTGCAAACAATAGGATCCAATGTGGGTAGTTGGTCATATCGCACGTAAAACCCGAGGTTATACTATGTTGTGGTGTAAATCTGTCCGGAACCGCCCGGTAAATCCAGTAACCACAACAGTTAGTCTAATGTGAGAGGTTGACGTGCACTAATGAATTAAGGCCACATGATAAGGTTAAGTCATGAACCACTTGAATATACTTAACCAACTTGGCACAATAATTTGATAGGGTTAAGTCATGAACTGCTTGAACACACTTAACCAACTTGATACATGATCTGGATAGGGTTAAGTCATGAATTTGAATGACAACACTTAACCCATTAGAAGCCCTAGTTACACGGTCCTTTTCAGTAGTAACCCACTTAGATGTATCACGATACCCTGGGACTAGGCAGGGTGGGGCACGATTACTGGGCTGATTGTAAGCGACCAGAATGACGGCTGAGTAGGTGCGCCATTGTAGGCTCAGGCGGGCTATGGTCGTGCACGTAGTGCGGAGTTGAAAAAGCAAGCATTAGGCACCCGTAGATTTACGCTGTGCGTGCTTGATTCCTGTCGGTGGTTGGCACCATAGGACTTGATACACCCTATGGTGGACCTAGCACAGGTAACTACATTTCAGGACAGGGCCATATGACACAGACACATAACGAGCTAGGACTTGTAGGGAGCCGGTCGATTAATAGATCGTACCGTAGTACCCCGTAATGGGTCACTTCATGATACTGGGCCAAGGGATCATTTCATGGTTAATACTTGACATGGGTTAGAATACTAGTACAGTTGGTGCAGCGAACCTTGAATATGCGATGCTAGACTTGACTTATCTTGTTATCTTGATTATCCTACCAGTTCTGTTATCACCCTTATGTTTAATTCCAGTTTTCACATATCATGTTACCTTTACTAGTTTTCATACTGAAAGTCACTAGGGCTTACCAGTCTTTATGACAGACCCTTTTTCTTTCGCCTCGTTTTCTTTCGTCCCCTCCCCCAGGTTCTCAGGGAGGAAACACTAGCTCTTAGCTTGGATTTGGCTTGCTTTCTGACAGCTCATGCACGGTTTGGTATTGAGCTATGCTATGGCTGCTTCTGCTATTTATAGGGAATATTTTACTTTTGGTTATCTTAAGTTTATGCTTCTTTGGAACTTGATGTAATGGAATAATTTGTATCTTGGATATATGAGCTTTTGACTCTTTTCTTGGAAATAATAAGAAGTTGGTTTTTAATTTCTACCGCTGCTTTATTTATGTTCTGCCTTGTGATATCTCTGCGCATGTTTACCTAGATAATACTCCACCAAAACTAGTGCATTCCCTTTGTGAGTGACCCTAGCGGAGGTGAGGTGTTACATTTTGTATCAGAGCAGAAGGTTACCAGACTGGGCAAAAAGTTTTAAAAACCTTCTGAAACTATTTTCAAAACCATTTATAAAGAAGCATTTTTGAAGAAAAGTTTTATGTTTAAAAAGGCTATTCCCCAAAAGCCATTAGCACTTTCCTTTGTTTCCTCGCTTGAATCTTTTTCTTTTCGTTTTTCAGCATGGCTAATCTTAACCTTCCTGAGGGAATACCCATGCCTAGATGGTTCCGAAGGTACTTAGAAGCCAGGGCCAACGACGCGGGCATGGCAGACATCCCTCCTCCTCCTCCCCCAGTGGTCGCGGTTCCTCCTCCTCCTGGTACCGCCTTTGCCAAAATATGCAAAGACTTTAAAGCAATGGGCGGCAAAAACTTCGTTGGAACTGAAACCTTTGTTGAGGCACGAAACTGGCTAAAGGAAACAGAAGACTTGTTCATTATCTTTGATATGGAGGACCATAGGAAAGTTCAGTTGGCAGCATGGTTGTTGAAAGAGGAAGCTGCATTTTGGTGGGAAGCCACCAACGCTACCAGGCCAGTTGAGACTTGGGCAGACTTTAGAGAGAGGTTTGGGCTTAAATTCTTATCGTCAGTAGGGAGAACCTTCAGATGGAGAGGTTACTAGAACTCAAGCAAGGGGATATGTCTATGAGGGAGTACATGAATAAGTTTAATCAGCTTGCTCGGTTCGGTTTGGATTTGGTCAACACAGCCTAGAAAAAGGCTGTACGCTTTGCTCGAGGATTGAACGAGCCACTACACAGCTTGGCCCTAACTCATATACCCATGGGGGAGACCTTTGAAAGCTTGGTGGATATGGCTCTACTTCATGAGTAAGACAAGAATAGCAAGAAGGAGGTTAAGCCTAACGAGACTCAGAATAAGAAAGCTGACTTCAAGAAGGGGAACAACAAGAATAACAAGGGCAACAACAAACCACGTGAGACGAGGAAGTGCAACTTCTGTGGTATTACTAGACATCTAGCTAAAGACTGTAGAAAGAATAAGAGGAAGTTGGGTGAATGCTTTCATTGTGGAGATACTGGACACATCAGCAAAGATTGCCCTAAGAAGCAAGGGCAGGGGTAAGGGCAGACCCAACGAGCAGGACCTTCTGGAGGGCAGTTGCATGCTCTCAACACCACTCCAGCTCTTGGCCGAGGTAGTAATATTTCCGTAGAAAGCCTTGTTTACATTTTTGACTTTCCTGTTCGAACCTTATTTGACTCTGGCGCATCGCATACTTTTATTTCCTCTGATATTGTTGAAAATCTGCACCTAAGTACTAGTATGGTTAAGGATCCCGTTATAGTTTCAAATCCAATTGGGGGCTCCGCCCATTTATCTATGATGTGTGTGGATTTGAGGATCTCTATCTTAAGCGTAGAATTCACGTGTAATGCTTATGTTCTCGGATTCATGGGATATGGTTTGATCCTAGGGATGGATTGGTTGTCCGATTATGGAGCCATTCTTGATTGTGAACGAAGGGTAGTAAGGCTCATGACTCGCCTTGGCAATACCCTTGAAATTTCTTGTAACCCGAAGGGTCCGGTCATGTTGTGTTATCTTGAATCCCTTGACCCGTCCGACGATAATTTGCAATCTGTAAGAGTGGTCCGAGAATATCCAGATGTCTTTGATGAAGTGAGGGGATTACCTCCTAAACGTGAGATAGAGTTCCGAATTTATCTTGTTGATAATGCCAAGCCAGTTTCATTGCCCGTTAGGCACATGGTCCCGCGAGAAAGAAGAGAGCTCAGTAAACAAGTTAATGAGTTGCTTGAGAAAAATTTCATAAGGCGAAGCATTTCTGAATGGGGTGCTCCGGTGGTATTCGCTACTAAGGCGGATGGATCGCTTCGTCTATGCGTAGATTATCGTGAGATAAACAAGCTGACAAAGAAGAATAGGCACCCACTACCAAGAATCAATGATTTGTTTGACCAGCTTGTGGGAGCATCTGTTTTCTCTCAACTCGACCTAGCCACAGGATTTCATCAGCTTAGAGTGACTGAGGATAGCATTGACAAAACTACGTTTAGGACTCCAGATGGGTTCTTTGAATGGCTCGTCATGCCGTCTGGGTTAACGAATGCACCCGCGTACTTTGTAGATTTGATGAGCAGGGTGTTTCGGGAGTTCCTTAACAAGTTTGTGGTAGTTTTCGTGGATGATATTTTGATCTTCTCAAAAGATGAAGAAGAGCATGCTAGACATCTCAAGGAAGTCATGGAAACGCTTAGAGCACACCAGTTAAAGGCTAAGTTCTCCAAATGCCATTTTTGGAGGAAGGAAGTTCGGTTCCTTGGACATGTAGTTTCTAAGCAAGGCATAGCCGTGGACCCTGCAAAGATAGTTGCGGTACAGGACTGGAAAATTCCTAAGAATGCAACGGAGGTGAGGAGCTTTCTCGGTTTGGCGGGCTACTACAGGAAGTTCATTAAGGACTTCGCTAAGATTTCAGCCCCTCTTACTAAGTTAACAAAGAAGAACCTAGCTTTTACATGGGACATAGAATGTGACGCTGCTTTTCAGAGACTTAAGAGAGCCCTCACCATAGCTCTAGTTTTGGCATTACCCGATGGAGGTAAGATGTTTACGGTGTACACTGATGCATGCGGCACGGGGTTAGGCACTGTCCTAATGCAAGAAGGAAGAGTAATATGCTACAGGGGCAGACAACTTAAAGTTCATGAGAAAAACTATCCACGCATGACTTGGAGTTGGCCGCGATTGTCTTTGCACTTAAAGCGTGGCGTCATTATCTTCTAGGGGAGAGGTTCGAGCTGTATACCGACCACAAATCGCTTAAGTACCTCTTCTCACAGAAAGATTTAAATTTGAGACAACAGCGGTGGATGGAATTCTTGGCATCATATGACTTCGATATAGCTTATACCCCTGGCAAGGGTAATGTGGTGGCAGACGCGCTAAGTAGAAAAAGGTTGACTTTGAGCCCCTTGTTTGTTGAAATGAAAAACCTTGACTTTATAGCAACCTTTGATTTTACATCTGCTGTTGGGTCATTGACTGCTACGTTTGCATCTCTTGAGCTAAGACCTACACTTCTAGATCAAGTAGGGACTTCATAGAAGGAAGACCCACAGATAGTTGAAATCATGGACAAGCTGATTAGGGGTGAGACATCGAGTCACCTCAGTAGGTATGCCATAGATGACATGGGATGGCTAAGGCGCGATGGAAGGCTATGTGTCCCACAAGTGGGAGACCTAGTAAGGAAAGTTCTCGAAGAAGCGAACCACTCGAAGATGACTATACATCCCGGAGGGGATAAGATGTACAGGGATATGAAACGCATTTTCTTTTGGGCTGGAATGAAAAAGGACGTGGCAAAGTTCGTTTCGAAGTGCATGGTGTGCCAACAAGTAAAGGCCGAGTCGAAGAAGCCTGGTGGGCTATTACATCCTTTGGAGGTTCCGCAATGGAAATGGGAGAGTATCTCGATGGATTTCGTGGATGGACTGCCTAGGTCTAGGAAGGAAAATACTAGCATATGGGTCATAGTTGATAGACTCACGAAAAGTGCTCACTTCATTCCAGTGAAGAGAAAGAGGACCGCATCAGGGCTAGCGTCTATTTACCTTCGAGAGATAATACGGTTGCATGGAGTTCCTTCTAGTATAGTTAGTGATCGTGACCCGATTTTCACTAGCCAGTTTTGGAATAGTCTGCAAGAAGCAATGGGAACACGACTGAACTTAAGCACGACCTATCACCCACGGACGGATGGTCAAACCGAAAGGGTAAATAGGGTACTAGAAGATCTCCTGAGGCTATGCATTCTTGACTTTGGTGGTACTTGGGAAGACCATCTTCCTCTCGTGGAGTTTGCATATAATAGTTACCAAGCTAGCATTGAAATGGCACCGTTCGAAGCCCTGTATGGAAGACCGTGCAAGTCGCCAACTTGCTGGTGGGAGACGATAGACATGCTTATACTTGGCCCTGATATGATAAGGGACACTTCTGAGAAGATTGAGTTGATACGAAGACGGGTGAAAACGGCCCAAGATAGACAGAAATCTTATGCGGACCAGAGAAGGACAGACCTAGAGTTCGAAGTCGGAGATATGGTCTTTGTAAAAGTTTCTCCGTTACGCAATGTAGTTCGTTTTGGAGCCGTTGGAAAGCTAGCACCAAGGTTCGTAGGATCATTCCCTATCGTTGAGAGGATTGGACGGATGGCCTATAAGGTAGACTTACCCGAGAAGTTGTCTGGAGTACACAATGTCTTTCACGTCTCACATCTTCGGAAGTGCTTGCATGAGTCAGCTGAAGTGGTTGAGCCAAGCATCCTTGAAGACGTAGAAGTGGAGAAAGAAGCAACATTGAGGCGGGTTCCGATTCGTATCTTAGGAACGGAGATTAAGAAGCTAAGGAATCGAGAAGTCAAGCTAGTTAAAGTGCAGTGGAGTGAAGCCCAAGAAGACGCAACTTGGGAAACCGAAGAGAAGATACATGCGCTTTACCCATTTCTTTTTGAGGGTACATTCTCGATCTCTTTTTCCTTGAAAACCATTTTCGTATCATGCTTCTAATATCTACGTTTGTCTTGTTATCTTCTCGATCTTATCTTGAGAACCTTAGGTAGAACCATATGGATGTAAACATGTGATTGAAACATGTTATGGTTGATGTTTGCAGATGGTTGCAAGTGGTTGCTAGTGGATGCATGACACACATTAGGCACTAGATCGGCTCAGTCACATTTTCATGTTGCATATGCATGAGTGCTTATACTTGTACATGGATGGAACTTGTTATGTTATCACTCGGATGTTGCATATGGATGAAAGTTTTTGCACTCAAGTAGAGATTAGGAACTATGCTAGGAATTTGCATACATGTTAGATTCATGACACTAACATATTTTGCATTAAGGAGGTTTACTGAATCAATAACTGCCTGATCTTTTGCATTAGATAAGTACATATACATACACTTTCTGCATATGTTCATACAACACTAGAAATATTTTAAGGACAATGGTTGCCCGTGGATGATGCTTTGAGTAGATGGATGATGGATGGTAGGACACATCCTCCCTAACTTAGAGATTTCGGGGATGAAATCCTTTAAGGAGGGGAGAATGTAACAACCCGTGTTTTTATAACGTGTAATAACCATAAATCAAGGCAGAATTAATTTTTAAAATAAGAATCAGGGGAAACGGGTTGCGCCATTGCGTTCATCTCGAAATTCTACTTGGAAACGAGTTCGAGTTTTCGAAAATCGGAGTCCGTATGACCAAGTTATGACCATTCGAAGTTCTCAGAAGTTTTCAAGTTCAAAAACAGTTCAATTCGAATTCAAAATTCGAATTTCAAACCTCAGAATGAACTGGGCGGGAAATTTCCCGCCCAGGACTAGGTTGACCTGGGGGTCGACTACGTAGTCGACCTACCCAGGACCAGGTCGACCATAGTGTTGACCTGGGGGTCGACCTGGTGCCCGAGCCCATTTCTGAAGCTGGATTCACTCTGATGTATTTGGCCTCGTTTCTGTCCACATTCGTTGACCTAACCCTATAAATACAGCCCCTAACACCAATCTCTCTACACAAAAATTTTTCTGACTTTATGCTGCTCTAATTCTGGTCGAAAAGTTTGAGAGAGGGACTGCTTCTTCTACGTTGAGCCTGCGTTAAGGGAATTGCTGATTTGGGGATTTCTATTAGGACTTGACCAGGCATATAAAGATTCAACATCGACTCTCTTTTTCTAATTCTCAAACCACGATCTGTAAGCCCCAGTTATTTTTAGATTTAAACTGTAAATGTAATATGAGTATGATGTAAAATTGAAATTGGACCTATGTATGATGACTGTTTTACATCCATTCTTGTTCACCTTGGATCTTGACTCTTGGATATTATTATGACATTGATTTGGGGCCTATTCATGTTGTAAATCAAAAAGAGAAACCCCTCATATTATCATGTTGAATCTGCTAGTAGTCACAAGTTTATGACTATCACTTTATGTCAATCGTTACCATGACTATACTATCACCTTATGACAGTCGTTACCATGACTATACTATCACCTTATGACAGTCGTTACTATCACCTTATGACAGTCGTTACCATGACTATACTATCACCTTATGACAGTCGTTACCATGACTATACTATCACCTTATGACAATTGTTATCTTGACTAGTACCTTATTTTGCTAGAATTGGAATCCTTATGTTTGAGGCCAATATTCCATATGCCAGTAATGTTTTAATCTTTTATTTCAAGTCATACTATGCTATGCTAGTAATCACTTTTTCCACCTTATACCCGTTCCTTTTTATGTTATTCCCTAATTAGATTTATTTGTATCGATTCGAGCTTACGTGCGATGGGAATACGATTTGGGTAGACTAGGTAAAACATGAATTAGCTTTAAACTTGAACAAGAACATTGTTATGACTTGAACCTGAATATGGACATGAACTTGACACAATTTGACACGAAACATGACCTGAAAATTGGACATGAATCTAGACATGAAAACTTGAACATGGGCATGACAATTAGATAACTTGAAAATGGCCAACTCGAGGTTGGGTTGAGTTTGCAGTGTAAATCTGCCCGGAACCACCAGCAAATCCAGTGGCTGCAAACAATAGGATCCAATGTGGGTAGTTGGTCATATCGCACGTAAAACCCGAGGTTAGACTATGTTGTGGTGTAAATCTGCCCGGAACCGCCCGGCAAATCCAGTAACCACAACAGTTAATCTAATGTGAGAGGTTGACGTGCACTAATGAATTAAAGCCACATGATAGGGTTAAGTCATGAACCACTTGAATATACTTAACCAACTCGGCACAATGATTTATAGGGTTAAGTCATGAACTGCTTGAACACACTTAACCAACTTGATACATGATCTGGATAGGGTTAAGTCACGAATTTGAATGACAACACTTAACCCATTAGAAACCCTAATCACGTGGTCCTTTTAAGCAGTAACCCACTTAGATGTGTCACGATACCCTGGGACTAGGCAGGGTGGGGCACGATTACTGGGCTGATTGTAAGCGACCAGAACGACGGCTGAGTAGGTGCGCCATTGTAGGTTTAGGCGGGCTATGGTCGTGCACATAGTGCGGAGTTGAAAAAGCAAGCATTGGGCACCCGTAGATTTACACTGTGCGTGCTTGATTCCTGTCAGTGGTTGGCACCATAGGACTTGATACACCCTATGGTGGACCTAGCACAGGTAACTACATTTCAGGACAGGGCCGTATGACATAGACACATAACGAGATAGGACTTGTAGGGAGCCGATCGATTAATAGATCGTACCGTAGGACCCCGTAATGGGTCACTTCATGATACTGGGCCAAGGGATCATTTCATGGTTAATACTTGACATGGGTTAGAATACTAGTACAGTTAGTGCAGCGAACCTTGAACATGCGATGCTAGACTTGACTTATCTTGTTATCTTGATTATCCTACCAGTTCTGTTATCACCCTTATGTTTAATTCCAGTTTTCACATATCATGTTACCTTTACTAGTTTTCATACTGAAAGTCACTAGGGCTTACCAGTCTTTATGAATGACCCTTTTTCTTTCGCCTCGTTTTCTTTCGTCCCCCCCCCAGGTTCTCAGGGAGGAAACACTAGCTTTTAGCTTGGATTTGGCTTGCTTTCTGACAGCTCATGTACGGTTTGGTCTTGAGCTATGCTATGGCTGCTTCTGCTATTTATGGGGAATATTTTACTTTTGGTTATCTTAAGTTTATGCTTCTTTGGAACTTGATGTAATGGAATAATTTGTATCTTGGATATATGAGCTTTTGACTCTTTTCTTGGAAATAATAAGAAGTTGGTTTTTATTTTCTACCGCTGCTTTATTTATGTTCTGCCTTGTGATATCTCTGCGCATGTTTACCTAGATAATACTCCACCAAAACTAGTGCATTCCCTTTGTGAGTGACCCTAGCGGAGGTGGGGTGTTACAGAAGAATAGGAAGGAGGAGTGGGAGACAATCGTGCTCCTAACGAATCTTAGAGTGCAATCATCATAGAAGCACCTCTGGATTCGGTTCAGTCAACGATTGATGATCGTAAGCTTAGATGACTATGTTTAAATCATGGAATTCTCTGGAAAGACACCAAGGTAGCTACCGAAATAGATAGGCCTCATAATCCGTCCAAAGAATGCATGGCGATTAGCCGGTCGATATGTATTTTAGGGGCCATCCATCCTTTTCCACCATTCTTCGTCGAATTTCTAAGACGAATGCAGATTGCCCCCATGCAACTCCATCCTAATGCATATGCCTATTCGTATATATATATCGTCTACAGGGAAATTCTGGGGATAGATCTTACTTTTGAAGACGTTTACTTCATCTACCATTTCAAACACTGAACAAAAGAAACTCTGACTTTCGTGTACTTCGAGTTTGTACCAAAAAAGAAGATTTTCGATGAACCGTTCAGCAATAAAGTAGGCGATGTGACACCTGAATGGTTCTGTATCAAGCATCAGCTGGGATGCGCTAGGTGATGGCTCAAATCAAGTAAACTTCAAACTCTGATGTTCTGGCTTTAATTGTTGCCGTAAGTGTACTGACTTGCCTTATTCTTTTGTAGTTGCTAACCTGAAAATGAAGGTGCACCAAGTGTACTTAGATCGCATGAACTATTTTCTTAATGGTGATAAAAAATTATTAACCATTAGAGAATGTCTGACGGATGACTATCTTCATCTACTTTCTATGACTCGAAGCATAGCCCATGGGAATGGCCCTTATGTATACATTCCCCCGTCGAAGACAGGCTGCAACTTTAGTCGTGAAGGGAAAGAGTTCGAAAGGTTAAGAACTCGTATGCTCCGGCCGAGAATTGCAATTAAAAGACAAAGAAACAACAGAGGAGGAGGTTCCAACTATGCACCAAAAAAGCACTTCACCTATGCCTATTCGGGATAATGTACTATTGAATATACCCGCCGGAGACAGGCGATGGTACGTTACTCCTGAGGACGCTGCTGCTCCTTAAAGACAAACTTTTCCATAGACACCACCGTTAACCAAGTCTCAACTCGATGACTCTCTTATAGACTAGTCCATATACTAGGGTTTGGGGAGGCTTCCATACCCGATGACATTTATACTTCGCAAGATATTGGAACAGGGTCTTTCTTTCCCACTTCCAAGGAAGAAGCTGCTCCCGTGAGAGCCGGGGAGACTATACAAATAAGCCTAGCTCCGGGCTCTGGTTCAATGGGGGGATCACTTAGGACATATACACTACACTTGCATTGCACGTCATAGCACTTGTGTACCATATTAATTCTGATTTCTAATGTTTAATAGTATCATTTTGCAGAAAAATGATGCGCCACTGCTGCCCTGTCAGAGATGTTCGCTCAAGTATGCCCAGGTTTGATTTTGATACCGAACACCATCAGCATGAGAGTCGTGGTAGAGATGATAAGAGGCACCATGCTCTTTATCCTTACCAATCTTCTCGTTGCCGGTCTCCTCATCATTTAGACTCAGAGAAATATAAGAGCCACTCTACACATCACGAGGGGGATAAATATGTTCCGAAGGCCCCAACTTCTTCCAAAGAGAGACCTCATCAGGAAAAACCATCAAAGAAAGGTTCCGATCCAAAAGATAAACAAAAGGAAATGAGTAAAGAGTTGGAGAAGAGCAAAAAAACTATCGTGCCATCTAAACGTCGCAATATCGATATCACCACAACATGACCAGTTATACTTGACGATGAAAACAAAGCGAAATTGGAGCTTCTGAGAAAACAATTCCCCGAGCATCATTTCGGGAACATGCACTTTGTGCCGGCTCTTAAGCCAGTATCTTCTGATTGGGCGAATGAGGTCAAAGCCAAAATAGATTTCGTAGACACGCAATATAAGGAGATGCATAAATATTCATGGAATCTTTCTAAGATCATTCGCGATTTGTTGGCTGATGTAAAATACATGAAAGATAATGCCGACTACCATGCGAAAGCCAATGGGAATACCAAGAAGGAACTTGAGGATGCCCAAGCCAGACTTTCCCTCGCATAGCGCGACGTTGACAATTATAAGAAGCAATATGATGTCTTAAAGCAACGCTATCATGCCGAGCTCGAATCCCATAGCCAGGAGCGTATAGACTTGAAGAAGCAAATTGATGATGCTAAGTATGAGAGCATCGAGGCGAAGTCAGCTTGGGCCCGCCTTGAGCAAGAGAAGGCGGAGTTATCAAAAAAGAATGCTGATCTAGAAGCCAAACTGGCGAAAATAAAATCGAGTGCAGTTCTAGCTGAGGGGAATGCGAATATTGCTATTAAGTCTTCCGAGGACGCCAATGTACAACTTGTCGAATCCCAAAAATAATTGGATGATTATAGTGAGCTCATGACAGAGTTCTTTGCTCAGCTTATTCGCTATCGGGACATCTCTTGGATCAATGAATACTCAACGACTCTCGTCTATGTGTGGGATCAAGTTGTTGACTGGGAGAAAAAACAGCTTAAGGTGGGCACCAACGATGAAGAAAAACTCATGGAGAAATATATGAAGGGTCAGGAGCCTGAACGCCTGGCCAAAGGGTGTAAACTAATTTCTGCTGCTTTGGAGGAGGAGAGACATCGAATCAAGGGGAAAGAAACTACCGAAGCTGGCTCTTCATATGTTTCCCCTAGGGCTACTGAAGCAAAGGGGTACGATCCCGAGCATCCAAGAATCTGTAAGGCATCTTTCCTGTCTCCATTTGCTGAAGCAACTTCAGAAACTCCTACCACTCATGTTGAAAAGTCATCTGAAGGTATTTCCACCTTTTCGATTCAATTTGTTAAAGCTATCTCAACTTTCCATCATATTGTTGGGAAATTGATTAAAGAACCCAAATTTCCCCCTGAGCTAATAACTATTGCTTCTCGTTCTTTAGGTGCAAAGCCAGCTGAGAAAAACGAGGAGAAACAAGAAGAAGTCTCAGATAAACCATTCGTGTCGTCCAGTACTGAGACTCCCAAGGATGCAGATACGATAGAGGCTCTGAAAGATGATGATGGCAACGATGGAAACAAGGGAGATGATGATCTAGTTGCAACTGAAGGCTCGGGAGGGGCTGACGACATGACTTTGGCTGAAATGAAGGCTAAGACTGACGAGCTTCTGAATGCTAAATTCGAAGAATAACCCCTAAATATTGATCCTATTCAGGCAGTCTCCCCCCAGAACGGACTAGTTATCAAGATTTCCACTCGATCAATAACTGGAAGCTTAGCTCAGAAATCCTCTACTAATCCAAATGCACCTCTTGTAGATAAAGGGAGAAAGAAACATATCCTAACTGAAGCTGAGCGAGAGGAGAAAGCTAGGCTCAAAGCTGCCAAAAAGTCCATGCTTCCCTAAAGCCCAAGTGAAATGTAGTTCAGTCTTTTCATTTTTTTTCCACTGGCCTGCTGTTATTGTAGCGAGTGCAGCCCTCGCATCTTTTAATTAGTCTCCTTGTGTAAACCTGCACTTATGTAAATAAATTAGTTTGTTTCCCTGCAATATCAAATATCCGCAAGTTTGTTAGTTATTTCAATCAAGTGCATTAGTACTCAAAACATTATTAGTCTAAGTAGCAAATGATAAATTACATCACACATCACACATCAAACATCAAACATCAAACAAAAGTCCCGTATGAGCTTCCCTGCAAACAATAATCTGTGCAACGTATAATATTTACTAACCTAAATAACAAACAACCAGGGTTATGATGTGTATGCCTCCAATCAATCTTGAATACAATGACTAGCCAGGGCTTGTTCGGGATTGATTAGGATCAACATTAGATTGCCCTCAATCGTTTAGTAGGGTAAGGATCCTTTTTTATTGGCACTTGTTATCAGCGCCTTTATACTCTCCTGTTGTATGCCCAGATTAGAGTGTGGTCAAGGCGGTCTTTTATCGTGGTGCACCATTATGCCTTAGGGACGTCGTCTTTCTGTCCTTTATACTTTCTCTCGATCATGAGAGTTAGAGTCTGGGACTTCATCTTCCCATCCTTTACACTCTCTCATGCAAACAGTCGTTCCGTTTGCTCCGGTTTTTCTTCTACACCCAATTTCTTAGGGCGAATCCTCACCGGTTCGAGTGTCACATTCGCTTTCAACTTTAATTAAAGTTCTATATATCAAATCAAGAGCAAACTGATCACAAAACATAAAGAAATAAATGCAATAAAGGAAAATGACATGCAATATTTTTATAGTGGTTCAGCCAAATCATTGCCTACATCTACTTTATAATCTTTTGTTTATATCAACTAGACTGTTCTAGGAAAGTCGTGCCTTAGTACATAGTTTACAAAACAAAAATAAACAATATAATCTTAAGTCAAATAGTGCCGTAGGTGCTGGGCATTCCACACTCTGGGGATTTCACCACTATCTATGGTCGTTAGCTTGAAAGCTCCTTTGTCAAGTTTCCATTGAATGGTTTGCAGTCCTTCCTATTTCGGACCCGGGTGGACGGGGGTCGGGAAAACACATTTCAAGACTAAGTCTCTAGGTTCAAAGGTCCGGGGTCGAACCTTCCTGTTATAGTATCGCACAACCTGGTGTCTATGCCTCGAGGCTTTTAAGTTTGCTTCATCTCTTTCTTCCTCAACCATGTCCAAGGATTCAAGAAGAAGTGCTTTGTTCGTCATTGGATCATAATATGTTGTCCTATGAGAGGGAACTTCCAACTCCACTAGAATGACTGCTTCTGATTCAAATGAAAGTGACAAAGGGGTATGGCTAGTCACCGATTTATATGTCGTTCGGTAAGCCCAAAGTGCTAAGGGCAATTCGTCGACCCACATGGCCTTTTCCTGCTTTAATCGCTTCTTTAGAATAAACTTAATGATTTTATCTATTGCTTCAACTTGTCCATTCGATTGCGGGTAAGCTACTGTAGTGTATCTCTTCTCTATTTTTTATTTTTGGCAAAAATCTTTAAACTCGGAGTTGTCGAAATGCATTCCATTGTCAGTTATGAAGGCCTTAGGAATTTCGAATTGGTCGATTATGTTTCTAACAACGAAATTGATTACCGCTTTGTCGTAATCATGGTTAATGGCTCGGCTTCCACCCATTTAGTAAAGTAATCTACAACCACAATTACATGCTTTTCTCTACCTTTTGCGATTGGTAGGCTTCTAATGGTGTCTATTCCTCACACAGCGAACAACCATGGACACACCATCTACTTAAGTTGACTAGGAGGTGCTCTAGGAATCTTTGCAAATTTCTGGTACTGATCGCAGCGTCGCAAATAATCAGCTGTATCCCGATTTATGGTAGGCCAGAAGTATCCATACCGCAATATTTTCTTTGCCAATGTTTGACCACTAGTGTGATCTCCACATTCACCCTCGTGCACTTCTCTTAGTACACGTTTGATATCGTCGTGTGCTATACATCGGAGCAAAGACATTGAAAATCTGTGATGATTTAGAACTTCATCTTGCATGACATATCTTCTAGCTTACGAACCATGACCCGTCTCTCATTCTTTTTTGGAGTGTTCCGTCTTTTAGGAAGTTCTTTATTGGCGTCATCCATGACTCTTTTTCCAGTTCGATTTCCAGCACCGGATAAACTTCCATTTGTTCGATGCTTGGGGACTCTAGTACCTCGATCGGGACCATCTCAGCTTCCTCCAGATTGTTTGAACTCGCTAACTTAGCTAACCTATACATTTTTTGATTTTTTTTTCGCAGAATTTGGGATATGTTATAATGCTTTAAGTTGTCTAATAACTCCTCTACCCTTTCTAGGTAAGCGAGGAATCGAGGTCCTTTAGCCTGAAATTCCTTCTGAACCTGGCAAACGACGATCTTTGAATCATAAAAAATGTTTAGCATTGGTACCCCCAATTCCTTAGCGAGTTTCAACCCGGCAATCAGGGCCTCATATTCGGAATCATTGTTAGTTGCGGAAAATTATAACCGCAGAGCATAGTAAATTGATCGTCCTTCAGGAGTTGTAAAAACAACTCCTGTGTCGGATCGTCGATCATTCTTAACTCCATTTGTGTATAGTTTCCAAGTGCTAAGTTCTAACTTTTTTTCTGAGGGGCCATCCTTTTCATCTAACACATCCCCCTCGGGGATTGTGAATTCAGTGATGAAGTTGGCTACTGCCTGCCTCCTTATTGATCTTCTGGGTTGAAAGTTTAGGTCGAACTGGCTTAGTTCAATATTCCATTCAAGCAACCACCCAGATGCTTCAGGCCGTTGTAGGACCCGTCGAAGTGGTTGATCAGTATATACAACAATTGGATGAGCCTAGAAATAATGGGGGAGTTTTCTAGAAGCAATCAGTAGGCAATAAGAAAGTTTCTCAATCTTCGGATACCTGTGCTTTGCTACCGCCAACTTCTTGCTCACATAATATACTGGTCTTTGAACTTTGTCTTCCTCACGAATTAGAGCTGAACTAATGGCATGAGATGACATTGCCAAATATACAAATAAATATTCATGGTCCATTGGTTTAGATAGTATCAGGGGTTTTTCTAGGAGATCCAGTAGGTTCTGAAAAGCTTCTACGCAATCTGCGGTCCATTCAAAATTGTGCTTCCCGCTTTTTATCAAATCGAAGAAAGGAATGCATTTTTCTGTAGCCATATAAATAAACCTGCTTAGTGATGTGACCTTTCCTACCAAACTTTGGATATCTTTTATATTTCTTGATTCTTTAATATTCCTGGTTGCCGCAAATTGGTCGGGATAAATCTCGATTTCGCAGGAACTGACTATGAAGCCCAAAAATTTTCCCGATGCAACCCCGAATGAGCATTTCAGAGGATTAAGCTTCATTCCAAATCCTCAAAGGATACTGAACATTTCTGTTAAGTTTGTTGTGTGGTCGGATGATCGCTTTAACTTTATGAGCATATTGTCCACCCAAAATTCCATTGTTTTCCCAATTTGGTTGTAAAACATCCGATTCACTAAGTGCTGATAGGTGGCTCCGGCATTCTTCAATCCGAAAGGCATCACCACATAGCAGTACAACCCCAAGTCCATGATAAAACTGGTATGTTCCTGATCTGGCATGTGCATAGGAATCTGGTTGTACCCCGAACATGCATCCATGAAAGAGAGAAGTTCGTGTCCTGCTGTTCAGTCTACCAATTGGTCAATTCTGGAGAATGGAAAGCTGTCCTTCGAGCATGCCTTGTTTAGGTCAGAAAAGTCAATACATGTCCGCCACTTCCCATTGGATTTCTTGACTTGGACGGGGTTTGAAATCCAATCGGGATACATCGAATCTTTGACGAATCCTATCACTTAACTTCTCTTCTTCTTCTTCTTTCAAGGCAGTCGACCTTTCTAGGCCCAGCATTCACATTTTTTGTTTCGCAGGAGGATGCTTTGGGTTTATGCTTAGCAAATGGCTCATAACTGAAGGAGAGATCCCACACATATCAGCATGGGTCCAGGAAAACACATCCAAGTTTTCTTTCAAAAAGTCTGTTAATCCCCTCGTAAGAAGGGAATCCAAGTGAGATCCGATCTTCAAGACCTTTGTTGGGTTGTCATTATCAATTGGAATGCCTATGGTTGCTTCATTAGGCGTTGCCTTCCTGCTCCCTGGTTCTTCATCCTCTCTAGGATCGATGTCCTCGGACAAGTCGTCAGGTGACTCCCTCAGCGACATTTTCTTTATTTGCTATTCTGAGACCTCCTTGGCAGGAGGGAAAGTATTCATGGAATCTATATCTTTTCCATTGCACAACATCTTTAATTCTTCCATGTAGTTCTTCTGGTGACCTGATCTCTGCGAACCATTCCCACCCCAGCTTCAGTTAGGAACTTCATCAATAGGCACCAAGGTGCAATGTAGGCTCTAAATTCTATAAGGGTCGTTTGGCCTAATAAAGCATTGTAAGGCGAGTCAATGTCCATGATCACAAATGGAAGGATCCTTATTCTTTGGCGATCTCCCTCTCCTAGATCTACAAATAAGCTCACCATACCAATTGGAGCAATTGACGATCCATTAATTCCACGAATCCAACCTCCACACGGCTTTACATTTCCAATTTCATTTGATCAAAAGCTTTTCTAAATAGGATGTTGACAGAACTTCCATAGTCCACAAGGACTTTCCGTACCAACGTCGGTCTAATAGTTGTAGTTATCACCAATGGATCAATGCTAGGAACTTGACGGAACTCCTACGCACTCTCAATCTCGATAGATAACATCATCTACAACCGTCTTTTGCTATTTCACTGGTGCAACCTCTTCAAGATTACTACACTCTCCAATTTCTGGATGTTTGGCTATGTTAACATACTGCTCCATTGTTCTATTGCTAGACCGGTCGGATGTGGTCCTCGAATTATAGTATCAACGACTATACCTTTTCCCTTTTGCTGAATAGTGGGTTTGAAGCGGATTGATTCTGGTTTGGAGCTTGTCCTCCTTGCCCCTGTCCATTGGGGCCACTTTGTATTCATCCAACTTTCCGGCACGAAGTAGCTTCTCCACAACACCTCAGATAGCGACACTCATTCGTAGAGTGCCCATAAGTCTCGTGGAACAAACGGAACTTCCCGGTTTCACATCCTTTTTTTGTCGAATCCCTGAGCGGAGGTTTCTTATACTAGACAATGTTATAGGTACCCAAATATATATTCTCCAAAGTGTTGCTTAGTGGCATATAATTTTCAAAAGTATGAAATTGAGGTCCCTTTCTAGAATTGTTCCTCTGATTTCTATTTCTTTTGCCACCCTTCCCGCCTTGGCGGCCATTTCCTCCATTCTCGTTGCCAACATTTACTTTAACTTTCCCGGCACTATCACCAGATTGCTTAATGGTGACGTTGCTCTGAATATCCTCTCTCGGAATCTCATCAGACTTTCTTTTTTGGTTAGTATATATTTCCTCCCGACGCAAACGAATGTTGGTTTTCTCATAAAACAGTTTCCTGGTTAGTGGTGGTTTCCCAGCCAAATATCCCCTGAACTTGGTGTCTTTATCAACCCCATCAATTAGTGCTATCAAAATAGTCTGCTCATGTGGATCACTTATTTCAGTAACCACCAGGTTAAAGCGATCCAAATATGGCTTCAAAGTTTCACCAGGAGCTTGCTTGATCCTGGATAGTTCAGTGACACTCTTGGACTTCCGTGCATGGAGTCGAAATTGGTTCATGAAGCTCTCTATTGGCTCTTTGAAACTGGAAACTGATCATGGAGGGAGCCAGGTGAACCACATCAATGCGATGTCCTCAAGATATATGGGAAAAGCCTTGCATTTTACAGCATTGGGAGATGCCGCAGTGTTCATGTACCATGAATACCTCATCAAATGCTACCTTGGATCGATTCTTCCTTCATATCAATCCATTGTAGGTAGGTAAAATCATCGGCGGAACTGGAAATCCAGAATATCATCAGTGAAAGGGGTATGGCTACGCTCAATGCCCTAATCTTCGTCGGTGTAGCCCTTACTGTAGCCATAATCCGGTGTACCATTTCTTCTACCTCAGCATTGGTTAGGGTTTGCTCGGGGTCTGCACTTCTGGTCCACTTATCTAGTCCCTAAATCAGGTGATGTTCTTCGATCTCTGGCAACAATCGAGTTTTCTTGCCTTCTACGGTCCCGGACATTCACAAGACGAGTGGGCTAAAGGAGTTGTCGCTGAGTAGGGTTAGTGATGTTGGGATCCCTGGGAAGAACATGGGATCCCTGCATCGGCAACAACATTGGTTCTCTCAAACTAGGGTCTTCAGGTCCCAAGGCACGGACTATGTCTTCGCGAGATACCAACGATCCAAATATCAGTTGCTCAATGTTCTTGGGTCTTTCATATGGTCTTCTTTTACGCGGATGCCTTTCCTTCGAAGAAGATGAGTGACCTGCAGCGAGATGGTGAGTCGGAGAGGGCGTTCTTTGCCTACGAAGTTTGTCTATCTGTTTATTCATTGCTTTCATGTTCTCCCGCATAGCAACACTATCACACCTTTGGGCCTCTAGAGTGTCAATAATTCTATCCAACATATCGAGCAGGTGTGAGAAATCCATGTGTGAGACGGGTGCAGAAGGAGTAGGCTTGGCATTAGAGCACTTTCAGTGGCTCGAGTAGAAGTACCAACCTCAACTGCAGCCGGTTCGGATTAGGTAGTGGTATTGCCGATGGGTTGGGTCGGAGAAGAAATATTGGCTTCACCCAAGCCATCGGTTCGGTTCTACACCATCGGGTCAGGTCGGATTATCCCCTTCCGATCGATTCAGATCCAATCCGGTCCCTCGTGACCTGGTAACGACAATCGCCTGCTGATCTTCATTTCCATCATTCCCCCAAGAAGTTTGTGGTTCCTTTTCTTTTCTTGGAGCCATGAAATCTGAGTCTTTTGAGATCAATGAAACTTCAAAAACAGTGGAAATGCCAACTAACTTTTTCGGACTTGAGAATCCAAACAGTTGAATGATAATAAGGAATGCTGAGAATTCATATTTCTTAGTGAAAGCACCAAAATGTTAGACCAAAAAGTGGTTCTAACACCCAACTAACTGATAATTTCAAAGAATGACAACTCAAAACAGATAAAAAAGAGAATCAATACACAAGAATTATAGTGGTTTGGCGTTAACGAGCCTACGTCCACTTTATACTTTTTAGATCGATGGAATAATTACAAATACAATGAAAATTGCCACTCGATCTCACTAGTACAATCAATAATCTCTCCAATCTCGTAGAAATATACTCCAGAACTTGGGGAATAATCTGAAATAAATAGAGAGATCTCGTTGGTGATGAAGTTAGAGTAGACAAATGGCCAAAAGATCCTTGAAAATGGAGAGTTGTGGGATTATGGGCATAGAGAATGGTCGGGTCGGATGCCATGTGGGTCCCATCCCATGGACCTCGGGTTTGGGTGCTCTATGACGAAGACAACACATTAGCAATGTGGGTAAGTAGGTGGTAACCGCTCCGGATTTATAGCATCGTGGTGTGTAACCGTTGTGATAGCTGAATCAGATTGGGTAGCAGGTTATTGGTTTGGATCGGTGCTCATCTGAACCGATACATTCTGGCAGTGGAAGATGGCTACATGTAACACCCCGCCTCCGCTAGGGTCACTCGTAAAGGAATGCACTAGCTTTAGAGGGGCATTATTGGTAAACATGCACAGAAATATCACAAGACAGAACATATAAAATAGCGGAAGTAAAATCAAACTTTCATAACATGAATAAATAAGGTCTAAAGCCTTTTACATCAGAGTACATCAAAACCTGTCTTGCAATAGTAAAGAAGCATAAAGACATTTTCATAAATTATTCCCCAAGTAAAAACAGTAAAGTAGCCATTAGCCAAGAAAAGTCCAAGCCATCCATGATGACCTTCAAGCAGAAGAAGTCCGAACTAAACAACAGTATTTCCTCCCTGTAACCTGGGGGGAAACGGAAGAAAAGAGGCGAAACAAAACGGGTCAGTCAAAAAGACTGAGTAAGCCCTATCTACTATTAGCATAAAAACTAGTAAAGTTAACTGACATGAGAAACTGAGATGAACATAAGCATGATAACAAGATAGATAAGCTAAATCAAAATAACAGGATGAACTACTGAACTCAGATAAACTAAGGTGTCATGATAAATTACGATGTCAAGATAAAACAAGGTATCACATCGTCAGGTTTCTATCAAGTATAATATCCCCAAGATATCTGTCACGTATAACGCCCCGTGATATCTATCCTGTATTTTAGCTCTGCACCTACCGTACTAGTATCCCCACCGTGTCATGTGTTAACCAAGAATGACCCTCACTCAAAAGTCGTGTAATGGTCCATGTCAACCTAATATATCGCATATATAGGTTACTCAACTTGTATGTTTTATTCCATGTAAATGTTCAGTCCCTTGCCGTAGACCATACAGGCTTTCCCATGAGATTCTATATTACTTTAACATAGTTCCATGATCCTTAAGATCGCTTTGAACTGTTACCCTAAACCTAGCTAGGGTCTTCCAACATGAATTATCGTCTGTACAACCAGGACTTATGCTACCTAGGGCTACTAGGGATTACACTTACCTATTGCACGTTTTCGTATCTCGGTTTGGGTTCAACCACCTAGGGCCACTAGGGATTACGCTAACCGCCAACCGCGCCCTTTTCCCCACGCATTCATCATGAATCGTTTTTTCCATGACTGTATGCACATGTATCACATCGTGCCATCCGAGTCCTGTCACAGGGCAGGTCAGGAAATACAGGACTCGGTCGGGAGCTTTCGATTTTTCTGCCGGTGCAGATGCTAAGGTCTGTTTTTCTATCCGTGGCTATGGTCCCACGGGACCCCTCCCTCAACTAGCGAAAGACAAGACAGGATAACTCCTGTATGAGAACACACTACTGGCCAACCCACAATCCTAGCCTTACCGCAACCATAATTAGATAGCAATTATGGTCTATTGGGTGTTCTCTGCCTTTCCGTACGTACACGCTTGACCAAAGATGGTAGGTAGCCTGACGAAAATGCTATCTAGGGTACGACCGTGTATCGTCGACTATCCCCTATCCATCCCCGTCTTTAGGTCGCTCGCATAGCAACCAAGGCATACTCTTGGTTCTTCTAACGCAGACCTTAACCTCTCATGAGCCTAGTATAATTACCTGGCAGCTCATAGAGGGATCCCAAGAATATCCTCACGTTCCACGAAGTCGCTGCTTCGTTACCCAGTTCGCTGGAGCCTTTATCTAAATCAGATACTTGCTCCTACTCGTATACTTAAAAGATGACCTACCGTACCAGGTTACTCATCTATCTATGAACTGGTCTAAATTTCCTTGACTAAGAATCATTACTTAGTTATCCTTCAACTAAAGTTTACCACTTAGCCTTATTCCCGTTATCCTTGTTAATTACGGTTACCCACCTAATCCTCCGAATTAGGGTTTATATAACAGATTAAGTGTCACTTAAGTTCATGACTTAATCCCGTCTACAAATCATGTCAAAATTGGCTAAGTATCCAAGTTCGAGACTTAACCCGTCTACAAATCATGTCAAAATTGGCTAAGTATCCAAGTTCGAGACTTAACCCGTCTACAAATCATGCTCAAGTTGGTTAAGTATATATTAACTTGACCCTATCAAATTACTTAGTCAAACCGGTCAAGTGTATTCAAGCGATTCATGACTTAGCCCTATCATGTTTTCACGTTATATTGGTTAAGTATTGGTTAACTTAACCACAATAAATTAACGAGTTAGATTGGATAAGTATAGGTCACTTAACCACATCAATTCATCATGTTTAGATTAGTTAAGTGTTTAACTTAACCCCATTAAACTACCAAGTGGGATTAATTAAGTCTAGGCTAACTTAACCCCATCTGATTTCCATGTTTAGACTAGTTGAGTCTAATCTTAACCCCATTCGTTAACCGTATTTTTCGGTTAAGCGTCATTAAGAAAACTTACTTAACCTTACCAAGTTATCGCGTTGGATTGATTAAGTGTTGGTTAACTTAACCCCATCCACTAGTCATATAAAAATGGTTAAGTGTCATTAGGCAAATCAAGTTACTTAACCTACCCAACCTTGTCATGTTTTGTTAAGTATCATTAGCCTAATCAAATTACTTAACCCATTTGTCCATGTCAGATTTGGTTAAGAGTCATTAATCAAATTAACTTAACCCTATCATGTGGCATTAATTACTTAATGCACCCCAACCTCTCACATTAGACTTTTTTGTGGTTACTAGTTAAGCCGGTCGGTTCCGGGTAGCTTTACACCACAACTTGGTCTAACCTCGGGTTCAAGCACAACATGGCCAACTTCTCACATTGGGTCCTATTGTTTGCAACTACTAGTTAGGCCGGTCGGTTCCGGGTAGTTTTACGTTGCAAACTCAACCCAACCTCGAGTTGGCCACACTTATATTATCTAAGTGTCATGTTCATCATGTTTCCAAAACATGTTACAAGTTTTTCAAGCATTTGGGTAGACCTAACTTAATAGGTAAATTCCCAAAGGGTAGACCTAACTTAATAGGTAAATTCCCAAGCTTGTGTTTTTATGCATACTTACATGTCAATTTCCATGTTATATTTCAAGTCTTGTTTTCAAGTATAAACACATGTCATATTTAACGTTACATGTTGTCATGTTTATACCCATTTACCCAAATCATGTTCATATCATTATGTTTTCCCATAATGTGACCCCAACGCTTTTTAAACTCGCATATACGTTCGCAACAACGTAATGGATTAAAAGAAGAGACTTGGCAAAGGCATGACAAAAATGGATATTAAGCCACAAGTTAATCATGGTGGCAAATGAGGCACAAATGTGTTCATTAGCTTGCATGTTACATTCTTAAGCCTTAAAAACATGCATAAACCCAAACTTGGCACATAAGCGAATCATGTTGACAAAAGACATGGAATGATGACTAGTAACTCACATATATCATCATATAAAGGTTATGACTTCATATGCAAGTTGACATAAAGGGTATGAAGGTTCTCATGTTGCATAATGCAACATTTCAACATAAAGGTTGTAGCTTTTAGCTCATAAGATCAAGATAATGACTTCATAAACTTGCATGACATGATAGCATGTATCATTCTCAATGATCAAACCCAAACTTGCAACATGAACATTTAACTTCATAGTTAATATCTAAGAGTAGGAAAAGGGCTTACATTGCTATGAAGGCACAAAAGATATGACAAAGTCCTTATGCAATCAAATAGACCCAAAATGCAAGCTCTAACATAAAAACCCTTGAGCCAAAATGATCAAAACCCTTGCTTTATGATGCAAAGATAGAAACTTGACTTGAATGCAAGCTAATGACACTCATACAAGCTTGAAAACACTTGTATGCATGGAAAATCTCTCATAGAAACCATTTAGAAATTTTATGAAGAGAGTGGAGGCCATGAGAGGTAAAATTTTGCCATAGTTTAGTTGCATGAATGAATAATGAGGATTTAGGATAGGTTAGGGTCTTATTTATAGATTAGGCAAGTGTTTTAGGCCATAGGATTAAACCTAGATTCAATCCAAGCCATCAAAGCATGTCTTGGGGAAGAAGTCAAGTGTAGGAACCATCTAGGACCTTTAGATTAAAGATGAACCATGAGAACCATACAAATGCAAAATCTGTATTTGAGCGAATCGGCCCACGGGTTGACAGCCAAACACCCTGGATTAACCCCTAGTCGACCCAGCGGGCTCGGGTCGACCTCAAAAATCGGCCGGTTCGGTTATTCCCCTCTCCCAATTCGCTGTTTTGAACATTTTTGCCTATTTATTTATTTAATTTTCAATTATATATATATATATATATCAATATATATATATTTCTCTGCGCAACCCATTTCACTTAATTAAGTATACTTTAATTTGGGAATTTTTCGTGAAACTTCGCGATGCCATATCTTGGTCATACGGACTCCGATTTTCGAAAACTCAGACTCTATTTCGCGTATTTTTCCGAGACGAACGCAATGGCATAGCCCGTTTCCCTTGATTCAGATTTTAAAGTTTAATTATGCCTCCATTTATGTTATAACAGGTTATTGAAAATACGGGTTGTTACATTCTCCCCACCTTTTAGGATTTCGTCCCCGAAATCTCCAAGTTAGGAAGAACATATCCTACCATCCAACATCCATCTACTCAAAACATCATCCACAAGCAACCGTTGTCCTTAGATGATTTCTAATGCTGTATGAATATATGCAAAACGTGTGTGTACATGTTCCTTAGCTAATGCTAATGATCAGGCCTGAATAATCTTTCTAATGCAAAATATGTATAGTGCCATGAATCCAACATGTATGCAAATAGTCCTAGTCATATAGATACTATATGCGTGCACAATCATTCAATCATATGCAACAACCGCATGATAATACATTCGATTTCATCCATAAACAAGTATAAATACTCGTGCATATGCAATATGAAATGTGACCGAGTCGAGCTAGTATCTAATGTGTATTCGCGCATCCACGAGCAACCACTTGCAACCACTTGCAACCATATCAATCATAACATGTTTCAAATACATGTTTACATCCATAGGGTTCTACCTAGAATTCCCTGAAACAGGGTCGAGAAGATAAACAGGACAAACTCCTTACAGGGTTTGTAACGGAGAATAGGACCGAGAGGATGTCCACAAAAGATAGCCTACAAGTAAGCTCTATAGAAAACAGGGATCAAGGATATACTCCCAAAAAGAGATATCATGCGCGTATCTAGTCTTTGACCATCAAAGTCGTCTTTTAACTTCGCGATTTTGTAGCTTCTTATTCCTGTTTCCATAACATGAGCTGGAACTCATTTCTTCGTCGCCTCTCGTTCCACTTGCACTTATCCTTTTCCTAGAATACTTGACGCAAACATGACTGCGTACTCATGATCTCATGCAAGCTTTCCAAAATTCACTAGTGAATCTCGGACCTCGTACCACAAGGTATTCCACGTAGAAGAACTTTCTCTTGAAAGTAAACAGATGCCAACCAGGTTATCAAGCGCACTTACTAGGGTGATTTCTATAACCCATGCATAAGTGAAATAAACCATCTGTCTTATCGGCGAACACCACTCGATCGGGCTTCAAATTTCTAATAAAGGCATCAAGGGATTCTAAGTAACTAGTCATGACAGAACCTCAAAAAGGTTACACGATACTTCGAGGGCATTACCAAAGCTAGTCGAAAGGTCCAACTACCCTCCTATCAAAACCGAGAGTGGCACCCCCTACTGGATCACCACTTCACCCCTAGAATCCATCCATAGCTTATAAACATAAGCATTATTTCCAAATTCAACACTCGGCATAGACATTCTCAAATCCAAATAAGTCATGTATAAATGGACTGATTCTCCAATAGGACTTTGAGACAAAATGGGATTCTCTATTATGCTAGTACTTAAGGTGCAGAGACTCAACTATCGAAGCAAACTTAAATGATGCGGGGATCAAAACAAAGTCTTGACGGGATGATAGAAAAGAATAACTAGATCTTCAACAAGGATGTTATCCCCCTACTCAGGTACTCTAGTGAGGGTATAAAATTGTCTTCACGATGATCTTGTCCTTGTCCCACAATACTTAACTATCCGTCCCGTTTTACCATGCCAAAGGTACTCTATCGTCATGGGTTTCATTGTTCATCTCTCGTTCTGGGTTGAGCCATACCAACAAGTTGCTCATCCTTAAGCTCGTATCCTTTATCCTCTTCCTCACCATCCTTTCTTATAACGCGGCCACTGGTCTCTCGAGAACCACCTCCATCACATGGATAGCACTTTCGTAGATAGAAAAGACTAGTCGCAGTTAAAACCACTGTGACTACAGATGGAGGAAAGAAAGGAAAAGAGATCCAATTAAGGAAACAAGGATAGTGCTAATGGCCTTTGGGGAATAGCCTTTTTCTTTTAAAAGAAAATTTTCTTGAAAAATGCTTCTTTGTAAACGGTTTTTCAAATAGTTTTCAGAAGGTCTTTAAAAACTTTTGCCCAGTCTGGTAACCTTCTGCTCTGATACCACGTGTAACACCCCGCCTCCGCTAGGGTCACTCGTAAAGGAATGCACTAGCTTTTGAGGGGCATTATTGGTAAACATGCACAGAAATATCACAAGACAGAACATATAAAATAGCGGAAGTAAAATCAAACTTTCATAACATGAATAAATAAGGTCTAAAGCCTTTTACATCAGAGTACATCAAAACCTGTCTTGCAATAGTAAAGAAGCATAAAGACATTTTCATAAATTATTCCCCAAGTAAAAACAGTAAAGTAGCCATTAGCCAAGAAAAGTCCAAGCCATCCATGATGACCTTCAAGCAGAAGAAGTCCGAACTAAACAACAGTATTTCCTCCCTGTAACCTGAGGGGAAACGGAAGAAAAGAGGCGAAACAAAACGGGTCAGTCAAAAAGACTGAGTAAGCCCTATCTACTATTAGCATAAAAACTAGTAAAGTTAACTGACATGAGAAACTGAGATGAACATAAGCATGATAACAAGATAGATAAGCTAAATCAAAATAACAGGATGAACTACTGAACTCAGATAAACTAAGGTGTCATGATAAATTACGATGTCAAGATAAAACAAGGTATCACATCGTCAGGTTTCTATCAAGTATAATATCCCCAAGATATCTGTCACGTATAACGCCCCGTGATATCTATCCTGTATTTTAGCTCTGCACCTACCGTACTAGTATCCCCACCGTGTCATGTGTTAACCAAGAATGACCCTCACTCAAAAGTCGTGTAATGGTCCATGTCAACCTAATATATCGCATATATAGGTTACTCAACTTGTATGTTTTATTCCATGTAAATGTTCAGTCCCTTGCCGTAGACCATACGGGCTTTCCCATGAGATTCTATATTACTTTAACATAGTTCCATGATCCTTAAGATCGCTTTGAACTGTTACCCTAAACCTAGCTAGGGTCTTCCAACATGAATTATCATTTGTACAACTAGGACTTATGCTACCTAGGGCTACTAGGGATTACGCTTACCTATTGCACGTTTTCGTATCTCGGTTTGGGTTCAACCACCTAGGGCCACTAGGGATTACGCTAACCGCCAACCGCTCCCTTTTCCCCACGCATTCATCGTGAATCGTTTTTTCCATGACTGTATGCACATGTATCACATCGTGCCATCCGAGTCCTGTCACAGGGCAGGTCAGGAAATACAGGACTCGGTCAGGAGCTTTCGATTTTTCTGCCGGTGCAGATGCTAAGGTCTGTTTTTCTATCCGTGGCTATGGTCCCACGGGACCCCTCCCTCAACTAGCGAAAGACAAGACAGGATAAATCCTGTATGAGAACACACTACTGGCCAACCCACCATCCTAGCCTTACCGCAACCATAATTAGATAGCAATTATGGTCTATTGGGTGTTCTCTGCCTTTCCGTACGTACACGCTTGACCAAAGATGGTAGGTAGCCTGACGAAAAATGCTATCTAGGGTACGACCGTGTATCGTCGACTATCCCCTATCCATCCCAGTCTTTAGGTCGCTCGCATAGCAACCAAGGCATACTCTTGGTTCTTCTAACGCATACCTTAACCTCTCATGAGCCTAGTATAATTACCTGGCAGCTCATAGAGGGATCCCAAGAATATCCTCACGTTCCCCGAAGCCGCTGCTTCGTTACCCAGTTCGCTGGAGTCTTTATCTAAATCAGATACTTGCTCCTACTCGTATACTTAAATGATGACCTACCGTACCAGGTTACTCATCTATCTATGAACTGGTCTAAATTTCCTTGACTAAGAATCATTACTTAGTTATCCTTCAACTAAGGTTTACCACTTAGCCTTATTCCCGTTATCCTTGTTAATTACGGTTACCCACCTAATCCTCCGAATTAGGGTTTATATAACAGATTAAGTGTCACTTAAGTTCATGACTTAATCCCGTCTACAAATCATGTCAAAATTGGCTAAGTATCCAAGTTCGAGACTTAACCCGTCTACAAATCATGTCAAAATTGGCTAAGTATCCAAGTTCGAGACTTAACCCGTCTACAAATCATGCTCAAGTTGGTTAAGTATATATTAACTTGACCCTATCAAATTACTTAGTCAAACCGGTCAAGTGTTTCAAGCGATTCATGACTTAGCCTTATCATGTTTTCACGTTATATTGGTTAAGTATTGGTTAACTTAACCACAATAAATTAACGAGTTAGATTGGATAAGTATAGGTCACTTAACCACATCAATTCATCATGTTTAGATTAGTTAAGTGTTTAACTTAACCCCATTAAACTACCAAGTGGGATTAATTAAGTCTAGGCTAACTTAACCCCATCCGATTTCCATGTTTAGACTAGTTGAGTCTAATCTTAACCCCATTCGTTAACCGTATTTTTCGGTTAAGCGTCATTAAGAAAACTTACTTAACCTTACCAAGTTATCGCGTTGGATTGATTAAGTGTTGGTTAACTTAACCCCATCCACTAGTCATATAAAAATGGTTAAGTGTCATTAGGCAAATCAAGTTACTTAACCTACCCAACCTTGTCATGTTTTGTTAAGTATCATTAGCCTAATCAAATTACTTAACCCATTTGTCCATGTCAGATTTGGTTAAGAGTCATTAATCAAATTAACTTAACCCTATCATGTGGCATTAATTACTTAATGCACCCCAACCTCTCACATTAGACTTTTTTGTGGTTACTAGTTAAGCCGGTCGGTTCCGGGTAGCTTTACACCACAACTTGGTCTAACCTCGGGTTCAAGCACAACATGGCCAACTTTTCACATTGGGTCCTATTGTTTGCAACTACTAGTTAGGCCGGTCGGTTCCGGGTAGTTTTACGTTGCAAACTCAACCCAACCTCGAGTTGGCCACACTTATATTATCTAAGTGTCATGTTCATCATGTTTCCAAAACATGTTACAAGTTTTTCAAGCATTTGGGTAGACCTAACTTAATAGGTAAATTCCCAAAGGGTAGACCTAACTTAATAGGTAAATTCCCAAGCTTGTGTTTTTATGCATACTTACATGTCAATTTCCATGTTATATTTCAAGTCTTGTTTTCAAGTATAAACACATGTCATATTTAACGTTACACGTTGTCATGTTTATACCCATTTACCCAAATCATGTTCATATCATTATGTTTTCCCATAATGTGACCCCAACGCTTTTTAAACTCGCATATACGTTCGCAACAACGTAATGGATTAAAAGAAGAGACTTGGCAAAGGCATGACAAAAATGGATATTAAGCCACAAGTTAATCATGGTGGCAAATGAGGCACAAATGTGTTCATTAGCTTGCATGTTACATTCTTAAGCCTCAAAAACATGCATAAACCCAAACTTGGCACATAAGCGAATCATGTTGACAAAAGACATGGAATGATGACTAGTAACTCGCATATATCATCATATAAGGGTTATGACTTCATATGCAAGTTGACATAAAGGGTATGAAGGTTCTCATGTTGCATAATGCAACATTTCAACATAAAGGTTGTAGCTTTTAGCTCATAAGATCAAGATAATGACTTCATAAACTTGCATGACATGATAGCATGTATCATTCTCAATGATCAAACCCAAACTTGCAACATGAACATTTAACTTCATAGTTAATATCTAAGAGTAGGAAAAGGGCTTACATTGCTATGAAGGCACAAAAGATATGACAAAGCCCTTATGCAATCAAATAGACCCAAAATGCAAGCTCTAACTTAAAAACCCTTGAGCCAAAATGATCAAAACCCTTGCTTTATGATGCAAAGATAGAAACTTGACTTGAATGCAAGCTAATGACACTCATACAAGCTTGAAAACACTTGTATGCATGGAAAATCTCTCATAGAAACCATTTAGAAATTTTATGAAGAGAGTGGAGGCTATGAGAGGTAAAAATTTTCCATAGTTTAATTGCATGAATGAATAATGAGGATTTACGATAGGTTAGGGTCTTATTTATAGATTAGGCAAGTGTTTTAGGCCATAGGATTAAACCTAGATTCAATCCAAGCCATCAAAGCATGTCTTGGGGAAGAAGTCAAGTGTAGGAACCATCTAGGGCCTTTAGATTAAAGATGAACCATGAGAACCATTCAAATATAAAATCTGCATTTGAGCGAATCAGCCCACGGGTTGACAGCCAAACACCCTGGATTAACCCCTAGTCGACCCAGCGAGCTCGGGTCGACCTCAAAAATCGGCCGGTTCGGTTATTCCCCTCTCCCAATTCGTTGTTTTGAACATTTTTGCCTATTTATTTAATTTTCAATTATATATATATATATCAATATATATATATTTCTCTGCGCAACCCATTTCACTTAATTAAGTATACTTTAATTTGGGAATTTTTCGTGAAACTTCGCGAGGCCATATCTTGGTCATACGGACTCCGATTTTCGAAAACTCAGACTCTATTTCGCGTATTTTTCCGAGACGAACGCAATGGCATAGCCCGTTTCCCTTGATTCAGATTTTACAGTTTAATTATGCCTCCATTATGTTATAACAGGTTATTGAAAATACGGGTTGTTACACTACACCTCTACGTGTACTGAGGGGATCGAATGTCATATGTACAAACCAAGCCGATCCCTGCTTTCTATGGCTGAACTCTTTTGTAGTCGCAAAGGGATTGGATAAGAATTCATACGCTGATCCAATCCACTTTTAATCATCACCTTCCTCTATATGATTTTTCTTTTGATATGATTTTAGTCCATTACCCATAAGTGATTATCCAGACTTTGTATGGCTGGGCTACAAAGCAGGCCAACATATGCCTAAGCGGTACCTCCTATATATATGCAAATTTTTCAAAAATCCTTTAAAAACATGATGCACACATCCTAAATATACTAGCAATTCTACATGAATACAATATTTTGAAAATCAAATACATTTGCATCCAAATTTTCCCACACTCTTGCGGATCAAGAGCGCAACTCATCCAATTGTTGCATCCAAAATCCTACCAATCATCTTTATTTTTCAAATTTCAGAAAAATCTGATTTTCTAAATTCGATTTCTTATGTTACAAAAAGGTGGACAACAGAAAACTTCACATCTTCCATTTTATTTTATGTACCTTTTTCTGACTGTACTTGGATTTTATGAAACTATTATATAAAGATTCCTTATTTCCTATCCAAGCACAACCCACATAAGAAATCTTTCTTTGTTACAAATTTTCTTTAACCACCATGTTTGTTATTTTACTAATTTTTTTTCCTTTTTAGTTATACCGTCACTCTTTTCTTAGCTTATTTAACTTATTCGTCTGATCTAAGTTTACTTTCAAATAAGCCTTTTAGTCCTTCAACTAAAACAGGTAAACAAACACTTTACACAACTACTACTAAGGGCCAATAATCTTAGGACTATATCCCCCTTTAGACAGAAAAGTTCAAACCATGGGATTAATGAAAGGTTTAGTTGTTACCCTAACTATCCAACAGAAACAAAATAACAGAACGATCCCAACAGAAATGTACTAATGGGTTTTATCGCTAACAGGAAAATTAGCAACATGATCTAAACACTTACTTGCCCTTCACTATCTAGTAGTCACCACTAGTCCTGGTTGTGTACTAACAGTCATTTCCAAGCAACACCCTAGGATTTTCAATGCTTACACCTTCAACAGGAACTTACCATTATTGCAAGGTAATTGTTGCTATCTACTTCATAGCCTCAAAAACTTTTTCCGTCTTCCCTAGGCACTAATCCTTATCAACTCCATACTTTTTTTTAAAACACGGTTTGGCCTTTTCATTTCACTTTTCTTCCAAAAGTTAAAAGTATCAAAACTTTTATTCCTTACCAAAACTTACTATTGCCAAACTATGAAACATGACATTTTTTATTAAAAAATATGTAAATCATTTTTGTTCAAATTACAAAAACTGGATTAGATAAGGACAACTATTTCTCAATCAGGTTTACAACTTGTTCTTGCCTATAAGGTCAGTTCAGCTACTTACTACAAGCTGCAAACATCTACTCTATTCTTAATTTCTACAACTTATTTTGTCCACCCAACAAAATTTTATTGTTAAAACAGTTTTTCAAAAATGATTTTCAAAAGAATAGCGATTTCAAAACTTTCCTTACTGAAAATTCTAGTTTCCAATAAAATGCAACATCTCCTATGTTTTTCTTTTTAATCCTTTCATACAATTTAACAAGAAAACTAGCAAGCTATACATGCTCTATAATGTGCACCTTTTACTGAGAGAATTTATTTTTAGACAAAATTTTAATAAAAAATCACTGTTTTCAAAATATACCCCATTTTACTTCAAAACTCAATATGTACTCTTCCAAACATGTTCTTTACACTTTTTTTCAAACATCAAAAACTTGAAAAACACCCAAAAGTTTTTATAATTTCAAGTTCCTAAAAATTAACAATGGGGTTAGACTCAATGTGGGTTTCCAACTTACCTAGGCTTTCCTAGACACTCCCACAAAGTCAATCCTCTCAACTATATATATTCCTATTCCATTTTTCTCTTTTTAACCTTTTCCAATTTATAAGGTTTTACTGCTGAACCCACTAACCGGAAACACTAACACATGGGACTCACCTTTCTTCTATACTTCCCACCCAAATTACCTAAGGGTCTCAGATTTCCATATTCGTTAGATTTCCCAATTCTCACCATATTATTCTCTTCCTATTTAGTGGGTACCTCTATGGATCTAAGTGTATATATGTAATATATTTATATTTTAAAAATACAAATACGTTCACTCATTATCTATATAGGAATCGTAGATCTAAGCTTTGATACCAGATGTAACAACCCGAATTCTAGCAGACTGGAATTTTTTCAAAATTCTAATCTATCAGAACTCGTGTTGGTTTGTCTGGTATCCTACAGAAACGACAGAGATAATAAACATATCAGAGTTCAATAAACATCTCATAGCGGAATGGAATAAAATATAATATAATATAATCAAATATAACCTTACCCAGATAATAATACTGCCTAACCAATATCCAAAGCTATCTTTTCTCTGCTACAAATCTAACTCGTGAGTATGTTATGAGGAGGGGGCCAGAACACAAGTTCTGGTGATTGGATTTAAACTACACATTTTGGATGACCCTACATGTACCGTTCAGTTACATTTTCTTATTTATTAGGTTATTTGGGTTAACAACACTCAAGTCTTACACAATGTCGTACTTATCTTGTGACACCTCGCGTTCATTATTGTCAATCTTTATCAAAATGCATTAAGTTCCGTGAAGCGTTATAGGTAAAAAACAGAAACATCACAAGACATATATAAAAAAATAGCAGAATTTAAACTTTATTCTTTAAACAGAAAACATAATGTCCCAAAATCCAGTTACATGATAAGTCTGAAATACAGAAAACCCATTACATTAAATTAAAATATCTTCCTTGTACTAAAATCATAAGAGTACAGTAATACAAAATCAGAGTCCCCAAAAAGATCCATATTAGAGTAGTCAGCTAATCAAAGCGGTACATCTAAGCAGCTTCAAGCAGAAACAGAAGAGAGAATCCTAATCAAGCCCAAGTATTCCCACCGTAAGAACATGGGAAAGGGGAAGGGAAGAGAGAAAAGGAAACAAAATGGGTCAGACATAAAGTCTGGCGAGTCTAGTTACTTTTAGCATACAAATAAGTTAAAGCATCACTATAGGCATATAAACTGGATGAGAGAGATGACAGTATCATAAGACAGGTATAGTAGACAGAGCAGTATAAACAGAATAAACAGAACAAAATATGTTACGCTTCCCAAATACTTTTCTCTACACCAATACTAGTATAACAGAAACAAATGGTAGACTTAGGTGTACTTCAACTGACAGGTTTTACCCCCAATGATAATAACAGGAAGCCCAACAGAAATGACAGGTGTTACCCCCAACGATAATAACGGGCTCCTAAACAATCAGGACTAGATGTAACCCTAATTACTACCCCATTCGATTGGCTCCCTATCCTATAGATACCTTGTGCTGGTCCCACATTAGGATGTATCACTTCCTAAAGTGGCAACCACTTTTTCCGATAGGCATAACCATATCTATTAATGTCATAGCGTCTTAATTTCTCAAGCAACCAGACCCATCCATGCACATGACTCCGTTGGAACGTGTCGTCAACACCTCTACCCATATGAATGTCTTATAATCTGCTCAGTAAGCGTTGCCCTACTATGATACCTATACGGGTTAATGACTTATACAAGTCCCATACAACAAATGATACAAGCCACCCCCTAGCCTTGTATCCTCAACTATAGGATTTTTATAGGTTATGCCTAACAGTTTAACAAGCCCACATAACCCCAACATATAAAACAGGTTAAGTTTTTTGGGTTCGTATACCCCCCCCCCACCAATTTAACAGATACTTAACCTCCCATCGATTCCAGCAAGTTTACTTAACCCTTACACAATTTGACAGGTTCATGTAACCCCCACAGATTTGAGCATGTTAAGTATGATAGGTTAACAGCTATAAAAATAAAAAGGCGAGGAGGGAGAGAAGAGAACAAACACAGGCATAATAACAAAATAGGGATATGATGACATAAATAGGCATACTAACAGATTAGGCATATAGTGACAAAAATAGGCATATGATAACAGAAATGGGTATAATAGAGATAGGCATATAAGAAGTAAACAGAAGACAAGGTGTACAAGTAATGATAGATCTGTTTAGTTATGATTCAGGTTATTAACAGGCATAGGTTTAGATCCAAACTTATAAACATGTCATGATTACTTATTAAATGTTTACATCTAAAAGAAACATAAACTCACAGTGAATGGATCTAAAGAACTGAGAAAAGAGTGTTTGATGTTGTAGAAGAAATTCTTGTGTACGTATAAATCGTTGTTGCAGAAGAATAGGCTAAGTCAATCTGAGTTGGGGGAACATCTCCTTGTCTTCATTATTTTTGATGAATGAAACGAGGTCCTATTTGTAAAATACCACCAATGAATCTGGTCAAGAAACAAGTCCCGGTCCAAAGAATGGATCTGCCCCAGATCTGGGTGGGGTCGACACCCCTTATAGGGGTTACCCATGGGTCAACACCCACAGGCATAGGGTCGACCCCCAACGACTCGATTCCCCGCGTCATCATGCCTTTGATTTTGAATTTCCGAATTGATTTTGTGTATATATATATATATAATTCTCTTATACGTATACAAACTTCAAACCTTAATTTCTTCTTCATACGATGTCCGTTTTATGCAATCTCGGAGTCTATCTTAAGCAGAATTCCGAGATAATGCAATGGCGCAGTCCGTTTTACTTACTTCCCAATTTTTAATTAAGTATTCTTTAGTTTATCGTTATAGTGTTCTTTAAAATTATGGGGTGTTACATTCTCCCCTACTTAAAGGATTTCGTCCCCGAAATCTCTAAGTTAAGAAGAATGTATATCCTAACATCCACGTCCATCTACTCATTCATCAATCACATGCATCCATTATCCTTAAAAAATTTCTAATGCTTATATGAACGCATGGAAAGGTGTGTGTATATGTTCCTATACTAATGCAAAAGACCAGGCGGTCTACTGACTTAGTTGACCTCCTTGATGCAATGTATGTTAGTGTCATGAATCCAACATGTATGGAAATAGTCCTAGTATAACATGTAAATGCTATATGCATGCACAATCCTCCATCCAAATGCAACATTCATATGATGATACAACCATTTCCATCCATAAAAGAAAAATATGCACACGCATCCATATGCAGTATGAGAGTGATTGAGCCGATCTAGTGCCTAGTGTGTGTATATGCATCCACGAGCAAACCCAACCATAACATGTCTCAAACACATGTTTACATCCATTGGCTTTCCACCTAAAGGTTGAAGATTCAATCGATAGGATATGCTTAATGATAGAAATAAGTACAAATAAAAGCTTTTGGAAAAAGAAGATAAGAACATACCCTTGAAAAGAAAAAGGGTACGAAGTGTGAATCTTATCTTCGGTCTCCTAAGTTGCATCCTCGGGGTCTTCTCCCTACTGAACTTTCATCAACTTGACCTCTCGGTTGCATAGCTTCTTAACCTCTGACACAATAATACAGGTAGGAACTCGTCTAACTGTCATCTCCCATTCCACCTCTACTTCCTTAAGCATACTCGACTCAACTACCTCTACTGTATCATGCAGACATTTCCGCAAATGAGAAACATGGAAATCATCATGAACACCCACTAAACTCTCTATTAGCTTCACCTTATAGGCCATTTGGTCAATCCTTTCTGTTATGGGAAATGGCCCCACAAACCATGGCGCCAATTTCCCTATCGATTCAAAGCGAACCATATTCCTCAAAGGTGATACCTTGATGAAAACCATGTCTCCCACTACAAACTCAATATCATTCCTTCTCTTATCTGCATAGGACTTCTGCCTATCATGAGCTGTCTTCATCCGTCTGCAGATAAGATCAATCTTTTCTGAAGTCTCTCTAATCATCTCAGGTCCAAGTAGAAGCCTATTTGTAGACTCCCAACAACAAGTCGATGATCTACAGGGTCGTCCATACAATGCCTCGAAGGGTGCCATGCCAATACTAGCTAGATAACTGTTGTTGTAGGCGAACTCTACTAAAGGTAGATGCTCCTCCCATGTCCCTTCGAAGTTTAGGATACACAGTCTTAATAGATCCTCAAGAGCTCTATTCACCCTTTTCGTTTTCCCATCGTTCTGAGGGTGATAAGCGGTGCTCAAACACAACTGTGTAACTAGTGCCTCCCGCAAGCTTCTCCAAAACTCACTGGTGAATATGAGGTCATGATCACTCACTATACTGGAAGGTACCCCATATAAACGGACTATCTCACGAAGATAAACTGCTGCCGACTGTGCTGCCATTCTCTTACTCTTAACAGGAATGAAATGAGCGCTTTTAGTAAGTCTGTCAACTACAACTCAAATACTGGTGTTGCCTTTCCTTGATCTAGGCAAACTGTTTTCACCAAAAGTGGTTCAAACACCAAGTGTACAATGAATGTACTCCACCAATATGGTTAGGAAATAAGTGGAGCCATACTCAACAACAATTGAAAATAAAAATGCCAAGGAAAAAAATGGAAATGAGGTTTTAGAGTGGTTCAGCCTTGTGTTAGGCCTACATCCACTGTGAATGGAATTTGCATTATCATGATAGTGATTACAAGACCTATCAGCTCTTGATCTTTGTACATCTTCTTATTTACTCAATATATTCTCACTTTTACATACAAATTTCATTTAGATTCACAAGATTCAATGGTGGAATGGAAGGACCTATGATGGAGTAGGACGGATAGGCGACGGAGGAGGAGGAGGTCTTAGATCTTTTGCATCTATAGGATTTTGATGGACACCATGTCCGAATGGATGAAAGATCTTCGGATGATGATGATGATCATGGCTGAAATGTTTAAGGAATGACTAAGGATGGAATTTAGCAGCATGGCTAGAATCCCCCTTCCAGTGGTAACTATGGCTTATTTATAGGTGTGCCCCCTCTCTAGAAGAATGGAGTCCCTCTTTGTAGGCTATGGATTGCCCGTCTTATTAATTACGAACATTCCACTGCTTAGCTGTAACCAACTGGTGGCAGCTGTTTCTAGCTATCCTGTGTGAGCGACTGCATAGGAACGAGTGATGTGTTATCGCGTTTGAGGCCTTCACACATACATCATCTGATTGAAGTGCTCATATATGATGGTAAACGAGCAGTTAATCAAAACCTGTAAAGCTGATATGTGTGCGATTGCTCTAATTGTAGTACTAGTAACAGATCAAGGGAAGATCGAGGGTTTGAGGTTTTAATTCCATGAGAAGATGTGAGGTCCAAGGGTGGTTTCATGGTCAAACGACTGCGAAATGGATCATGCGACTAAAGCCGGTTCCCTTCTTTGTCTCGTGCGACCGATTTCTTTGATGCGAGAATAAGCAACTTTCCTGATATGAGCGATCTCTGCAGAATGTGCGGGACTCGCAGTCTTTAGGCATTACCATCCTTAACTGCGACCTCTCTGTATAATCATGCTGCACTTTATGACTGTCTTTTTCTCTCGTCTTCGAGCCATAGTCCATGTTTGACCTTGTTGCGTACGAACGATCTTGGTTGAGGCATACATGTACGAATCTCGTTAATGCTCGTTCTATGGCTCTAGTACGGACTTAATTCTTCGATGCTATATGATCTTTGAGGATAAAACATTTGCCCCTAGAAGTTTGTAATTCTTAGCTTGCGAAGATTACATGCTTCGAAATAATGAAATGTAACGTTAATTGATGGATTATACTTACATTCTGCGCTCATTGAATATCCTTATGATCGCTTGTGCACATACATAACAGTTTTGCTGACCGGGTCTTGATGGGCTATTTTAAGGGATAATTAAGCGTTTTACCCGGGCCTGTCAAAGCTGTGCATCACTTTAATTTGAAAGGAACTTTTAGTCTTCTTTAGGTATTGTCTCTTCGTTTTCCCACCCTTTATTTATTTTTTTCGAAAAACTTGCTTTAATGGCGGCTCTGCTGTAGGAGATTCCTTATTGGCTCCGGTTATTACCTTTCTTAATTTGTTATCTCGCTTGGATTCCCTCAATTTCGAAATTGGTCAGAGCGCTTCTTCTTCCTAATCGAATCGCTTGCTGGTATGTAAATAAATTTCTCCTTTAACTTTGCTTCTTGAGTTAAGCCAGCTTGCCCCATGTAACAACCCTAAATTTTGGGTGAAAATTTAAAATTTATTTTTAACTAATTTTAATGGGTTTTGATATTTAAAATAATAAGGATTAAAAATTGATTTGAATCAAAGTTAGAATGAATAATTTAATTTTAATTATAAAAAGTGTTAGAAACAATGCAGTAGTTTGAAAGGTCAAACTTGAACTTTGACTGATCGTACAGGATGCAAAATTTAACGGATTTTAGTGAAACCAAAAATATTAGAATCTATTTAAAAATATCTTTCTAACAAATCTGAAAATTTGAAATTTCATAGCAGGAATCAAAAGTTATGCCCAAATTAAAATTTAGAAAGGCCGCTATGAAATTTAGAAAGGCCAAAAATGCTACTTTTTGCATAGAAGGAATTTGGACTCGAAACCACTTCCATTGAGTTCAGAATGATGTTTCTGCATTGAAAAACAGTAAACACTTATATATTTCGAGTTTCAGAAATTATTTGTTTAAAAATGTATTTTTAATGTTTAGTACATACGCCTTGAAAATAGTCATTTTTCAAACGACCTCCGTTTTCGACGAAACCACTTTTGTTAGAACCGGAATGTTAAATTATTGCTAGGTTTCAATTTTCAGAATTTTTCGAATTAATATGTGAGCGTGGCAAAAGAAAATGTGTTTTGACTGTTTTAGTTGAATTTAATCGACCTGGAAAAAAGCCATTTTTCAAACAGTCTCAAAATTCGATGAAATTAGTCTCGTTCGAACCGTATCGTCAATACGAAGACAACAATATTTTTTCTGGAATTTTTAGAGGTCATATGGGCCCCGACATATTTAAATGTACAGTAAATATTTAATTAATTAAATTTTAATGGAATTTTAAATAAATATTCTACAGATTTCCGAATTGGACCCGGAGACCTGTCCCATTGCGTTCAGAAGGTGTCAAAACCTTAAGAACCACAGTAAGCAGGCCCAATTCGGAGACAGTTCAGAAATCCACCTTTAAAACACGAAAAACGAGATTTATTATTAAAATAATATTCCGGAAACCCTAACCCTAATCATGGCCAGCCGCCGCCCTTATTTTCGATTGAAAATGTCCCAAACTTCAATCGTTAATAACTTTTGATCCGCTCAACGAAAATTGACAAACTTGGTACCAAATCGAAGCTCTTGGAGAGATCTACAGATCCATACGGTTAAGATCGGATTTTAGTTAACGGATTTCGCGAATTCTGGTGAGGAAGCCGCCGACTTTGACCTCGATTTTAGGGGAGGTGGGACCCGCAAGTTGGCTGGGGTTTCGGCCGACGGTGGAGCTCGGCTAGGGCGTTGGTGCGGTGGAGTTTGATCGTCGGTCGGGGCTTCGGATAGGCGTGCGCAGGGGTGGTCAACGGTGGAAGCATGGGTTCCTCAATATGAAGAACGACGGGTTAACTTGTACGTGGAAGAAGGGTGTAATATTATTTTATTATTTAATTTATTTATTTAATTAAATTTTCCAATGTTTGAAATTCAATAACTTTTTCATACGAGGTCCGTTTTTCGAACCGTAAGTTGCGTTGGACTCGTCTTTCCGAGATCTTCGCGATGGCACATACCAGAGCTGAAACAGAGATAGTTGAATTTCAGCCAAAAATCAATGTGAGAACTCTAATTTTTATTATTTAATTAATTATTAATTAATTTTCTTGCTTTAAAATAATAGTATTGTGATGTTAATTTAGATCTGGAATGTATGTGTTGTATAATTTGTTGATGGTTGCTTGTGATATGTTTGTTGTTCATGTTATGCTAGATCCGCATTGGAATTTCATATATTGTTGAATGTTATTTGCGGTTAGAAAAGTAAATCTAAATTAGATCTAAAATTCATATTTTAGTCAGATTTTAAAAAATAGTCGATGATGATTATTTTATTATTTCTGAATTTTTAATTGCGATTGGATCTAGTGTTCTAATTTATTAAAATATCATTTTATTATTATTCTGAAATGAACAGTAAAATCTGATCAACAAATAAAAACTTATTTTTTTATTTGTTTATATTACAATAGTAATTGATCGACAAATAAAATCTTATTTTTATTTGTTTACATAACAACAGAATTTGGTCAACAACTAAAAGATACTTTTATTTGTTACGTTACAATAGAATATGAACAGCAATAAAATATTATTTTTATTTGGTTCTTACAATACTACAAATAAAATATATTTTTTATTTTTACAGAATTTGGCTAACAAAATAGTTACATTCTTTTGTGAAATACAAATGGCTACATTTTTTTTTATGAAAAGAATTGCATTTAAATGTAATTTACATCGTATGATAAAAATTACATTTTTATCTGTAATTTAGACATGAATTTATACTGTATGATAAAAATTACATTTTTATATGTAATCAAGACATGAATTTACATCGTATGAGTAAAATTACATTTTTTTATGTAATTAAAATGGGAATTTGTACCGTATGATTAAAATTACATTTTTCTTTGTAATTAAGACATGGATTTACACCGTATGATAAAAATTACATTTTTCTATGTAATTTATCAATGAATTTACATCGCATAATAGAAATCACATTTTTATATGTAATTAAAGCATGAATTTGCATTGTAGGATAAAAATTACATTTTTACATATAATTTAGATATGAATGAGAACGGTAGAATAAAATTACATTTTTATATGTAATTAATATGTGAATTTACACTGTATGATAAAAATTATATTTTTATATGTAATTTAATTATGAATTTACGTCGTATGATAGAAATTACATTTTGCTATGGTAATTAAAATATGAATTCACATGGTAAATTAAAAATTACATTTTATATGTAGCGTAGGATGCGATTTACAATGTAAATAAAAAATTACATTTTTATATGATGCAATAAAGAAGTAGGATTCACATTAAAATTAAAAATCACATTTTTATATGTAATTAGAAAAGGGGATTTACATTGTAAAATAAAGATTACATTTTTATATGTAGTTAGAAGTGGGAACTAGCATTGAAAATAAAATTACATATTTATAATGTAATTAAAAAGGAAATTTTACAATGCAACTGAAAGATAGAAATTTTACATTATAATTTTGATTATAATTTCAATGTATAAAAAAAAAGAGAAAGAAAAATTTACGGTGTGAATAAAAGAAATAAATGGAATGCCATATCAAATTATATTTCGAGGAAATTATATTTTTATTCAACATTGGAAATAAATGACATGTTCATTATCATCAATTGTTAGCGAAATTTAAATTGGTTAAATCCATTAACCAATTATTTATTTGTATATCTATATGGATTGTGTTGGCTAAAAACGCCACACGGGTATTAGGACGATATTTGACTGACACAAATCTCAATGTTAAATTGTATTTCTATCGTTAGATCGACAGGCTGCGATGAGCGTTATTATTTAATTTTAAATGCTACCATAGTATAAATTACACTCTGGATGTAAATGGATGACTTGATGATTATACGGTTATTGGCATTTATATGAGATGAGTGTGAAATCCATATAATCCAAATTATATGGTAAATGATTGAGTCGCACTTCGATTCAGGTGTTCTTTTAAAGGAGAATATTTACATTAAAAACCTTTTATTTAAAAGATTATTTTCCATAAGTTTTTTTTATATATAAAAAGGTATATTTTAATAAAAAGAATATTTTTAATAATTATTTTAAAATATGTTTTATAGTAATGAATAAAGATTTAAAGAGCAAATCTTTTATTTAAGATCATTAACATTTCTAATTATATTTTAGGACTGAAATAAATTGATGTGTGAAGTGGATTTATCGTGGGCGGTGTTTTTAAACGACATTTGTCCTTTAATCCAATTTACATTTAAATTATTATTTGGAATTTATAAATCTATTTTATAGATTTAAAAAGGCATTTTCTAAAAATCAAGTTTTCCAATTTAATATATTAAATTGGAATTAAATGGAAATTCGATTGGTCATAATCGAGATGGGCTTCTGTAAAAGAAGACCTATATTTTATATGGAATTTAAGAGGCTTTGACATTATTCCATGTATATTGTTAGTCTGATACAGTATTTTTATATCGATTATGTGTTGATTTGATTTCTGTGGAATTCCATATTTTAGAAATTGATTTAAGGGTTTATCGTGAACTGTGTTTTAAAGGACACTAGTTCTTTAACCTGTTTAAGACAAGATTTGTTCCTTAAAATAAATGACCTTGTAAGAATGATTTTTGATATCAAATCAAAATTGGAGTTCTAATAAATCCTTTAAAGAAGATTTGATATTTTATTTTCAGAGTTTATCTTTGATAAAATTAATGAGAATCTTTTAATATGAATAACTTATTAAAAGAATATTCGGAGTTGGAATGCGGCGTAATGTGTGATTTTCCAATATTTGTTTTTTAATCACAAAATATGCGACTTATTCAGAAAGACCGGGTTTACCCATTTTGAATAATCATCACGACGATCAAGAGTCGAAGATGAAGGCGGCAGTTGTAACACCCCACTCCCGCTATGATCACTCGCTAAGGGAATGCCATAACATCGGTGGAGTATTTTAAGTGAATATAGAACAGAAAAATTACATCAAGACAGATATAAGTAATGCTTGAAAATTTAAAACATCATTTCATTGCAGCGGAAAGTAAAACATGTCTGGTTACATCACAAAACCATACTAAGAGTCAAGTACAAAATATCCATCCTGATAAATAAAAATACATAATCCCAATACATGAACTGATAGCCATAAAAGAAAAGGGTAAGCTGAGCTCTACATCTAGGGTCCAAGCTCCAAGAGAGTAATAAAAGCAGCCTGATCAAAGCCCACTCGTGCTGGGCCCACTCTGAGAACCTGAGGGTTGGGAAAAAGATAAAAACAACGGGGTCAGACATAAGTCTGAGCGAGTCCTATAACTTTAACAATGCAATCATTAAAGTAATTAGGGTATGATATAACTTGGTACGGTGTGACTGGGGATAAATGACTACACTCAGTAGCCAATCAGACTTAGAATGAGCTAAGATAACGATAAAGACGCATTTACCCACCCAAGGATAATTACTACACTACACCACACCAGTCGTTCCTACTTAAAGGTTGATCCCTCCCAAGGACTTAGTAAACTTACCCAGTAGTTTCGTGTACCCCTAGCTGACTACATAGGTGCCGCCTGCCCCTATCTCCACTAGGTGTACCCACTACTCCCAAGCGATCGGCTCCCTACCGTAGATACCCGTGCTGGCCCCACAATGGGGTGTATCACTCCCCAAAGTGGCAACCCGATACAACAAATGGTGCACGGCTTATATCTACACGATGCAACAACGTCTTACCTACCAGCCCGGGTCCACACACGCATATGAAACCCGTTGGACTTGCGTTGCCACCGCTACCCCGTTTTGGCCTCTTATAGTCAAGCCCAATATGCGTGTCCCGTCCTCGACTTGGGTCGAGCCCACAAAGATACATTTGGGATATTGGTTGAAATGGGCCCCCACAAGCTACCCACCTAAGCTTGTCATTTCTAGTGTATACCACTTAACCCTTTAATCATGCTTTAATTACATGTTCCACTTTGGTTAAGTACTCGAATTGTATTTTCTATTGCCACCCAAGGCAACCACTAGATTTCCACATGCCACCCAAGGCACCCACTTAACCCCTCATGTCCCTATACATGCTAATATGGTTAAGTGTTTCTTAATTAATTAATTAAGATCATGACCTCATAAAGACCTCTCACATTAGACCATCTTTCATGACTGCTGGATATGTCGGTTGGGTCCGGGCAGACTTCCGTCATAAAAAGGGTCTAACCTCGTGTCTTTACTTTAATCATGTATTTAATTTATGACTAAGACCTCTCACATTGGGCCAATCATTTGTAGCTGCTGGATTGCCGGTCGGTTCCGGGCAGACTTCCGCTACAAAAGGGTCCAACCTCGTGTCTTAGTTGATTAATTACACCTAATTAATCACCCCCATAATTTGTATTAATTATCCCTAATTAATTACACATTTTTAAGAATATGGGTAGACCTAACTAAATAGGTAAATTCCCAATTCCATAGTATGGGTAGACCTAACTTAATAGGTAAATTCCCAACTCCATAATATGGGTAGACCTAACTTAATAGGTAAATTCCCAATTATGTCCATTCATTTTAGGTTATGCTTAAGCATACCAACTTTACACATTTTTATTTACATGCATATTAACCCCATCGTTTCCCACGTAATTCGTTCTCATGACATGTCATATAAATGGGGAGTTTCATTATAAATGTGATGAGTTCAATCTTAGCACAACGTTGGCTTTTACATGGGTTTAAAAGGTGTCAACTTGCATCACAACATTAAACCCAACTAGCATAAATCATTAACCCAAACTTGCATATGAACTTGCATATAAACTTGCATATGAGCTTGCATAACATGTCATATCATAAAAAGAGACAAACTTGCATATGAACTTATAACATATGACAACCACAACATGCATAAATCCTCATTTACATCCATATCCTCCTAATATCCTATCCTAATTAGTTTAGCAATTGCTTGCTAAAGGCATAGGAACTCACAAATAACTAATTAGCACTCCAATGAGGAAGATTAAGTTGCTAGAGTGGATTAGAACTTGATTAGAGTTGATTTGAGATGCCAACTTCCTCTCAAATTTGGTGGAGGCTCCTTCTAGTTTTAATTTGACGGCATGAGGCCCTTGAATCTATTTTTAGTATAAATTAGGGTAGTGTTAGGGTGTATTTATAGATTAGGCAAGTGTTTTAGGTCATTAGATTAACCCTAAATTAGATTAGGACCATCAGATCTCGGAAGCTTCTAGAGAACAGCCGAAAACATAGCCAAACCCTAAAATGGTGCACCAGGTTAAACTAGACGAGCACCCCCTGTCGACACCCAAGTCGACAGGGCTGTCGACTTGGTCCTAGCCAAGTCGACTGCCCAGTCGATAGGGCTGTCGACTTGGGTAGGTAGGCGGGAATTTTTCCCTCCTGCGCCCAATGGCTCCAATTTCGAAATTTAAACCAGAATTTTAAATCTGTTTTGAACTTTGAATTTTCTGCAAACTTCATTGGGCCATAACTGGGCCATACGGACTCTGATTTACAAAATTTCGGACTCTATTTCGCGTATTTTTCCGAGACAAACGCAATGGCGCAGCCCGTTTCCCCCAATTCTCACATCTGAGATTATTTATTCTGCAATTAGTGAATTTTAGCATTAACTGAAATACGGGGTGTTACATTCTCCCCTCCTTAAAGGATTTCGTCCCCGAAATCTCTAAGCTAAGGAGAATGCATATCCTACCATCCAAACTACCATCTACTCAATCCATCAAACACGGGCATCCATTGTCCTTAAAACAATTTCTAATGATGTATGAGCATATGCAAAAAGTGTGTGTATATGTTCCCTATCTAATGTATGAACATATGCAAACCATGATAGTGCCATGCGTCCGTTATGTATGCGAGAGAACCCTATCGACACATACAATATCTACATGAGTGCACAATCATTCACCAAAATGCATCATCCATATGATAACACAATCATTATATATCCATAAATATAGCTACCTACACACAATTATATGCAATATGCAATATGAAGTGACTGAGCCGATCTAGTGCCTAGAGTGTGTGTATATGCATCCACGAGCAACCACTAGCAAACACTTGCATCCACATGCATCCATCAACCATAACATGTCTCAAACACATGTTTCAACCATAGGTTTACCCTATCTAAAGGTCAAAAGTACTAACGAGAGGACATACTAAAGATAAGATAAGTACTAGACAAATGATAAAGGAGAAGTTAAAAGACATACCCTCAAAAAGGAATGGGTATAATGAACGCATCTTCGCTTCCGTCTCCCAAGTAGCGTTGCCCTCATCTTCTCCCCATTGTACTTTGACTAGTTGAACCTCTCGATTCCTCAATTTCCTAGTCTCTGACCCAAGGATGCGAGTAGGAGCTCGTCGAATAGTCGCATCACGCTCTACTTCCACTTCTCTAAGCAAGCTCGGCTCTACCACCTCAGCGGTCTCATGTAGGCACTTCCTCAAATGTGACACATGGAATACATCATGTACACCACTAAGTCTGTCGGGCAACTCCACTCTATATGCCATCCGTCCAATCCTTTCCTTAATAGGAAACGACCCTACGAACCTTGGTGCTAACTTCCCAACAGATCCAAAGCGAACCACATTTCGTAATGGAGACACTTTGACAAAGACCATGTCCCCAACTTCAAACTCAAGATCCGTCCTCCTCTTGTCCGCATAAGATTTTTGCCTATCCTACGCTGCTTTCATCCTTTTTCGAATCAAGTCAATCTTCTCAGAAGTCTCCCTAACCATATCAGGCCCAAGCAAGATCTTATTCGTAGATTCCCACCAACATGTAGGTGATCGACAAGGCCTTCCATAAAGAGCTTCGAAAGGAGCCATACCAATACTGGACTGAAATCTGTTATTATATGCGAACTCCACCAATGGAAGATGCTCTTCCCATGTACCTCCAAAATCTAAGATACAAAGCCTCAAAAGGGCTTCTAGGACACGATTCACCCTCTCAGTCTGGCCGTCCGTCTGAGGATGATATGCGGTACTCAGACATAATTGAGTCCCCACTGCTTCTTGCAAACTTTTCCAGAACTCGCTAGTGAAGATAGGATCTCGATCACTCACTATGCTAGAGGGTGCCCCATGCAATCGAACTATCTCTCGAAGATATACTGAAGCTAGCCATGGAGCAGTCCTCTTGCTCTTCACATGTATGAAATGGGCGCTTTTAGTAAGTCTGTCTACCACAACCCAAATTCCCGTATTACCCTTTCTTGATCTGGGTAACCCGTCAATAAAATCCATCGAGACGCTATCCCACTTCCATTGCGGAACTTCCAATGGGTGAAGCAACCCACCTGGTTTCTTTTGCTCCGCTTTCACCTGTTGGCACACCAAGCATCGAGCGACATACTCGGCCACATCTTTCTTCATACCGGCCCAGAAGAAAACCCGCTTCATGTCTTGGTACATCTTGTCCCCACCGGGATGAATGGTCATCCTAGAACGGTGTGCATCATCAAGAATAGCCTTCCTCAAACCCTCGTCTTGCGGTACACAAAGTCTACCGTCTCTACGCAAGCACCCCTATCGTCTAGGGTGTACCTACTCAAATGGCTGGACGACTCCCCCCTTATGAGCTTCTCTACCAACTCAACCAACTGTGGGTCGTCCCTCTGTGCTTCTCCAATTCGCCCCAAAAGAGTAGGTCTGACCTCCAAGGATGCTAGCAAACCGGGTATATAGTCAATGGAAGGTCTGAAATCAAACATCGAGATAAATTCCAAGCTTTGTTGTTCCACGAACAATGGACTCAAGGACAACCTTTTTCTGCTCAAGGCGTCCGCCACACATTACCCTTGCCAGGGGTATACGCTATCTCGAAATCATAGGATGCTAAGAACTCCATCCACCTTTGCTGTCTCAAATTCAAATCCTTCTAAGAAAACAAGTACTTCAATGATTTGTGGTCAGTGAACAATTCAAATCTCTCACCAAGAAGATAATGGCGCCAAATCTTAAGTGCAAAAACAATAGCGGCCAACTCTAAATCATGGGTAGGGTAATTTTTCTCATGTGCCCTCAACTGCCTTCCACCATAGGCTATTACCCTTCCCTCTTGCATTAAGACTGCGCCCAGTCCTGTCCTACAAGCATCGGTATAGACAACAAATGGCTTACTCCCGTCTGGCAATACTAAAACTGGAGCAGTGGTTAAAGCTCTCTTTAACCATCGGAACGCATCATCACAATCTACGTCCCATGTGAAAACAAGATTCTTCTTCGTTAAGCGGGTTAATGGGGCTGATATCTTCGCGAAGTCTTTGATAAACTTCCTATAGTAACCCGCCAACCCCAAGAAACTTCTTACTTCGGTAGCATTCTTCGGAACCTTCCAGTCTTGAATTGATACTACCTTCGCGGGATCCACAGCTATCCCTTCCTTGGAGACCACGTGCCCCAAGAACCGCACTTCCTTCCTCCAGAAGTGACATTTAGAGAATTTAGCCTTAAGGCTATGTGCTCGAAGAGTCTCCAACACCTCCCCAAGATGTAGGGCATGCTCTTCTTCACTCTTAGAGAATACTAAGATATCATCCACAAAGACCACCACGAACTTATTAAGGAACTCCCTGAACACCCTACTCATCAAATCAACAAAGTATGCAGGGGCGTTCATCAACCCAAATGGCATCACCAGCCACTCATAGAAACCATCCGGAGTCCTAAAGGCAGTCTTGTCTATGCTATCCTCAGCCACCCTCAACTGATGAAACCCCGTGGCTAAGTCCAACTGAGAAAATACTGAAGCGCCCACCAACTGATCGAAAAGATCATCAATCCTTGGCAATGGGTGCCTATTCTTCTTTGTGAGCTTGTTGAGTTCTCTATAGTCTACACAAAGTCTGAGGGACCCATCCGCCTTCGTCGCAAAAACTACTTGAGCACCCCACTCCGATATACTTTGTCTTATGAACCCCTTCTCAAGCAACTCCCCTACTTGCTTATGGAGTTCCCTCCTCTCATGAGGAGCCATGTGGCGCACTGGTAAAGATACAGGTTTAGCATTATCCACCAGATATATTCGGAAGTCAATCTCCCGCTTCGGAGGTAAGCCCTTCACCTCCTCAAACACATCCGAGTATTCCCGGACCACTCTAACATATTGCAAACTCTCGACCGAAGCATCAAGCGATTCAAGATAACTTAGCATAACAGAATCCATGGGATTACAGGAGATCTCGAGAGTGTTACCCAAGCGGGTCATGAGCCTAACAATTCTCCTTTCGCAATCAAGAACGGCACCATTACTGGATAACCAGTCCATGCCCAAAATCAACCCATAGCCCGTGAAGCCCAAAACAAAAGCATCACATCTAAACTCAATGCTAAGTATAGAAATCTTCAAACCCAAACATATCATGGACAAATAAGTGGAGCCCCCAATTGGGTTTGAAACAACCAAGGGATCATCTACCAGACTGGTGTCTAAGTGCAGTGACTCAACTAATGATGATGAGATAAACGAATGCGATGCGCCAGAATCAAACAATGTACGGACAGGATGATCAAATAGAAAAACCAGACTTTCAACGGAAATAGTTCTACCTCTTTCCTGAATCGGTGGAACCGCGAGAGCCTGTACTTGCCCCCTAGCCTAACCCGGTGCCATAAGAGCTTGCACCTGTCCTCCTGAGGTAGATCCCGTCCTTTGCCCCTTCTTAGGGCAATCCTTCACCAGATGCCCTGCTTCGCCACAGTGATAGCAACCAGTCTTCTTCTTCTTTCTACAATCTTTGCTTATGTGGCCTGGTATCCCGCAATTGAAGCACTTCTTCTTCCCCTTGCCACCGTTGCCTTTCCCACCTTTGTTTTGCTGTTGTTGCTGAGGTCTCTTTTGATCTCCCTTCTTCTCGGGTGCCTTATTAGCATTGGGACCCTTCTCTTCTTCATGCATGAGTGCCATGTCAACTAGCTTCTCAAAGGTGGCCCCCATAGGGATATGAGTCATAGCCAACCCATGCATCGGTTCATTCAAGCCTTTCACGAACCTCAAAGCCTTCTTCTCCAGTGTATTCACCATGTCTAGGCCAAACCTTGCCAATTGATTAAACTTGTTGACATATTCCTTCACTGAGAGATTTCCTTGCTTTAGAGTCAAGAATCTTTCCATATACAAGTTTTCCTCCGCCCTTGAGAGAAACTTTGCCACAAATCTTTGCCTAAAATCCGCCCAAGAGTCAACGGGGCGTTCTCCGTTAGTGACCTCCCACCAGAATGAGGCCTCTCCCTTCATTAACCAAGCAGCTAACTTGACTTTCTTTCCTTCTTCCATCTCAAAAATATCTATCAACTCTTCCACCTCCTTAAGCCAATCTCTAGCCTCCACAAAAGTTTCTGATCCTTGAAAAGGTTTCCCTCCCATAGCTTTAAATTCCTTGCCAGTCTTAGCAAACGTATCCGTGCGAGGAGGAGGGGGAGGAGGAAGATCGGGTGCTACGGATGGTGGAGGAACATTTGCTGGACCCGCAGTGGTGGCCCTAGCCTCCATCAATCTCCTATACCATACTGGTATCGTCACACCCTCCGGAAAGTTAAGACCCTCAGCCATGCTGAAACGAAAAAGGAAAGATTCAAAACGGAGAATTCGAAAGATAAAGATATGGCTATTGGGGATTATGCTTTTCTTTCAAAAACTTTTCTCTTTAAAGACATGTTTTTGAAAATATCTCTTCCAAAAATGTTTTTAGAAAAATAGGTTTCTAAAAATTTTATCTGTTCCGGTAACCTTTGCTCTGATACCACGTGTAACACCCCACTCTCGCTATGATCACTCGCTAAGGGAATGCCATAACATCGGTGGAGTATTTTAAGTGAATATAGAACAGAAAAATTACATCAAGACAGATATAAGTAATGCTTGAAATTTTAAAACATCATTTCATTGCAGCGGAAAGTAAAACATGTCTGGTTACATCACAAAACCATACTAAGAGTCAAGTACAAAATATCCATCCTGATAAATAAAAATACATAATCCCAATACATGAACTGATAGCCATAAAAGAAAAGGGTAAGCTGAGCTCTACATCTAGGGTCCAAGCTCCAAGAGAGTAATAAAAGCAGCCTGATCAAAGCCCACTCGTGCTGGGCCCACTCTGAGAACCTGAGGGTTGGGAAAAAGATAAAAACAACGGGGTCAGACATAAGTCTGAGCGAGTCCTATAACTTTAACAATGCAATCATTAAAGTAATTAGGGTATGATATAACTTGGTACGGTGTGACTGGGGATAAATGACTACACTCAGTAGCCAATCAGACTTAGAATGAGCTAAGATAACGATAAAGACGCATTTACCCACCCAAGGATAATTACTACACTGCACCACACCAGTCGTTCCTACTTAAAGGTTGATCCCTCCCAAGGACTTAGTAAACTTACCCAGTAGTTTCGTGTACCCCTAGCTGACTACATAGGTGCCGCCTGCCCCTATCTCCACTAGGTGTACCCACTACTCCCAAGCGATCGGCTCCCTACCGTAGATACCCGTGCTGGCCCCACAATGGGGTGTATCACTCTCCAAAGTGGAAACCCGATACAACAAATGGTGCACGGCTTATATCTACACGATGCAACAACGTCTTACCTACCAGCCCGGGTCCACACATGCATATGATACCCGTTGGACTTGCGTTGCCACCGCTACCCCGTTTTGGCCTCTTATATTCAAGCCCAATATGCGTGTCCCGTCCTCGACTTGGGTCGAGCCCACAAAGATACGTTTGGGATATTGGTTGAAATGGGCCCCCACAAGCTACCCACCTAAGCTTGTCATTTCTAGTGTATACCACTTAACCCTTTAATCATGTTTTAATTACATGTTCCACTTTGGTTAAGTACTCTAATCGTATTTTCTATTGCCACCCAAGGCAACCACTAGATTTCCACATGCCACCCAAGGCACCCACTTAACCCCTCATGTCCCTCTACATGCTAATATGGTTAAGTGTTTCTTAATTAATTAATTAAGATCATGACCTCATAAAGACCTCTCACATTAGACCATCTTTCATGACTGCTGGATATGCCGGTTAGGTCCGGGCAGACTTCCGTCATAAAAAGGGTCTAACCTCGTGTCTTTACTTTAATCATGTATTTAATTTATGACTAAGACCTCTCACATTGGGCCAATCATTTGTAGCTGCTGGATTGCCGGTCGGTTCCGGGCAGACTTCCGCTACAAAAGGGTCCAACCTCGTGTCTTAGTTGATTAATTACACCTAATTAATCACCCCCATAATTTGTATTAATTATCCCTAATTAATTACACATTTTTAAGAATATGGGTAGACCTAACTAAATAGGTAAATTCCCAATTCCATAGTATGGGTAGACCTAACTTAATAGGTAAATTCCCAACTCCATAATATGGGTAGACCTAACTTAATAGGTAAATTCCCAATTATGTCCATTCATTTTAGGTTATGCTTAAGCATACCAACTTTACACATTTTTTTTACATGAATATTAACCCCATCGTTTCCCACGTAATTCGTTCTCATGACATGTCATATAAATGGGGAGTTTCATTATAAATGTGATGAGTTCAATCTTAGCACAACGTTGGCTTTTACATGGGTTTAAAAGGTGTCAGCTTGCATCACAACATTAAACCCAACTAGCATAAATCATTAACCCAAACTTGCATATGAACTTGCATATAAACTTGCATATGAACTTGCATATAAACTTGCATATGAGCTTGCATAACATGTCATACATAGAGGCAACCTTGCATATGTTATGCATATCATAAAAAGAGACAAACTTGCATATGAACTTGCATAAAAACTTGCATATAAACTTGCATATGAACTTGCATATAAACATGCATATGAACTTGCATATAAACTTGCATATGAACTTGCATATCATGTCATACATAGAGGCAACCTTGCATATGTTATGCATATCATAAAAAGAGACAAACTTGCATATGGACTTGCATATAAACTTGCATATGAGCTTGCATAACATGTCATATCATAAAAAGAGACAAACTTGCATATGAACTTATAACATATGACAACCACAACATGCATAAATCCTCATTTACATCCATATCCTCCTAATATCCTATCCTAATTAGTTTAGCAATTGCTTGCTAAAGGCATAGGAACTCACAAATAACTAATTAGCACTCCAATGAGGAAGATTAAGTTGCTAGAGTGGATTAGAACTTGATTAGAGTTGATTTGAGATGCCAACTTCCTCTCAAATTTGGTGGAGGCTCCTTCTAGTTTTAATTTGACGGCATGAGGCCCTTGAATCTATTTTTAGTATGAATTAGGGTAGTGTTAGGGTGTATTTATAGATTAGGCAAGTGTTTTAGGTCATTAGATTAACCCTAAATTAGATTAGGACCATCAGATCTTGGAAGCTTCTAGAGAACAGCCCAAAACATAGCCAAACCCTAAAATGGTGCACCAGGTTAAACTGGACGAGCACCCCCTGTCGACACCCAAGTCGACAGGGCTGTCGACTTGGGTAGGTAGGCGGGAATTTTTCCCTCCTGCGCCCAATGGCTCCAATTTCGAAATTTAAACCGGAATTTTAAATCTGTTTTGAACTTTGAATTTTCTGCAAACTTCATTGGGCCATAACTTGGCCATACGGACTCTGATTTACAAAATTTCGGACTCTATTTCGCGTATTTTTCCGAGACGAACGCAATGGCGCAGCCCGTTTCCCCTAATTCTCACATCTGAGATTATTTATTCTGCAATTAGTGAATTTTAGCATTAACTGAAATACGGGGTGTTACAGCAGTTGAAGGTCGAAGGTTTTCACATCGTTAGGATGATTGACTGGTATCTTGAATTGGGACTGGCCTCCCAAGGCAAGGTATTTGGTAATGATGGTCCAAACGCATTTGGAGATCGACGAACACGTTGTTTCGTTCAGACCCGGAGCGGACTTGTAAATGGATTGTATGTCTGACATTGTATTCCTTTCTACTATATTTGTTGAACGCTACTGATTATATATTACTATTTGGTGGTGGAGAATTTATTCTCTACTTAACATCCTTCTCTAAGACGTATTAGCTTAGAGGTTATATATATATATATATATATATATTGGTAGATGATCAATGATATGGTAAAGTCTGACAATGTGGCATGCTAAGATGCATATAATCAAGGCTTTGTTGAAAAACAGGCCTTGTGGGATGATCAAAGCATAGTCTGTTTAGGCATAGCTTTATGTATAGCGTGAGTTCGCGAGCCTCACACACCGGCGGAGTCTAAAACGGGAGAAGGGAACGCAGGGAGAGCAGCATGTTTCTTTCTAGCTAGAAGTGGTGTTCGGGCTTTAACACAGCCCAGCATTTTACTTATGTGGATGATGGAAAGAGGCGCCTCGGATGATAGGTCCTATAGGACTGGGAAACGTGTGTTCAGGAATTGCCAATCCACGAAGCTGTATGTGTGGACTGGCCCTGCAGGATCCAAGGGTTCACTGCGGGGGATCCTGAGACATTAGCTAGAGTGTCTCGAATCGGTAAGGAGCTCCTCCCTAGCCTTGACTCATGATGGAAATCCAAACTTCCAATACGAACCTACGGATTTGATTGTATTACTAGTATGTAAGCATAGTATTATGGTATCTATGTGTCCTAGGATTGATACATTTATTTTGAAATGTTTTGATATACACTAATAATAATATCAAAATCCCTTTTTTATCGTATCAAGCATTTTTGACCATTATAAGGTAAAACCCTATCCTCCGGTTGGCGTTGCATTGTGTGATGGGACTTGGGTCTTATGATGGTTTCATTTTTCCAAAAAGCATTGCGTTGTTTAACGATTTACTTTAATTTATGCACGACAATCCATTGGAGTAAACCCGTTCCACGTTAGCGGCGTGGTCCTTGGATTTGCCTTATTGTTATTAGTGAAATTAGTTAAAAATTCTCACACCAGTCCCAAGACTGACCCATTGTTTGTTTCCACCTTTTTGCAAACTCGGGTGCCCTCTTTTTCCACACGGGCAGTCGAGTAGTTTTTGTAGATATTTACTTCTTGAGCAGGATTCTGGATTGAATCTTAATGCTGTGTCCAATGCATAGTTGTCTTTCGCTGTATATATTTTATTGTTTCCACTGTATTGTATTATAATATTGTAATTTATCTTCCGCTATACTTTACATTCGATGTACTCTGATATTCTGTACTATGATGTAACTCTGTTATGATGTTATAAAAGTCTTCTGTTTTTGTATTAATGTGTTGTATTCCCAAAGTTGATGTATCCGCAGATTTCCATCCTTTGGTTCAGACCTATGCGGTTTATGGTTGATTCAGAGGGTGGGGATTTACGTGTCATCACAGTTAGTATCAGAGCTTTGGTTAGCTCAAATCTTTGGGAAACAACTCGTTAGAACTGAAAAAAGACTCATCAGAGATTGGATTAGTAATATCCAATAAGAATACTCATAAGAGATAGGATCAGTAGTATCCTAGAATGACAAACTCATTAGAGATGGGGTCAGTAATGCCCTAGAATGAGTTGAGAGTAACAAGCCTATAAGATACGTATTTGTAATTATAATCTATTTTAGAAAATATGATTTTTGAATATACAAAAGTTATATATTTTAAAAGTTAATCAACTAATTGATTGGTGGTTGTGTACTGTAATTATTAGTTCAACTAATAGAATTATAGAAACGAATTAAAGAATGAAAAATGAGATAGGATACTTAAACAACTTTAGCTTCGTTCCTTTTCGAGGATGAAAAGTTTTTAAGTGGGGGAGACTGTAACAACCCTGAATTTTGGGGGTAAATTTAAAATTTATTTTTAACTAATTTTATTGTGTTTTGATATTTAAAATAATAAGGATTAAAAATTGATTTGAATCGAAGTTAGAATGAATAATTTAATTTTAATTATAAAAAGTGTTAGAAACAACGCAGTAGTTTGAAAGGTCAAACTTGAACTTTGACTGATCGTACAGGATGCAAAATTTAACGGATTTTAGTGAAACCAAAAATATTAGAATCTATTTAAAAATATCTTTCTAACAAATCTGAAAAATTGAAATTTTATAGCGGGAATCAAAAGTTATGCCCAAAATAAAATTTAGAAAGGTCGCTATGAAATTTACAAAGGCCAAAAATGCTACTTTTTGCGTACGAAGGAATTTGGACTCAAAACCACTTCCATTGAGTTCAAAATGATGTTTCTGCATTGAAAAACAGTAAACACTTATATATTTCAAGTTTTAGAAATTATTTATTTAAAAATGTATTTTTAATGTTTAATATATACGCCTTGAAAATAGTCATTTTTCAAACGACCTCCATTTTCGACGAAAACACTTTTGTTGGAACCGGAATATCAAATTATTGCTAGGTTTCAATTTTCAGAATTTTTAAATTAATATGTGAGCGTGGCAAAAGAAAATGTGTTTTGACTATTTTAGTTAAATTTAATCGACCTGGAAAAAAGCCATTTTTCAAACAGTCTCAGAGTTCGTTGAAATTAGTCTCGTTAGAACCTTATCATCAATACAAAGCCAAAAATATTTTTTCTGGAATTTTTAGAGGTCATATGTGGCCCCGGCATATTTAAATGTACGGTAAATATTTAATTAATTAATTTTTAATGGAATTTTAAATAAATATTCTACATATTTTGGAATTGGACCCTGAGACCTGTCCCATTGCGTTCAGAAGGTGTCAAAACCTTAAGAACGACAGTAAGCAGGCCCAATTCGGAGACAGTCCATAAATCCACCTTCAAAACACGAAAAACGAGATTTATTATTAAAATAATATAATATTCCGGAAACCCTAACCCTAATCATGGCCGGCCGCCGCCCTTATTTTCGATGGCTGAAAATGTCCCAAACTTCAATCGTTAATAACTTTTGATTCGCTCAACGAAAATTGACAAACTTGGTACCAAATCAAAGCTCTTGGAGAGATCTACAGATCCATACGGTTTAGATCGGGTTTTAGTTAACGGATTTCGCGAATTATGGTGAGGAAGCCGCCGACTTTGACCTCGAATTTAGGGGAGGTGGGACCCGCGAGTTGGCTGGGGTTTCGGCCGACGGTGGAGCTCGGCTAGGGCGTTGGTGCGGTGGAGTTTGATCGTCGGTCGGGGCTTCGGGTAGGCGTGCGCAGGGGTGGTCAACGGTGGAAGCATGGGTTCCTCAATATGGAGAACGACGGGTTTAACCTGTACGTGGAAGAAGGGTGTAATATTATTTTATTATTAAATTTATTTTTTTAATTAAATTTTCCAATGTTTGAAATTCAATATCTTTTTCATACGAGGTCCGTTTTTCGAACCGTAAGTTGCGTTGGACTCGTCTTTCCGAGATCTTCGCGATGGCGTAGACCAGAGCTGAAACGGAGACAGTTGAATTTCAGCTAAAAATCAATGTGAGAACTCTAATTTTTATTATTGAGTTAATTATTAATTAATTTTCTTGCTTTAAAATAATAGTATTGTGATGTTAATTTAGATCTGGAATGTATGTGTTGTATAATTTGTTGATGGTTGCTTGTGATACGTTTGTTGTTCATGTTATGCTAGATCTGCATTGGAATTTCATATATTGTTGAATGTTATTTGAGGTTAGAAAAGTAAATCTAAATTAGAGCTAAAATTCATATTTTAGTCAGATTTTAAAAAATAGTCGATGACGATTATTTTATAATTTCTGAATTTTTAGTAGCGATTGGATCTAGTGTTCTAATTTATTAAAATATCATTTTTTATTATTCTGAAATGAACAGTAGAATCTGATCAACAAAAAAAACTTATTTTTTTATTTGTTTATATTACAATAGTAATTGATCGACAAATAAAATCTTATTTTTATTTGTTTACATAACAACAGAATTTGGTCAACAACTAAAAGATATTTTTATTTGTTACGTTACAATAGAATATGAACAACAATAAATTATTATTTTTATTTGGTTCTTACAATAGAATTTGAACTACAAATAAAATATCTTTTTATTTTTACAGAATTTGGCTAACAAAATAGTTACATTCTTTTGTGAAATACAAAAGACTAGATTTTTTTTATGAAAAGAATTGCATTTAAATGTAATTTACATCGTATGATAAAAATTACATTTTTATCTGTAATTTGACATGAATTTATACTGTATGACAAAAATTACATTTTTATATGTAATCAAGAAATGAATTTACATCCTATGAGTAAAATTACATTTTTATGTAATTAAAATGGAAATTTGTACCGTATGATTAAAATTACATTTTTCTTTGTAATTAAGACATGGATTTACACCGTATGATAAAAATTACATTTTTCTATGTAATTTATCTATGAATTTACATCGCATAATAGAAATCACATTTTTATATGTAATTAAAGCATGAATTTGCATTGTAGGATAAAAATTACATTTTTACATGTAATTTAGATATGAATGAGATCGGTAGAATAAAAATAACATTTTATATGTAATTAATATGTGAATTTTCACTATATGATAAAAATTACATTTTTATATGTAATTTAGATATGAATTTACGTCGTATGATAGAAATTACATTTTTCTATGGTAATTAAAATATGAATTCACATGGTAAATTAAAAATTACATTTTATATGTAGCGTAGGATGCGATTTACAATGTAAATAAAAAATTAGATTTTCATATGATGTAACAAAGAAGTAGGATTCACATTAAAATTAAAAATCACATTTTTATATGTAATTAGAAAAGGGGATTTACATTGTAAAATAAAGATTACATTTTTATATGTAGTTAGAAATGGGAACTAGCATTGAAAATAAAATTACATATTTATAATGTAATTAAAAAAGGAAATTTTACAATGCAACTGAAAGATAGAAATTTTACATTATAATGTTGATTATAATTTCAATGAAGAAAAAAAAGAAAAAGAAAAAGAAAAATTTACGGTGTGAATAAAAGAAATAAATGGAATGCCATATCAAATTATATTTCGAGGAAATTATATTTTTATTCAACATTGGAAATAAATGACATGTTCATTATCATCAATTGTTAGCGAAATTTAAATTGGTTAAATCCATTAACCAATTATTTATTTGTATATCTATATGGATTGTGTTGATAGAAAACCCCACACGGGCACTGGTACGATATTTGACTGACACAAATCCCAATGTTAAATTGTATGTCTATCGTTAGATCGACAGGCTGCGATGAGCGTTATTATTTAATTTTTAATGATCACACAGTAGAAATTACACTCTGGATGTAAATGGATGACTTGATGATTATATGGTTATTGGCATTTATATGAGATGAGTGTGAAATCCATATAATCCAAATTATATGGTAAATGATTGAGTCGCACTTCGATTCAGGTGTTCTTTTAAAGGATAATATTTGTACATTAAAAACCTTTTATTTAAAAGATTATTTTCCATAAGGTTTTTTTTATATATAAAAAGGTATATTTTAATATAAAGAATATTTTTAATGATTATTTTAAAATATGTTTTATAGTAATGAATAAAGATTTAAAGAGCAAATCTTTTATTTAAGATCATTAACATTTCTAATTATATTTTAGGATTGAAATAAATTGATGTGCGAAGTGGATTTATCGTGGATGGTGTTTTTAAACGACATTTGTACTTTAATCCAATTTACATTTAAATTATTATTTGAAATTTATAAATCTATTTTATATATTTAAAAAGGCATTTTCTAAAAATCAAATTTTCCAATTTAATATATTAAATTGGAATTAAATGGAAATTCGATTGGTCATAATTGAGATGGGCTTCTGTAAAAGTAGACATATATTATATATGGAATTTAAGAGGCTTTGCCGTTATTCCATGTATATTGTTAGTCTGATACAGAAATTTTATATCGATTATGTGTTGATTTGATTTCTGTGGAATTCCATATTTTAGAAATTGATTTGAGGGTTTATCGTGAACTGTGTTTTAAAGGACACTATTTCTTTAACCTGTTTAAGACAAGATTTGTTCCTTAAAATAAATGACCTTGTAAGAATGATTTTTGATATCAAATCAAAATTGGAATTCCAATAAATCCTTTAAAGAAGATTTGAGATTTTATTTTCAGAGTTTATCTTTGATAAAATTAATGAGAATCTTTTAATATGAATACCTTATTAAAATAATATTCGGAGTTGGAATGCGGCGTAATGTTTGATTTTCCAATATTTGCTTTTTAATCACAACGATCAAGAGTCGAAGATGAAGGCGGCAGTTGAAGACCGAAGGTTTTCACATCGTTGGGATGATGATGTCTGGTATCTTGAATTGGGACTGGCCTCCCAAGGCACGGTATTTGGTAATGATCGTCCAAACGCATTTGGAGATCGACGGACACGTTGTTTCGTTCAGACCCAGAGCGAACTTGTAAATGGATTGTATGTCTGACATTGTATTACTTTCTACTATATTTGTTGAACGCTACTGATTATATATTTCTGTTTGGTGGTGGAGAATTTATTCTATGCTTAACACCCTTCTCTAAGACGTATGAGCTTAGAGGTTATATATATATTGGTAGATGATCAATGATATGGTAGAGTCTGACAATGTGGCATACTAAGATGCATATAATCAAGGCTTTGTTGAAAAGCAGGCCTTGTGGGATGATCAAAGCATAGTCTGTTTAGGCATAGCTTTGTGTATAGCGTGACTTCGCGAGCCTCACACACCGACGGAGTCTAAAACAGAAGAAGGGAACGCAGGGAGAGAAGCACGTTTCTTTCTAGCTAGAAGTGGTGTTTGGGCTTTAACACGGCCCGACATTTTACTTATGTGGATGATGAATTGAGGCGCCTCGGATGATAGGTCCTATAGTACTGGGAAACGTGTGTTCAGGAATTGCCAATCCACGAAGCTATATGTGTGGACCGGCCTCCAGGATCCAAGGGTTCACTACGAGGGATCCTGAGACATTAGCTAGAGTGTCCGAATCGGTAAGGAGCTCCTCCCTAGCCTTGACTCATGATGGAAATCCAAAATTCCAAATACGAAACTACAAATTTGATTGTATTACTAGTATGGAAGCATAATATTATGGTATCTATGTGTCCTAGGATTGATACATTTATTTTGAAATGTTTTGATATACACTAATAATAATATCAAAATCCCTTTTTTTTATCGTATCAAGCATTTTTGACCATTATAAGGTAAAACTTTATCACCCGGTTTGCGTTGCATTGTGTGATGGTACTTGGGTCTTATGATGGTTTCATTTTTCCAAAAAGCATTGCGTTGTTTAACGATTTACTTTAATTTATGCACGACAATCCATTTGAGTAAACCCGTTCCGCGTTAGCGGCGTGGTCCTTGGATTTGTCTTATTGTTATTAGTGAAATTAGTTAAAAATTCTCACACCAGTCCCAAGACTGACCAGTTGTTTGTTTCCACCTTTTTGCAAACTCGGGTGCCCTCTTTTTCCACACGGGCAGTCGAGTAGTTTTTGTAGATATTTACTTCTTGAGCAGGATTCTGGATTGAATCTTAATGCTGTGTCCAATGCATAGTTGTCTTTCGCTGTATCTATTTTATTGTTTCCACTATATTGTATTATAATATTGTAATTTATCTTCCACTGTAATTTATATTCGATGTACTCTGATATTCTGTACTCTGATGTAACTCTGTTATGATGTTATAAAAGTCTTCTGTTTTTGTATTAATGTGTTGTATTCCCAAAGTTGATGTATCCGCAGATTTCCATCCTTTGGTTCAGACCTGTGCGATTTATGGTCGATTCAGAGGATGGGGATTTACGTGTCATCACACCCCATAAAAGTTTCTGACTAGTAAAAGCCGAATTATCTGACCATTTATTGAAGCTTTAACTAGTTTGGCTTAGCATGTTCAGGAGTTTGAACACAATTGTTTGGTAGACTCGATTTGCACAACAGTCCCTTCTTGTTCTTTGATTGCAATGAAATGTTTATAGGTTGCTTATTAGAATATTTCTGAAATGACGATTTTAATTTACCGTGCCTTTGCCAAATACTCGATGGAATGTCTGTGTCATAGATCTTTGATATTGTTGTCATTGCTTTATGTTCTATTCGTTGCTGGTAGTGTTTATTTGTTATGAGCATCTAATAGTCATTTGATAAGCGACTGGGTCAGAACCATCATATATATAGGGGTTACGAGCGACCAGTCGATCCTGGTTTGCTTTCTTTGTAATGATGTAATGGAAAACCTTACCAGATACCTTTGAGCTTGTTTGTATTACTAGTAAGTCTTAGTGAACTAGGCATGTTTGATGGAATGCTTGATTTGAAGGGCACATTCGCTTAAAAGTTGCTCTCCCTTTACTATTAACAACCTGGTTGAAGCTTATTTCATACTATCCATGTATAAATGCAAGTCGAAAACCCATCTAGTCAAAGCCTTAATGAAAGTACTATGTCTGAAAAGGCCAGAGGTTCTGGTCAGGTGGTTGAGGTTGCCCCAACTATTGGCTCTGTTAGTTAAATTTATCCTCAACCCCGACTCCTTGGATGAGTGCCTTCGCCAGTCGTAAATCGACGCTCCCTTTCGACTTATATCTACAAATGTGTGCTCATTTCAAACTCTTGAAAGGTGAAGTTAGGTTTCCCGGGAAATAAGATTTGGCTGATCGTACTCCCCCTGGGTATGTAGCAGTCAACCATCGTATGTTGTCTAGCGGAGCGGTTCCTCCCTTTAACTCTATTTAGAGTTCGTCATGCAGTATTTAGCTATTGCTTCCATATCAATTGCATCCCAATGGATATCATATTTTACTAGTGCTATACATACTTTTTATGAGAGTCAAGTAATGAGCACCTACGTTTCAGGACATCTATTCCTTATATGTTTTCAAAAGAAGGGAGGAAGATGGTCCTTCTTTCATTTCAATGGAGGGAAAATATTGTAGGATTATTACAGGCCTAGCAGATGGTGTCAAAGGGTTTCCAGACCAATACTTTTATGTTCGATGCCCTCTGAGCTTCTATGGGCGGTGGATGGAAGGATGTAACTGTCCCCTGCTTGGAGTTTTTTTTTCTCTTTCTTCTTCTTTAATGGTTCTCTTTCTATCTTGTAGCAATTCGTTCCAATGAAGGTCTCGTCCTCGACCAGGCTCTTTTTGATTCTTTGGTCGCTATTGACAAGGTTGAGAGAAGTAGACAAATGCTGCTTTCAGAGAGAAACCTTTGCAAATATCAGCTACTCCATCCTTCAAAGTCTATTAAGAAACCTTGGCTTATACGCAAAGTGCCACGAGAAAATCTTTCACCAAAAAGAAGCTCTTAGTCCTGGGTGATAGTAGCCAGTCTTCCCCAGGATCTCCCTTGCTTCCAGTTATTGAAGAAAGTGTAATAGATGGTACAAAAGATGATATACTCTTTGACAAGATTATTGAAAATCCGGCCTCCTTTTTTACCCAAGAAGAGAACTCTACAGGAACTTTCAGAGGCTTGGGAGATTTAGACACCATCAATTATCTTAGTCAAGGTGATACTGTGACTTATGATCCTGTAACGTCTGTCACGGAGAAAACCCAAGAAACTGCCCAGTGGCCTGAGGAGGCATTCGATTCAAGAGCTTCCCTTGACATTGGTTCATTATTGGATGTGCACTGAAATAACTATTATAGGCATTTTCTTCAAACCTTACAGTTTCTTTGTATGCATGCTAATGTTTTGTTTCTTCCCCTTGGCCAGTTATGGGTATGCTACACTCAGTATCATATAGTTTCTTCCAACAAGCTGGCTCCATTGATCCGCAAAGTCTTTTAGAATCTCGCCTTTGTCGTCATTTGAAGCGCTCCCAATCGTCCTCGTGTTCTTAACCTCAGCACATTCTCGAACTTCCGCTGACTGATTCTTTAAGGAGGGAAGAATCCGATTATGTAGGGGCATCGGATAAGGGCAATAAGAGTGGACACCTTACAGAAGGAGAGAAAAAGAAAAGGAGCGGGAACGACCGTGGAGAAAGTGAAATTCACGAACGTTCTTCATCGTCTGATTTTTTAGCCTTGATGTCCCTACTTTCCCCAGACGATCCATCGTTCCAACTTCTTCCCAAATTCACACAATTCTCGATCAACCTTCTTACAGGGTTTTTCCTGTTAACTTGATGCTTAAGGATCGTTTCGGAGTTTGGGATTTAAGAGGGATGCATTTTGACTTAGATCTGCATCCAAACGATAGACGAGATGTTGTTGCGTGTTTAAGTACTATAAAAAAAATTCATGATTACCAAATTTAACACCGCTAGAAGTCAACTTGAAACACGGTTGAATCTGGCCATGAGCACAGTTGATACGCGGTTATAACATTGGGCCAAGTTTGGTTATGAGTTCCAGAGGTTGAATGCTCGACATCTTGACCATATTGTCGTCTTGGAGAATGACAAAGTTGGGCTAGTTCACTTGATCAAGTTTCAGGAATCTGAAATTGCCTCTTTAAAAAGTGGGAGTGTTAGAGCGAATAACATGGAGGCTAGAAATGAGGAACTCAAATGGAAGATGAGGCTGTAAGGGGGAACTCCTAGAGGCTCAATCCGCCCAAGAACTTGCTAAACGTCAATTAGCTTTAGAGAGGCGAGCTTCCGCCTCTCATCAGCAAGAGAAAGCAATTGTTGAGGGCAGGATTAACTCTCAAAATGAGAGTCTTAGGATTTTGGAAGAGAACGAGATCAAGTTGCGCAAAGAACTTAATGAAACCAGGATTAGGGCTGATAATAATCTGCTCCAATTTTATGTTTACAGTGTGATGAGTCGCGGAAGTTTGAGTTACGTGAATAAGGAATTTCCACAGACTTTGGCTCTTGTTTGGGAACAAGTGCTCTTATACTCTGGTGGTGCCGATGATGAATATCTGCAGGAGAGCCTTTTGGAAGAAGAAGGTCGTAAGGCTTTGGTTAGAGGCAGGAAAATCTTGGCAGACGAGCGAGCTCAATCTTCCAGGGGAAATCACCGGATATTACTTTCACTCATGACCCGTCCGGTCCTATTGATATCGAAGCTTCACGCCCTCAGACTCCCTCTGCGAATTATTCTATCCAAGATGCTATCGGAGTTTGACCCGTTAGGGAACACACCATTCAAGAGGATGTCCTTAAACAACGCGTAAGTCCTGACGATACTCCTTTCAATGATTACAGGGTCGACTTTATATATCCAGTAACCCTAGGTAAAATTGATATCTACCAGTCCGCGCCGGACTTGGATTACCTTACCTCTTTACCTGGGTTTGCTGAATCTTGTGCTTGCTATTCATTTGTGCCAGGTCCGCCCTCACCACATCTTTTGTCTGCTAGCGGTGCCACTGTTCAAACTGCCACTGTTGATTTCATTTTAGTATCAACCAATATTAGTCCATGCACCACTCCTTTACCAGGAGATCCAACACTACTCAAGATGCCCGACCTGGAAGATGAGGACGAAGCTTGGAATACTAATGCAGTGTCTGCTCTAACGCTCAAAAGGAAACCCGTTGCTGAAAGCCCAGGAGTTATCAACCTGTCCTCTCCTGATAGTGTAAACAAAAGAACAAAAGATAGATGTTAAGCAGTTGGTTCACCTCCTCTTTTCTTCGGTTTAGGAAGTTGCATTTGTGACCCTTATGTTTTGATCTCAACCCACTTTCTTATCGTCATGTACTTAGACCGGTTGCATATGCGAGTGTCGGTCCTCGCCTAATATTTTATGCTCGTACGCTCTTATGTTGTTATGTTCGATATTATAACGGCTTCGTCATTTTCTTTTGTAGAAGACAATGTCTTTTAGGAATTCGTTCTTGCTTGCTGAATGATTTCATTGGACGTTCATTTTTCATTGTAGCGTTGCAACGAACTTGTGAAACGACCAATTTTTTGTGAATTTTCTTAGTTATAATCATGACTTCATTTTTGGTCGACCAGCTCGTGTTTATTAGGTTGGTAGTCAATTGTATTTCCCGCTAACCTGGTAGTACAAGCTGTTCAGGGATTAGATTTTAAATACGCAAGGTTATTACATTGTTTTTTTTGGGTGCTCCCATGAGAGGTCTTGGGTTTCAATTTTTGATCCAAGTTCGGTCCTATTTGTTCTGATTTCTCTAGAAACAAAAAGACCTTATTGGATACCCCATCTCGGCTAGGATTTCTGTTACCCCCTTTCAGCTAGGATTTCTGTTTGTTTTGATCCTTCCCGCACTAGGACTGGTGCTTCCAGCCTAGTTTCTTTTTTATACATCTTTATGCTTCATCCCGAGAGGTAGACACTGATTCTTCTTATCGAGTTTTTGTTCGATTCGAAGAATTCATGCCTGCACCTAATAAGGTGCCTCTTTTGGGACTGACAAAAAGAAATTTTAAATCCGTGGGACAAATTTAATAGTATCTTTGTATTTTCCTCAAAGCTTGATGCCAACTCCTTCAATGGATGCTTGCTAAGAGTTTGGCATGTTTCATAGTGAAAAATACAGCTTCCTGACTTGCTATTTGTTTACCATGCTTTTCATTATTTGCCCCAGAGCATCTTCTTGAAATGATATGCTTATTTGTCACGGCGTTTCTGGTCTTTAAGTTGCTTTCCTTAGAATGTGCTTTGAGAAGTTTTCTATTATGGTTTAATTGGATATGAGTGATTGCTCCAACTATGCCTGCAATTAAGAAATTGACCCTTAGTATGGTCTTACAATCATGTCATTTAGGTCAGCATATAACTTTTGATTTATGTAACTTTTGTTTAATACAACATAAGTGAAACATCTGCTAGGAATAACGCGAGTAAAAGAGTAGAATAAAATGACTACTAGTTCTTAAGTAGTAAAGCAAAGTAAAGTAATGGAGGTTGCTTTTTTTAGAACCGCCATAATTAGGACGCTGATAACTGATCCTCAAGTAAATGTTGGTCTTAGATCAGCTTGAGAAATCTTCTCATTACTTATTGCATGTAGAGAGTTGGAGCAGTGTTCATGGGCTTGTACGTATTGTCGCAAATGATTCTTCCTGACCAGCTACTTAATTAATGATTTTAGATGCCTACGATCATCTGTGTCATGCCCTGGCTGGTTATGGAAACGACAAAACCTTCTCGATCTTAGAGCACCATCTTTAACTTGCATTTGTTTCGAGATCGGATATTTCTCCGTATCCTTGGTTGCCATGAAAATATTCCCTATGGTATCATTGAGGGGAGTGAGCTCAGAATTTTTAAAGAAGCGCAGCTTCTTCTTAGCCCAGTTATATTTTCTTTCATTGCTCCTCTTCCGACTATCAAAACTGCCTTGCGCACTATCTTTCCTTTTTAGCCTTTCATGCACCGAATTCTCTTCAACGCTCATATATTTTTCAGCTTTATTAAGCATCTGTTCGAGTGTACTTGGTTTCGTTTTCTTAATCCATCGTCCTAACTTGGTCTTTTTACATACGGCCCCCTTCAAGACCATCATTACCAGTCGGGGCTCATAATTTTCAACTTCGTCCACTGCCATATTAAATTGGGTGAGAAAATATTTGACGGACTCTCCTGGTCTTTGTTGTATTTCACTTAACTCCATGACATCCCAAATTCTGGCTGCTTGGAATCTGAATTGCTTACTGAATAATTTGTCCAAGGTAGCGAAGTCATCAACAGATTTTGCAGTAGCTTTGTGAACCAGAGGTAGGCCACCCCCTCTAAATCAATCGGAAAGTATAGGCATTTGTTCTCGTCGGTGGTGCGCCCCCTTTCCATATGCTGACCATATTTGCACAGGAATACATTCAGGTCGCTTGTTCCTTCATAGGATTGTAGTGCTAGAGGCTTAAATCCCTGCGGATGTATAGCGATTTTAATTCTCTCGATGAATGGGGTCTTAATTGGAAGAAATTCCCACTCCTTTCGGTTGTCCGCTTGTTTCAAGCTCTTTTTCATAATTTCACACGCCATTTCTGAGATATGTTCCTGCTCTTTGTTCTGACCCATGAAACGAGCAACTTCTTCCTTGCCACCTTCTTTCCCAAGCATGTAATTACAATTTGGAGACAGGGAATATGGGGTTTCCTTCGAGAGGAATGTCCCTTTCGTAGGATCATCCGATTGTCGAGAGATTGTGCCATCGGAGGAATTGCACATAAGTGCTTTAACATTTCTGTAGTCCAGGTTAGAATGATATGTAGCTTCCCGAATGTAATTTCCCTATTTTGTGCTCGAAGCAGAGGATTCTGTATCGTAGGCTTGACTTGTTCGAGTCGGTAGAAAACAAGTGGCAGTTAGCATAGCTTTTGCAGTAGCGGCTTGAATAGCGAACGTTGTCCCAAGTTTCTTCATCATTGCGCTATATGCGATGGTTATCTGACTCGTCAGTCCCGCTATTGCTTCTTCCAGTCCTCTTTTTGTTATAGTAACCACATCTCTCGATGATTCTCCTGTCTCGAAATGAGTGGCGGGCAATATGACAATATTAGTATTGGCGGCGTCTCTGACTTCGCGGATGGTCTCCTTGGGTATATCCATGATTTCAAGCAAATGTTTCTAAGAATATTTCGTTGAATTTCCACAGATAGGATGCAAATACGGCCCCATGGTGGGCGCCAAATGTTATCACAAAAAATGGTTCAAATACCAACGGTACAATGAATGTACTTCACCAATATGGTTAGGAAATAAGTGGAGCCGTACTCAACAACAATTGAAAGTAAAAGTGTCAAGGAAAACAAAATGGAAACGAGGTTTATAAGTGGTTCAGCCTTGTGTTAGGCCTACATACACTGTGAATGGAATTTGCATTATCATGACAATGATTACAAGACATATCAGCTATTGATCTTTGTACATCTTCTTATTTACTCAATATATTCTCACTTTTACATACAAATTTCGTTTAGATTCAAAAGGTTCAATGTTGGAATGGAAGGATCTATGATGAAGTAGAATGGATAGACGACGGAGGAGGAGGTCTTCGATCTTTTGCACCTTTAGGATTTTAACGGACGCCATGGCTGAATGGATGAAAGATCTTCAGATAGTGATGATGATCATGGATGAAATGTTTAAGGAATGGCTAAGGCCAGAATTTAGCAGCACTTCGTGGTGGCCAGAGGTCCCCCTTCTAGTGGTAACTATGGCTTATTTATAGGTGCGCCCCCCTCTCGAGAAATGAATGGAGTACCTCTTTGTAGGCTATGGATCGCCCGCCTTATTAATTACGAAATTGCCACTGCTTTGTTGTAGCCAACTGGTGACAGATGTTTCCAGCTATCCTGTGTGAGCGAATGCATAGGAACGAGTGATGTGTTATCGCGTTTGAGGCCTTCGCCCATACATCATCTGATTGAAGTGCTCATATCTGATGGTAAACGAGCGATTGAACAAAACCTGTAAAGCTGATATTTGTGCGATTGCTCTAATTGTAGTACCAGTGATAGATCAAGGGAAGAGCGAGGGTTCGAGGTCGTAATTCCATGAGCGGATGTGAGGTCCATGGGTGGTTTCATGGTCGAAAGATGGCGGAATGGATCATGCGACTGAAGCCAATTCCCTTCTTTGTCTTGTGCGGCCGATTTCTTTGATGCGAGAATAAGCAACTTTCTTGATATGAGCAATCTCTGTAGAATGTGTGGGCCTCACAATCTTTAGGCATTACCATCCTTAATGCGTTACCTATCTTTATAATCGTGCTGCACTTTATGACTACCTTTTGCTCCCATGTTCGAGCCGTAGTCCATGTTTGACCTTGTTGCGTACGAACGATCTTGGTTGAGGCATACATGTACGAATCTCGTTAATGCTCGTTCTATGGCTCTAGCACTGACTTAATTCTTCGATGCATATATGATTTTGAGGGATAAACACAAACCATCAATGAAATCCATAGAGACGCTCTCCCACTTCCATTGTGGGATGTCCAAAGGATGAAGTAAACCACTCGGCTTCCTTTTCTCAACTTTGACTTGCTGGCAAATCAAACATTGAGAAACAAACTCCGCTACATCTATCTTTATCGCAGCCCAAAAGAAAACCATTTTCATATCTCTATACATCTTATAACCTCCTGGATGGATAGTCATCCTAGAATGATGGGCTTCCTCAAGGGCTTCTTCAACAAACTCCCAACTCGGGGAACACAAAGCCTTCCATCTCGTCGTAACCACCCTCTATCATCCGTGGAATATCTACTGAGGCGATTAGAGGTCTCCAATTTACCGAGCCTATCTAAGACGTTTGTTATCTATGGGTCCTCTCGCTGGGAAGTCCTTATCTAATCCATAAGAGTATGTTGCACCTCTAAGGATGCCAACAAACCAGGTATAAGATCCACAGATGGCCTAAAATCAAAGGTCGATACATACTCCAAGCTTCGCCTCTCTATGAATAGTGGACTCAAAGTCATTCTCTGTCTACTAAGTGTGTCCGCCACCACATTACCGTTGCCAGGTGTATAAGAAATCTCAGTCATAGGACTAGGAACTCCATCCATCTCTATTGCCTTAAGTTGAGATCCTTCCGCAAGAACAAGTACTTGAGAGATTTATGATCAATATACAACTCGAACTTCTCGCCAAGTAGATAATGACGCCAAATCTTAAGTGTGAATATTATGACAGCCAACTCTAAGTCATGGGCAGGGTGGTTCTTCTCATGAACTCTTAACTGTCTACCACTGAAACATACTACCCTTCCTTCCTACATCAAAACAACACCAAGCCCTGTACCACATGCATCGTGTATATTGTGAACACTTTGTTCCCATCAGGAGAAGTTAAAATTGGGGCTGTTGTCACAGCCCTCTTCAATTGCTGAAAAGCATCATCATAGTCAATATCCCAAGAAAAGGTCAAATTCTTCTTCGTCAGTCTGGTGAGTGGGTATTATATCTTTGAAAAGTCCTTAATGAACTTCCTATAATAGCCCGTTAAATCAAGAAAACTCCTCAACTCCGTTGCATTCTTTGGAATCTTCCAATCTTGAACTGTAACTACTTTCGTGCGATCAACTGCTATCTCATCTTTAAGGACCACATGCCTTAGAAATCTCACTTCCTTTCTCCAAAAATAACATTTGGAGAGTTTTTCCTTAAGCTGATGAGCTCGGAGAGTCTTCAAAGCCTCCTTTAAATGTAAGGGATGCTCTTCCTCATTCTTCGAGAAAATCAAAATGTCATCAACAAAGACCACAACGAACTTATTTAGAAACTCCCGAAACACCCTACTCATCAAATCCACAAAATACGCGGGTGCATTCGTCAACCCAAAAGGCATGACTAGCCTTTCAAAGAAACCATCTAGAGTTCTAAAAGCCATCTTGTCTATACTGTCTATACTATCCTCGGTCACCCTCAACCGATGAATGCCCGTAGCCAAGTCTAACTAGGAGAAAACAGATGCACCAACAAGTTAGTCAAACACACATCTATCCTCAGAAGTGGGTGCCTATTCTTCTTAGTGAACTCATTCAACTCCCTATAATCCACACGTAAGCGAAGTGGGCCATCTGCCTTAGTTGCGAAAAAGAATGTAGTGCCCGATTCCGATATTCTTCGCCTAGTAAACCCTTTCTCAAGTAGCTCCACTACTTTCTAGTTGAGCTCCCTCCTTTATCTCGGAGCCATGTGGCGTATCGGCAATGCAACTGGCTTTGCACTGTCCACCAAGTATATCCAGAAATCAATCTTGCACCTTAGAGGTAATCCCCGAACCTCCTAAAAAGGATCAAGATACTCACAGACTACTAGTAAAGATCGTAAATCATCGATAGATGCATCAAGCGATTTTAGGAAACTAAGCATGACAGACCCCTTAGGGTCACAAGAAATCTCCAGAGTCCTCCCATGGCAAGTCAAAATCCTAACGACCCTCCTCTCATAATCTAGAATGGCACCATACAAGTCTAGCTAATCTATTCCTAGAATCAAATCATAGCCCATGAAATCAAGCACATATGCGTCGCACTCAAACTTGACGCCTAACACAAATATTCTCAAACCCCAAAAAATCATTGATAGATGAGTCGTGCCCCCAATGGGGTTTGAGACAAGAACGAGATCCAAAAACATACTAGTACTAAGGCGCAGAGACTCAACCACATAATCAGATATAAAAGAATGTGAAGCGCCAAAATGTGAAAGAGTTCTAACAGGATGATCGGAAAGAGAAATCAAACCTTCAATAGATAATTTCCTACCTTTATCCGGTTCATTGGCCACGAGAGCATTCACCTGCCCTCCAGAAGATCATGTCCTTTGGCCCTGTCCTTGCTTCTTCGGGCACTCCCTAGTAAAGTGTTCGACCTCACCACATTGGAAACAAGCATTCTTTCTTTTTCTTTTTTGCAATCTTTTCTCTAATTACCCACGCGTCCAAAACTATGACATTTCCTCTTTTCTCGGGCTTTGTCGTTCTTTTCACTCTTCTTTTGCTGTTGTTGTTCTTTCTTGGGCCACACCTTTGTTGTTTTGTGTCTCATCAATCTTAGTCTCTTTCTTTTCACCTTTATCTTCTTCGTGCATCAATGCCATATCAATGACTTTTTCGAAAGTTCCCCCATCGGAATATGAGACATAGCCAATCCATGGAGGGGTTCATTCAACCCTCTTGCAAACATCAAAGCTTTATTGTGCGGGGTATTCACTATCTCCAAACAAAACCTCTCCAGTTGGTTGAACTTATGGATATACTCTTTGACAGACATGCCTCCTTGCTTAAGTGCCAGAAACCTTTCCATTTGCATACTCTCTTCTACTTGAGAAAGAAATTTCATCTCGAATCTCTATCGGAGATCATCCCAAGTCTCTATCGGAAATCATCCCAAGTCTCAATTAGACACCCTACTTGTGTCATTTCCCACCAAAACAAAGCCTCATCTTTCAACTGCCAAACGACCAAATGAATCTTCCTACAATCGTCAACCTTAAAAATCCCAAATAAATCCTCCTTCTCCTTAAGCCAATTCCTTGCTTCTGCAAAAGTCTCAGTTTCTCGGAAAGGCTTTCCTCCCATAGCACAGAAATTCTTGCATATCTTGGAGAAATTATCCACTCGCGGAGGAGGAGGAACAGCGGCTGCAGCTAGGGGAGGGGCGTCTACTTGGCCTCCGGTAGGCACTGTAGCCTCAAGATACCTACGAAACCAAGCCGATATCTAAACGCCCTCGAGAATCCTTAGTTCCCCAGACATGTTGAAAAGAAAAGGAAAAAGGGATTCAAACAGAGAACCGAAAGATGCTTCATATGGCTTTAAGGAATATGTTTTCAAAACAGACTTTTCTTTTGAAAATGCTTTCTTTTAAAACCCTTTGAAAACAATTTTCAAAACCATTTACCCGATCTGGTAGCCTTCATCTCTGATACCAAATGTGACACCCCACGTCCGTTAATGTCACTCTTTATCAGAATGTATTAAGTTCCATGAAGCATTATAGGTAAACAGAAATAGAAACATCACAAGATAGATATAAAATAACAGCGGAATTTAAACTTTATTATTTAAACAGAAAACATCGTGGTTCAAAATCCAGTTACATCATAAGCCTGAAATACAGAAAAACCATTACATCAAATTAAATAACTGCCTTGTACTAAAATCATCATAGTATAGTAATATAAACTCATAATCCCCAAAAAGTGCCATATCAGAGTAGACAGGTAATCAAAGCGGTACATCTAAGCAGCTCCAAGCAGAAACGAAAGAGAAAATACTAATCAAGCCTAAGTATTCCCACCCTGAGAACCTTGGGGGGGGAGGGAAGAGAGAGAAAAGGAAACAAAATGGGTCAGACATAAAGTCTGGCGAGTCCAGTTACTTTTAGCATACAAATAAGTAAAAGCATCATGACAGGCATATAAACTGGATGAGAAAGATGACAGTATCATAAGATAAGTATAACAGACAGAGCAGGATAAACAGAATAAACAGAACAGAATATGTTGCGTTTCCCAAATACTTTTCTCTGCACCAATACAAGTATAACATAAACAAAATGTTCCTAACAGAAACAGATGGTAGACTTAGGTGTAATTCTAGTGATGGGTTTTACCCCCAACGGTAATAACAGGTAGCCCAACAGAAATGATAGGTGCTACCCCCAATGATAATAACGGGCTCCTAAACAAGCAGGACTAGATGTACCCTAATTACTACCCTAATCGATTGGCTCCCTATCCTGTAGATACCCGGTGCTAGCCCCACAATAGGATATATCACTTCCTAAAGTGGCAACCCCTTTTTCCGATAGGCACAACCATATCTACTGATGTCATAGCGTCTTAATTTCCCGAGCAATACGGACCCTTGCACGCACATGACTCCATTGAAACGCGTTTTCAACACCTCCACCCCATATGAACCTCTTATAATCAGCTTAGTAAGCGTTCCCTGGACCCCACCTAGTTCGGGGTCCCCCAATGATACATGTATGGGTTACTGACTAATACGGGTCCCGCACCACGAATGATACATGCCACCCCCTAGGCTTGTATCCCCAACTACTAGGATTTTTATCGGTTATGCTTGACAGTTTAATAAGCCTATATAACCCCCCACATATAAAACAGGCTAAGTTAATCGGGTTCGTATAACCTCCCCATAGATTTAACAGATTTACTTAACCCCCCATCGATTCAAGTAAGTTTACTTAACCCTTACACAACTTGACAGGTTCATGTAACCCCCACAAATTTAAACAGGTTAAATATTACAGGTTAATAATATTTCCCATTCATGCAATGTTAATGCACCAGACCTCTCACATTAAGCAGACCATTTGTGGATGCTGGATATGCTGGGCGGTTCCTGGCAAGCTTCCGACACAAGTTTAGACTTAACCTCATGTCTTAACACCGTCACGTGTGCATTTACGCACTAGACCCCTCACACTAGATTAACCACTTATGTACGTCGGATTTGCCGGGCAGTTCCGGGCAGACTTCTACCATAAGTGTAATCTAACCTTGTGTCTAAGTGCGGTTACAGTATCTATTTATTGTAAATTTAGGCATATACAATTTTAGTCAATTATTCATGTTCATTATAAGTTATGCCCTAAATCCCAATATGATTCGTGATACAAGTTATGCCCCAACTCAAAGTCTTAGATCATGGTATAGGTTATGCCCAAATCCAGTCATGTTTTACAATACAAGTTATGCCCCAATTTATCATTCACATCCATTCACAATTTCGTTCAAGTAGTAGGACTAGGCTCGAAGGTCGCATGGCTATAATAATAAAAAGGGAAGGAGAGAGAGAAGATAACAGAAATAGGCATAATAACAAAACATGCATACAATGACAGAAATAGACATACGAACAAAAATAGGCATATGTTGACTGAAATAGGCATATGATAACATAAATAGGCATAATAGAGATAGACATATAAGAACTAAACAGAAGATCAAGTGTACAAATAATGGCAGATCTATTTAGTTATGATTCAGGTTATTAACAAGCATAGGTTTAGATCCAAACTTATTAACATGTCAAAATTACTTATTAAATATTTATATCTAAAAGCAACATAAACTCACAGGGACTGGATCTAAAGAACTGAGAAAAGAGTGTTGATGTTGTAGCAGAGATTCTTATATACATATAAATCGTTGTTGCAAAAGAATAGGCTAGTTCAATCTGAGTTGGGGCAGCATATCCTTGTCTCTATCATTTTTGATGAATAAAACAATAGAAATGAGGTCCTATTTATAGCTTACCACCAATGAATCTGGTCAAGAAACAAGTCCCGGTTCAAAGAATGGATCTGCCATAAAACTGGGTGGGTCGACCCTAGGGGTCGACACCCCTTTGTAGTGGTCGTCCCATGGGCTGACACCCATGAGGCATGGGATCAACCCCCAATAGGTCGATTTCCCGCGCCTTCCCGCCTCTGATTTTGATTTTCTAGACTGGTTATATATATATATATATATAATTCTCTTATACGTATACAAATTTCAAACCTTAATATCTTCTTCATATGATGTTCGTTTTATGCAAACTCGGAGTCTATCTTAAGCAGGATTTCAAGATGAATGCAATGTTGTAGTCCATTTTACTTGATTTTAAAGTTTTAACTAAGTATTCTTTAGTTTATCATTATAGTGTTCTTTAAAATTACGGGGTGTTACGCATCTACTCCTCAATAGATTAACCTAATACAATATATATGAAGTTATCCCCAATACTAAGGTACACCCAATGGTATCCCACTCGCATGGTCTCCGCCGTAATGTTACAACAATATATGCAGTCCCTCATCCCACACCGGAACGACGTACGAATCTCTGTATAAAAATGCTATGTTCCGCATAGAACCACCATCGCCACGATACATAAGCATACGGACTGCCACCATCGATCGAATCAGATTCCATCACAGAGTAATGCCCTAGAGTCTACGATACACCAACTGGAGAAAACATGCATGTATCTAGACTTTCTTACGTTCGTATCGTTAATCGTACTCGATGCCTCAACCTTGATGATACACTATCCGAAAACGGTATGCATGTATCCACACATATTATCTACTGTGCACCGAGTTCCGTAACAGGGATGTATCAGAAATACAGAACTCGGTCGCGAGGTTTTCAGATTACTATATACACAGATGCTATGGTCTGCATTTTACGGTGGCTATGGTCCCACCAGACTCCTCCCTTAACTAGTGAAAGACAAATAGATGAGAGCTAGTGACATGGCCTAGAAAAACAACAAACAATATCCTAATTGTCCTGTCCCGCAACCAAAGCGTTGATAGTGAATGGTTGATGGTCTATAGGTTTAGCTCCCCATCTTTCCACATCATACATCAAGCATCACGCTGACTGGTACCCGAAGTTTATTATCAATCAGATGGTTACACCTGCCAAAGGAAAACATATAATATGGTCGTAACCCGCCTAGTCACAAGGAAACAAGATCGTTGAATCACCTATGCCACACTACTGCCTTTTGACTGCCCGTATCGTGGCAATCAAGGTATACTCACTGAGTAGTAACGCATAGACTCTACCCCTATGAGCATAGCCCAAGCGTTGTCACCTCACAGAGGACTACCAGGAGTATCCTCCACGTCCCAGGAAGTCGCGTGCTTCCCCTTCCAGTCCTTCAGAGCCAACAGAATATCAGTAGAACAACAGGAAGAACATGAAGAATAATCAGATGGACGTGTGCTCCCATCGTGTCTCATGACACCACAATGATCTTCCCCGTTGGGTTATTCACCTTCAGATGTATGGACTGGTCCAAGTGCCTCTAGTTAATGTGTTATTGGACCCTATGTCTAAACATTTACTTGTGCGCTTTCTTTACTTCATCAGATTTCCAGTTAACTTGGTTATTTATATTGAATTCTTGTTCAGGTTACCAAGTTCTTCTTGCTTATTAATTTGAGTTATATAACTTACCCCATTTAAGTTCATTAATAAGCCTTTAACATGTTATTCTTATCAGTAGATTTCAGATTTCTCAGGTTTTCAGGCAACATGTTCTTCTTATCAACAGGATTCAGATTCTTAGGTTTTACAGATTACTTAATTTATAATTAAGTACAACTTATCTCATTACATAATTTATCACATTTTCTCTATCATTTATTATAACCAAAGTTATAATTTCCATTTGTCCCTAGGACAAGCCTACCTATTATCTTTCCTTTTCCCCTTCTGGTTTATTCATAATAGGTTATTATCATTCCCCATTCATTCCAATAATTTTACTGTTGTAACTTTCCTTCATTTACATTAATTATAATCAATGCAATTTATTTCTATCCTGGCATATTCATATAAGTATTTATGCACCAGACCTCTCACATTAAGCCAACTACTTGTGGATGCTGGATTTACCAGCAGTTCTAGGCAGACTTCTACCATAAGTTGGAATTAACCTTGTGACTTAGCACCGTTATATGTATGTTTACGCACTAGACCCCTCACATTAAATTAACCACTTGTGGATGCTGGATTTGCTGGGCAGTTCCAGGAAGATTTCTACCACAAGTTGAATTTGACCTTGTGTCTAAGTGCGGTTACAATTTTCTATTTTGTGTAAATTTAGGCATATTCATTCTTCCAAATTTTATTGTGATTCTTATTTACAATCTTTTGGCACAATAATATACTTAACAAATGTTCATTGTAAATTTCATAGTTACAGTGTTCACAGAAATTCCCAATTCAGATATGTGATTAATGGAAATAGGTCTTATACAACAGAAATGTTCTCATTCGATTTAATTTCAATTACCACAATTTCTCCCAATTTCATTGTAACTTAACTTACAATATCCAATTAACAGGTTATTAGAATATGTCTATATACAACAATAATCCTTTCCACATGTTCTAATAGTTTTATACATTTTAGAAGATTTATATTTCAGCTGATTTATATATTTCAGTAGATTTTACATTTCAGCTAATTCATACATTCTAGCAAGTTTACAATTCAGCAGATTTATACATACTAACGGGGAAGGCCAAACGATAGATATACCATTAACAAAAAGTATAACTTAAACCTACTCACCAAATAACTTTCCAATTCATGAATCTGGTTCAGACCTAGCATTCCGTGGTCCCCCTAACTGAATCTAGAACCTAAATAATCATGGATTCACGGTTATCAAACAAAAAGAAAAGTAAAGAAAGAAGATAAATCTAAATTGTCCAGATCCAAGAATTTACCTCACTTCGATCAGAATATTGAACACCCATTTGAAGATATACATTCTTTTCCTCCAGATCTTGAATCAAAATTTCCTTTGACTAATTATTCTATTTTCTAAAGAGTTTTGAGGAGGAAGAAGAATGACATAGTCTAGATATCCTCCGAAAATATGAGATTTAGGCCAGGCTTTGGTAGTCTATTTATAGGTGTTCATGGAAGTGGATATGATCTTGTACACGAATACTGAGTCAGCAACAAATATAGTCTGAAAAGCCGTCCAAATTTGTCAAATGAATCTGCCTAGATCTGGGATGTGTTGACCCTGGGGTTGACCCACCCCTTTGGGTCGACCTATGGGTTGATTTGACCCTTGCTTGGGTCGACACCTACGTCGACCACGACCCTGTATTTTTTTTCTTTGCGCATGGTCTTTAGTTTGAATATGATTTGAACTATATTCATATATAAGGTCCATATATGCATACAAAACTTCAGATGCTCACTTTACACGTGTACATATATATATATATATATATATATATATATATATATATATATATATATATATATATATATATGCATAACTTTCATTTTGTTTTCAAAATTCAAATGGCGTTATGTCGTTATTTAAATTCTTTCCTATTTTCATTGATTATAGGTTTATTTTGAATTTCTCATATATATATATTCACAAATATATGCATATATTTACATATACATGTATACATATATTTTTGTACTTCCTTATATGTATAACTTTCCTTATATGTGCGTTTATACATATTTTCCCATTAGAACATGCATTATTTTAGCCGTTTCTCCAAAATAAAAATATAGCGCCTGCGGTAATCGAACTTCCGCCACTCTCTTGGAAGCCACATGCTCTTACCAACTGGACTACACAGGCTTTTGTTAACAAGTATAAAAACAATGTTGGTCATTGTTCTTTTCTTATACCTCTTTTTGATGTTTGTTTTACTATTTAATTTAAATGTAACTCTTCCATTTTCAGTCTGTTTTATGCAATCCATGGGTCTAAGTTGACCAAAAAATCATCACGGGCATAATGACGCTGATCCCGTGACCAAATTCAAGAAGCTCTTCAAATTTTTATTTAGTTAAAAATGAGGGGTGTTATAGTCCATTTAATGCTTCCCGCTGGAGTTCTTAGTCTGACTCTCCGTACTATTCGTACTCAATCTCTAGTGATTGGAGAGAAGATAGTTAGGATGACTCATCGTACGCTATATCTGATCTGGTCTTCTGCTGCTTTCTTTTCCTTTTATTTCTTTTTATCTCTTCATTTATCTTTTGATGTAGCTAGTTGCTAATTTTGGAATGTTAGATGTGTTGGTAATGATGCCTCTACTTCGTGTCTTAGGCGTATTGTTAAGAAACATTCTATTCATCTAGTGGTGCTCTTGAAGCCTTTCACGGGGTCGGAAACACTTGCTTCTTTCCTTATTCTTGTTATCCAACTAAATTTTGTTGGGGGCTTGTATAATGTTTCCAATAAAATTTGGATTCTTTGGGCCAAAGATGTGTCTGTGTGGCCTATGTTTGAGTCCCCTCAACTATTCTCAGTTGAGTGTTATATCCAATCGTCCCTTGCTTCTTTTCTACACCAATGTCTACGCAAGGTGTGATCGTGTAGACTGTCTCACCATGTAGAAGGATATTATCTCTCTTTCTTATCTTGGACTTTCCATGTCTATTTTAAGGGTTTTTTTAATTTGGTTTCAACTCAAGCAGAGAAGCATGGTGGATCTGCTATTAACCATGCTTCAGTGGAGGACTTCAATTCCTTCATCATCCAGTCTGGATTATTTGAAGTTCCTTTTGTGGGCTCGGCCTTTACTTGGTGTAATAACCAAGGAGGACACAACCGCATCCGTTATCATCTTGATAGGATATTTTTTTTCCAAGGGGTGGCTTAGTATTCCTTCCTCTTTCTCTGTTGTTTACCTTCATCGTACGAATTCAGATCACGCCCCACTGGTTTTGATGTGTGTTCCTCTCTCGTCTTCGAGACCTACTTCTTTTTGCATCGAATCAATGTGGTCCCCTCATCATATTTTCTGGCTACAGTAAAGGAATCCAGGGATATTCTTGTCCTTGGTTCTCCTATTTTAGCTTTCTTCCTTAAGCTCAAAAGTCTCATATCTTGTCTTAAAATATGGAATGTTCAAGTGTTTAAGAATGTCTTTGATAGTGTCCAGTCAGTAGAGGGATCACTTATCATAACTGAGGCTTCCTTTAATGATGATCCTTCTGGTCCAAATAAGCAGGCTTGGGTTCTGGATCAATTTGTTACCAGTAAGGAGCTAAAGGCTGAGAACGATTTTCTCAAGCAAAAATCTCGTATCAATCGGGTCATTGATGGCGACTCCATTTCAAAATTCTTTTATTCTTCTATTAAGAAATATAACAAGATCCTTTTTATCAGTCAGATTATCCGTCCTAATGATCCGATGGCGACTCCATAGTTTCCCTCTTTTGTTCTTTCCTCCAATGCCCTTCGGTTGACCACTCTGATCCTCTACTCTCTTATCAAACCCTTTGTATTGTTCTTTCCTCTGAGGTTACTGATCCCTCCCGTCTCCTTCGGTAGAAGAAATTTTTGCTTATGTTTTCTCCCTTAGCAAGGATAGTTCGTGCGGCCTACATGGTTTCAATGGGGCTTTCCATCGTTGCACTTGGAATATCATTCATTATAATCTTCTTATTGTGATTCAATCATTTTTTCGGTCAGACTCTACTTAAGAGTTGGACATCCACTAACCTTGTGCTTATCCCCAAAATTGATCGTCCACGTTTGTGTTCTGAGTATCATCCTATTAGCCTCTGCATTTTTTTTGAACATATTCGTTTCTTAGATTATTTCAGTCAGAATTGCTCTTATCCAATATTGCATCACATCATCTTCTCAAGCTAGCTTTGTCAAAGGTCATTTAATCACAAACAATGCCCTGCTTTCTTAAGATCTTATTTCTCAGATTGATCGCCAGATCTATAGTTCCAATGTGGTCATTAAGCTCGATATGGCAATAGTTTATGACCGCATGTACTGGTTTTTATCATTTGTGTGCTTCGATCTTTGGTTTTCCCGAACGGTTGATGGATCTTGTCTGGCATCTTATTTCTAACCGCAGATTCTCCGTTCTTATCAAAGTAGTGGCCAACGGTTTCTTCTCTCTGGGGAGGGGATTGCGGCAAGGCAGTCCCCTTTCACCGTCCCTTTTCGTCATTACGGCGGGGGCGTTGGTTCATGAGATCCACACTTCGACAATTACCAGCCAAATCCATTGCTTTGGTGTTCTTAGTGGTTGCCGGATCATCTCTTCCTTATCGCTTGTAGATGACACCATTATTTTACTAATGGACATCATTAGTCTATCCGTCGTCTTATTTCTTTCCTTCATCTATACAAGCAATGTTCTGAGCAACTGGTCAATAAGGCCAAGGGCTGTTTCGTTCCTTTTAGGCACATATGTTCTGGAAGGGTCTCTTTGATTGAGTCTTTAACAGGCTTTCGTGTTTCCTCTCTTCCTTTTCCCAATCTTGGGGTAGTTGTCTATCGTGGCTGTAAGCTCAACATCATTTTCGATCTCATTGCAGATAAAGCAAGGAGATTTTTTTTAGGTGGAGCGCTGCCATATTATCTCAAGTTGATAGATTAGTCCTGTAACGCCCCAACCTGAGACCCACATTAATAAAGAAAATTACAAAGTAAATCCATCTGCTAACGTGGACAATATGGCTTGTTGGGGATGAACAACTATAACCTTGTTGTAACTATCTATTGGACACGTTTGCTCTCTATTTCTTTTTCCAATTTAAGTGGACCGCCATATTCAATAAATAATTAATACAAGCTATAGATGGATATGGAACTATCAATACAAAATACCGCATCTAAATGGATATCCATATCACAACCAAACAAGTACAAATATACTTACGTTTACATTTACAATGATACATCATAATATAATACAAATACTATAATGAAGTGGTATCACGATCCCTCATTGTACAAGAGGCATAGAAAAAACAATATGGTAACATCTCATAACGAAGTTACCAACCCCAATAGAAAGACTCAATCCCACAAAGAAGCTTCATGAAACATCTAAGAGCCAAAAGGGAGGTTGATACCTGAAATAAACTCGGTCTGACCCGAGTGAAAACACACAGATCGGGCTTGATAAATTCATCATTTAAATAGAATAACTGGTAATGATAAGAAAAGGAAAGATATGATGCCCTTTTAATCAAAGAATACCATTCCATAACAATGATTCACATCATAAGAAGGAATGATATCTCTTCTAGAGAAAAAGAATAAATATTAGGATTTGGTCATACTCAAGTGTCATAATTGACATTAATAAAAGGGACTCCAATTAGCAGAGTCTTAAAAGTAAGACTCAATCAAACTTTCTTTTGCCTTATGTCAACAGTAGTATAATAGGATGTGGATAAATACTTCAAAAGAACTGAATACCTGCCTAGAAGAAAACATCAAGACATCTATATATATATATATATATAAAAAGGATACATATTCTTCACATATAGAAATAAATGCAAATGAATATGCCTCATCTCATCGACATATTCTCAAGTATCATCAAAGGAAATATAAAACTCAATCATAAAAGAAGCATCATACTTATCCATATTTCCTCTCATCGAAATGAATTTAAATACATCATCAATCCATCATTAAAAATCTACATATAAGAATCTCATAACCATTTATACCTCATCTCATCGATATGACTATAAATACATCATAAATCCATCATTCAAACTTAACATAAAATAATCTTCATAACCATTTATACCTCATGTCATCAGTATAAATCTAAGCTCATCTTAAATCCACCTTAAATCTCAAACTCATTTTTATAGAAGTTATCATAATACAACTTGTATGGAGTCTAGAACTTCTAACTCGAAATCACCATGAAACCATCAATTTAATTAAGCCTTCATTTTTCTCGAGGCAGTAATAAACATCATCATATAGTAGTGAAATCAAAACATTTAAAACTTCATGAGAAACTGCACGTGCATTACATCTTGACTAGTACTATACTTTTTGGTACCTTACATTGATGACTAGGGCCACAAACATCATAAACATCTTGATGTCCATTGCCGAAACATTGTAATGCCCTTAGTCACAAAATTCGAGTAATAACATCGGGATGATTGGAGTCACAAACATCGTGATCATCATGATGGATATAGTAAAAAACATCATGATGACTCCAATCGACTACTCGGTCATATTACTAGTAACATCGTGAATGTGCCTCAACTTCTTGGATAAGAACCCATAAGGCATAAACATATGTCCCATACTATATGTTTGCACCTAATGATTAGTTGATACAACATCATGAAATATATATTACGCCTCATCTAATCAGCAAGTAAATACAATACCCTACTCGTCTCATCTCATTAACAAGTACTATTAACATCATTACTTGTCTCTTCTTATTGACAAGTGGAAAATTTTCATAAAACATCTCAATATTGTGAAATCATCATAGAGAAGTTTGCTTCATCTCATCGGCAAGTAAAATAAAGTCGTGATGGTTAATTATAACCGTAATTCCCAAATCATGAATTTTAGCATCTAACATGCCTCATCTCATCGGCAAGTGTTAAGATACTCGTCTCATCTTTCTCTCTTTATGACGAGTACTAAGTGACAATCTGGCTTGTCTCGTCTCATCGAAAAGTAAAAATCCATATTAAAAATAAAAACATCATAAACTCATAAACATCAAAACATCAAAACATAATGAATTCATTATAGAATAGCTTGCCTCGTCTCATTGGCAAGTTTACATAGCATTATGGTTGGTTCATCATCACGTATACTCTAATCGTGTGGTTCTTGAACCAATAGCCTTCGCCAAAATATGGAAACATCTCAAAACATCGCATCAAAAGGGTTTCGATCATACAAGTCAGATATTAAGCGGTAAAGTAAAAACACATGCCCCATACTACATATTTCTATTAAGTCGTTTAATTCTTGTTCTTATACGTCCGAAAAGTGAAAAAATAGTTTATGTTTGTTAACCGACCTTTTTTTCCGGTTCCTAAAAGTACACAAGACACGCTCGACTCAACGTATCGCGTGGTGTTAAAGGCGGAAGTGTCACCAAGGAGTTAAGGAAATAAGCCGAGAAGGGTTCACGTAGATAGAAACCTCGCCACTACTCAAAACATTGCCAAACCAATGCCTCAAACCCTAAGACGCCTCAAGACTTGCTAACCTCGACTTCACCAAACTCAAACCAGCTTCACTCCCACTAAGGGGTACGAATTTCGTACCCCACTAAGGGGTACGAGTTTCTGGGATGAGCAAGAGGGGTCCAAGCTTTTGGTGGCCTGCACTATAGGATCTGAGATTCCTGATGTGGTCCAATACTCCTACCTACTCCCACCTAACCACTCCACTATAAATACCCCTAAGCTCACACTTCAAAGGGGTTGGAATTTAGTTGATTTGACAGCTCTTGAGAGCTTCAAGCGACCTCTTTAATGGCATCCATGCTTTGAGGAATAAGAAGGGCAAAAGCCTTTTTTTCCTAATATTTATACATGACAATTATGACCTCATATTACTTGGGAATGTATGCAAAAGGATGTCATGTGATAGTATCAAGCTTGTAACTCTTTGTTATCAGTAATGTTCCAACGACTCTTCTAAAGTGGACATAGGCCCTTCACGAGACCAAACCACTATAAATCTCTTGTGTTATTTATTGCTTTCTGCACTTACATTTCCACGTGAAACTATAATTCTAAAGGGATTAAGAATCTTGGGTGTTTACGACATATCTTACCGTCAACATTCTTGTGCTTTCACTAAGAAAACTCAGATTCGCTTCTTTGTCGCACATCACCATCTCGACTCCAACATGCTTTAGGTTCCTTCTTTAATCTGCCGCCAAGTCTGCTTATGATGGTAAATCAACTAATGAAACGACCCGAACTTCCCCGGTCTCCGAAGAGAAGAGAAAGCGCGGATTGTTTTGAGAACACGACAAAACAGAACCCATACAAAAGAACATTTCATTGTATAGTACAACAATGCATCAGATTACAAGAATATACAGAGTATGAATGAATATTACACAGAAATAACAGAGATTTAAATTACATTTAAATACATCGCAGCGGAAAATAATACAATACACAACTAGAAGAGATATACGGATACAAAGCTTTCCGGATATCATTCCAGCTGTAAACCAGGATCCTGTGAATATAAATCTGCAAAACCAAAACTACTAGCTGCCCATGTCAAAATAGGGGCACTCAGAGTTTAGGTTAAAACAATAAACTCCAGGTCAGTCATGTGACTGGTGTGAGAACTAAAACAGTTATTAATCTTTATTTGAATGTTAGGTAAATCAAGGGACCACGCCGTATAACACGGAACGGGTTTCCTCCCAAGAATACCAGTGCATAAAACAAACAGCGCAATGCTAAATAAAGAAAAATGAAGCTGTTATAAGACCCAGGTCCTATCACACAATGCAACGCAAGCCGGGGGATAGGGTTTTCCCTTATAACAGCCAAAGAATGCTTGATACGTTTAAAACAAATCATTTGATACTATTATAAGTGTATAGTGTATAAAACAACTTCAAATCATAAGTATCAATCATAGACGGCATGGGTATCATATATCATGTCGCCATACTAGGCTCTACAAATAAAACCGCAAATGTCACGTATTTGGAAATTGGGTTTCCATCTATGAACCGAGGCAAAAGATAGTCCTCAACCGATTCGAGACTCTCTAGCCCGAGCCTCAGGCAAGTACTCAGTCAAGTCTTGGAGCGACAGGGCCGGTCCACCGATGTGGATTAAACTTAAACCCTGAACATGCGTTCCCCCGCCCTATGGGGCGTAAATGAGTCAACGAATGACTCCATCGGACCCGGATCGTCCGACCAAACTGAGGCGCCTCGCAACAGCAACAACCACATAAGTCAAACTCGTCAGGGCGTGTAAAACCACTGATGCCACTTCTAACTAGAAAGAAACGCATGCCCTCCCTGAGGTCCGTCTCCCGTTTTTAGTTCATACCGGGTGTGAAACTCGCGAAGTAAACGTTACACAAAGCTACGCCACAAAGGCCGTGCTTCGATCATCAACCACAAGACTTTGCTTTTCAACAGAAGCCTTGATCATTCGCCACTTAGGCATGCCACACCGGCAGTTCACTCTATGCGTTTGATATCCATCAGTATATAACCTCTGAGCTCTTACGTCTCAGAGAAGGGCGTTAAGCAAGAGAATAAATTCTCCACCGCCAAACAGATATATATTTAATAGAAATCAATCACACAGACTAAAATCCAATGTCAGACACACAGTCCATTTACAAGTCCGTTCTGGGTCTGAACGAAACCGGAGGCACCTAGTACCCCGCATATCCATCGATCTCCAAATACGTCTGGACGATCACCAACTGTTTCCATCTTCTTGGGTGTACAGCCCAATCAAGATCATCAGTAATCACCCAAACGATGTGAAGACTTCCGGTCTTCAACCGCCGTCTTCATCTTCGACTTATCGTCATATCAGTTATTCAGAATGGGATAAACCCGGTCTTTCCGAATAACTCGCGTATATTTTAAATAAGTGTTACACAAACACAACATACGCCTCATTCCAATTCATCAGTCACTAACCGTAAATTAATCAAGAGAATAATTCCCCAAGTATTAACCCCGAAGGCCGAAACCAACATCAGATCAATATCCAGAAAACTGTTCTGCTTGGCTAACCGATAGTTAGTTTCTAAATTTCACATTCATAGGGAGAGGTTCCCATTAATTTTATCAAAGATAAATTCCTTGAATTTATTCTTTAATTTTCTTTTGAATTTTGATTCAACTAGTCGGGATTAACGAACCTTACCAAAGTAATCATTTGTTTTAATTTCCCAATCCCAACCTATTCATCCCATGAAGTAAAACGGGTCTTACTTCATATCTAACACCACGGTGTTATCGGTAAATTCAATTACCATTTCACGTTCAAATCTAATTAAAGATTTAACTATCGTCTGGAGCAAAACTGGTGATACTCCATTCTCGATCCTTTCAATCTAATTAAAGATTCATTAAAACTCCACTTAGTTTTAATCGTTAACTGGGTTAAAGAATCAGTGTCATTTAAAACAAGGTTCACGATAGACCCAAAATCACATTCATTAATTATCGGGTTAAAGAACGAGTGTTATTTAAAACACCGTCCACGATAAACCCAAAAATCAATATCGATTCAATTCCAATTAAATATTATTTAATTGGTACACTTCATTAAATCTAAATAAAAAGATTTAATCTTTTCTCAACTGGGTTCAAGAACAGTGTTAGTGAAGACACCATTCACGACAAACCCAAATCACATTTGATATTCAATACAAGGCTCTGAATAGAAAATATATCGGCTTATATTCAATATCAAATTCTACGATTAACAAATGTCGTGTTGGAAATAACGATATAAATATATATCTTTCAAATTTCCATAACAACATCTGTATAATCACGAATTCCAACACCGAAATATTCCGAAGATAATTTCGATTCAAATCCATTCCAATGCAATCATTGGAAATTCTGGTTATTTTCTAAACCATTTCAAATTCAATCTATTTATTTAAAAATAAATAGAATTATAATTCTAGTTCAAAACTAGTTCGTTTCGATAAAAAACTATTTTTATCTTTTCAAATATGGAGTTTTTCATCCCAATTTTTCCCAAATCATTTCTTATGATTTTACATAAATTATTGATATTTTTAATAATTTTATCAAGGCCCGTACAGTCGATTTCCATCAATGGCCATCGAACTGCAATTACAGCGACCTTTTTCAAATTTGATTTGGACGTATCTCCCAATCCAACCGTTAGATTATAAATTTCTAATATTCGTTAGAAAGCTCTTTTCGATACGAACCCAACGGTTCCGGTTTTAGGAGAATCCGACGGTCGGATCTCCCGTAATGTCCGTTTGAAATAAATGGTCGAAATTCGCGAACTGCCGCGGCGCGGCGCGTTCTATTCAGGCCATTATATTATATATATAATATATATTTCGTCGATTTCTATTTAAAACGAATTATATAAATAGTTTTAAATTCGTTTCAAAAGCAATTTCAACTTCCATTTCAATTCAAATCAAAATTGAATTCTTCTTTATAAATTCGTTCTAAAATTCATTTCTATTCAATTGAAATTTCAATTCAATTTGAATTCATTTCAATTTGTTTCCAATTCAATTCGAATTCGTTTCGTTTGCTATTCAATTGAAATCTAATTCGTTTTCCATTCAATTCAAATTCATTATATATTCAATTCATTTCGAAATCGTTATATATTCAATTCATTTCGAAATCATTATATATTCAATTCATTTCGAAATCGTTATATATTCAATTCATTTCGAAATCGTTATATATTCAATTCATTTCGATTTCATTTCAAAATATGCGTTTTCGAAATCACTTTTCAATATGCATTTTAAAATGAATAAAATCGATATAAATATCGTTCACGTCAAAATGGCGTCAATCTAACCAACACGGCTTCATATATTTCTATTTTCAAATATTCTATTCAACAAATGAATATTTATTTTTGTCAACACACGACTAATCTCAACGAATGAGTACTGTCCACGTGTGACAAATTTTGTTAAATTATTTCGTTCAACACATGACTAATCTCAACGGATGAGTACAGTCAACACATGAACCTTTATTTTATATTGATAAAGATGCAAATTTTATTATTAAAATATTTCGTTCAACACATGACTAATCTCAACGAATGAGTACAGTCAACACATGAACTTTTATGTTATAATATTCTTTATTTTCTAAATTGGAATGAGGCCCAATCAATCACCATATAATATTAATTATATGGATTTTCATACATCACACGCATATAATAGCATTGAAAAATAATCAACCATCAACCAAAGTGCACTACACTGTATAAGCATCAAATATAGATATATAACGCTTATAACAGCCTGTCAATCAATCGATCGACATATTTAATCAATCATGATGAGTGAACTTCAAATTTCATCCCAACACCCGTGTGGGGTTTCAAACAATCAAACACAGATTTTATTTGTGCAGTTGAGCGATGTGTGAAATTTATCGTCCCAATCAATGTCCTTCAAATAGATGTACATCAACAAACCGTCCGGTTTGTAAATGAATATTTATTTATTCACATCACGTTAAAAATTATATCTTCAACGATAAAATATTTTATTTTAACATATGAATTTCTATTCAGTTCATTTATTAAATAAAATGTTATCTTTATTTTTCTAACTTATTTTAGAAAATTTCGGCGGCATAACGGCACGATACTAGAAACGGGACGAGGCCTAGCCTTATCCCCGGTCTAGTGAAGGCCCACGCCAATCATATACCAATCAAATTTACCAAACAACCAAATTCAAATCAAATCATCTAACCAACTACACAACCAAACAATTAAACAAACAAGCCATCCATGGTCTGTGGATGACGGGTGTCGGGTGCTACTAAACACCGTCTGCATCCTAGTATATATATATAACTAGAAAATTAAATTAAAGAGTGAGAAGTTCTCACCGATAGCTATCCAATCATCTTGACTCTTCTTTGATAGAAATCTTCTTCGTTATCGCATTTTTGTCATCTTCGTTGCCTGTATTCTCTACATATGTAAAAATCGAATTCTTACTTCGCTATTCAATATATAAAAATCGAATTTTTACTTTGTTATTCAATATATAAAAATCGAATTTTTACTTTGTTATTCAATATATAAAAATCGAATTTTTATTATGAAAAGATTTCGCCTTTTCAAAAATATAGATTTCATCAATATAAAAATCATCACTTTATTTCAACGTATATAAAATAAAAATCAGATCTTTATTTTGCTACATATACAAAGATGATATTTTTAATATTCCTATCATGTAAAAATTATATTTTTAATACTTTAAAAATATAAAAATCATATTTTTACTACTTCTATATAGTAAAGATCATATTTTTATCTTTCTACAATATAAAAGATTATATTTTTACTACTTTAAAAATATAAAAATCACATTTTTAATATCCTACTTACATAAAAATTATAATTTTCATTTCTCTATTAACATAATAAAAATGGAATTTTTACATTGCTATATACACAAAGAAAAACTGAAATTAAAAACTGAATTTTAAAAAGAGTTAAAATCACCTTCGTTTGGGGGGGCTGCTGCACCATCGTTGGAGGGGGGGGGTTCTTCGCGAGGCCCTGGATGAAGGGGGGGGGGGGTTCTTCGCGAGGCGCTGGATGAAGGGGGGGGGTTCTTCGCGAGGCGCTGGATGAAGGGGGGGTTCGAGGGTTGCGTCGGTTCCTTGATGGGCGTTCGGTGGGGTCTCGAGCATCGGCTGGAGGGAGAAACGAGGGGGAGGAGGCGGCGCCAGGATCATCGGAGGCGGGGCGACTGGTGGCAGGCGGCATCGATCGGGGGGGTTCCTGCGGCTGCGCGATTTCCTCTTCTTCTTTTTTTTTATTTTATTTTTGATTCTGAGAAAAAAATAAACGGGGGGGGGGGGGCAGAGTTAAAGGGGAGAGATATTTTTTTAATTTTATTTAATTATTTTATTTGTAAAAAGTTGACTTTTACATACGACCCCGAAACGAGGCCCACCGCCTGTCGTCCATAGCTAATTACCCCCATTCCGAACACAATGGGATATGTATCGCAGGTTGATTCGGCTGTTACAATCAATTTCCGTTAAATTTACATTTAAATCATTATATTGAATTTTAAACGTACATTTCAAATTACCGGGGTCACATACTAACCAGAAAAATTCCAGAAAAATATTTTCTAGCTTCGTATTGGCGATACGGTCCTAACAAAACTAGTTTCGTCAAATTCTGAGACCGTTTGAAAAATGGCCAATTTCCAGTCGATTAAAATCAACTTAAACTGGTCAAACGCGTTTTCCTTTGCCACGCTCACATATTGATTCGAAAAATTCTAAAATTTGAAATCTAGCAATAATTTGACATCCCGGATCCAACAAAAGTGATTTCGTCGAAATTCGAGGTCGTTTGCAAAAATTCCATTTTTAAGGGCTTGAATTCCATAGCGACTATTCAGAAATTTCAACTGGACATATCTTTTGATTCCCGCTATCAAATTTCGATTTTTCGAATTCGTTGGAAAGATATTCACAATTAGATCCTAATGTTTTTGGTTTCACTAAAATCCGGATTGTTTTGCACCCGGTACATTCAATTGAAGTTTGAAATCGAATTATCGAACTACCGCGCCATTTTCAATTCCTTTTATAATTATATATAATTATTTATATTCTAACGACGACGAATATAAATATATACGTTTGAATTATATTCAAAATAAATTTCTCGTCGATATTATTTAAAATAATTCATTTTAAATAATCAAAATTCGCTAGAATTGCCAAAATAAAAATTTTAAACTGGCCCAGATTTTCAGGTTGTTACAATCTCCCCCACTTAAAACTTTTCGTCCCCGAAAAGGAACAAAGTCGAAAGTGGTTTGATTAATCAACTCTACGTTCGATCTGGCTTCCGTTCTCCAACTTTTCAGTTTCTGAGAATTTTCAAATTCTTCAAAAATTTGGCTAACACCCTAAATTTTCGAAAAATTTCGCCATAACCTCCCCTGCACCGGGAGCCACGGGAAAATCCCGAAATTGCCATACAGGCCTTCTGATCTCAAAAAGAAAAAGAAAAAGCCAAGCGGCTAGCCAATAGGCTCATAAAATCATCATCACCCAAACAAAACAGGAAATTATGTAGTAAACATGTACCTATTTGTCGGGCAAACAAATTTTATTCTCTTCTCTAGCCTCCTTGCTATGACCTGTTCAATGTAAGTATATGTATATGCAAGCAAATGCGACCAATTTTCAATACAATTCAATATTTGTTTCAATTAGGCTAAATGATTCAAAATTATCAAACAAATAAACAAACAACACAAACATCAATCAGTTAGTGGATTAGAGTTTCAAGTTGATAATTTTGATACATATACAAAAATCATGTTTTTGATGCCAATTCACAACAATAAGCCCTATCTAATTTTGGTTCTCACACCAGTCAATAGGAAATATATAGAAATCACACCTTCGGAGCACGAACATAAATATTGATGATGCCATGGTCATTATCAACATCATCTCCGGGCGACTAGAGTGTGATTCTATATCTATCCAGTATATTAAAATTTCAAACACACGTGGATCAGACGTATACGCAAAATCTTTATATACTAGACTGTCCAACTCAATATATATAGATAATCAAATACGAATAATTGTTTTAAATTTCAAAACAAGATTTGTTTTCATTTTCAAAAATATTCTCTTCACACTCGTTCTAGGATGCTACTGATCTCATCTCTAACGAGTCATTCTCGTTGGATATTACTAATCCAATTCTGATGAATTCTTCCGTATGGTTCTAATGTGTCTTGTTCTCTGAGCTTTGTAAACCAAAGCTCTGATACCAGCTGAAACGACCCGAACTTCCCCGGTCTCCGAAGAGAAGAGAAAGCGCGGATTGTTTTGAGAACACGACAAAACAGAACCCATACAAAAGAACATTTCATTGTATAGTACAACAATGCATCAGATTACAAGAATATACAGAGTATGAATGAATATTACACAGAAATAACAGAGATTTAAATTACATTTAAATACATCGCAGCGGAAAATAATACAATACACAACTAGAAGAGATATACGGATACAAAGCTTTCCGGATATCATTCCAGCTGTAAACCAGGATCCTGTGAATATAAATCTGCAAAACCAAAACTACTAGCTGCCCGTGTCAAAATAGGGGCACCCAGAGTTTAGGTTAAAACAATAAACTCCAGGTCAGTCATGTGACTGGTGTGAGAACTAAAACAGTTATTAATCTTTATTTGAAAGTTAGGTAAATCAAGGGACCACGCCGTATAACACGGAACGGGTTTCCTCCCAAGAATACCAGTGCATAAAACAAACAGCGCAATGCTAAATAAAGAAAAATGAAGCTGTTATAAGACCCAGGTCCTATCACACAATGCAACGCAAGCCGGGGGATAGGGTTTTCCCTTATAACAGCCAAAGAATGCTTGATACGTTTAAAACAAATCATTTGATACTATTATAAGTGTATAGTGTATAAAACAACTTCAAATCATAAGTATCAATCATAGACGGCATGGGTACCATATATCATGTCGCCATACTAGGCTCTACAAATAAAACCGCAAATGTCACGTATTTGGAAATTGGGTTTCCATCTATGAACCGAGGCAAAAGATAGTCCTCAACCGATTCGAGACTCTCTAGCCCGAGCCTCAGGCAAGTACTCAGTCAAGCCTTGGAGCGACAGGGCCGGTCCACCGATGTGGATTAAACTTAAACCATGAACATGCGTTCCCCCGCCCTATGGGGAGTAAATGAGTCAACGAATGACTCCATCGGACCCGGATCGTCCGATCAAACCGAGGCGCCTCGCAACAGCAACAACCACATAAGTCAAACTCGTCAGGGCGTGTAAAACTACTGACGCCACTTCTAACTAGAAAGAAACGCATGCCCTCCCTGAGGTCCGTCTCCCGTTTTTAGTTCATACCGGGTGTGAAACTCGCGAAGTAAACGTTACACAAAGCTACGCCACAAAGGCCGTGCTTCGATCATCAACCACAAGACTTTGCTTTTCAACAGAAGCCTTGATCATTCGCCACTTAGGCATGCCACACCGGCAGTTCACTCTATGCGTTTGATATCCATCAGTATATAACCTCTGAGCTCTTACGTCTCAGAGAAGGGCGTTAAGCAAGAGAATAAATTCTCCGCCGCCAAACAGATATATATTTAATAGAAATCAATCACACAGACTAAAATCCAATGTCAGACACACAGTCCATTTACAAGTCCGTTCTGGGTCTGAACGAAACCGGAGGCACCTAGTACCCCGCATATCCATTGATCTCCAAATACGTCTGGACGATCACCAACTGTTTCCATCTTCTTGGGTGTACAGCCCAATCAAGATCATCAGTAATCACCCAAACGATGTGAAGACTTCCGGTCTTCAACCGCCGTCTTCATTTTCGACTTATCGTCGTATCAGTTATTCAGAATGGGATAAACCCGGTCTTTCCGAATAACTCGCGTATATTTTAAATAAGTGTTACACAAACACAACATACGCCTCATTCCAATTCATCAGTCACTAACCGTAAATTAATCAAGAGAATAATTCCCCAAGCATTAACCCCGAAGGCCGAAACCAACATCAGATCAATATCCAGAAAACCGTTCTGCTTGGCTAACCGACAGTTAGTTTCTAAATTTCACATTCATAGGGAGAGGTTCCCATTAATTTTATCAAAGATAAATTCCTTGAATTTATTCTTTAATTTTCTTTTGAATTTTGACTCAACTAGTCGGGATTAACGAACCTTACCAAAGTAATCATTTGTTTTAATTTCCCAATCCCAACCTATTCATCCCATGAAGTAAAACGGGTCTTACTTCATATCTAACACCACGGTGTTATCGGTAAATTCAATTACCATTTCACGTTCAAATCTAATTAAAGATTTAACTATCGCCTGGAGCAAAACTGGTGATACTCCATTCTCGATCCTTTTAATTTAATTAAAGATTCATTAAAACTCCACTTAGTTTTAATCGTTAACTGGGTTAAAGAATCAGTGTCATTTAAAACACGGTTCACGATAGATCCAAAATCACATTCATTAATTATCGGGTTAAAGAACGAGTGTTATTTAAAACACCGTCCACGATAAACCCCAAAATCAATATCGATTCAATTCCAATTAAATATTATTTAATTGGTACACTTCATTAAATCTAAATAAAAAGATTTAATCTTTTCTCAACTGGGTTCAAGAACAGTGTTAGTGAAGACACCATTCACGACAAACCCAAATCACATTTGATATTCAATACAAGGCTTTGAATAGAAAATATATCGGCTTATATTCAATATCAAATTCTAGGATTAACAAATGTCGTGTTGGAAATAACGATATAAATATATATCTTTCAAATTTCCATAACAACATCTGTATAATCACGAATTCCAACACCGAAATATTCCGAAGACAATTTCGATTCAAATCCATTCCAATGCAATCATTGGAAATTCTGGTTATTTTCTAAACCATTTCAAATTCAATCTATTTATTTAAAAATAAATAGAATTATAATTCTAGTTCAAAACTAGTTCGTTTCGATAAAAATCTATTTTTATCTTTTCAAATATGGAGTTTTTCATCCCAATTTTTCCCAAATCATTTCTTATGATTTTACATAAATTATTGATATTTTTAATAATTTTATCAAGGCCCGTACAGTCGATTTCCATCAATGGCCATCGAACTGCAATTACAGCGACCTTTTTCAAATTTGATTTGGACGTATCTCCAAATCCAACCGTTAGATTTCAAATTTCTAATATTCGTTAGAAAGCTCTTTTCGATACGAACCCAACGGTTCCGGTTTTAGGAGAATCCGACGGTCGGATCTCCCGTAATGTCCGTTTGAAATAAATGGTCGAAATTCGCGAACTGCCGCGGCGCGGCGCGTTCTATTCAGGCCATTATATTATATATATAATATATATAATATATATAATATATATTTCGTCGATTTCTATTTAAAACGAATTATATAAATAGTTTTAAATTCGTTTCAAAAGCAATTTCAACTTCCATTTCAATTCAAATCAAAATTGAATTCTTCTTTATAAATTCGTTTTAAAATTCATTTCTATTCAATTCAAATTTCAATTCAATTTGAATTCATTTCAATTTGTTTCCAATTCAATTCGAATTCGTTTCGTTTGCTATTCAATTGAAATCAAATTCGTTTTCCATTCAATTCGAATTCATTATATATTCAATTCATTTCGAAATCGTTATATATTCAATTCATTTCGAAATCATTATATATTCAATTCATTTCGAAATCGTTATATATTCAATTCATTTCGAAATCGTTATATATTCAATTCATTTCGATTTCATTTCAAAATATGCGTTTTCGAAATCACTTTTCAATATGCATTTTAAAATGAATAAAATCGATATAAATATCGTTCACGTCAAAATGGCGTCAATCTAACCAACACGGCTTCATATATTTCTATTTTCAAATATTCTATTCAACAAATGAATATTTATTTTTGTCAACACACGACTAATCTCAACGAATGAGTACTGTCCACGTGTGACAAATTTTGTTAAATTATTTCGTTCAACACATGACTAATCTCAACGGATGAGTACAGTCAACACATGAACCTTTATTTTATATTGATAAAGATGCAAATTTTATTATTAAAATATTTCGTTCAACACATGACTAATCTCAACGAATGAGTACAGTCAACACATGAACTTTTATGTTATAATATTCTTTATTTTCTAAATTGGAATGAGACCCAATCAATCACCATATAATATTAATTATATGGATTTTCATACATCACACGCATATAATAGCATTGAAAAATAATCAACCATCAACCAAAGTGCACTACACTGTATAAGCATCAAATATAGATATATAACGCTTATAACAGCCTGTCAATCAATCGATCGACATATTTAATCAATCAGGATGAGTGAACTTCAAATTTCATCCCAACACCCGTGTGGGGTTTCAAACAATCAAACACAGATTTTATTTGTGCAGTTGAGCGATGTGTGAAATTTATCGTCCCAATCAATGTCCTTCAAATAGGTGTACATCAACAAACCGTCCGGTTTGTAAATGAATATTTATTTATTCACATCACGTTAAAAATTATATCTTTAACGATAAAATATTTTATTTTAACATATGAATTTCTATTCAGTTCATTTATTAAATAAAATGCTATCTTTATTTTTCTAACTTATTTTAGAAAATTTCGGCGGCATAACGGCACGATACTAGAAACGGGACGAGGCCTAGCCTTATCCCCGGTCTAGTGAAGGCCCACGCCATTCATATACTGTAACACCCCGAAAATTCTATAACTGTGAAAGTAACAAATTAAAGTATAATTAATCTGAAATCAAAGAACCAAGGGAAACGGGTTACGCCATTGCGTTCGTCTCGGAAAAATACGCGAAATAGAGTCCGAGTTTTCGAAAAACGGAGTCCGTATGAAGAAGATATGGCCTTCGGAAGTTTTGAATTAAATTTAAAATTCAAACAGAATAAAATAATAATTTTGAAATGGGGCCCAGTGGGCCAGGCGGATAAAACACCCGCCTAGCCATCCAGGTCGACTGGGCTGTCGACCTGGGCTACCCATGTCGACAGGGCTGTCGACAGCCCTGTCGACAGGGGTGTCGACCTGGTCGAGCCCAGTCAACCTGGCTGGCCAGGTCTGTGTTTGGTCGAATCTCAGTGGTCTGCTTTGTCATTAGGGCTAGGTGGCGGGTTTTTATTGGTCTCTCTTCCTAATGAATGGCTATGATCTAACCTAGCAACATCAAGGGTCCTAATCAATTCCTAACCTCTATATAAACAACCCTAGACTAAACCCTAATCTATTCATTCAAAATAAGATTATAGCCGCCATGTTGCTGAGGAACGACAAAGAATAGCCGCCAACTAGAGAGGGAATTAGGGAGAAAGTTCTAAGGCCTAAAGCAATTCTAGCAACCTAAAGCTAATCAATTCAACAAAGGAATTTGCGTCTTTAATCTCTTAATTAGAGAATTCATCACACCATTGTAAGTAAAGTATTACTTTGGTATTAATAAACAACTGTGTTGATGTGTATGCTTGAATTGTGGCAATGGAAGTAATTCATATTTGTGCAAAATTATGTTATTCATTATAAAGAACTACATGCGGTAGTTCTATGCAAATAAACGTTTGGAATATTACGAAAATTGTGTAATCTATATTGAAGCTACATGTATGTAGTTAATTGAAATTCATGCAAATTTGAGGCTTTGTTATTATGCCATTATGATGTATATTTTGTGCATAAATCGTTTTGCAAATAATTGAAACAAGTTTGGTTATTATAGTTCATATGAAACTATGTAGAATTTTGACACCATAATCCATGCATTAAGTCATGCTTTTACAAACTTATGAATATGGCTAGGAATGATATTTGGCATAATTGAAATCCGTTATTAAGTCTATCTTGTTTTAAAGGATTATATGATGACATGGCTAGGTTAGACTCAAAAATCCCTTTTTGCAAGTTTAAAGCAACCACCATGTTTAGGAATATTTATGCATAAGTATGTTTATACCACCGTTATGTGATTAGGCTTAAATCATGATTAAGTTGAATTATGCTATGTTCATGCTAGAAGTATTTTATGCCATGCTTATGTTTGACAATATGCCATGTTTATGCTAGAAGTGTTTAGGCCATGCTTATGTTTGACATTATGCCTAAATAAGAATATAGGTTCATGTTGTAGTTAAACCTATGCAAGTTTACATGCCTTGATTTATGTCACCTATGTTTTATGACCAAAATACATGTCACCACTATGCAAGTACACCAATTTCTATTATGTATTTTCCAACGTCATATGCAAGTTCATGCGCTCACTTTCCCCTCTTGGTGTATACGCCATAAGCCTCCCCTTTCGCATGGCTAAATTGGGCTTTAAAAGGCTGAGCCCAATATATATGAACGGACGTGTAAAACGGGGAAAAATAACGTTGGGTTAAAATTAATTAATGAATGAAAATATAAAATAGAAGGGCCCAAATTCAAGTATGGGTTGGGCCCATGGTTGGTGTAACCTTTACACCATTAACATAATAATGGGCCGCAAATATTTACATATAAGAAATAAAGAAGAATGACAAAATATGTAAATGTAGAAAAGACGATGTGTTTAACCCGAGGTTGGATTGAGTTGTGATGTAAACCTGCCCGGAACCGCCCGGCTGTCCAGTAGTCACAACAATACCTATCCAATGTGGGAGGTTAAACATGGAGCCCAGCAAGGACCCGAGGTTAGACTGAGTTGTGGCGTAAGACTGCCCGGAACCAACCGGCAACAGGCAGCCACAACAATACCTGTCTAATGTGAGAGGTCAGGGCCTTAATAAGACAATTAAGGCTGAGTCAGGATTGTTAGGATTAAGTAAACTAAAGACTTAATCAAAATGGAACATGCTAAACTAAACGGACTGGTGGGGTTAGGTTAGGAAACACTTAACCAACTTAGCATGTTGGCTAGAGATAGAAAACCTAGTAACGGGGGACCCTTTTCAGCAGTAACCCTAGAAGGTGTATCAGGATACCCTGAAACTAGGCAGGGTGGGGCACGATTATTGGGCTGATTGTAAGAGGTCAAATCGACGGCGGTGGTGTAGCAGTGTAGGTTCTAACGGTGTGCGGGCGTGCACGCACTCCGGCGCAGAAAAATAAAGCACTGGACACTAGTAGCATACCTTTGCACTCTAAGGTTGTGTCGGGTTGCCACTATGGGACTTGATACACCCCATGGTGGGACCAGCATAGGTAACTACAGACATCGGGGGCCGTAAGACACATGTAACTATGCGAGTAGGAGCCGATCATCGTAGAATGGATCACCTCACCCTGATTTTGGGGTGCAAATTGGAAACTAGTTTATATGGGTTCAGAGATTAATTCGGGGTACGATAGTATATTCGACCCTAGATAACTTGACCAAGTTTATAATGTTGCCCACTTCCTGTTTTACTTATCATACCCAGTTCTTTATTCATAGACAAAGTAGTACTAGACTTACTCAGGCTTTATGTCTGACTCTATTTTTCTTTCGTCTTCTTTCTTCCGTTCCCCCCCCCCCAGGTCCTCAGGGAGGGAACACAGCAGCTTGACCTACCTCAACATCCAGCTTGAAGAAGAGAAATGTATTGCTTGGACTTTCCTGTTTTGAACTATGGCTTTGGACAATCCACTATGGGGCTTTGGCAGTTTGTCTATGTTTTATTTATGCTTCTTTAAAAATAATGTACTCAAGACAGATTATGAAGTGTTATGTTATGTTTTTGGAAAGGATGTTGTTGTAACACGTATTTGACTTTATGAAATAAAGTTTGTTGTTCTTCCGCTGTTTACAAATATGTGTTCTTATATCTGTCTTGTATATCTGTGACTTGTACTTATAAACCTCCACCAAAATTAGGGCATTCCCTTTGAGAGTGACCCTAACGGAGGTGGGGTGTTTCACTTGGTATCAGAGCATAGGTTTACCAGATAAGATAAAAAGTTTTGAAAATTTATTTTCAAAAAGGAAATTTAAAGAAGCATTTTTAAAAGAAAAATATTATTTTATTTTAAAAAAGGCAAAGTCCACTCCCCAAAGCCATAGTTACTATCTCTTATCCTTCGTTTTGAACCTATCCTTTTTGTTTCAGCATGTCCCAAGAACTTAACTTGCCTGAAGGGGTGCCCATACCTGGTTGGTTTAGACGGTTCTTAGAAGCAAGGGCCACTCAGCCAGGTCCTACCATTCCTCCTCCCCCAGCAGAAGGAAATCATCCAGCCGCAGCAGCACCTTTTCCTCCACCTCCTCCACGGGGAAACACATTCGCTAAGATATGTAAAGATTTTAAAGCTATGGGAGGAAGGGATTTCCATGGAACTGAGTCCTTCGTAGCAGCTAGGAATTGGCTGAAAGAAACTGAAGACCTATTCACCATCTTTGAGGTAGAAGATAGACAAAAAGTACAGTTAGCAGTGTGGCTATTAAAGGGCGAGGCTTCCTACTGGTGGGAAGTCACTAATGCTGAAAGACCGGTGGAGACATGGGAGGACTTTAGGGCAAGGTTTGAGACCAAATTTCTCTCAGATGCAGAAAGAAGTTTGCAGTTGGAAAAATTCTTATTTCTTAAGCAAGGAGACAAGACTGTCAGAGAGTATGTGAATCAGTTCGATGAGCTGGCTAGGTTTGGGCTTGACCTAGTCAACACCCCGCACAAGAAGGCTCTCCGTTTCGTCAAGGGGTTAAATGAGCCATTACATAGTTTGGCCATGACCCATATACCCATGGGAGCCACGTATGAAAGATTGGTGCAAATGGCATTGCTGAATGAAGAGGATAAGGGCAAGAAGGAGACCAAGGCAGAAAGCTCTCAAGGGAAGAAAGAGGGTTTGCAGCCTAAGAAGACAGACTATAAGAAGGGCGGGAAAGGCAACAAAGAGAAGAGGAAGTGCAATTTCTGTGGCAAAGTGGGGCACTTAGTAAAGGACTGCCGGAAAAAGAAGGCCAAGGAGAATGGTGGGTGCTTTTCGTGCGGTCAGACAGGCCACAGGGCTAAGGACTGCCCAAGGAAACGAGGACAGGGGCAGGGCACTGGATCCACCCCAGGGGCACAGGTTCATGTGCTAGAAGCGCCACCATTGCAACAGCGAGGTACAAACACTTCTGTAGAAAGCGTAATTTATCTTTATGATCACCCCGTTCGCACTTTATTTGATTCCGGCGCATCACACTCCTTTATCTCGTCTGCTTTAGTAGAATCTCTGCACCTAGAAACTAGTATGGTAGAGGACCCCTTAATTGTTTCAAACCCAATTGGGGGCCCAGCTCATTTGTCTATGATCTGTGTGGGATTGAAAATTTCTATCCTAAGTGTTGAATTTCTATGTAGTGCCTTTGTTTTGGGCTTTTCGGGGTATGGTTTGATTTTGGGTATGGATTGGCTATCCAGTAATGGGGCCATCCTTGATTGTGAGAAAAGGGTTGTTAGGCTCCTAACCCAACTCGGTAATACTTTGGAAATTTCTTGTAATCCCTCGTATGCGGTTATGCTTAGTTATCTTGAATCGCTAGAAGCCTCTGTTGAAAATTTGCAATCAGTTAGAGTGGTCCGGGAATATCCGGATGTCTTCGAAGAGGTGAAGGGCTTGCCTCCGAAGCGGGAAATAGACTTCCGTATATATCTTGTAGATAATGTAAAGCCCGTTGCGTTGCCCGTTAGACACATGGCTCCACGAGAAAGAAAAGAGCTCAGTAAACAGATTAAAGAGCTTCTAGAGAAGGGGTTCATTAGGAGGAGCATTTCAGAATGGGGCGCTCTAGTGGTGTTCGCTACAAAGGCGGATGGTTCACTCCGTCTATGTGTTGACTATAGGGAGCTCAACAAGCTAACGAAAAAGAATAGGCACCCTCTCCCTAGAATTGACGATTTATTTGACCAGCTTGTAGGAGCGTCTGTTTTCTCCCAACTCGATTTAGCAACCGGTTTTCATCAGCTTAGGGTGGCTGAAGATAGCATCGATAAAACGGCTTTCAGAACCCCAGACGGCTTCTTTGAATGGCTTGTCATGCCTTTCGGCTTGACAAATGCACCTGCGTACTTCGTGGACCTAATGAGTAGAGTATTTAGAGATTTCCTCAACAAATTCGTAGTGGTCTTCGTAGATGATATCCTTATCTTCTCAAAGAGTGAAGAGGAACATGCTCAGCACCTAAGGGCAATCATGGAAACTTTGCGAGTCCATCAACTAAAAGCCAAATTCTCCAAATGCCACTTTTGGAGAGAAGAGGTAAGGTTCCTTGGGCACATAGTATCCAAACAAGGGTTAGCAGTGGACCCTGCTAAGGTAGTGGCGGTACAGGATTGGAAGACACCAAGGAATGCAACTGAGGTCCGAAGCTTTCTAGGACTAGCAGGTTTCTATCGAAAATTCATAAGGGATTTTGCGAAAATTTCAGCTCCGCTCACGAAATTGACCAAGAAGAATCTAGTGTTCAATTGGGACTTGGATTGCGAGTTTGCTTTCCAACGACTGAAAAGGGCTCTCACAACAGCCCCAGTTTTGACGCTGCCAGATGGGAGCAAGATGTTCACTGTTTATACGGATGCATGTGGGACAGGGCTAGGCGCCGTCTTAATGCAAGAAGGAAGGGTAGTAGCTTAAGGCGGGAGGCAGTTGAAGGTGCACGAAAAGAACTACCCAACCCACGATCTAGAGCTAGCCGCCATCGTCTTTGCACTCAAGTCTTGGCGACACTATCTCCTAGGTGAGAAGTTCGAACTTTACACTGACCATAAATCGTTGAAATATCTTTTCTCGCAGAAAGATCTTAACTTGAGGCAACAAAGATGGATGGAGTTTCTTGCCTCGTACGATTTCGAAATCTCCTACACTCCGGGCAAAGGCAACGTAGTGGCAGACGCGTTGAGCCGAAAGAAATTGACCCTAAGCCCGTTGTTTGTTGAAAGACAAAGCCTAGAGTTTATAGCCAGTTTCGACTTTAGGCCCTCCTCCGATTTCGTACCGGGCTTGCTTGCATCTCTCGAAGTGCGCCCAACTTTAGTGGATTCAGTAGGGACAGCACAACGCGAAGACCCTCAGCTTGTGGAAATAATTGATAGGCTAATTAGGGGTGAGACTTCAAGTCACCTCAACAGATACTCCATTGACGATAAGGGTGTACTAAGGCGAGATGGAAGACTATGCGTCCCACAGACAAACGATTTAATAAAGAAGGTTCTCGAGGAAGCACATCACTCCAAGATGACGATACACCCAGGCGGAGATAAAATGTACAAAGACGTAAAAAGGACTTTCTTCTGGAACGGCATGAAAAAGGACGTGGCAGAATTCGTTTCTAAGTGTATGGTGTGCCAACAGGTTAAGGCGGAACAGAAAAAGCCTGGCGGACTGCTACATCCTTTGGAGGTCCCGCAGTGGAAGTGGGATAGCATCTCAATGGACTTCATCGATGGGCTGCCTAGGTCTAGGAGAGGCAACACTAGCATTTGGGTAATAGTGGATAGGCTTACTAAAAGCGCCCACTTTTTACCTGTCAAAAGTAAAAGAACCGCCTCATCCCTAGCATCACTTTACCTCAAGGAAATCGTGCGACTCCATGGAATACCATCTAGCATCGTTAGTGACCGAGACCCCATCTTCACCAGCGAGTTTTGGCGGAGTCTGCAAGAAGCAGTAGGAACGCAGTTATGCTTGAGTACGGCCTATCATCCCCAAACCGACGGCCAAACAGAGAGAGTGAATAGAGTTTTGGAAGACCTTTTAAGGTTATGCGTCCTTGACTTCGGAGGGACATGGGAAGACCACCTCCCTTTGGTGGAATTTGCCTACAACAACAGCTATCAAGCAACCATCGGAATGGCGCCCTTCGAAGCTTTATACGGAAGACCGTGTCGATCGCCCACTTGTTGGTGGGAGTCCACGGATAAGCTCATACTTGGACCAGACATGATCCGAGAGACCTCAGAGAAAGTAGACTTAATACGAAGAAGGATGAAGACGGCCCAAGACAGACAAAAGTCCTATGCCGACAAGAGAAGGACCGACCTTGAATTCGAAGTTGGAGACAGAGTTTTTCTCAAGGTATCACCACTAAGAAACGTTGTTCGTTTTGGAACCACAGGAAAGCTAGCGCCAAGATTCGTAGGGCCATTCCCTATCATCGAGAAAATTGGGAAAATGGCTTATAGATTAGAGCTACCCGAGAAGTTGGCTGGAGTCCACAACGTTTTTCACGTTTCACATCTCCGAAAATGTCTGCATGAGTCAGCTGAAGTGGTAGAGCCAAACATCCTCGAAGAGGCCGAAGTGGAACGCGAAGCAACCATAAGGAGAGTTCCAACCCGCATCTTAGGAACGGAAGTGAAGAAGCTACGCAACCGTGAAGTCAAGCTCGTCAAAGTTCAGTGGAGCGACGCCGAGGGAGACGCGACTTGGGAAACTGAAGCTAAAATCCGTACTGCCTACCCTTTTCTGTTCGAGGGTACATCCTTGATCTTCCTTTTCCTTAAGTTGCGCTTTTATCTATCTATCTTTTTAGGTATATTTCCTCGACCGTATCTTTTAGGTAGAAAACCTTTGGATGAAAACATGTAGTTGAAACATGTTATGTATGATGGTTGCAAGTGGTTGCAAGTGATTGCTAGTGGTTGCTCGTGGTTGCATATACACACACAATCTAGGTTTTAGATCGGCTCAATCACTTCATATTGCATATGCATATATGTTTGCTTTCATATGTGGTTGAATTTTAATGTATTGTCATGTGGATGTTGCATTTGCATTGAATGATTGTGCACTCATGTAGAATCAAGAATAGGAAAATTTGCATACATAATGGATTCATGGCACTTACATAATTCGCATTAAGGAGGTCAACTGAATCAGTAGACCGCCTGATTTTGCATTAGATAAGTACATGTACACACACACTTTGCATATGATCATGAATCATTAGAAGTCTTTTAAGGACAATGGATGCTCGTGTTTGATGGATGAGTAGATGGATTATTGGATGTTAGGATTTACATTCCTCCTAACTTGAAGATTTCGGGGAGGAAATCCTTTTAAGTGGGGGAGAATGTAACACCCCGAAAATTCTATAACTGTGAAAGTAACAAATTAAAGTATAATTAATCTGAAATCAAAGAACCAAGGGAAACGGGTTACGCCATTGCGTTCGTCTCGGAAAAATACGCGAAATAGAGTCCGAGTTTTCGAAAAACGGAGTCCGTATGAAGAAGATATGGCCTTCGGAAGTTTTGAATTAAATTTAAAATTCAAACAGAATAAAATAATAATTTTGAAATGGGGCCCAGTGGGCCAGGCGGATAAAACACCCGCCTAGCCATCCAGGTCGACTGGGCTGTCGACCTGGGCTACCCATGTCGACAGGGCTGTCGACAGCCCTGTCGACAGGGGTGTCGACCTGGTCGAGCCCAGTCAACCTGGCTGGCCAGGTCTGTGTTTGGTCGAATCTCAGTGGTCTGCTTTGTCATTAGGGCTAGGTGGCGGGTTTTTATTGGTCTCTCTTCCTAATGAATGGCTATGATCTAACCTAGCAACATCAAGGGTCCTAATCAATTCCTAACCTCTATATAAACAACCCTAGACTAAACCCTAATCTATTCATTCAAAATAAGATTATAGCCGCCATGTTGCTGAGGAACGACAAAGAATAGCCGCCAACTAGAGAGGGAATTAGGGAGAAAGTTCTAAGGCCTAAAGCAATTCTAGCAACCTAAAGCTAATCAATTCAACAAAGGAATTTGCGTCTTTAATCTCTTAATTAGAGAATTCATCACACCATTGTAAGTAAAGTATTACTTTGGTATTAATAAACAACTGTGTTGATGTGTATGCTTGAATTGTGGCAATGGAAGTAATTCATATTTGTGCAAAATTATGTTATTCATTATAAAGAACTACATGCGGTAGTTCTATGCAAATAAACGTTTGGAATATTGCGCAAATTGTGTAATCTATATTGAAGCTACATGTATGTAGTTAATTGAAATTCATGCAAATTTGAGGCTTTGTTATTATGCCATTATGATGTATATTTTGTGCATAAATCGTTTTGCAAGTAATTGAAACAAGTTTGGTTATTATAGTTCATATGAAACTATGTAGAATTTTGACACCATAATCCATGCATTAAGTCATGCTTTTACAAACTTATGAATATGGCTAGGAATGATATTTGGCATAATTGAAATCCGTTATTAAGTCTATCTTGTTTTAAAGGATTATATGATGACATGGCTAGGTTAGACTCAAAAATCCCTTTTTGCAAGTTTAAAGCAACCACCATGTTTAGGAATATTTATGCATAAGTATGTTTATACCACCGTTATGTGATTAGGCTTAAATCATGATTAAGTTGAATTATGCTATGTTCATGCTAGAAGTATTTTATGCCATGCTTATGTTTGACAATATGCCATGTTTATGCTAGAAGTGTTTAGGCCATGCTTATGTTTGACATTATGCCTAAATAAGAATATAGGTTCATGTTGTAGTTAAACCTATGCAAGTTTACATGCCTTGATTTATGTCACCTATGTTTTATGACCAAAATACATGTCACCACTATGCAAGTACACCAATTTCTATTATGTATTTTCCAACGTCATATGCAAGTTCATGCGCTCACTTTCCCCTCTTGGTGTATACGCCATAAGCCTCCCCTTTCGCATGGCTAAATTGGGCTTTAAAAGGCTGAGCCCAATATATATGAACGGACGTGTAAAACGGGGGAAAATAACGTTGGGTTAAAATTAATTAATGAATGAAAATATAAAATAGAAGGGCCCAAATTCAAGTATGGGTTGGGCCCATGGTTGGTGTAACCTTTACACCATTAACATAATAATGGGCCGCAAATATTTACATATAAGAAATAAAGAAGAATGACAAAATATGTAAATGTAGAAAAGACGATGTGTTTAACCCGAGGTTGGATTGAGTTGTGATGTAAACCTGCCCGGAACCGCCCGGCTGTCCAGTAGTCACAACAATACCTATCCAATGTGGGAGGTTAAACATGGAGCCCAGCAAGGACCCGAGGTTAGACTGAGTTGTGGCGTAAGACTGCCCGGAACCAACCGGCAACAGGCAGCCACAACAATACCTGTCTAATGTGAGAGGTCAGGGCCTTAATAAGACAATTAAGGCTGAGTCAGGATTGTTAGGATTAAGTAAACTAAAGACTTAATCAAAATGGAACATGCTAAACTAAACGGACTGGTGGGGTTAGGTTAGGAAACACTTAACCAACTTAGCATGTTGGCTAGAGATAGAAAACCTAGTAACGGGGGACCCTTTTCAGCAGTAACCCTAGAAGGTGTATCAGGATACCCTGAAACTAGGCAGGGTGGGGCACGATTACTGGGCTGATTGTAAGAGGTCAAATCGACGGCGGTGGTGTAGCAGTGTAGGTTCTAACGGTGTGCGGGCGTGCACGCACTCCGGCGCAGAAAAATAAAGCACTGGACACCAGTAGCATACCTTTGCACTCTAAGGTTGTGTCGGGTTGCCACTATGGGACTTGATACACCCCATGGTGGGACCAGCATAGGTAACTACAGACATCGGGGGCCGTAAGACACATGTAACTATGCGAGTAGGAGCCGATCATCGTAGAATGGATCACCTCACCCTGATTTTGGGGTGCAAATTGGAAACTAGTTTATATGGGTTCAGAGATTAATTCGGGGTACGATAGTATATTCGACCCTAGATAACTTGACCAAGTTTATAATGTTGCCCACTTCCTGTTTTACTTATCATACCCAGTTCTTTATTCATAGACAAAGTAGTACTAGACTTACTCAGGCTTTATGTCTGACTCTATTTTTCTTTCGTCTTCTTTCTTCCGTTTCCCCTCCCCCCCCAGGTCCTCAGGGAGGGAACACAGCAGCTTGACCTACCTCAACATCCAGCTTGAAGAAGAGAAATGTATTGCTTGGACTTTCCTGTTTTGAACTATGGCTTTGGACAATCCACTATGGGGCTTTGGCAGTTTGTCTATGTTTTATTTATGCTTCTTTAAAAATAATGTACTCAAGACAGATTATGAAGTGTTATGTTATGTTTTTGGAAAGGATGTTGTTGTAACACGTATTTGACTTTATGAAATAAAGTTTGTTGTTCTTCCGCTGTTTACAAATATGTGTTCTTATATCTGTCTTGTATATCTGTGACTTGTACTTATAAACCTCCACCAAAATTAGGGCATTCCCTTTGAGAGTGACCCTAACGGAGGTGGGGTGTTTCATATACCAATCAAATTTACCAAACAACCAAATTCAAATCAAATCATCTAACCAACTACACAACCAAACAATTAAACAAACAAGCCATCCATGGTCTGTGGATGACGGGTGTCGGGTGCTACTAAACACCGTCTGCATCCTAGTATATATATATAACTAGAAAATTAAATTAAAGAGTGAGAAGTTCTCACCGATAGCTATCCAATCATCTTGACTCTTCTTTGATAGAAATCTTCTTCGTTATCGCATTTTTGTCATCTTCGTTGCCCGTATTCTCTACATATGTAAAAATCGAATTCTTACTTCGCTATTCAATATATAAAAATCGAATTTTTACTTTGTTATTCAATATATAAAAATCGAATTTTTACTTTGTTATTCAATATATAAAAATCGAATTTTTATTATGCTACTATATAAAAAGATTTCGCCTTTTCAAAAATATAGATTTCATCAATATAAAAATCATCACTTTATTTCAACGTATATAAAATAAAAATCAGATCTTTATTTTGCTACATATACAAAGATGATATTTTTAATATTCCTATCATGTAAAAATTATATTTTTAATACTTTAAAAATATAAAAATCATATTTTTACTACTTCTATGTAGTAAAGATCATATTTTTATCTTTCTACAATATAAAAGATTATATTTTTACTACTTTAAAAATATAAAAATCACATTTTTAATATCCTACTTACATAAAAATTATAATTTTCATTTCTCTATTAACATAATAAAAATGGAATTTTTACATTGCTACATACACAAAGCAAAACTGAAATTAAAAACTGAATTTTAAAAAGAGTTAAAATCACCTTCGTTTGGGGGGGCTGCTGCACCATCGATGGAGGGGGGGGGGGGTTCTTCGCGAGGCGCTGGATGAAGGGGGGGTTCTTCGCGAGGCGCTGGATGAAGGGGGGGATTCGAGGGTTGCGTCGGTTCCTTGATGGGCGTTCGGTGGGGTCTCGAGCGTCGGCTGGAGGGAGAAACGAGGGGGAGGAGGCGGCGCCAGGATCATCGGAGGCGGGGAGACTGGTGGCAGGCGGCATCGATCGGGGGGGTGGGGGGGTTCTTGCGGCTGCGCGATTTCCTCTTCTTCTTTTTTTATATTTTATTTTTGATTCTGAGAAAAAAATAAACGGGGGGGGGGGGGGGCAGAGTTAAAGGGGGGAGATATTTTTTTAATTTTATTTAATTATTTTATTTGTAAAAAGTTGACTTTTACATACGACCCCGAAACGAGGCCCACCGCCTGTCGTCCATAGCTAATTACCCCCATTCCGAACACAATGGGATATGTATCGTAGGTTGATTCGGCTGTTACAATCAATTTCCGTTAAATTTACATTTAAATCATTATATTGAATTTTAAACGTACATTTCAAATTACCGGGGTCACATACTAACCAGAAAAATTCCAGAAAAATATTTTCTGGCTTCGTATTGACGATACGGTCCTAACAAAACTAGTTTCGTCAAATTCTGAGACCGTTTGAAAAATGGCCAATTTCCAGTCGATTAAAATCAACTGAAACTGGTCAAACGCGTTTCCTTTGCCACGCTCACATATTGATTCAAAAAATTCTAAAATTTGAAATCTAGCAATAATTTGACATCCCGGATCCAACAAAAGTGATTTCGTCGAAATCCGAGGTCGTTTGCAAAAATTCCATTTTTAAGGGCCTGAATTCCATAGCGACTATTCAGAAATTTCAACTGGACATATCTTTTGATTCCCGCTATCAAATTTCGATTTTTCGAATTCGTTGGAAAGATATTCACAATTAGATCCTAATGTTTTTGGTTTCACTAAAATCTGGATTGTTTTGCACCCGGTACATTCAATTGAAGTTTGAAATCGAATTATTGAACTACCGCGCCATTTTCAATTCCTTTTATAATTATATATAATTATTTATATTCTAACGACGACGAATATAAATATATACGTTTGAATTATATTCAAAATAAATTTCTCGTCGATATTATTTAAAATAATTCATTTTAATTAATCAAAATTCGCTAGAATTGCCAAAATAAAAATTTTAAACTGGCCCAGATTTTCGGGTTGTTACAACTAAAGTATGCAATAATAGGCACTTCCGCCGCAGCCAAAGCAGGAACATCTCAACAACCTCGGCCAGTGGATATCCCGACCGAAACTAAAACCCTTCCTCATGTGGACCCCGAAGCTCCCGCAACACAAGCACAGATTTGCGCGCTTAATTAAAAATATGAGGGTATGACACTCGAGCTGAATCAGGCGTTGAGAAATAACATCGACCTTATGCGCCAACTCCAAGAAAGTCAATGCATCGTCGCTTAACTTCAGCTCGCTCAGAACATCGCCCAACCATGATGTACTATCTCGGAAACCTCCTCTTCCGAGTCAAAGGGTCCACCTCAAAGAAGGAGGTTTAGCCTCATCAACAATGTTGTCGTCCATTCCAATGCTTTCAAACGACAATGGCAACGACAATGAAAATGGAAACGGGAATGGCGACCGAACTACAGTCACTTACAGCGGGGGAACACAGTATTGTGATTGTTCCCGATTGGTTATCAATGATGAACCGGGTCTGAGTAATCGACCCCTTTTCGACAGAACCCAAATGTCGCTGCTCAGAATTTGGGACCTACTCTCTTGTGACCTCGCAAGCATAAGTACTTCCGGATCTAGAGGCAGACCAACTTGCTCAACCTCACCACCCAAGCCAAAACCCGACTATAGATGTTGATGACACGGAAGAGGATGACCCGGGTGTGCATCATAGAAGGAGACCGCAGAACATAACTCCCGAAGTTCGTTGAAACCAATGGATTCCACCAGAATATCCGCATCCGACATATCTGTAACTATAATGGTCCTAAGGTAGCGAAATTCCTTGTCGGGTAAGTTCCGACCCGCACGAAAGGCGTAACGATCTGGGCACTGTCTCAGAGAGAGGCTCGGTGAAATAGACATGTCTGTGAAGATGCGGACTACCTGCACCTGGACAGAAAGATCCTATGAAGCTTCACTGTTCCCTGGGATTGGCTTTGGGCCTTTCCTGCGCAGCTTAGGTGGAAGGCGAAGAAGGCCGACATGGTCCGAAGGATCATGAGGGAAATGCGAGGGAATGCCAACGACTCATTGGAAACCCAAATAAGGAGCAATCCCTTCACTAGGATCATGCATGAAGCCGAACGGCCATGACGCTTCAACATTCGGCAGATGCCCCTTTATGACGACTCGACCGATCCCTGCGCCTTCCTAAACCGCTATGAGTGGCATATGGACTTTAGTCGGGCCATCGACCTGGCTAATTGCAGGTGTTTCCTGGTTTTCTTATCAGGCACAACTTTGCTCTGGTTCTCCCATCTTCCACTCCATTCTGTCAACAACTTGGTCCAACTGACCCGGAGCAAGTTAAGCAATTCAGAATGACGTCCCAACTCTAACAAACACCCTCACACTGTCAAATGTGTACCAAGGACCCACCGAGTCGCTCAAGAGCTACCTCTCATAGTTTAATATCGCTCTTGCCGAGGTAAACGACCTAGAGCCTCGTGCCATGCTTTTCCAACTCGCAAAAGGCGTCCTCCCAACTATCGAATTTGGGGCATGGATCGATAGAAAGAAACTTAAGAGTCTCGATGCTTTCTATGAAAAGGCCGGACAGTTCTTGTGTCAGGAAGAAGCAAGGAGTAACCCAATTTCTCGGACCAACCCTTCCAACAACCCGCATGTCGATACCAGCCACGACAGCATAAAAGGGAAACAAGTTTGATAACCTTTCGGTATGGACAAATGTAACGAGTCGGATTTTGCCCGGCCTTAATCGATCGCAAAATCGACCAAAACCGTTCAAATCCCGCCTACGTCAACTTTGGGAATACAACAACATCAAAACAACAACAACAGACTTTTATTACATCATAATAACGTAACATCAGAGTACAGAATATCAGAGTACATCGAAATTAAAATACAGCAGAAGAAAATTTTACAATAAATTTAATACAGTGCAGCGGAAACAAAATAACTAAGACAACGGAAGACTTTCAATGTTCTGGACATAACTTTAAGCTTCAATCCAGGATCCTGCTAAAGAGATAGACCTGTAGACAACTGCTCGACTGCCCGTGTGGAAAGAGGGCACCCGAGTTTGCAAAAAGGTGGAAACAAACAACGGGTCAGTCGTGGGACTGGTGTGAGAATTCTTAACTAATAAATCACTATTAATAGGACAAATCCAAAGACCACGCCGCTAACGCGGAACAGGTTTGCTCTAATGGATTGTCGTGCATAACTGTGTCAGAATAAATGATAAGTAAATCGTTCAACAACGCTATGCTTTTTAGAAAAATGGAATCACCATAAGACCCAGGTCCCATCACACAATGCAACGCACACCAGAGGATAGGGTTTTACCTTATAGTGATTAAACATGCTAAATACGGCAAATACGAGTTTAATATTATTATTAGTAAATATCAAAACATTTCAAAGTAAATGTATCAATCCTAGGAAGCATAGGTACCATATGCTATGCCTCCGTACTAGTAATACAATCAAAACCGAATGGCGCGTATTGGAAATTGGTTTCCATCATGAGTCAAGGCTAGGGAGGAGCTCCTACCGATTCGAGACACTCTAGCTAATGTCTCAGGATCCCCCGCAGTGAACCTTGGATAGCTGCAGGGCCGGTCCGCAAATACAGCTTAGCGGATTGGCAATTCCTGAACACACGTTTCCCGGTCCTATAGGACCTATCCGAGGCGCCTCATTCCATCATCCACATAAGTAAAATGTCAGGGCTGGTAGGTCACTGACACCACTCTAGCTAGAAAGAAACGTGCTGCTCTCCCTGCGTTCCCTTCTCCCGTTTTAGACTCCGCCGGTGTGTGAGGCTCGCGAAGTCATGCTATACACAAAGCTATGCCTAAACAGACTATGCTTTGATCGTCCCACAAGGCCTGCTTTTCAACAAAGCCTTGATCATATGCATCTTAGCATGCCACATCATCACTCCATATCACACTACCAATCCTTTGCCGAAATATATGAATGGGTGTTAAGTAAGAGAATAAATTCTCCGCCACCAAACATCCATACATTCGACAGAAGATTAATAACATGATATATAATGGAGTACGATGTCAGACACACAATCCATTTATAAGCTTATGCTCTGGGTCTGAGCAAAAGCCAAATCCGTACAAATCAACACTACGTCTGGGCAACTCCTACTATTACCTTATCATGGTAGCGAGCCATTCTAATGCAACAGTCATCATCGTCCATTCGATGTGGAGATTTGACGGTCTTCAATCGCCGTCTTCCAATCTTGGATTTTTAAAACGTCGTTTAATTATTTGGAATGAGATAAACTCGGACTTTCCAAATAATCCTCATATATATATATACATATATATATTGAAAATCCTTTTACACATTAATAATTATTTTTATTAACGCTTCATTCCTATTTTAATTATTTAAAATAATTAAATTTTTATACAACGACGCCTTAAGTCCATGGGCGACTATGGCGCTACATTCAACCAATTTTGATTTTTACATTTCTCAGAATCTAACCGTTGGATCTTAACGTAATATATATCATTGGAAAGATATTTCCAAGACGGTCCTAACGGTTTCAGTTTCAAGAAAATCCGACGGTCGGATCTTCTTGTATAGTCGAATACAAGTACGATTTCAAAACGTGAACTACCATGCCCTATTCGTTCAATTTTGATTATATATATATAATCATTGAATCGTAATAACGTCGTTTGATTAAAACAACGCTCCACACAATTACCGATACTTACTAAATTTTAATTCATTTGAAAATGAAGATAATATTACCGCATCCTAAATTCATTCTTTCCTTACATTGAAAATGTAAATTCCATCCTTTTCATTCACAAAGAAATGTAAGTTTAATTCCTATGCAAATTCCTACATTCTTTATTTATATGTAAAACAATGGAAAATTTGATACATTCAAAATCCTACTTTTAAACGTAGATTTCAATCTCGATGTACATTCTCATCTTAGTTACATTATAAAAATGTAACTTATATTTGCAGTGAATCCTATTTTAAATTTACATATCAAAATGTAAGTTTTATTTACAATGCAAACTCTACTCCCTATTTACATTATAAAAATATAGTTTTTAATTACAATGCAACCGCTACATCTAATTCACATTGTAAAAATATGATTTTTAATTACAATGTCACATTTCTACATCTAAATTACATATGAAATAAATCAATTTTATTTCTAATGTTCATTCTCATTTTTATGTTACATATATACATAAGAAAAATGCAATTTTGATCATACAATGAAATTGCATCCTTTAATTGCATAGAAAAATGTAGTTTTGTCATACGGTATACTTTCCTATAGACATTACATATATAAATGTAATATTTAACACACAATGTACATTCATGTTTTAATTACATATAAAAATGTAATTTTTATCCTACGGTGTAATTCCCTATATAATTTACATATAAAAATGTAAATTTTCACATACGATGAAATTTCCATGTTAATTACAAAGAAAAATGTAATTTTCAACATACGACATTAATTCACTTTATAATTTACATATAAAAATGTAATTTTCGTCATGCAATATAAATTTACATTTTAAATACATAGAAAAATATAATTTTCAACATACGGTGCAAATCTATATATAAATTACATATAAAAATGTAACTTTTGTTCATGCGGTGTAAATTCATTCTTAAACTACATAATAAAATGTTATTTAATTCATGCGATGCAGATTCATTCATAAATAACAAAATAAAATGTTATATAATTCATGCGATGTAAATTCATTCATAAATATCAAAATAAAATGTAATATAATTCATGCGATGTAAATTCATTCATAAATATCAAAATAAAATGTAATATAATTCATGCGATGTAAATTCATTCATAAATAACATATAAAAATATGTTTCATTTCATACAATGTAAAAACATTTTCTTTTTATATACAATGCAACAATATCATCTTTTTATATTTATAATATATTAACTTTACTATTTTACGACGTAAAAATATGATCTTTTCTATTTTACAAAGTAAAAATATTAACTTTTCTACTTTACAATGTAAAAATGTAATCTTTACTATTTTACAATGTAAAAATATTATCTTTTCTATTTTACAAATGTAAAAAAAAAATATCACTTTACAATTTTACAATGTAAAAATATGATCTTTTCTATTTTACAAAGCAAAATATCAACTTTACTATTTTACAATGTAAAAATATGATCTTTTCTATTTTAAAAAGCAAAAATATCAACTTCTTTATTTTTAGAATATAAAAAGATCGTCTCTTTATTTTCATCGTCAAAATTCCATCTTTTTGTTTCCAATATAAAAAGATTGTCTTTTTAATTTAAATATAAAAAGATCGTCTTTTTATTTTCATCGCCAAAATTTCATCTTTTTGTTTCCAATATAAAAAGTTTGTCTTTTATATTAACATCCTAAAATTTCATCTTTTAATTTTCACTCTAAAAAGATAGTTTTTTTTTTTATATCAACATCCTAAAGTTTCATCTTTTAATTTTCACTCTAAAAAGATTATCTTTTCTATTAACATCATAAAGTTTTCATTTTTAAATTTTCACTATAAAAAGATTATCTTTTTATTAATCAACAAAAAATTGCCATCTTCTAATTTTCAATATAAAATGATGATCTTCTTATTAGCCACATAAAATGGTTGTCTTTTTCAACATAAAAATATCGTCTTTTTATTTTTCTGTCCAACGTTTTCATATTCAATTCCACCACAACGATAAATATCACATCATCAACTAAGATCTAATATCACATCATCTAAACACAAATCGAATTCACAACATAGAATAACATCCATCGCATAACGATTCATTTTCATCATTCAACATTAAACAACAAAAGAATAATAATTAAATTAATTAAAATTAAATTAAAAATAAATTCTCACCTTTGCGGGCTTTAAATGACGGTTCGGGCCCAATTTTAGCCCAAAATTCAACATGCTCCAAATTTGATGAAATTAGTGTCTACGCGTAGCTCTCGACTCACTGATCGCAGCAAATCCTATTTCGTGCGATTTCGAGTTCGTATCAAAAAGATATGAATTTTCGAAGTTTGTAATAATTAAATAATTAATTTAAATTATGAAAATTACCCAAATTTTCAACTTGCTCCAAATTCGACAAAATTACTGCTCGCTCGAAGCTCTTGACATAACGATCTCAACGGATTCAGTTTCATGCAATTTCGATAACGTGACAAAAAGTTATGCACTTGCGAAGTTAACAAATCGATTAAAATAATGTGAATATTAGGCTCACGTCCCTATTTTGAAACTTAATTAGGCTCACATCCGGTCATAAACTTATTGTAAATTAGGTCCCTGTTTTCAAAACTTATAAAATAATAATTAAAAAAAATAAAAAAATCGTAAATTAGTAATAAAATATATTATGCATTATAAAAAAAATTCAGTTCAAAAAACAACAAAAATAATGTCAGAAAGAAGAAAACAGCAAAAAAATAGAAAAAACTGCAGTTAAATGCATAATATTATGCACCTTTTTGATTTTATTGCATGCATATATGCAATTATTGCAGTTCTTCCAGCGGATAGATTTAACATAATTTTTCAGTTCATTTTTATTTGCATCAAAATGTGCAAATTTCTCAAAAAAATGCACACATGTGTGCAACATTTTTATAGGATAAAAAGTAGGGACCTAATTTATAAAAAAAAAACAAAGTTCTGAAAATTTTTAAACCCGCCCCCAATTTTATTTTTTCCGCCTTTTTTTATTTTTTTTAAAAAAAATGTGCGTACGTTCATTAAAAAAAAATATATCTAAAATATGGAAATAATGTCAGGAATCTACGGAAATCGAAAAAAAATAGTTGCATAATTTATGCAATTATTACTGATAATTGCATATATGTATGCAACTTTTCTGTAAGTTGTTTTCAGATTAAAATCTGAAAATAAACCTGCACAAATGTATGTAAGTATTTGAAATTTTTGCGTACATGTATGCATTTATTTGCATGAATAAAAATCAACGAAGATGTATGTAGTGAAAAATATGCACGGATGTATGCAGGAAAGTGATATATGTGCATACTATTATGCATTTAACTGGAAATTTCGTTTTTTTTTTGTTTTTTTGGATTTTTGATGCCTTCGTTGATGGTTTTTTGTTCTGAATTTTTTAGTGTTTACATGTTTTATTTAAATACGAATTTACGTGATTTTTTTTATATTTTTTTATGACTTTTCAAAAAATAGGGACCTAATTTACAATAAGTTTATGACCGGGTTTTTTTATATTTTGAAACTTAATAGGGACCTCTAAAAAACGCACCCTAAAATAATATTTAAATTTGTAAAACTTACCCAAAATTTTAATTTTCTCCAAATTGGACAAATTTGGTGTCCACGCGAAGCTCTCATCGCCACGATCACAGCAGACCTAAAATCGTCAAATTTCGATCTCGTATGTAAAAGATATTGCATTACGAACATAGAACATAAATGTTTCGCGTTTAAGCCCCTAACCTTTTTTTTTCAAACAACACCCTGAACTTAAAATGCTCGCCACGGCCAAACTGTACGTCGGAATTGCACGAAACCAGCGCCATTCTCTCCGGCTTCTTCCCCTCTTTCCACGGCTGGTGGTCCCCCCTCCAATTCACCACGTGGGGCCCACGATCTGCAGATGAACGGAAAAGTTCAGTTTCTGTTCATCTTGGTGCTGCGGCCGCCTCGGTGCTCTAAATGCCCCCAAATTTTTATAGTAGCTTGGCCTCGACCTCCCGAACAACTACTCTGTTTGTCACTTCGCCTGAAAATGCACGGATTGGCGGGAAATTGCTCATCTTTGCGACTGTCCTGTTTTCAGCACCCCTCCAATAAAATTGACATTCCGGCCAACTCCGACCACCTGAGACCATGCCACCACCGCCAAAAGAACCGTATGGTTCCCCTCTACCTCTGCCTGAAGTCGCTCGACCTAACTCTCTTCGTGGGGCCCGCAATAGCCAAAAAACGAAAATATGGCTGCTGCCTTTAGATTGAGATTCCGACGAACCCGTGCGACGATAGGTCTTGAATTTTTCGTGGTAGATAGAGGATAAGAAGATGAACAAAACTCAGAAAGGGTTTGGTCTGATTTGGTTTGGATTGAGAGTTATAAATTGTTTTGTTTTCAGGGGCTTATTTGCAAAGAATTATTTAGAGTGGAGGCCATGAAAATGAAGAAGGAGAAGGTGGCTGGTAGGTTTAGGGTTATGATTCAGCTAATGGCTGAGGAACAGACATTTTATATGGGGTTAAGAATGTTATTAGGCCCAATTACCCTTTTATGTATTTACTTATACAATTTGCACCCATTTTCATATTCTAAAAATTCTTGTTAACACCTACGAATTTCCATTTTTATGAAAATTGAAACATAAGTATTTCTTGACATTACGGATTCAAAGAAACTGGTTTCGTTAAATTCCGAGTCCGTATGAATAAATTATGAATTTTTAAAGTCTGAAAATTGACCGTTTTTCACTGTAAAATTAATAACGACCACATACTGACTCCAAAAATTACGAATTTTGGAATCTAGTAATAATTTAATATTCCGGATCCAACAAAAGTGGTCTCGTCAAAAACGGAGGTCGTTTGCAAAATTTCCATTTTTAAGGCGTATATATTTAATATTAAAAATACATTTTTAAATCAATAATTTCCGAAACTCGAAATATATAAGTGTTTACTGTTTTTCAATGCAGAAACATCATTTTGAACTCAATGGAAGTGGTTTCAAGTCGAAATTCCTCTATATGCAAAAAGTAGCATTATTGACCTACCTTTCTAAAAATTGAATTAGCCATAACTTTTGATTTCCGCTATGAAATTTCGATTTTTCGGATTCGTTGGAAAGATATTTTTAAATAGATTCTAATATTTTTGGTTTCACTAAAATCCGTTAAATTTTGCATCCTGTACGGTCAGTCAAAGTTTAAGTTTGACTTTTCAAACTACCGCGCTATTTCTAACTCTTTTTATAATTAAAATTAAATTATTCATTCTAACTTCGATTTGAATCAAATTCTTGATCATTATTATTTAAAATAGATTATTTTAAATATCAAAACTCATTAAAATCACTTAAAATAAAATTTTAAATTGGCCCCAAAAATTCTGGGTTGTTACAGTCTCCCCCACTTAAAAACTTTTCGTCCTCGAAAAGGGACGAAGCTAAAAGTTGATTAATTAACTAACTAATTTTTATATATATATATTTTCTCCATTGGTTTAAATAATTTCATTAGTTGATTAACTTTCAAATATATAACTTTTTATATATTCAAAATCATATTTTCCAAAATAGAGTATAATTAATCACAAATACGTATATTATAGACTTGCTACTCTCAACTCATTCTAGGGCATTACTAACCCTATCTCTAATGAGTTTTCTCATTCTAGGATACTGCTGATCCTATCTCTAATGAGTATTCTTATTGGATATTACCAATCCAATCTCTGATGAGTCTTTTGTTCAGTTCTAATGAGTTGTACCCCAAAGATTTGAGCTAACCAAAGCTCTGATACCAACTGTAACGAGTCGGATTTTGCCCGGCCTTAATCGATCGCAAAATTGACCAAAACCGTTCAAATCCCGCCTACGTTAACTTTGGGAATACAACAACATCAGAACAACAACAGCAGACTTTTATTACATCATAATAACGTAACATCAGAGTACAGAATATCAGAGTACATCGAAATTAAAATACGGCGGAAGAAAATTTTACAATAAATTTAATACAGTGCAGCGGAAATAAAATAACTAAGACGGCGGAAGACTTTCAATGTTCTGGACACAGCTTTAAGCTTCAATCCAGGATCCTGCTAAAGAGATAGACCTGTAGACAACTGCTCGACTGCCCATGTGGAAAGAGGGCACCCGAGTTTGCAAAAAGGTGGAAACAAACAACGGGTCAGTCGTGGGACTGGTGTGAGAATTCTTAACTAATAAATCACTATTAATAGGACAAATCCAAAGACCACGCCGCTAACGCGAAACGGGTTTGCTCTAATGGATTGTCGTGCATAACTGTGTCAGAATAAATGATAAGTAAATCGTTCAACAACGCTATGCTTTTTAGAAAAATGGAATCACCATAAGACCCAGGTCCCATCACACAATGCAACGCACACCAGAGGATAGGGTTTTTACCTTATAGTGATTAAACATGCTAAATACGACAAATACGAGTTTAATATTATTATTAGTAAATATCAAAACATTTCAAAGTAAATGTATCAATCCTAGGAAGCATAGGTACCATATGCTATGCCTCCGTACTAGTAATACAATCAAAACCGAATGGCGCGTATTGGAAATTGGTTTCCATCATGAGTCAAGGCTAGGGAGGAGCTCCTACCGATTCGAGACACTCTAGCTAATGTCTCAGGATCCCCCGCAGTGAACCCTTGGATAGCTGCAGGGCCGGTCCGCAAATACAGCTTAGCGGATTGGCAATTCCTGAACACACGTTTCCCGGTCCTATAGGACCTATCCGAGGCGCCTCATTCCATCATCCACATAAGTAAAATGTCAGGGCTAATAGGTCACTGACACCACTCTAGCTAGAAAGAAACGCGTTGCTCTCCCTGCGTTCCCTTCTCCCGTTTTAGACTCCGCCGGTGTGTGATGCTCGCGAAGTCACGCTATACACAAAGCTATGCCTAAACAGACTATGCTTTGATCGTCCCACAAGGCCTGCTTTTCAACAAAGCCTTGATCATATGCATCTTAGCATGCCACATCATCACTCCATATCACACTACCAATCCTTTGCCGAAATATATGAACGGGTGTTAAGCAAGAGAATAAATTCTCCGCCACCAAACATCCATACATTCGACAGAAGATTAATAACATGATATATAATGGAGTACGATGTCAGACTCACAATCCATTTATAAGCTTATGCTCTGGGTCTGAGCGAAAGCCAAATCCGTACAAATCAACACTACGTCTGGGCAACTCCTACTATTACCTTATCATGGTAGCGAGCCATTCTAATGCAACAGTCATCATCGTCCATTCGATGTGGAGATTTGACGGTCTTCAATCGCCATCTTCCAATCTTGGATTTTTAAAACGTCGTTTAATTATTTGGAATGAGATAAACTCGGACTTTCCAAATAATCCTCGTATATATATATATATATATATATATATATATATATATATATATATATATATATTGAAAATCCTTCTTACACATTAATAATTATTTTTATTAACGCTTCATTCCTATTTTAATTATTTAAAATAATTAAATTTTTATACAACGACGCCTTAAGTCCATGGGCGACTATGGCGCTACATTCAACCAATTTTGATTTTTACATTTCTCAGAATCTAACTGTTGGATCTTAAAATAATATATATCATTGGAAAGATATTTCCAAGACGGTCCTAACGGTTTCAGTTTCAAGAAAATCCGATGGTCGGATCTTCTTGTATAGTCGAATACAAGTACGATTTCAAAACGCAAACTACCATGCCCTATTCGTTCAATTTTGATTATGTATATATAATCATTGAATCGTAATAACGTCGTTTGATTAAAACAACGCTCCACACAATTACCGATACTTACTAAATTTTAATTCATTTGAAAATGAAGATAATATTACCGCATCCTAAATTCATTCTTTCCTTACATTGAAAATGTAAATTCCATCCTTTTTATTCACATAGAAATGTAAGTTTAATTCCTATGCAAATTCCTACATTCTTTATTTGTATGTAAAACAATGGAAAATTTGATACATTCAAAATCCTACTTTTAAACGTAGATTTCAACCTCGATGTACATTCTCATCTTAGTTGCATTATTAAAATGTAACTTATATTTGCAGTGAATCCTATTTTAAATTTACATATCAAAATGTAAGTTTTATTTACAATGCAAACTCTACTCCCTATTTACATTATAAATATAAAGTTTTTAATTACAATGCAACCGCTACATCTAATTCACATTGTAAAAATATGATTTTTAATTACAATGTCACATTTCTACGTCTAAATTACATATGAAATAAATCAATTTTATTTCTAATGTTCATTCTCATTTTTATGTTACATATATTCATAAGAAAAATGCAATTTCGATCATACAATGAAATTGCATCCTTTAATTGCATAGAAAAATGTAGTTTTGTCATACGGTATACTTTCCTATAGACATTACATATATAAATGTAATATTTAACACAATGTACATTCATGTTTTAATTACATATAAAAATGTAATTTTTATCCTACGGTGTTATTCCCTATATAATTTACATATAAAAATGTAAATTTTCACATACGATGAAATTTCCATGTTAATTACAAAGAAAAATGTAATTTTCAACATACAACATTAATTCATTTTATAATTTACATATAAAAATGTAATTTTCGTCATGCAATGTAAATTTACATTTTAAATACATAGAAAAATGTAATTTTCAACATACGGTGCAAATCTATATATAAATTACATATAAAAATGTAACTTTTGTTCATGCGGTGTAAATTCATTCTTAAACTACATAATAAAATGTTATTTAATTCATGCGATGCAGATTCATTCATAAATAACAAAATAAAATGTTATATAATTCATGCGATGTAAATTCATTCATAAATATCAAAATAAAATGTAATATAATTCATGCGATGTAAATTCATTCATAAATATCAAAATAAAATGTAATATAATTCATGCGATGTAAATTCATTCATAAATAACATATAAAAATATGTTTCATTTCATACAATGTAAAAACATTTTCTTTTTATATACAATGCAACAATATCATCTTTTTATATTTATAATACATTAACTTTACTATTTTACGACGTAAAAATATGATCTTTTCTATTTTACAAAATAAAAATATTAACTTTTCTACTTTACAATGTAAAAATGTAATCTTTACTATTTTACAATGTAAAAATATTATCTTTTCTATTTTACAAATGTAAAAAAAATATCACTTTACAATTTTACAATGTAAAAATATGATCTTTTCTATTTTACAAAGCAAAAATATCAACTTTACTATTTTACAATGTAAAAATATGATCTTTTCTATTTTACAAAGCAAAAATATCAACTTTACTATTTTACAATGTAAAAATATGATCTTTTCTATTTTACAAAGCAAAAATATCAACTTCTGTATTTTTAGAATATAAAAAGATCGTCTCTTTATTTTCATCGTCAAAATTCCATCTTTTTGTTTCCAATATAAAAAGATTGTCCTTTTAATTTAAATATAAAAAGATCGTCTTTTTATTTTCATCGCCAAAATTTCATCTTTTTGTTTCCAATATAAAAAGATTGTCTTTTATATTAACATCCTAAAATTTCATCTTTTAATTTTCACTCTAAAAAGATAGTTTTTTTTTTATATCAACATCCTAAAGTTTCATCTTTTAATTTTCACTCTAAAAAGATTATCTTTTCTATTAACATCATAAAGTTTTCATCTTTAAATTTTCACTATAAAAAGATTATCTTTTTATTAATCAACAAAAAATTGCCATCTTCTAATTTTCAATATAAAATGATGATCTTCTTATTAGCCACATAAAATGGTTGTCTTTTTCAACATAAAAATATCGTCTTTTTATTTTTCTGTCCAACGTTTTCATATTCAATTCCACCACAACGATAAATATCACATCATCAACCAAGATCTAATATCACATCATCTAAACACAAATCGAATTCACAACATAGAATAACATCCATCGCATAACGATTCATTTTCATCATTCAACATTAAACAACAAAAGAATAATAATTAAATTAATTAAAATTAAATTAAAAATAAATTCTCACCTTTGTCGGCTTTAAATGACGGTTCGGGCCCAATTTTAGCTCAAAATTCATCATGCTCCAAATTTGATGAAATTAGTGTCTACGCGTAGCTCTCGACTCACTGATCGCAGCAAATCCTGTTTCATGCGATTTCGAGTTCGTATCAAAAAGATATGAATTTTCGAAGTTTGTAATAATTAAATATTAATTTAAATTATGAAAATTACCCAAATTTTCAACTTGCTCCAAATTCGACAAAATTACTGCTCGCTCGAAGCTCTTGACATAACGATCTCAACGGATTCAGTTTCATGCAATTTCGATAACGTGACAAAAAGTTATGCACTTGTGAAGTTAACAAATCGATTAAAATAATATTTAAATTTGTAAAAATTACCCAAAATTTCAATTTTCTCCAAATTGGACAAATTTGGTGTCCACGCGAAGCTCTCATCGCCACGATCACAGAGACCTAAAATCGTCAAATTTCGATCTCGTATGTAAAAGATATTGCATTACGAACATAGAACATAAATGTTTCGCGTTTAAGCCCCTAACCTTTTTTTTTCAAACAGCACCCTGAACTTAAAATGCTCGCCACGGCCAAACCGTGCGTCGGAATTGCACGAAACCAGCGCCATTCTCTCCGGCTTCTCCCCCTCTTTCCACGGCTGGTGGTCCCCCCCACCAATTCGCCACGTGGGGCCCACGATCTGCAGATGAACGGAAAAGTACAGTTTCCGTTCATCTTGGTGCTGCGGCCGCCTCGGTGCTCTAAATGCCCCCAAATTTTTACAGTAGTTTGGCCTCGACCTCCGAATAGCTTCTCTGTTTGTCACTTCGCCTGAAAATACACGGATTGACGGGAAATTGCTCATCTTTGCGACTGTCCTGTTTTCAGCACCCCTCCAATAAAATTGACATTCCGGCCAACTCCGACCACCTGAGACCATGCCACCACCGCCAAAAGAACCGTATGGTTCCCCTCTACCTCTGCCTGAAGTCGCTCGACTTAACTCTCTTCGTGGGGCCCGCAATAGTCAAAAAACGAAAATATGGCTGCTGCCTTTAGATTGAGATTCCGGCGAACCCGTGGGACAATAGGTCTTGAATTTTTCGTGGTAGATAGAGGATAAGAAGATGAAAAAAACCCAGAAAGGGTTTGGTCTGATTTGGTTTGTATTGAGAGTTATAAATTGTTTTGTTTTCAGGGGCTTATTTGCAAAGAATTATTTAGAGTGGAGGCCATGAAATGAAGAAGGAGAAGGTGGCTGGTAGGTTTAGGGTTATGATTCAGCTAATGGCTGAGGAAAAGATATTTTATATGGGGTTAAGAATGTTATTAGTCCCAATTACCCTTTTATGTATTTATTTATACAATTTGCACCCATTTTCATATTCTAAAAATTCGTGTTAACACCTACGAATTCCAATTTTTATGAAAATTGAAACATAAGTATTTCTTGACATTACGGATTCAAAGAAACTGGTTTCGTTAAATTCCAAGTCCATATGAATAAATTATGAATTTTTAAAGTCTGAAAATTGACCGGAGGTCGTTTGCAAAATTTCCATTTTTAAGGCGTATATATTTAATATTAAAAATACATTTTTAAATCAATAATTTCCGAAACTCGAAATATATAAGTGTTTACTGTTTTTCAATGCAGAAACATCATTTTGAACTCAATGGAAGTGGTTTCAAGTCGAAATTCCTCTATATGCAAAAAGTAACATTATTGACCTATGCAAATTACCTAGCGACCTTTCTAAAAATTGAATTGTCCATAACTTTTGATTTCCGCTATGAAATTTCGATTTTTCGGATTCGTTGGAAAGATATTTTTAAATAGATTCTAATATTTTTGGTTTCACTAAAATCCGTTAAATTTTGCATCCTGTACGGTCAGTCAAAGTTTAAGTTTGACTTTTCAAACTACCGCGCTATTTCTAACTCTTTTTATAATTAAAATTAAATTATTCATTCTAACTTCGATTTGAATCAAATTCTTGATCATTATTATTTAAAATAGATTATTTTAAATATCAAAACTCATTAAAATCACTTAAAATAAATTTTTAAATTGGCCCCAAAAATTCTGGGTTGTTACAACAAAGGGCCAGGTCCCTACAAATAAAAGCAGCGTAATGGCAGGCAGGGCGGCCACAAAAACAACCAGGCTTCAGCAGATCCCATAAAGCCCGGCCGCTACCAATCTTACGAGACCTACAATCCGTTGAATGAAGACTTGGAGACGATATACCTGGAAACATGTTACTCGCTCCAGTATAAGAAACCACACTTTAGGGAGTCCACTGACCGCGAGAAGGACATCGGCAAGTACTGTCGATACCACAATATGTATGTGCATAATATCAATGACTGTAGTCAAGTCAAGGATGCAATCTAAAAGCTTATCCGTGAAAAGCGCCTTGAGAAGTACGTTCAAGACCCTCTTCCTCTCGAAGCAAACTCATGTCCTCCTACGCCCGCACCTCCAGAACCCGCCAAAGCAACTCCTAGTTCATACAAACAAAGGCGGGGCATTGTGATTTACACTATTTGTGGCAGGCCTTACCCCACGCACGAAAGCTTTTGGAAAATGGAGGAGTACGTGAGCTCTATAAAGCACACCATCTATGAAGCTTTCTCCACTCTGGACGAGTCCATCCCCACCAAACTCCAGAAAACAATGTAGGATGACATCATCTTCCGCGAAAGAGAGTCTATGGGAATTGAAATTCCAACCATAGACCCTCTCGTGATCACAGCTGAGATCGTTTCTGCTTCCGTCCGAAGGGTACTGATTGACTCAGGGAGTTCAGTCAAAATTATCTCTAAAGCTTTCAACGATTAGATGAAATTGGAAACCAAGGACTTGAAACCCTACCATGCCGCGATCCACGGTTTAATTGCTATTCCAATCACCCGGTAGGAATGATCGACCTACTTGTTGAACTTGGGGACGAGGATCGGGGCCGGTCCGAGTCCTCACTTTCGTGGTAATCGACATTAACTCTCACTACAATGTCTTCTTCGGACGTCCTTTCCTTATAGAATCCGAGTCTACATGTCACCTTGGTCTTTCCTAATGAAGCTCCCGTCTGAGAATGGGATCGGGATGGTTAAAGGAGGCCAAGCAACCGCTCGAGATTGTTACGAAATAGAATGCAAAAATGCACGTAATAAGGACAAAGGCATGACTGTGCCCCTGCCTTCTTGCACCAAGACCATCTCCGCATAGAAATTAAAGGCGTCCGGGCCTTGGCCCAGGCGCCACTACTGTCTTTCCTACGATCTCGATCCAAGGGAGGACGAAGAGCCCGACTATGAGAGGGCAACTCCAGTTGAACCTATGGTGGACGTTCCGATCAACCCCGATGACCCATCAAAGGTCTTAAAAATTGGAGATGAGGGGCAACTTAGACGTGTTCGCTTGGACCCACTCGAAGATGAGGGGCATTGATCGACGCTAATCTATGAATCAGAAAAGCGTGAATTTTAAATTAAATACTACAAGCGTACAGGTGTGTAGCATACAGGTCGAACACAGGGAGGTGTAATTAAAAATTATTATTTGTTTATTCGTAGGCGAGTTAGACGAACCCTGGAGATTTTGTTAAAATAAAAACAAGTTGAAATTGTGAACACAGGATTATCGTTGAATATAATCAACGATTAATCACTAAAGAAAGTAAATTGCAAAACAAGAACAACAATGCAGAAAATAAAAGTGCAGAAAAAGAAGAACAACAAAAGTGAATTAGGATTGTCGTTGAAACTAATCAAACGACTAATCACTAATAAGCAATAGAAATAAAAATAACAATTTCTGTCTACCAAAACTAATTGAGCAAAACACAAATTGTTATGACAGTAAAGCAAATAAACTAAACGAAGAAGAGCTTTATTAAAACTAAAAGAGAGTACAGAAGAACCGATATCTTACAATGGTTACAACGTATATTTATTGAGGAGATAGGAAAAATCCTAATTAAGTCTATGAATAAATGGGTCTCTTTTCCCAAGAAGTAATATCATATCTCTTGCCTTCCTTGACTGGGCTTCTTTGGAAATAATTCTTTTAAGAATATCTGATGCATATCTTGGTGAATATCTTCCAAATCCTCCGTATGGCTAGTTGCTTGGTAATTAGATTGCATGCGATTAATTATTCCAAACAAGGATGCTCATCAAACTCCAAAGGCAACAAAGGATGAAATCTTCAAAATTGATCTTTTCTTGGCAATAAATCAATCAGAAATTCTTCTTATTGGAAATTGAAAAATGAATGTTCTGAATTGATTTCCATGACTACTCCTGAAATGTCTATTAGTGAATATCATACATACACATGAATATGTATATATATAATATAACACTAATCAATATATTCTTCATAGCGAAGGGGCAGTGTGAACGCATTCTGTTCTTTGGCAAAAAGTGAGCTCGATAGGGATCGAACTCAGGTCTCTCAGTACAAATTTCTATGCAATTACCAGTGAGCTACAACGTCTTTTGTAATTGAGATGGCTTTAATATGGGGAAGTAGCTTTTTATCTGTAGTTGGCCTTTAATTTGAAACGAAGGAGGCATTTCTTGACATCCTGTAAAAACACACAAAAGTACCCAAAGTATCATTTATTTATTTACAAAAGATAAAATTTAAAAGCATAAAATAAACACGTTTCTATGTTAATCAAATACCCCCACACTTATCTTTTACTCATCCTCGAGTAAAAAGAAAATGAAAAACTAACTAGATAGGTCGCACTTTCGTAGGAAACACGATTGCATTGAGCGTATGCAACTAGCCGTTAAACCTCTAGGTGTCCCTAGTAGGACGAGTGGTGTCTCGTGAGGGTTTTCAGCGGATACTACCCACAAAATCCAAATGCAGTATGCTATGATTCTAATGAAACTACATGAATGCAATGGACATATGCAAATAAAAACGAAAAATGAAAACACGACTTATTTCAGGAAAGTGGTACAACAAATTAAGTTAATAATTTCTAATCAGTTGATTTTATTTTAGATACCTCAACTTGTCACAAATTTTCAATATAAATCAAGTTTTCAAATGTTAAATTCCAGTTTGGCCAGCTGGTTCAGTCGATAACATAGTGCAGCGATGAAATAAATTCTTAGTTTGCTTGGCACAGTTTGTAAAGTGGTATTCTAATTTTCTCATGTATGGCTAGTCAAATCAATAAGGTCAAGAAGTGTTTGGGCATCATCGCTTATTCTTTATTCTATAAAATTTTAAAATTTATGATTAAGTACATACACCTAACTTAGAAGACCAAGGATTACCACCCATGCACTGCCTCGCGGACTAACGGAGAGTGGGTAATGAGCTTGGCGGATTGTGCAGGCCGACTTTGACTTTGTCAACAACGTGTCGGTAATCCTTAGGTGTCCAATCTCATAAAATGAGACCAAGATATTCCAATGCTGACTTTGTCAACAACATGTCGGATAGAGCTTTGCGGGTTTGCACACCAACGCTCGATATACAAGCAATGTTGGATACCCTTGGATTACTATTATTATTATCGAATTTATAAGCACAAAAAGAGAGTTACGCGAATTCAACTTAACCCAACTTAGTTTTAAAGGTTTGACAAGCCATTATAAGTATTTTAAGTCCTCCACTTATTTAAACAAAGTCTACAATATAGAATAGATTTCATGGCCATCACCTAAGAATCTCCCTATGTACCGGTTACACTATTATCCCTCAAAATTAAACTTTTCATTATATTTCTTATCGATCTAAGTTGAGAGAAAAAAATACTATCAACTGGCTAAAAATTGTAAACTTATTTTGTTGTATCAATTGAAAATGAGTCGTATTTTCCAATTTTTTTTTTATGGTATGTTACTACGATATAAAATGTATGATGGTCCTACATGAAAAGAAAGAAAGAAAAATTAAAGAAAAAAATCAAAAGAATGCAATGCAGACTCCCCCCACACTTGATTGAGACAGTGTCCCAACTGTCTAAGGCAGAAAAACAAAAATAAAATGAAAAAGAAAAATAAAAGAAAAAGAATGTGTACCACCTGATTTCATGGTGGATGATCAGGCTCATGCAGATCGATAGGGTCATCTTCGTCATATTGCTCGAATTCCAAAAATGGTTTCAGTCGTTGACCATTTACTTTGAAGACTTTTCCATCCCTAGGATTTTCAATTTCAACCGCTCCATGAGGATATACTGTTTTCACAACATAAGGTCCAGTCCATCGAGATCTGAGTTTTCCTGGAAACAAGTGAAGTCTAGAGTCGTATAAAAGAACTTTTTGACCTACGTTGAATTCCTTACGAAGTATGTTTTTGTCGTGTTGGGCTTTGGTTCTTTCTTTGTAGATTTTCTCATTTTCATACGCCTCATTTCTTAATTCCTCTAATTCCGAAATTTGTAACTTCCTATGTGAGCCGGCTTTCTCTAAGTCAAAATTCAAAAATTTTATGGCCCAAAGAGCACGATGCTCTAATTCAAGAGGTAAGTGACAGGCCTTTCCAAAGACTAATCGATATGGTGACATCCCTAGATTGGTTTTATAAGCAGTGCGAAAAGCCCAAAGTGCATCAATCAGTTTTAAGGGCCAATCTTTTCTATTGGAATTCACAGTTTTCTCAAGAATTTGTTTGATTTGTCTATTGGAAACTTCTACTTGTCCACTAGTTTGTGGATGGTAAGGTGTTGACAGCTTGTGTGTGATTGAGTATTTCTTGAGTAAGAACTCAAAAGCACGATTACAGAAATGAGTGCCATTATCGCTAATGATAGCTCGAGGTGTGCCAAAGCGTGAAAAGATGTTTTCTTTGAGGAATTTGACAACAACCTTGTTGTCGTTGGTTTTGGTCGGAATGGCTTCAACCCATTTTGAGACATAATCTACCGCAAGCAAGATGTAAAGATTCCCAAATGAATTAGGGAATGGTCCCATGAAGTCGATGCCCCAAACATCGAATAACTCAATCACTAAAATGGGGTTGAGAGGCATCATGTTTCGCTTAGTGATTCGACCCGTTCTTTGACATCGATCACATTTAGAGCAAAATTCGAACGCGTCACGGAAGAGTGTGGGCCAATAAAAACCGCTTTGCAATACATTTGCAGCAGTTTTTCTTGCTCCAAAGTGACCGCTACAAGCATGGTCATGTGAGAAGGAGAGAATAATTTGGTGTTCATGATCAGGCACACACCTTCGAATGATTTGGTCTGGACAGTATTTGAAAAGATATGGGTCGTCCCAATAGAAGTTTCGAATTTCGAGAGAAATTTTTGTTTATCTTGTTTCGACCATTCAGCGGGTGTTTGTTGTGTGACAAGATAATTCACAATGTCAGCGTACCAAGGGGTGTTAGAGATGGAAAGAATTTGTTCGTCAGGAAAATAGTCATCGATTTGGGTGTCGTTAACATTTTCGTGCACAATTCGAGAGAGATGATCAGCTACGACATTTTCAGAACCCTTTTTATCTCGTATTTCTATATCGAATTCTTGAAGAAGAAGGATCCAACGAATCAAGCGGGCCTTGGCATCCTTTTTAGAAAGCAAATATCGGAGGGCAGCATGATCAGTGTAAACTATGACTTTGGATCCTATGAGATATAGTCTGAATTTCTCAAGAGCGAAGACAACTGCCAAAATTCCTTTTCAGTAGTTGAGTAATTCAATTGGGCCTCGTTTAAGGTTTTGATAGCGTAATAAATGACTCGAGGGAGTTTATCGATATGCTGACCTAAGATGGCTCCAATTACAAAGTCAGAAGCGTCGCACATAAGTTCGAAGGGCTGAGTTCAATCAGAAGGTTGAATGATGGGAGCTGTGGTCAAGATTGACTTAAGAGTTTCAAAAGATGTTTTGCATTCATTGGAGAATTCGAACTTAACGTCTTTGGCAAGTAAATTTGAGAGAGGTTTTGAAATTTTCGAGAAATCCTTAATGAATCTTCTATAGAATCCCGCGTGGCCAAGAAATGAACGAACATCTTTAACAGACTTAGGAGGAGGCAGATTAGCAATCAAATAGATTTTAGATTTATCGACTTCAAGGCCATCTTTAGAGACGACATGGCCTAGAACTATCCCCCTTTTTACCACGAAGTGACATTTTTCCCAATTAAGCACGAGGGATTTTTCCTTACAACGTTTTAGGACGAGTTCTAAATGAGTGAGGCATTGGGAAAAAGATGATCCATAGATTGAAAAATCATCCATGAATATTTCCAAGAATTCATCCACCATATCAGAGAAGATACTCATCATACACCTTTGGAAAGTCGCGGGGGCATTACAAAGACCAAAAGGCATGCGACGATACGCAAAGGTTCCAAAGGGACAAGTAAAGGTAGTCTTGCGTTGATCCTCTAAAGCAACATGGATTTGGTTATAGCCAGAGTATCCATCGAGAAAACAATAGTACTCATGACCCGCTAAGTGTTCGAGCATTTGGTCAATAAAAGGTAAGGGAAAATGGTCTTTTCGTGTGGCTGCGTTGAGCTTTCGATATTCGATACACACACGCCATTTTGTTTTGATTTTTGTTGGGACAAGCTCATTACTTTCATTTTTGATCACTGTGACCCCCGATTTCTTTGGTACGACTTGTACCGGACTCACCCAGGTACTATCAGAGATGGGATAGATGATGTTATTGTCTAGACATTTGATTATCTCCTCCTTGACCACTTCTCTCATGTTTGGGTTTAATCGCCTTTAAGCCTCACGGGTGGGTTTAGCCTCATCAACTAAATGTATGCGATGTTCCACAATTGATGGGCTAATTCCTTTTATAACGCTCAGTTCCCACCCCAAGGCTTCTTTATTTTCCCGCAAAAGTTCTAAGAGTTTTTCTTCTTGTTCCTCAGTAAGATCAGAGGCCAAGATTACGGGAAGAGTCTCTGAGAGTCTAAGTATGCGTACTTAAGGTCTTGTGGCAAGGGTTTGAGATCTAAATTAGGATGTTCTTGAGTGTTAACATTGGTTAACATTCCTTGGTCAGAGTCAGAAGATGAAGGATTTGAGTCAAGAAATTCATTCAGTTCAAAAATGTATTCCAGTTCGTCGAAATCGGAATCGAAATGTTCCAGACACATTTTCAAGGCTTCAGAAGTGTCTTTAGAGGTTTCGTCAACTATGGTTTGAATCATGTCGATTTCATCAGTCTCAAAATCCCTAGGTTGTTTGTTGAGATTGAAGATGTTTAGCTCAATGGTTAGGTGCCCGAAGGAAAGTCGAAGTTGACTATTCCTACAATTAATGACAGCATTTGAGGTTGCTAAGAAGGGTCGTCCTAAAATCAACGGTATTTGAACTTTGGGATTTGAGACAGGCTCTGTGTCTAAAACTATGAAATCGACAGGGAAGTAAAACTGTTCGATCTGTATCAAGACGTCTTCGATAATTCCCAATGGCTTTTTGACAGACCGATCTGCTAACTGAAGAGTGATGTTTGTCGGTTTAATTTCCCCTAACCCAAGTTGACAATAAACAGTATAAGGAAGAAGATTGACACTGGCACCAAGGTCGAGTAGGGCACGAGAAATATGGGTGTTTCCTATTTTGCAATCAATCGTAGGGTAGCCAGGGTCTTTGTGCTTGACTGGGGTAAGATTCGAAAGAGCAGAGCTTGTATTCGTAGTTAGAAAGGCGGTTTCTGGAACATTAGTTGCACGTTTTTGTGTGCACAATTCCTTAAGACATTTGGCATATTGAGGAATTTGTTCAATTGTGTCTAAGAGAGGAATGTTCACACGGACTTGTTTGAAAATTTCCAAAATTTTATCAAAATTTGCCGCTTTTTTCTTATTATTGAGCCTATGGGGAAATGGAGCTATTGGTTTTTCGACTCTGTGGTCAGTTTCATCGTTCAAGGAAGAAGGTTTATCCAAGGAAATAGAAGGTGGTAGGGTCATAGAAGATGGAATGTTGGTATTGCCAACATTAATTTTCGAAGGTGGGTCGGGTTTGCCGACACTGGAAGAAGAATTGTTGGGATTGCCAACATTTAAGGGAACTTGAGGTTTAGAGGAATTGGCATTCAAAGCCAATGGGTAATCATCAAGATTTGGCATTGAGGGCGAGTTAGAAGGTTCGCCAGGGTCGCCCACGTTATTATCAATCCTCTTTCCAGATCGAAGGGTTGTAACAGCATTGACTGGATTATGGTTTTCGTCCTCACAAGAATTTACAGCACGAGAGTTATATTTTGGATTCACCTCAGGTTGACTAGGCAACTTTCCTTTCTCGTTATTTTCGCTAGTTCCTTTATCATATTCATCATTTGTTCCATTTGTTTTTCTAAACGCACAATTTCTGGTGATGATTGAGAGGATTGGTTTGATGATTGAAAATTGGGGTGCCTGTAAGGTTGTTTGGATTGAGATGTTGTTTGAGAGGTTTGAGAAATTGGAGGTGGAGCTTCATAATTTGGGTTGGGAATAAAGGGTTGCACGTGTGATGGGTTAGCCGAATTATTAGGGTTTGACCAGGAAAAATTTGGGTGGTTCCTCCAACCAGGATTGAATGTGGATGAGTTAGGATTATTTTGAGCTATGGCATTAGCTTGGTCCTGAGAGTAACAGTGGGGTAACCCTTCTCCGGCTTGAGGAGTTTGATTTTCTAAGGGAATTTGACTTAGGTCCACGACATGCACTCCTCTAGTAGAAGTACGAATGGGAACATGAATTGATTCCCATTGCATGTCCTTTTCAGAATAATCTTCTAAGAATTGCCAAGCTTCATCGGCTGTCTTAGACATAAAATCTCCTCCACACATTGATTCTAGTTGAGTTCTAGTCTGATAGTTTAGCCCTTCATATGCAACTTGACATAAGTGATCGTTTAGAATTCCATGATGAGGACAACTATATAATAGTTGGTTGAATCTTTCAAAGTATTTTGAAAAAGTTTCCCCCTCATTTTGACAAAATTGATTTATCTCGGTTCGGATTTTTAGGGTTTTATGAAAAGGGAAAAACTTTTTCAAGAATGTAGTGACAAATTCATCCCAACTTCTTATGGAATGTCTTGGAAGAGAATTTAGCCATCTTTTAGCGCTTTCAAGTAGTGCAAATGGGATTAGCCTTAGCTTGATCGATTCGTTAGATAGTTGTTGCATTTTTGTTGTGGAAGCATACAATTCAAATTCACTTAGAAATTCATAATCATTTTCAGACCCAGTAAATTTTGGTACCCCTTGGATAAAAGAATGTTTTAGCTCAAAATTGTTTCCTTCAGCTGGTGGGAACACGATGACAGAGGATTGAACGACCCTAGTTGGATAACATCGATCACGAAGAGACAAGGGTCTATCCATTTGGATATTGGGATTTTGAAAATTTTGATTTATTTGATTTTGATCCCCAAAGTTTGGAAAGTTGTGATTCACTCGATTTTGATCCAATTCGGTTGGAAAATTTTGGTTGATTTGAGAACCCCTAGGAGAATTTTGTTGGTTAACACTTTTTTCACTCATTGTTGTTAAACGCAAGCACAGAAATTAGCTACAATGAAATTTTCTGTCCTTATTGGCTCCTTACCCAAAATTATAAAGTGACGCGTTTGATTACTTAGATCAAAAGATTTCTCAGCCAGTTAACGGACATGAGTTATCGATGCACCAGGAATCACCCTAGCAATGCAGCCGAATGTTTAAGTACCTTCAGAGTAACAATCGATATAATATTTATGAATCACCATAATATTTATAAACGGTTATTTCTCTGCCGTAGTCTAGACACCAAGAAATAATTCGTTCCAAATGAATCAACTATCACAATACAATTAAGCCCTAGATGAGCCCGTGACTCCCTTAAGTCCAACGTCTAACCGTTATCATTAGTCAGATTCTATGATGAAATGCAATTTGTGGGCTAAGGAAAGGGTGATGAAATCCCTCACCTTATGTGAATTGGGGTATTGACCTTAACAGAATGAATAAAAAAAATGCAGAAATAACAACAATCACACAAAATAATTGCAGAAATTAAAATTTGTACATTCAAGCCGCTGCCCCTGCAGAATTTTTTTACAACAATTGTCTATATATTTTATTTTTTCCTTTTTGCAGCAGAGCACCTGTAGAGTTTTTAAAATTTTATCACCTTGGTCGGCAGTCCGTCCAGTGAATTTGGGAAGCGCTAGCGCGTTCACACCCCACTTGGTGTGCAACCGCTCGAACAATTTGAATTTCGTTTGCTTGCAGGTCCGTTAACCGTTGATTTCTGAATCCCTTTGTTTGTTGTGTGGGCCTTTTTTTTCACTTCTAACTCTTTTGTTTTTTTTTGTTTTTGGAGAAAAGACAAGGAAGAGAAACAAACTAATTAATAACTAATTTGGAAGGAAGAAATAAAATTAAAAACTAAACTAAACAAAAACAATTTACTCTAAAACAAAATCCGACACTCGCTCAATCTGTTAAAACACTTTTTTTTTCTTCTTCTTTTTTGTTTGTTTGAGAAGAAAATAAAATTAAAAAAAAATAAACTAGACTAACCAAACACAAAACAAAAGAAACAAGCTAAAGTAGACTCCAACAAAAACAAAGCGATAAAACCTGACAAAAGAAACAAGAACAAAGCGACAACACTCGCGCACCCAATTGGCAGATCACACGCACTCAGCTGGTCACAAAATGAGCGTACACAACCCTAAGAATGAACCAGGCTTGACTATCCAATTATCATAATATATATACTAAAAAAATCACGCTAGTCCAATTATGAGACAATCACGCCCCTTTTTCTTTGATTTCCCAAACGCACTTCCTTTACCTTTCAGGAAGCAAATCACAAGTCTGAAATTTATTTCTTCAAATCAACCACAAAGTCAAATCACAACCATATCAAGGGGATTCGAATCAGAGATTTGGGTTCGAATTGATGGGTTCTGCCGATTCGAGTTGGGGTTCTGATTTGGATTTGCGATTTACGTTCTGAAGGATGGTTAATGGACTGGGATGTCTGAAGTTGGAGGATGGAGCGTGATGTATTACTGGTGATTGTTGACTGTGCGGAAAGGAGTTTGCGTTGTGTGTGATGAGGTGATTTTCAGGAGTTTGTTTGGTGAGGTGATGATTGTTGAACGGTGCGGGCTGTGATGTTGAGGCTTGGGGTTTGTATTGTGCGTTTGGTCTGTGGTATGGGTGAGTTTTGTTTTGGCAGAGAGATGATGGCACGGTTGGTTTGGGACTGTGACTATGCAGGGAAGGATGTTGATGAATAGGAGTTCAAGGTTTTGCGAATTTGAATTTGTGGAGATGGTGGATGCCTGATTTTCGGTGATGGACGTGGCAGGTTGAATTGGTGAAAGAGGGTGTATGGTGGTGGTTCACGTGAAATATGCTACTTGATGAGGGTAGGAAGGTGAAGGTTGAGGTTGTTGTCGGTGAACTGGATGATGCCTTGTTGGCAGAGAAGAAAAATTGAAAAAAAAGAAAGAAAATGTTTATTTATTATTTGAAATATGTGAAAGAAAGAAAAGCAATGTACAGAAAAGGCAACGAAGAAAGAAACGGAAAAAAAAATAGAAGGATTTTTTTTTTGGAAAAGGAAAGAAATTATAAGATGGAAAGAAATAAATGGACAAAGAAAGGAAATTGGAAAGCAGAAAGAAATTAAGAAAAATTGGCAAGTTTTTTTTTCTTTTGTTTTGGGAAGGATAGAGTGGAAAAGAAATAAATGGGAAAAAAAGAAAGAGATATTGTAGGAGGTGAAAGAGAATTGTAAATGGGAAGAATTCGATAAAAAAAATGCAATTTTTTTTTAAGGAAATTTGAACAAGAAGAAATGGAAAGAAATGAATGTGAAAAGGAGAAAAGAAATTGAAAAGAGGAAAGAAATAAGGAAAAAAAAGCAAGGTTTTTTTCTTTTGTTTAGAAGATTACGGCATCAATGACTAATACCAAATCAAACTAATCAAGTTTTTTTATATATATATATATAAACAAGTAAAAAAAAACTAATTAAGAGAGATTTTTTTCTTTTTATATATGGAAACAAAACAAAAATAAAATAAAACAAAAACTAACACGAATCGGAAATTAAATAAATAATAAAATGTAATCGTTACCTCCCCGGCAACGGCGCCAAAAACTTGATCGACGCTAATCTATGAATCAGAAAAGCGTGAATTTTAAATTAAATACTACAAGCGTACAGGTGTGTAGCATACAGGTCGAACACAGGGAGGTGTAATTAAAAATTATTATTTGTTTATTCGTAGGCGAGTTAGACGAACCCTGGAGATTTTGTTAAAATAAAAACAAGTTGAAATTGTGAACACAGGATTATCGTTGAATATAATCAACGATTAATCACTAAAGAAAGTAAATTGCAAAACAAGAACAACAATGCAGAAAATAAAAGTGCAGAAAAAGAAGAACAACAAAAGTGAATTAGGATTGTCGTTGAAACTAATCAAACGACTAATCACTAATAAGCAATAGAAATAAAAATAACAATTTCTGTCTACCAAAACTAATTGAGCAAAACACAAATTGTTATGACAGTAAAGCAAATAAACTAAACGAAGAAGAGCTTTATTAAAACTAAAAGAGAGTACAGAAGAACCGATATCTTACAATGGTTACAACGTATATTTATTGAGGAGATAGGAAAAATCCTAATTAAGTCTATGAATAAATGGGTCTCTTTTCCCAAGAAGTAATATCATATCTCTTGCCTTCCTTGACTGGGCTTCTTTGGAAATAATTCTTTTAAGAATATCTGATGCATATCTTGGTGAATATCTTCCAAATCCTCCGTATGGCTAGTTGCTTGGTAATTAGATTGCATGCGATTAATTATTCCAAACAAGGATGCTCATCAAACTCCAAAGGCAACAAAGGATGAAATCTTCAAAATTGATCTTTTCTTGGCAATAGATCAATCAGAAATTCTTCTTATTGGAAATTGAAAAATGAATGTTCTGAATTGATTTCCATGACTACTCCTGAAATGTCTATTAGTGAATATCCTACATACACATGAATATGTATATATATAATATAACACTAATCAATATATTCTTCATAGCGAAGGGGCAGTGTGAACACATTCTGTTCTTTGGCAAAAAGTGAGCTCGATAGGGATCGAACTCAGGTCTCTCAGTACAAATTTCTATGCAATTACCAGTGAGCTACAACGTCTTTTGTAATTGAGATGGCTTTAATATGGGGAAGTAGCTTTTTATCTGTAGTTGGCCTTTAATTTGAAACGAAGGAGGCATTTCTTGACATCCTGTAAAAACACACAAAAGTACCCAAAGTATCATTTATTTATTTATAAAAGATAAAATATAAGAGCATAAAATAAACACATTTCTATGTTAATCAGGCATCGATCCCGCAATTACTTGCCACCAGTTAAATCTCAACCCCACACTACCTTCGGTCAGACAAAAACATTGTTCCTTTGGACCAGAAAGATCCAACGCACTCACGGAGGAGGTAGACAGGCTATTCAACAACAACTTCATCCGTGAAGTCGACTACCCTGAATGGGTCTCCGACCCTATACTAGTCAAAAAAGAGAATGGCAAGTGGCGAACCTGCATCGATTTCTCCGACCTAAACAAGGCATGTCCCAAAGACAACTTCCCTCTTCCGAAAATCGACCGGCTTGTTGATTCGACCTCTGGATACCAGCTCTTATCCTTCATGGATGCTTATTCAGGCTACAATCAGATTCTGATGTGTCTTCGCGACCAGTATCATATCTCTTTCACAACCGATCTTGGGCTTTATTGCTAACGCGTCATGCCTTTCGGTCTCAAGAATGCAGGAGCCACTTATCAATAGATGGTTAACCGCCTCTTTAAGAACCAGATTGGAAAATCCATGGAGGTATACATGGACAATATGATGGTAAAATCTAAAATATCGAGCGACCATGTTCGTGACCTCTTCGAAATGTTCGATGACCTCCGCCAGTACGATATGAAACTCAATCCCCTGAAATGCTCCTTTGGAGTCGCCTCAGGAAAATTATTAGGTTTCATCGTCAATTCCTAAGGCATCTAAGCCAATCCAGACAAAATCAAAGCTATCCAAAATATTCAAGACCCTCAGAACATCAAAGATATCCAAAATTTAAATGGGAAGGTTGCCGCTTTAAGTCGATTCATCTCCAAAGCTACTGAGAAATGCATTCCCTTTTTCGATTTGCTTCGAAAAGGGAAGCACAACTTAGAATGGACCCCAAAATACGTTGCCGCATTCGATGACCTATCGAATCACTTAGAGCGACTACCTATCTTGTCCAAACCTGTAGACCACGAGGACTTATACATTTATTTAGCTATTTCCATGCAGGCAATCAACTTGGCACTGGCACACATTGAAGACCGTGTCCAGCAAAACGTCTACTACGTTAACAAAAGATTGACGGGGCCAGAGAAGAATTGCCCGAAGCTTGAGAAACTGGACTACTTCCTATTGATCTTCTCCCCGAAGCTACGATCATACTTTCAGTCTCACCCCATAAAGGTCTATACTGACCAACCGCTATGGCAGGTCATTGCATACCTGGGCATCCGGACGACTATTAAAGTGGAATATAGAGCTGAGTCAATTTAAGATAACATTTATCCCCGTCGAGCTACCCTTGGACAAGCTCTCGCCGATTTCAAAGTGGAATTCACCGCCCCCTAGAAGTCTCCTCCAGAAAACATCAAAGCTCCTGACTTTCAATGGAAACTATTTGTAGATGTGTCTTCGAATAATAAATGCCCTAGAGCTAGAGTCGTGCTCATTACTCCAGAGGAGCATCCGATATGCTATGCTTTGAAGCTCAACTTCCCTGCTACCAATAATGATGTAGAATGTGAAGCCTTAATAGCCAGACTTAGAATCACACTTGAACTTAGTATAAAGTACATTTAGATCTTCTCTGACTTGTAGCTCATCCTGCGCCAGACACATAGGGAATACTAAGCCAAGGTAGCACGACTCGCTCCCTATCTTGCCCAGGTTTGGGAATTGCTTTCCAATTTCGACCACTTTGTCATCACACATATCCCCCGATAACAGAATGAAAAAGCAAACTCGTTAGCTAAGTTAGCAAGCTTCGAGGATGCCCAGCTTATGGGCTCGCCCTAGTCGAAGTGCTTGATTCACCAAGCATTAGCCAAATGCAGATTGATTCGGTCATGAACACCGAGACGGAACCAGAATCTTGGATGACACTGATCAAGAACTATTTGCAACACGGGGTTCCCCAGGATGGTACAAGGAAAGACGAGCTCTCACTCGCCAATCATCTTGCTACATCATTCTAGATAGAGTGCTTTACTATGGAGGCTTCTCTGTCTCGCGACTTCGATGCGTAGCCCATGATGACGCTAACTGTGTGCTAACAGACGTGCACGGAGGTGAATATGGCGACCCCACCGAAGGGAAAACCTTAGTAAGAAAAATCATTAGGCACAACTACTTTTGGTCCACGCTCGATCAAAACGCTGCAGACTATTCCCGCAAGTGCGACAAATGCCAACGCTTCTCAAGGATTCCAAGAGCCCTGCCTATTGGATGACTCAAATGGTCCGTCCCTGGCCGTTTTCCATATGGGGAGTAGACATTATTGGGACTCTTCCATTGGCTAGAGGCGGGGCACGTTATGCCATCATCGCAGTTGATTACTTCACCAAATGAGAAGAAGCTGATGCTCTCGCCATGATCACCACCAAGAAGGTAATCAGTTTTGTCGTCCACAATATCATCACCCGTTGCGGAGTCCCCCAGGCCATCATATCAGATAATGGGACCCAATTTGAGAGCATGGAATTCAAAACCTTTTGTCAGCGGACCTACATCGAAAAAAGGTTCTCAATAGTAGCTTACCCTCAAGCTAATGGGCAAGCCGAGGCTGCTAATAAAGTGATTAAATACATTATCAAGAAACACATGGAAAAGCCAGAGGCTTGTGGGCAGACACACTCCCTCTGGCCCTATGAGCCTACTGGACCAACCATAAGTCAGCAACCAGCCACACTCCATTTGTCCTTGCCTAAGGATTCGACGTCGTCATTCCCATTGAGCTAAAGCTTCAATCTCATCGAGTTACCCACTATGATCCGAAAACCAATCAAGATTTGCTTCTGGAATCACTCGATTTACTCGAGGAAAAGAGGAATGAAGCTGAGCTCAGAGCTGCCGCTCAGTGACAACGAGTAGCCCGATACTTCAACTCCAGAGTCCTCCATAAAGATCTCAATGCCGGCGACCTCGTCCTGAAACGGGTCTTTCCCTCACCGATTGACCTCAGTCCTCGCTGGGAAGGCCTGTATGTCATACAATGTAAGCTCAAAGATGGAATTTTCAAGCTAGCAACCGTAGAAGGGGCTGAACTCCCAAGGGCATGAAACAACAAACTTATCTATCGCTACTTTACATAACTTATTGTACAGTTGTCTATGCTTTCCGAAAATGTTTTGTTTTCTTGAAATTTAAGGCATTGCAAAGGCTGTTACTGCCAAAGTTATCAGTAGAAATGATGTTCAATTTCGTATGTCCTCTCCATGTTTACTCCTTGCACGATATGTTTGATTAGCCATTGCAACCGACTTGCATAAACAAGCACTCGATCACCGCATCGGCACCCCGACCATGGGAGACGATGCCGCCATCCGAACCCAGAACCAACATCGAGGACAAACACTAATGACACCGATTAGGCACCCCGAGTAGGGCAGCTGGCGTTGCCACTCGATTCCCTGGCCTGCGACGTGACCGAGTATAAACAACCCTACTCGAACCTCGACCAACACCGAGACCGAGTATAAATCGTTCCGCTCCCAAGTTCCCGGACTTGGGGGAAGCCCGCTAGCCAAACTTAATGCGATCTAAATACTCGCACGTCTCCATCCAACCCATCGGGTCAGGATCCAGATATCTGTCAAATCTCGGCCTAACACTGAGACCGAGCTTAAATCATTCTCACTCTTAAGCCCCAGGGCTTGGAAGCAACCCACCGTCCACAATCCGACCTATGGGTCTAGATCCGGGCACCCTTAGGCGAATAAACGGAGCCCCCACGCTCTAAATCCGAATGAATGATGAGAGATCCGAAAGTCAAATAAATCGCAACGTCTTGGCCTTCACCCTATTTGGTAATAACTCCGGGCAGTCCAAGGCAGATGGCGCCTAGCTTGGACTCCATACCTATTGGGATTCCTAAACAAATAAAACACAACAAACGGAACCAGTGCTCGATCTCCACGCAATTGGAAATTCCCCAGAGCGAGATCCATGATCACATTTCTGTGAGTGTAGTAATAAGTACGCTTGTGGAAGTACATGACACTGGAAAACATAGAAGAAAATTCGAACACTTAACATGAAATGCGATTTCTGATTACTAATATTTCTTTTTAAACACACAAAAACAAACTACATGTCTAATATTTTTCCTTTCTAACGACAGGGTATATATGAGAACCACACCGCGCCTCTAAAAACCAAAAACGAGGGTCGTACTCATGTATACTATTGCCCTACATAACCAAAATATCAGTAATAACTATAATAATTGCTAATACTACTCATCCTTCTATTTTCTTTTCTTCTTTTGGACGGATTCAACACTCGGGGAATCACCAGAAGTGGATCTCTTTCTTCCACAACCACCGCCGCTTCTCCCTCCTCTTCCCTTTGGAGAGGTTATTGACTCATAAGAAATCGAGGTACGCCTTCCACCTTCATCCTTACCACCCGTGATCTCCGTAATCTCAGCAGGGGCAATGCACTGCAACGACTTGGGGGAAGCACCAGAGGCAAGGGTTAGCACAACGTCACACAATCCCAGAACTTTCATGGCCTCAAGCTCCGCTTTCTTCTTAGCCTCTTTGGCAGCTATCCGGTCAGCCAACTTCTTGAATTTAAGCTTCACAATGTCATTGGCCTTGAGCTTCTCATAAGTCGTTGCGGCTCTCTACTTGGTATCATCAGCCTCTTTCCTTTTAGCCTCCATGGAAACTCTCTCCCTCTCAGCCTCATCAACGCAATCTTTTTTCGGGCCTTTTCGGCAGACCTTTCCTTCTCTTCCTCAGCGTCATCCTTCCACTTCTCAACTACAATAGCAGACCTCTCCTTCGCATCCTGCCTGGCCTTCGCCTGAGGCTCTTGCCTGGTAGCCTCGTCCTGTCTCCTCTTCTTTTCCCATTCTTCAGATTTAGCCACCATCTGGGCCTTTTGGGCCTCCACCGTGGCTTGCATTGAGGGTACGTTAGCCTCAACTAGATCCATAACATGAGCGCTCTGGCGGTCCACAACCTCTCCTTCCTCTATGAGGTTCCTATAAATACAGGACCTTAGCCCGAAAGCCGAGAAAGTGTCCAATTGACCACCTCCTTCTCAAAACTTCATCCCTTGTAGTTCTAACCCAAGTTTGTTGTTTGAGGGAGCATGAGGACAAGGCCCGGTGTTATAGCAGCTTCAGCAGGGGCTGCACAGCAAAAACACAACCTTTTAGTCCGTAAATTTGGTAATCACATCATCTTTGGGTATTTGTGGTAACGAAAATTTACCTCCTGAAGTAAGCGGTGCAGGTGTGATAGGGAGTGTGCACATTGTGGCAGTCAAGGTAGATCCAGTCACTCCCAATCTCGGGTGCTCGGGGTCGTATTCAGTTGAGGTCAGGACTGGAACAGTGGGACCATTGGTAGTGGTGGGTTCAGGGGCTGGGGGTCGATAGGAGCTTCCTACTGCAAAGGTCTCAGTGACGACCATGCTCTCTATAGGGACAAACTTTCCCATTTTGACAGTGTGCTTTACTAGTCTCTTGCTTTCCGCATTCTCGTGTAGAATCTCTTCCCCTCTTCCAGTTTGGCGTGCTCCTCATCGGTTAGGAGTTCTATCATCAGCTGGTGCTCATTCAAAGTTCTAGCATCCACCTAGCATAACCAAGCCCATACGGCATAAGTCTCTCCTATGTTTGGGCCAACACCCGAGGGTAATCCTTAACCCATGATATTTCATGGAACTTTAGGGCCTTGACATACATATTCCGAATGTGCTCCTCAAGGGATTCCTCCACCCGAACCTCCGCATCCTTGATCTCTTCCCTTAAGTTCTCCACTTCCCTCTGATGCTCAACATTTAACCCATCCATTAAGCTCGACGCATCCTTATTACTGGCCTCGACATCCTCATTTTCCTTCCTTGCCATCTCTAGTTACCTTCTCAACTTAGCAACCTCATCCTGAAGCTTTTGAGCTCCTGCGTTCTCATCTCTCAACCTCTCATTCTCCTCCCTCAAAGCCTTATTGTCTTTTTGAAGCTGGGATACCTGCTCATTGTCCTTCTCCAGTTCAGCAATTACTTTTTCTAGGTCGTCCTTATACCTTTTGAAGGTTATGTTCTCAGTTGCTAGCGAGTCTGCAATATCCTTGAATGTCGAGCTGGCATGATCTGCCTCCTTCTTTAGCATTCATGTGCCTCCTTCAGCTCCGCTGAGAAAACAAAATTAAAAAGTTAGCACCCAAAAGTACGAATACGAATAAAGAAGTAGTTACATTACAGGAAGAGGACGTACCTATCTCATTCTCCAAATTACTGACGGTGGTCCGTTCGACATCCATGGCCAACCCCTGGTTCTGGATCTCCACATTCTTCCTTTTAATTAGTTTTGAAAGATGAAAGGAATACTTGGTAAGCTCTTTGGCCTGGAAGTACGCGACCTTCACCTGCATCCATACCTCTTCGGTGTCTGCTCGAGGGATCAAGTTGATGTCAGGTAGGAAGACCAGTTCACCGAAGTTATGGTGGGGGAATTTCTGTTTTAGCAATGCTTTCCTCTCCTCAACGAAAAGCTCTCAATCTCAGGCACCACAAAATCCTACTTCTTCTTTGTTGTCTACTCTTTCTTCTTTGAGTTACAGGTTTCATGCTCTTTTTCTCTAGGTTTAGAAGTAGGAGCCAAACCCGCAGTATGAGGAGGAGCTGTCGATGAAGAGTGACGAGGGCCCGCTACGTCGAATTGGGAATCTGTCCTGGATGATCGGATGGGAGGAGGAGTGGGAGATCGCTGAGATTAGTTTCTATGGTGATGCTCACTGCCGCGATCCTGTGGAGGTGGAGAGTTGCCAAACAGGCAAGTCCCTCTCCTAAAGCTATCAAGAAAAGTGTTCTTAGGGAATCAGTGACCTCCATGCCTGTAGCCTTGGCCTTCACATCCTCTTGCCATATCATTTTCCAATGAAACATCTAAAAGTCAGATACTTTGAACATACGAGTAAACACTGTGTTATGTGATGTTTATGAGTGTATGTCCTAAGTGTTCTCTCAACAGACCAGATCATGGTCAGCCCAAAGGAATAAAATCCCGCATGGCTAAAGCTAGCTCTTCCATGCTTGTCGTACCAAGCCAAGGATACAAGTCTAGAGGGAGTTTATTAAGATCATCAAATTGGCCCTCTCTCTCCAGTGAGATAGCGGTCTCTGAAGGAGTCACCGGAGACTACGACCTTGTCAACGCTCCTACCCTCACCTTGTTTGTAAAAGGTAGAACAGGGGAATTCAATGGTCCCTCGTCCCTATCTACTACCTCCTTGCCACCAGTCTCACCCCCACCGGTTCCCTCCCGAGTTTTAGCATCCTTGCGTGGTTTATGCCCGGCAGGGGGCATCTTCCTCTTCCAACTCGGAGAGCTTGTCTTTTTTTCGACATCCGGTACCGTTCCACCACTAACCACGACAAGTCTAATTACGGCTCGATCGCCAGGAAGCAGTCCTTCTCGATAGAGGCGATCTTGACTTATAACGTCCTCGGTGGACATGGTTTAGGCAGTATCGCCAATAAAGCTTCAAGACGTCGTTGGTACTCAGCATTTGTAGGAGCCTCAGGATTTTCTGTCGTGCAGAAACAAGGACAAACATAAGTTTCCAGATCCACGAATTTTAAAGAAACGCAAAGCTCGAAGAACAAGGCTTACTTCCTTCTAAGCATCTCCTCGCAAATCCAAGAGGGTAGCATATAAAAAACCATTCATGCTTGAATACAATCAACTTGGGCCACGCCCTGACAAAAAACTTAGTGGTGGGCGAAGCCTCTAGAAAATACTGATACGATGAGATATTAGCTCTCCTCTTTAACTAAAACAAGTACCGATTGCCCCCTCCAGTGGGTTCTAACTGCAGATACTCTCTGTAGAGAATATAGGTACCTAAGAGGGAAGCATACGCATTTGGATGAAGCTGTGATGACGCAAGGTTAAAGTAGTAGGACATATCCTGAATAAAGAAACTAGCTAGGGGAACGCATCCAGTGAGACAAAACTGCCTATTCCAGGCGGTATATCCCTCTAAAGGTGCATGGGCCCTACCGCCGTCTCCTGACGAGACAATCTCTCCTTCGGGAATGTGAAATCGCAAGGCATGTGCCTTAGCGGCGTCGCATCCATACGAGATGGCACCAAATCTGGTGGATTTTCAAGAATAATCACATTCGCTAACATATTCAGTGCTACCGGCGCACCTCCCTCAACAATATTTACGTTCTCTACCTCCTCATGCATGACCAGAGAGCATTGTCTTTCTAGTACCTCCCCGTGATCATATGTTAATGGAAAACCTGTCGTTTGAGATGGAGTGGACCTCCCGGAAGTCTCAAGCTCGCTTCCCATTGAGCTAAATTTGCTTTATAATAGATCTCGTCTTCATCGCTAGCTATACTTTTAACACACTAACGTTAGACATCGTAGTTGAATAACCTGTACCCCTAGTGTTGGTGTAAACTAGCATGTGCGTGTAGTGTGATGCAATGTTAGGATAATACAGCTTACAAGTTAAGAACATGGAGCGACGATGACCACAAGTCCTTGAGATTTTCGCCAATGCCACATCCAACCAATGTTATTGGATTCACACCAAATCTCAACTACATCACAATCAAAATTTACAGAAAGGGGTCCAATAATTCGATAGTCCGATCACAGTCCAAATACATATGATCTAATTCTATGTGTTGGGTTGAATTGCCAAGTCATCTATGACTAGGAACGAACTCCTGTCCAATCATAAAATGTCGCAAAGGCAACATGGACCTAAAGGCCAGTTATCTGAGAATCGATACTCAAGAAGGGAAGACAGAGAGAAATTCAAAAGGAATCGAAACACTCGGATCCTCAAAAATCTCGTACCCCCTTTGGGGAGCACTCAAAATTCATACCCATCCGAGGGATACGAATGTTCGTACCCCAGGAGGTACGAAAGTCTCGTACCCCCTTCGGGGAGCACGAAAATTCGCACCCCTCCAAGGGGTACGAAAATTCGTACCACAGGGAGGTACAAAAATCTCGTACCCTCTTCGGACAACACGAAAATTTGTTGGAGCTCGAGGTGCGTGGCAGGGCTCGTTGGAGCTCGTACCCCGAAAGTCGGCCTCTCGCTCGACTCCCTACCTCTCTCCCATGACCGATCCAATTCCCAGAAAGCCCAAAGTTGGATTCGAGTTCGAGGACTCAACTCTTGAGATCCATTCCTGGGTTTCGAAACGAGACCAGCGCCCTAGAACTCATTGTTTAGTTCGAGAAAGCTTAGCCAAGCTCGAATTTCATTCAAACCCCAATCGCCGACCTCGAGATGAAATCTGTAACACCCCGTAATTCTGTTAATATAAATATTCACAAATTAAAGAATAACTAATCTCAGACTTGAGAATTGTGGGAAACGGGTTGCGCCATTGTGTTCGTCTCGGAATTCTGGTTGAAACAGAGTCCGAGTTTGCGTGATTTGGACTTCGTATGAAGGAGATATGGTCATCGGAAGTTTCAGAAAATTCAAAATTCAAAATTCGAAGTCAAACAGGCCAGGCGGGAAATTTCCCGCCCAGCACCTCAGGTCGACTGGGGAGTCGACTGGGCAGTCGACACCCCCAGGACTAGGTCGACTGCGCAGTCGACTTGGGTGTCGACCTGGTCCAATCGGCCAGGTTTTGGCAGAGCCCAATCTTGAGCTGCTGATGTGTCTTTAGGTCTGAGTTGCCTAATTTAACGGTTCAGGTTAGTTCTGAGTTGATCTGACGGTCTAAATAAATCCTAAACTCTATATTTACCTAGGTAGTCTCTTACTCTAAATTCACATGAAAAATAGAATAGCCGTCGTCATGCCATCGCCATGAAACTCAGTGTAGCCGCCGCCAACTAAGAAGGAAGAAAGCTAATCAAAACTCTAATTCTACTCAACTCTAAAGCAAATCAAGACTCTCTTTCTTTTCTAATTGTGAGTATGATGATCTTAATAAGATTATTAGCAAAATAATTAGATTAAGATGTGATATGGATCATAAGAAAATGATGTGAATTGTCATATATGTTGTTGTAAACCTTATGCTATCATGTATGTTGTAAATCCTATGTTATGTGATGATGATATACTATATGTTGTAAATCATGCTATGATGATATTATATATGTTGCAAGTTTCTATGCTAAGTTGCGATGTTACAAAGCCATGATGTTATTATGTTGTAGTTAGCTTATGAATCATGATGTTGATTATATATATTTGGGCTATGATGATTCACATGATAAATCACATGTACCTATGCAAGTTTAGATTTATTAGTATGTATAATCTCACATATTGTATGACATCTATTTAGATCTAGAATTATGACATCTATTTAGATCTAGAATTATGCTATGACATGTGTGAGTTCTATGTGTTAGATGCTAGTTCACACCATCATTATGTTGCATAAACCACATATGCTAGTTTATACATGAACTTGGGTTATGATCATATTATGTAAGTTGTGACATTTAACCAAACAAGTTGACACCTTTAGATCCATGACATGTGTAGTTTTATGCAAGTTTCACCCCCTATTATGATTAGATCTATTTTATTTGTCTATATGTTGTGATAATTTATCTTTGTGCTATGAGTTAGACTATTCGAGTCTAACGTATATTTTGCGTTGAATAAGCGAACGTATAACGTGGGGTAGGGGTAATATTAAGGATTTAATATTAAGAAATTGGGGTGCAATTGATATGATTTTGCATACCGTAAGTGGATGGCCATAATTGAGTCAATTATGGACATCATTAAAATTGGAATTAATTAATGATTTGAATAGGGATATATTTAAAAATGGGGTAAAAGATTATAAGTGTTAATCAATGCTTAGGACACGAGGTTGGACCCGTTTGAGACGTAAAACTGCCCGGACCCGACCGGCAAATCCAGTAGTCACAAATGTCAGCCCAATGTGAGAGGTCCTAGGCCCAAATTAAAGCATAGCAGTTGTAAAGACACGAGGTTAGACTCTTTTATGGTGTAAGACTGCCCGGACCCGCCTGGCAAATCCAGCTGCCATAAATGCCAGTCTAATGTGAGAGGTCTTTATAAGGTTATGGCCTTAATGAATTAAGAAATACTTAACCAGATAAACATGTGAAGTGGGACATGGGGGTTAAGTAGGTGCCTTGGGTGGCATGAGGAATCTAGTGGGTGCCTTTAGTGGCATTTGAAATACGATTAGTAAGACTTAATCAAACACACATGTAAATGAACATGACTAAGAAGAGGGTTAAGTGGGATATACTAGTGGGGACAAGCTTAGGTGGATAGCTTGTGGTAAGTAATTGGGGGCCCATTTCAACCAGTAACACAAATGTATCTTTGTGGGCTCGACCCAAGTCGAGGACGGGACACGCATACTGGGCTTGACTATAAGAGGCCAAACAGGTTAGCGGTGGCAACGCAAGTCCAACGGGTTTCATATGCGTGTGTGGACCCGGGCTGGTAGGTAAGACGTTATTGCATCGTGTAGGTATAAGCCATGCATCCTTAGGCTGTATCGGGTTGCCACTTTAGGGGAGTGATACACCCCACTGTGGTACCAGCACGGGTATCTACGAGTAGGGAGCCGATCGAAAGTGGGTAGTGGGATACACCTACCGGAGATTGGGGCAGGCGACACCTATGTAGCCAGCTAGGGGTACATGAAGTTATTTATAAAATTTCTATGTGAAGCAGGTGGGATCAACCTTTAGGGTGACTGGTGTGGTGTAGTGTAGTAATTATTTGTTAGTATTAGGTAAGCCTTTAACGTTATCTTTATCTGCTCTTCCGTACCCAATAGTTCATAGACATTTCCTTATTTTCCAGCTTATGCCTTAGTCTAGTTATTTTGATAATAGTATTGTTAGAATTGTCATACTTGCCAGACTTTATGTCTGACCCCCTCTATTTCTATCTTTTTCCCCCTCCAGGTCCTCTGGGTGGACCCAGCTCTAGTGGAGTCTGATTGAATTGCTTATTCTCTCTTTTGGAAAGCTTGGACCGCTGAAGTAAAGTCCAGCTTGTTATCTTCTTTAATGGCTATTTATGTAATGGGATTATGTATTTTGTTTTATCAAGATGGATATTGTACTTAAATCTGATTTATGGTTTTATGATGTAACAAACATGTTTAATTTCCGCTGCAATGAAATAAAATTTTAGATTTCCAAGTACTACTTATTTTATGTCTTATTGTAATTTTTCTGTTCTATATTCACTTAAAACCTCCATGGAAGTTAATGCATTCCCTTTGTGAGTGACATTAATGGACGTGGGGTGTTACAAAATCTCATAACCACGTTCGAAACGCGGTCCCTATGCAAGCTTTAAACTTAATCCTTTTTGGCAGTACATGTCTTCGAAATAAGCATTCAAAAGAATCAGATCTTGGGAGTCGAAATCTCGAGTTCAATGGCAGGAAAAATAAAAAGAAGAAGTGAGAAAGGGGGGCTGGTATTTGTAAGGAGGGACGAGCTCAGCTCGGTCGTACTCCTTTACGGGACACAATCCCTCGTTCCTAGTAGGGCACGACAACTCGTACCCCACCTGGGTACGAGATTTCGTATCCCAGCTTGGGGTACGAGATTTTCGTACCCCAAATAAGGGTATGAATAATAAAAAATGATGATGATGATGATGTTGAATGCATAATAGTATGCATTTTCGTATACATGCACTTGTATCCGCACATAACCTACGTGCAAGCCAATTCGATATAATGTGTGTACATGACGTCATACCAACGACGACTCGTTTACGTTTACAACGTACACGAGCTCAATGATTAACATCTATTTTCATGAGTTTACAGGAAAATTAACGATCCAACAGTTACCTCAACCAACACAAAGCACATCATGTTAAGATAAGACGTACTTTGAGGGGTAAATGTTAAATGACCTTTTGGTCTGGTTCCCAAAAGTACGCAAGACACGCTCGGCTTAACATATCATGTGATGTTAAAGCTGAGAGTGTCGCCAAGGAGTTAAGGAAATAAGCCGAGAAGGGGTCGCAAAGACAAGAACCACGCCACTCCTCAAAACATTGCCAAACCAATGCATCAAACCCAAAGATTCCTCGATACTTGCTAACCTCGACTACACCAAACTCAAACCAGCATCAGTTGTACCCCTCAGGGTACGAATTTCGTACCCCTTGGGGTACAGTTCCTGGGGATGAGCAAGAGGGGTCCTAGCTTTTGGTGGCCTGCACTATGGGTTTCGAGATTCCTGATGTGGTCCCCAACTCCTACCTACTCCGACCTAACCACTCCACTATAAATACCTCCCAAGCTCACACTTTAAAGAGGTTCGAATTTAGTTGATTTGGCATCTCTTGAGAGCTCCAAATGACCTCTTTAATGACATCCATGCTTTGAAGAAGAAGAAGAAGGGCAAAAGTGTCTTTTTCCTAATATTTATATGTGATAATTATGACCTCATATTACTTGGGAATGTATGTAAAAGGATGTCATGTGATAGTCTCAAGCTTGTAACTCTTTGTTATCAATAATATTCCGATGAATCTTCCAAAGTGGACGTAGGCCCCTTACGGGGCCGAACCACTATAAATCTCTTGTGTTATTTATTGCTTTCCGCACTTACATTTCCATGCGAAACTATAATTATTAAGTGATTAAGAATCTCGGGTGTTTATGACATATTTTTTCGTCAACAATGTTCTTTATAAAATAACTTACTATTGAAACCGAGTTGTTTAAAAATAATTTCCGAAATCCATTTGTTAAAATTCTACTTTTTATATAAAATAAATATGGGGTAAATACTTTTATCATTTAGAAATACTCTTAAAATATTTAAACTAAAATGTTTAAAATCATAATTACCAAGTCAAAGCATGCATATACATGTTCATGGATGCAAAACAGCTTTCAAGTGGTTCGAAAATAGTAAGTGCAATAACAACATGAAATAAAAACATAGGACAACGGATAAAATCAGCTGTTTAGAGCTAGAAAACATCAAAATTTTAAAAATATTCTAAAATAAAATTGTTGCATATAATTCAAGCTTTTCAAAATGACCAATATAATCAAATTCCGATCAGTGATTCAAAAGTTATGGCAATTTTACTAACAAATATCAAATTAAGCCAGAAGTGTACAATCGACTGGACTGAGAAAACAATTGCAATTTTAGCATAGATAACTTCATAATCTAACAAAATAGATAAAAGAAAAGTTGTAGCTTAGTTTCTAAGCTTTCTAGCATGACGAAGATCGTCAAATTCCGATTAGTGATTCAAAAATTACGGCAATTTTACTAACAAATATCAAACTAAGCCAGAACTATACATTCAACAGGACAACGAGCTTGCATTCGGTTTTCAACCATTTAATCTCAGAATGTTCGAATGTTTAACATTATTTTCAAGGATTCTGGAACATAAAAAATTATTTAATTTGAATGAAAAATGCAAAAGTTATGATCAAAATACTAACTTAGGTTTTCAAAAGAATAAAACAACACAAAATTGATTTATAACAAACCAATTTGTACATGGTCAAGCACAAAGATATGAGTTCACTACTCACATTGATTACCAGCAAGAATTAATTTGAAAATAACTTGAACCTTCCATCCTCTCAAAATCTTAAAGCAACGAAGAAAATGACATGCAACCCAATTCAATCAAAACAGACTGATTTTCATCCCTAGTACAGTGAGATTTTAACATAGCAAACTTATATGTTTTCGAACAAATTTTTACTAAAGGTGACCACATGAGTTGAGAGTAACATATACAAATTTCAGAATTTTTTTTGTTTTTTTACGATTATTTATAAATTTTTTACTAACCTGCATTTTCAGCCCATATTTAACCCGAAAATTACTTGAGGAAAGAAGACTTCTGATACCTCAAAACTAAATTAAATGCCACGAGATTTTGAGGAGAGGCGCTGGAAGGTGTTGCAAACAACATAAATAAATTTGAGAATTTTTGAGAATTTATTTAATTTTTTATGATTTTTCCAGTAGCTAGGGCTTTGGCTATTTCCTCATTCTGGAGCTTCCTCTTTTCTGGATGAAGAATTAGGAGATGGAGTATGTACATGAGATGGAATGAGATCGGAAACTTATAGTAAGAGCTAATGGATCTTAATCAAAATTAAATGGCCCATTTTCAATAATTAATCAATAATTTTAGTTATTATGTGTTCATGCTTTACTAATTTATGCATAATTTTCACATATTAACATCTTCAAACATGAAACAAATTGCGTTGTCTTTTTCAGTAAAAGAACACTTTAACAACAATTTTTTTATTTTCAATATTTAAAAATAAATTATTAAGTATAAATGCTTTATTTAAACAATATTTGACAATATTGTCATTTAGGGCAAAAAATCACAATTTTACATATTTTCATCATATAAAAATTATTTCCCACTTTTAAAACTTATAGAAGTGTTTTAACACTTTTAAAATACTAAAATATCATTTTAACATAGAATTACACCTTTAAAATTTATTTACTTCTCATTTGTCCTATTACTTTGCAATAAAAGGCCATTATTTGAATAAAATTCCAGTATTATCAGTTTGACTCAAATTAATTATCATCTATGTTTACTCCTATCCCAAATCACTAGTAAAGTATTTGAAACTTTATTTGTCTAGAAATTTCTTAGATTTCTTAGTTAGTCCCCAAATGAACATTTTAAAATCCCAATTTATTGTCATTTAGTATATCAAATTATAACCTTCGTTATAATTTAATATAACATGTAATCACCATAAATCGGGTTGTTACAGACTTCCTCCCTTAATAAAATTTCATGCTCGCAATTTCTTGAGAAAATTTTGTACTCAACATCTTAATTTCATCATTCAAAGGAAAGCTAGACAAACACAAAACCGAAATTTCCTCATTTTCCATTCAAGATGAAGGAAAAGATAAAGATAATTGCTCGATAATTCTATAAATTTCTCCGAACATCTATATAGAATAAGCGGTTTCTAGAAATTTTCTAAGTGACATTTCATAATTTGCAAGGCACCTCTTTTTTGGAAGAGAACACAAAGGAAAAAACTACCGCTCAAAATAAATCTAAAAAGAATGATTCCTCAAAATTCCTCGAATGAGGTTGAGATTCCACTCAACTTCATTCAGAACTCAAGACCTCAAAAAGATTAACAACCCAAAATTTCCATATTCCGTAACGGAAAAACTACCATAATGAAAGAAAGAAAACCAAGAATGATAAAGAAACTCAAAAGAAGGTGGTTTCTTCATAATCCACTAACCTCAACGACCATTAAAATGCAAGTCATTAGATTATTTCTCTGAGGAAATAGAAGCACAAAGAATCAAGATATCCAAAGAAATGGATACAGAATTCATTTTTTTAGTTCAACAATTCATTATTTAGAAAAACGAAATATCAATTATTCTTTACTGTAAAAGTTCTTGATCTTTTAATATTTCTCAATTAGAATTAATTTTAATTCTTATATTCTCTTACTTCCTAAGATTAATTCCACATATGATTCTTTTGAGTCTATCCCAAAATAAAGTTTGAAATATCATATTTCAAAGTTCCTAACAATACGTAAGTCATTCAATGGGACCCTGAGACATTAATATATGATATTTTAAAAATCTTAGGAAATTCCTATCGATAAAATTGATTAAGTGCATCGACTAGAATTCTGAAACACTTGACGGACTACCCAACATGAAATAAAATCATTTTATGTAAAATAAATTCTTTCTTATAGTTATCAATTCATTTCTTATCTCAAAAATTAAAAACACAAAAAGAAATCATTGAGATATTCTTGAAATACTCAACTCAAAAATTAATAGAACAACTAGAATATTCATCATTTGCACTGCATAACTAACTACTAGGAGGATCTCTCGAGTACGAGATATGGTATAGACCGTGTTATCTCTCGTGATTCATAGTCTGTGGAAGGTGATGTAAGGTCAAGCAAGAGTAATAGCCCAACACCTCTCATAGAACAAAAGAAGCCTATGAGTTATAAAATAAAAGCTAACCGTGGACTTCAAAAGAGAAGACATGACCCAAATACGAAGATCATTATTCCAAGCAAAGTAATGTTATGAAGCACATCCACAAATAAAAATCCATGGGCAACATCTCGAAGGATATCTAAAAGGCCTCAGACGAACAATTCAATTTATTATCTCATTTCCTTCGTGAGCATTCTCAGAAAAGAATGAATGAAAAAGAATTAGGAGATGGAATCAAGGACAAAGCATCATTCGATTGACCGGTGGGTGATAAACTCAAATGAATTCTAATCACAAGGTCATCATGACTAAAACTCAAAATATTTATCATTACTATCTTAACACATAAAAGTGAGCTCAAGGGTTATGGAGTTATAAGAAACATTACTAAAATAAGAATACAAATCAAAAGGATTAGGGTATCAAAATATCGTACCTTATAAAATGTCGAATGGGTTTTTAACAATACTTATACCACTCTTCTCAACATGAAAAATTCTACAAAGGTTCTAGATAAAAAAATTCTTTCTAGCATGCATGAAAAGATAAATCACAAGGAATAAATCCCTTGATTTCCAAAATCAAATCAAATGTTGCAAATTCTCTTAATCGAATTCGCAATTCTCAAAGACATCTCGAGATAAAACATCAAAAATTCATCCATAAATTCTTGGATATGGATGAGTGACAAGCTTGATAGAATAATTCCATCGAATTATCACTAAAGTAAGACGCCATAATTTAATTAGGGATACTACAAAATAAATATATTCCTAGACATATCCCAAGCTGTCAAGCAACTAATCAAAGAAGGATATGAACCCAAAGATGAGGGATTAGTAATACCCAGATTATATTTGGATGTATCATTATATATGTTTTTGTTCTGTGTTTATCGCATTTTGTTCTGAATCCTCGCTATGATACCATGTTGTAACTCCCCACCTTGAGACCAACATTAATAAATAGAAATAAAAAGTAATTCCATTTGCTAATATGGAGAATAGGGCTTGTTGGGCGCGACCAACTATAACCTTGTCTTAACTATCTACTAGATATGTCGATAATTTCTCTCTATTTTTATTCCAACTTAAGTGGATTGATATATTCAATAAATAATTAATACAAGCTATAAATGGCTATGGATCTATCAAAACAAGATACCACATCTAAATGGATATCAATATCACCACAGAATAATTACAAATATACTTATGTTTACACATACAATGATACATCACAATATAATACAAATACTACAATGAAGTGGTACAACGACCATTCATCATACTAGAGGCATAGAAAAAACAATACACTAACATCTCATAAGGAAGCCATCAATCCCAAGAGAAAGACTCGATCCCACAAAGAAGCTTCATGAAACAACGAAGAGACAAAAGGGAGGCCTGACACGAACTTGGTTTGACCCGAGTGAGAACACACGGGTCAAGCTAGCTAAATTCGTCAGTTAAATAGAATAACTGGTAATGAGAACTAAAGGTAATATATGGCGTCCTTTTACTCAAAGGATTCCTGTAACGACCCGTATTCTACGCATCATAGGATCGTAGAATATTTATTTCCTTCACATATGAAGTCGTATGGTCATGTAACTTTGGGAGACGACTATTGGGGTCATTTCCCATGTTCATGATTTTTCCCGATTTTTAATTTTACCCCTAGTTGGTACTGTTTTGGCCATAACTTTTGACTGGAAAGGAATTTTGACCTGAAACCACTTCCATTGGCTCCGGATGATGGTTTACAATTCCGTAGAGTGGTCACATTAGCCAAACGGACTCACCGTTTGGGAGATATGGCTGAAACAAGTTTCAGATGGTGAAAAACAACTTAATTGGGCTTAACCGGGTGATTAGCAGCTAGGCCCAGAGGGGAATTTCGGGTTTAGAGGCATAGGAGGGCTGATTAGGGTTAGGAAATCACTTTCATTTCAGTTTTGAGCCGCCACAAACCTTCTTGAGACCTTAGTAATGGCTTCCATCCTCTAAAACCACTCCAAAACACATTTTTAGTGAAGATTAAGCCTAAACTACATCAAAACAAGGCCACATACCAACAGAGCAAGGTTGGAGCTGCTGCTATACATAGGGATTCGACCCAAACAGAGAGTATTTCAGATTTGGTGCTTTATTTTGTGGCAAAGGTGAGTGATTTACATAGTTTTTGCACTAATTACGGTAATTAAGGGTAATTAGTGAAGATTAGCGAATTTACACACTAATAAATTTTGGAAAAATGTTTAGAAATTTGAAAATAATATTTTATGCCTCTGTTAGAAAATTTGGACGATTTGATTAAGTTTTACTAAGTATGTGCTTAAACATGATTAAGTGGGATTATGGGAAAATATGAGGTTTTAGCCACTTTTGATCCAATTTGATTCATTTGAATTGTTGTTTTGCTGTTTGTGGTTGCTATTACATGTTGCTATGACTCTATGGAGTGTTTTATGACTGATTATAAGTGTTAGATTTGTCAAAAACACCGTCGAATGGCATAAAATACTTGCTGGAAGAGTTGCAGAAAAATGCAGGTTCTGGACCAGATCGGATCGGATATGGAGGCTCGGATCGGATGAGTTGAACTGGGCAAGGGATCTGATCGGATCGGAACTTGACACTTGGGACAACTGGTAAAATGGAAGGCCACGCTAATTGAACTGGGATCGGATCGGATAAAGGAGGAGAGATCGGATCGACTTGGAGACGCAGGGCTCGGATCGGAACTTAACATTTGGGAGATCTAGCAAGTGGGAAGGCCACGCGGATCAGATGGAGAAGGAGGGATCGGATCAGAGCATGTGAAGAACGAGGGAGCGGATCGGAACAGAAGCATGAACTAGAAGGGAGATGGCACCCGACCCGACCCGGAGGAGGACACCCAACCCGACCCGAAGTGGAATACCCGACCCGAACCGATGGCTAGAGGGAGAACCCGACCCGACCTAGTATTGACCAATAACCCGAGATGCAAAGGTAGTCCAATATGGGAAGTTAGAGCTCAGGATCCAGTTGGGAACCGATGAGTTCACTTCATGATTGGGCTTTGCTGTGGGACGTGTGCCAAGGGGCAGTCGATGTTTATGACTTTGGATCACTATGTATGGGAAGTAAGTGAACGGATTCAGGGCTGAAATGGCCTAGGTACGACTAAAAGGCTATAAACCAATGAAGTGGGGTCATTTGTAAAGATTTGGTCATGACTCCATGTGGTAAGCTTGGTAGTAGCAGTAGTTGTACAAGTCGAACTCCGTCACTACTTCGATGGGTCTAGTGATTGACAGTGGTGGACATCGTATGCTTTACGCACTGAGTGAGAGATGTGAGGATGGTTGCTATGGATGATTTGTTTGCTATCATTATGACATGCACACCCCACCCCCGTACTCTTACACTATTTATTATGGCACCTTTGAGTATTGTACGGTATGTGGTACTAACTCTTTGGTTGCAGGTCCAGGTTCCGGTATGGTTTAGTATACATGTTATTGTTCAGTTTAGATGCTTATCGCTCATACCAGGCTTTATGTCTGACCCAGAGTTTTATGTCTCCTCTTATTACTCTGGGTGCTCACACGAGCAGACTAGAGACAGGTTAGCTGGTGATGCACGGGTAGATGATCCGGAGACGAGCAGGAGGCTTCCACGTAATATATATCTAGTATTCTCCCTGTGCTGTTGAAGATCACTGCTTGGGCATTAGTGGTGCATCTTCTACTTTAGCTTTCTTTTGTTTAGAGACAGTAAATTTTGAAAGTTGTAATAAGCTGTATTTGGATTTCCGCTGCTCTGATGTTGATGTTGATTTTAGTTATCAGCTTATGCACTGTCTCACCTGTTTTATGTCAAGTATGTTATTATTATTATATTTTATTCCATGCGCTGTGAGACATTCTACAGGTTCTTGATTAGTTAATTCCCTTCTTTCCTTTCTTCTAACGACCGTCCCATGCTAGTCGGGCATGTGTACAACGCACTTTCGAAGGAAATGCAGGCTGGTGCGGGGTGGGCCGTCACAATTCCATTCCATAAAATTGATTCACATCATAAGGAGGAATGACATCTCTTTTAGAGAAAAAAAAGAAATATCTAGGATATGGTCATACTCAAGTGATATAATCGACACTTAATAAAATGGACTTCAACTAGCAGAGTCATAAAAGTAAGACTCAATCAAACTCGCTTTTGCCTTATGTCAATGGTGGTATAATGGAATGTGGATAAATACTTCAAAAGAACTGTATATCTTCCTAGTAGAAAACATCCGGACACACACACACACACACACACACACATATATATATATATATCAAGGATACATATTTTTCACACATAGAAATAAATGCAAATGAATATGCCTCATCTCATCGGCATATTCTCAAGTATCATCAAAGGAAATATAAAACTCAATCATAAAAGAAGCATCATACTTATCCATATCTCCTCTCATCGATATAAATATAAATACATCATAAATCAATCATTAAAACCGAACATATAAGAATCTCATAACCATTTGTACGTCATCTCATCGGTACGAATATAAATACATCATAAATCCATCATTAAAACTCTACATAAAAGAATCTTCATAACCATTTATACCTTATGTCATCAGTATAAATCAAAGCACATCTTAAATCCATCTTAAATCTCAAACTCATTTTTATTGAATTTATCATAATAGAAATTGTATGGAGTCCAAACTTCTGACTCGAAATCACCATGAAACCATCAATTTAATTAAGCCTACATTTTCTCGAGGCAGTAATAAACAACATTTTATAATGATGAAATCAAAACATTTAAAACATCATGAGAAACTCTACGTGCATTATCTCTTGACTAGTACTATACTTTTTGGTACCTTACATTGTGATGACTAAGGCCAAAAACATCATAAACATCTTGATGACTATAGATGTTAATGATATTTTTCTTTAACACTCGAGATAGGTCTATGGAAATGAACCTAAGAGGAAAAAAGGGATTATTCGGTTCCTACTAGCTTGAGTTAGTTCACCGATTCCTAGATATCAAGGTCTTAAGTCCGAAGATTAATTACTCTTCCCTCAAGGGGTGAGTATCACACTTATGCTACTTGAGGTCCAACGGTTACCATGGGAAAGCACAACACAAGTGAGGAAGCTAAATACCTTGCAGAAGGGTCGCCTAGGCTTGCTACAGGGTAAGAAGCTTGCGGAAGGGTATTTGGTGATTTAAGACTCGGGGAGAGGTTGGTGCGGAAAGGCTTATATTGTGAAGAAGGCATCAGGTTGCTAAAACCTAACGGATTGTGTAAGGGTATTCTGGTAATCCAATAGCATAACAGAATACGTACAGATATATATTAAAGAACAATATAATATGCGGAAAAGTACGAACACACAATTTATAGTGGTTCAGTTTGACTTGAACCTATGTCCACTTTAAGGGCTTTGATGATGTTATTCATAGAGGAGGTTACATAAGAAATCCCTAAATTGATTTATAAATTAGGGTTTTCTCTCTAGAATATGATAGAAAGAATGAGGAATGAGAATTCGGTCCCGAAAATGAGACCCCTAGGGTCTTATTTATAGGCATATTGGGTCCCCTTCTGTTGTTAACTCAGTAGAAGCCCCTTTTGGATGTGGAAATAAGGTTTCGGCCACCCTTGTGAAGTTCGGTTCCAACAAAAAGGTTTCGACCGTCTTTCTTCTTATCAAAGTCTTCATGGATGCTTCTTTACCTTCAGAATATCAATCTTGGACTCTTGGGAGTGGTTCCGGTGCCATACCTTCTGGTAGTTTGGTCTTGTAATTTGAGAGCTTGGCCTTAGTGGCTTTCGATTTTGGGACCTCTAGTCTCGGTCCGCCTTTATACCTCTCGACTTAAGAAATGGGTTATGGAATTTTTGTTACCAGTAAAGGGTGCCGGTTTTGGCTTATGGCATATGTATTCATCTTTAGTTCTAAAGATAGGCTTTCAGAATACTTTCTGGTGATGTTGAAGATGCTTCTTGATGTTGGTGTTGGTACCATGTAGGTATCGGTAGGATCATTCCTCCTCTTACTTAGGTTTCAGATTACATGCTTTCATTAATCCGCTCATCATTAGCTTTCGGTATTAGGTGTAGTGCTTCCGGAATTGCTACTCTATGCCCCTTTTAGTATCAGCATTATCTTGCTGATATCTTCTTTTTTCATATCGATCTTGAGCTTTCCTCCGTCATAACCTTTCAGAATCTTCAATACTACTTTCTACATTCAGTTGTCGGTATTGGAGCGATATTGTTGTGTTATGACTCTTGTTGGCTGCCAGTGTCTGCTTTAGGCTTTTCCCTTTTGCCCTGTGGCTTTGCTATTGGCTCTCGGACTTTGCTTTTGGTAACTCCTTAGATTCTCTCTTTTCTCCACAAACCCGGTTTCGCTGTCCGAAATCCCTTTACCCTTTCGGCTTTAAAGCTTCTCCTTCTTCATATTTGATTGGTACAAAATTTGATGTTAATAGTTAGCCCTCCTCTCAATGTGAAGAAGCTTTTGCTCTTTAGAACAAACTCTTGCGATTCCTGTACAACGTGCCTATCATTCAAGAGTTATCATACAAATATTTGGTATTAGTTCCATATTTTCCAGAATATTAATGCGAGGAGGAACATGAACTTTGCTAGTGGAAAGAGTTTGAATATAACTTGCGAGTTATGAACCTCAATGTGCGAAAGATAATATGCACTCATGAAGAGTTTTATGATTTAAAGTTCAACATTCTGCTAGCAATGTTGAATGAAGAACTCGGTTTTGTTATCTAAACATTCCGCTATTAAGAGTTCACCATTAGAAATGTGAAATGGAAAATCCAAAAGTTTGTATTTGGATATTTGCAATTGGTAATCAGAAGCTCAATATTAGTAAGCATGATGTATGAATAAAAGTGATATTACCTACACAATGTGTAACACCCCACCTCCGTTAAGGTCACTCACAAAGGGAATGCCTTAACTTTGGTGGAGCATTTTAGTAAACAGAACAGAAACTTACAAGACAGATAAAACAGTACTTGAAAATTTTTGACTTTATTACAGCGGAAACAGAAATTAATATGGTTACATCCTTTCAATTTCAAAATTCAAGTACAAAATATCAGTCTTGTACAAAAGCCTTCAAAATGCATGGTTTAAAATCATAATCCCCATGGAACGGAAGCTATACAGAGCCAAACCATACTTTAAGCACTTCAAGCAAAGAGAAATCCGGATCAAGCTAAAGTATTTCCCTCCTTGGATAACCTGGGGGGGGGGGAAACGGAAGAAAGGAGGCGAAACAACAAGGGTCAGACAAAAAGTCTGGCAAGTCCAGTGACTTTCAGCATATGAACAGATAATAATAATATGATATGAACATAAAACTGGATGTGAGATAACTATAACAGGTGTAGCAGATATAACAGAAAAACAGAATGATATAAACTATTGTTTTACACTTCTCTGCACTAATACTAGTATAGCAGAATTAGGTGTCTCCCTAATGTCTAAATTGAAGCAGGAACGGGTACAGAATACTTTAACAGAAACAGAATGCTAATAATGGGCCTTTACTACCCGATCAGAAACAGACAGAAGCAGAAACAGATTTATCTCTACGGAAACAGAATGTGGAATTAGGTGTACACTAGTAATGGGCCTTTACCACCCGAACATACGGTACCACACAGAAACAGACGGGTGTTACCACCCAACAGAAACAGACGGTACCAACAGAAACAGACAGAACTAAGCGTACCCTAAAACCCTACCCCAAGCGATCGGCTCCCTAATACACAAATATCCTGTGTCGGCCCCACAGTAGGGTGTATCACTCCCTAAAGTGACAACCAATTGGCACAGACCTATTTACAGATGTCACGGCGTCTTACATCCTCAGAGGCAGACCGGGGTCCATGCACGCACATGACCCGGTTGGAACGCACCATCAACACCCCTCGCCATTATCAGAATGAACCACTTATAATTAGTTCAGTAAGCGTGCCCGGACCCTACCTACTGTTGGGTCAAAGTTTTGATACCAGAAAGGGTTACTGACTAATATGGGTCCCAAACAACAGATGACACAAGTAATTCCCCTCCTAACCTTGTGTCCCCAGACTAACAGATTTCAGATTAACTTGTTTACAAGTTCAGACATACAGAATTCAGATTTACTAATTCACAAATTAAGTTAACAAGTTTTCAGACTAACAGGTCAGATGTACAGATTTTTCAGATTTGTCTAACTTTGTATTGGGCCTACAGATTCATGGACGGGTTTTACTACATCTATTAATCCCTTTGGTTTAACCCTATTTTCCCCAATACGTTTTAGACGTCATTCTTATCTTAGATTTTGCATTAATTAATTATTAATGCACAGACCTCTCACATTAGGTCGGTAGCTTATGGCCGCTGGATATGCCGGGCGGTTCCGGGCAGACTTCTGCCACAAGCCAGACCTAACCTCGTGTCTTACGCATGTTATGACTAACTTCTCACATTAGAACCTATTGTTTGCGGCCACTGGATGTGCCGGGCGGTTCCGGGCAGATTTACGCCGCAAACTCATTCTAACCTCGAGTTAGCCATGTTTATCTTTGCGGCCAATTAATTAATAATTTACCGTTTATGCGCACGCCCAATATATATGCCAATTCAGATTATATCAATAACAGGATGATTATATCAACATAGCAGATAACAGATTTTATATGACTTAACGGATTTAACAGATTTAGCAACTTAGCAGATTTTGGCATATAACAGGTTAGGCATTTCAACCGACAAATTTAACAGATTAGGCATTTCAACCTAATTAGCAGTCTAGGCAATATAACAAAACTAGTAGTTTAGGCAACTTGACAAATTAGCAGATTTAGCAAATTTAACATTTCTAAAAGTTCTATTTGCATGCCTTGCCCAATCATAAATTGGCCTAAATTCATATGCCTACATAATTGTCATGATTCACAACATATACTCCATGTTTGCATAAGCGCAGAATATGGACATAATTTGCCATATAACATATGTTCCAATTTTTGTCAAACTAGCATCTTACAGCAGATTCATATATAAATTATACCAAATATAACCATTAATTTCAATGCATGCCATATATCCAAAAATCCCTATTTAGGTGTAATCACAATAATAGATATCCTAATTAATGTAAATCTTTACACCTAAGTTTCCATATCTTCTTCTTTTTGAGTCATGAATCATTATGCAAACTATACCCAACAATATAAATCTTTAAATCATATCTTCTAAAAAATCAGATCTTGACTTTTATATGCATTTTGTCCAAAGTCTCAAATCATATGAAATCTTACAATGGTTCCTCTTTTCTTCTATCATAGAATATGCATAGATCCAAATCTAGTTTACAACATATGCTCATTAATTATAGTTCTAAATTACAACATAACTATGCATACAACATGCATAAATTATATGTTCATAGTCAAATTTATGCATATGTCCAATATATTTTATGCCTCAGACCTAAAGTCATACATTCAATTTAGTCTTGTCAAATTTCGCATCATTCATTATTTATCCCAAAATTTGCGTTCATACGTTCATCTCTTATGAGATTAGGCACAGGCTCGTGGTAGCCTAGCTATAAAAACAGAAAAGAAGAAAAGGGATACAGAACAGTCACAGAAAAACAAATCTGACAGAAGAGAATATATATACAATCTCAGATTCAGAATTAAAAACATATCAAAATTATAATTAACGTTTATAGCGGAAAATAACTGTACTTGCCTTGATTGGATTAAAGAAAGAACTTTAACTTGTTGTAGAATCTTTGCAGAAACTTTAATCTCTAGTTTGAATTGAGTTGCTTAGGCTGATGTTGATTATCTTCTAGTTTTAATTCCAACAGAGCAGCGACGCCATTTTTATTTTTTTTATTAGAAGAAGAGAGCAATGGAGGCTAGAGAATTGTGTAAGAAACCTAGGTAGATTCTAGGGTCATTTTTATAGAGTTTATGAACTGATTAGGACCATCGATGTTGCTTGGATTGATCGTAGCCTTTCATCCTAAGGAGAGACCAATTAGAGCCTGCCACCTAGCCCTAATGACAAAGCAGACTGCAGAAAATCGACCAACATAGAATAGGCCAGCCAGGTTGGACTGGGTTCGACCTGGGTCTGGACCAGGTCGACAGCCCTGTCGACAGCCCTGTCGACCTGGCTAGACCAGGTCGACAGCCCAGTCGACCTGGGTGTCTTAGGCGGGACTTTTCCCGCCCTGGCCAATTGGGCCCGATTTTTAATTTTAGACTTGATTCAGAAACTTCCGGAGGCTATATCTTCTTCATACGGACTCCGTTTTTCGAAAACTCGGACTCTATTTCGCGTATTTTTCCGAGACGAACGCAATGGCGTATCCCGTTTCCCTTAGTTATTTGATTTCAAATTAATTATACTTTAATTTGTTAATTCCACAGTTATAGAATACACGGGGTGTTACATTCTCCCCCACTTAAAAGGATTTCGTCCCCGAAATCTTCAAGTTAAGAAGAATGTGTCCTACCATCCAATCACCCATCTACTCAACCATCATCCACAAGCATCCATTGTCCTTAGAAAACTTCTAATGTTGTATGAACATATGCAAAAGTGTGTGTATATGTTCCTTATCTAATGCAAAGATCAGGCGGTCTACTGATTCAGTTGACCTCCTTAATGCGAATTATGTCAGTGCCATGAGTCCAACATGTATGCAATAGAATTCTGATGATATATATTATTTCTATATGAGTGCACAACCATTCACTCAAATGCAACATCCATGTGCTGAATCAACCAATTTGCATCCACAAGAATTGAAAAATGCTCACCCATCCATATGCAGTATGAGAGTGTTTTCGAGCCGATCTAGTGCCTAGTGTGTGTATATGCATCCACGGGCAACCACTAGCAACCACTTGCATCCACTTGCAACCATCAAACATAACATGTCTCAAACACATGTTTACACCCATTAGTTTCTACCTAAAGTTCAAATATTCGATCGATAGGATACAGTCGAATGATGGAAGCGAGTACAGATAGAACGAAAATTTGGTTCCCATTAGACATGGGTCCTAAGTATCGGCCCCAAAGACCGAAACCAACATCCAATTGATACCCCACGAAAACTCAGAATGTATGCGTCATACTTGACGCCTAACACAGATATCCCTCAAACCCTAGTCTCAAACAGATGATCCATAACCCTTATGGGTCTGAGTCTATAGCGGAAATTCAGAAATAATACTAGCATTAAAGTGCAGAGTATCGATTACAAAATAAAAATACCAGAATCAGTAAAAGTCACAATCAGATAAAGAAATTAAACCTACTATAGAAATTTTCCTATTTCTATCCTAGCCACTAGCCTCAAGAGTGTTCGCCTGCCCTCCTTGTCCTCGTCTCTTCGGGCAGTCCCTAGTGAAGTGTCCCATCTCCCCACAGTTGAAGTAAGCGCCCTTCCTTTTTCTGCAATCCTTGTTCAGATGAGTTGAGCTCCCACAAGTAAAGCACTTTTTCCCCTTCTTATCTTCAGGCTTCTCATCCTTCTTTTGTGTTTCCTTTTTGGGCCCCGCTTTCTTATTCTGTGGTTCTTCCTTCTTTGTCTCTTTCGGGCCCTTGTCTTCCTCGTGCAGTAGTGCCATATCCACCAATTTCTCGTAAGTTGCTCCCATGGGTACATGGGTCATGGCTAGGCTGTGCAGTGGCTCATTCAATCCTTTAACAAAGCGGAGAGCCATTTTATGCTGAGTGTTGACTAAATCCAATCCGAATCTTGCTAGTTGGTTGAACTGGTTGACGTATTCCTTGACCGTCATACTTCCTTGCTTAAGAGACAAGAACTTTTCCAATTGTAAACTTCGTTCAGCTTGCGAGAGGAATTTTGTCTCAAACCTTGTTCTGAAATCCATCCATGTCTCAACCGGCCTCTCGGCGTTAGTGACTTCCCACCAGTAGGAAGCTTCGTCTTTGAGCAGCCATACTGCCAACTGTACCTTCTGCCTATCGTCCACCTCGAAGATAACGAATAGATCCTCAGTTTCTTTGAGCCAATTCCTTGCTTCTACGAATGATTCAGTTCCTTTGAAATCCTTCCCACCCATGGCCCTAAAATCTCTACAGATCTTTGAGAAAGCAATTGCACGAGGAGGGGCTGGAGGAGGGGGATCATTTGCTGGACCTGCAGCGGCGGTCCTAGCCTCAAGATATTGACGAAACCAACCGGGTACATGAACACCCTCTGGTATCTCAGATGCTTCAGACATGCTGGAACGAAAAAGGAAAGGTTCAATACAAAAAGGACTGAAAGAAAGATATATGGCTCTTGGGGATCATGTTTTTCAAAATAAGCTTTATTTTTGAAAATACTTCCTTTCAAAACCTTTTTGAAAACAGTTTTCAAAAACTTTACCCAATCTGGTAACCTTCAGCTCTGATACCAAGTGTAACACCCCACCTCCGTTAAGGTCACTCACAAAGGGAATGCCTTAACTTTGGTGGAGCATTTTAGTAAACAGAACAGAAACTTACAAGACAGATAAAACAGTACTTGAAATTTTTTGACTTTATTACAGCGGAAACAGAAATTAATATGGTTACATCCTGTCAATTTCAAAATTCAAGTACAAAATATCAGTCTTGTACAAAAGCCTTCAAAATGCATGGTTTAAAATCATAATCCCCATGGAACGGAAGCTATACAGAGCCAAGCCATACTTTAAGCACTTCAAGCAAAGAGAAATCCGGATCAAGCTAAAGTATTTCCCTCCTTGGATAACCTGGGGGGGGGGAAACGGAAGAAAGGAGGCGAAACAACAAGGGTCAGACAAAAAGTCTGGCAAGTCCAGTGACTTTCAGCATATGAACAGATAATAATAATATGATATGAACATAAAACTGGATGTGAGATAACTATAACAGGTGTAGCAGATATAACAGAAAAACAGAATGATATAAACTATTGTTTTACACTTCTCTGCACTAATACTAGTATAGCAGAATTAGGTGTCTCCCTAATGTCTAAATTGAAGCAGGAACGGGTACAGAATACTTTAACAGAAACAGAATGCTAATAATGGGCCTTTACTACCCGATCAGAAACAGACAGAAGCAGAAACAGATTTATCTCTACGGAAACAGAATGTGGAATTAGGTGTACACTAGTAATGGGCCTTTACCACCCGAACAGACGGTACCACACAGAAACAGACGGGTGTTACCACCCAACAGAAACAGACGGTACCAACAGAAACAGACAGAACTAAGCGTACCCTAAAACCCTACCCCAAGCGATCGGCTCCCTAATACATAAATATCCTGTGTCGGCCCCACAGTAGGGTGTATCACTCCCTAAAGTGACAACCAATTGGCACAGACCTATTTACAGATGTCACGGCGTCTTACATCCTCAGAGGCAGACCGGGGTCCATGCACGCACATGACCCGGTTGGAACGCACCATCAACACCCCTCGCCATTATCAGAATGAACCACTTATAATTAGTTCAGTAAGCGTGCCCGGACCCTACCTACTGTTGGGTCAAAGTTTTGATACCAGAAAGGGTTACTGACTAATATGGGTCCCAAACAACAGATGACACAAGTAATTCCCCTCCTAACCTTGTGTCCCCAGACTAACAGATTTCAGATTAACTTGTTTACAAGTTCAGACATACAGAATTCAGATTTACTAATTCACAAATTAAGTTAACAAGTTTTCAGACTAACAGGTCAGATGTACAGATTTTTCAGATTTGTCTAACTTTGTATTGGGCCTACAGATTCATGGACGGGTTTTACTACATCTATTAATCCCTTTGGTTTAACCCTATTTTCCCCAATACGTTTTAGACGTCATTCTTATCTTAGATTTTGCATTAATTAATTATTAATGCACAGACCTCTCACATTAGGTCGGTAGCTTGTGGCCGCTGGATATGCCGGGCGGTTCCGGGCAGACTTCTGCCACAAGCCAGACCTAACCTCGTGTCTTACGCATGTTATGACTAACTTCTCACATTAGAACCTATTGTTTGCGGCCACTGGATGTGCCGGGCGGTTCCGGGCAGATTTACGCCGCAAACTCATTCTAACCTCGAGTTAGCCATGTTTATCTTTGCGGCCAATTAATTAATAATTTACCGTTTATGCGCACGCCCAATATATATGCCAATTCAGATTATATCAATAACAGGATGATTATATCAACATAGCAGATAACAGATTTTATATGACTTAACGGATTTAACAGATTTAGCAACTTAGCAGATTTTGGCATATAACAGGTTAGGCATTTCAACCGACAAATTTAACAGATTAGGCATTTCAACCTAATTAGCAGTCTAGGCAATATAACAAAACTAGTAGTTTAGGCAACTTGACAAATTAGCAGATTTAGCAAATTTAATATTTCTAAAAGTTCTATTTGCATGCCTTGCCCAATCATAAATTGGCCTAAATTCATATGCCTACATAATTGTCATGATTCACAACATATACTCCATGTTTGCATAAGCGCAGAATATGGACATAATTTGCCATATAACATATGTTCCAATTTTTGTCAAACTAGCATCTTACAGCAGATTCATATATAAATTATACCAAATATAACCATTAATTTCAATGCATGCCATATATCCAAAAATCCCTATTTAGGTGTAATCACAATAATAGATATCCTAATTAATGTAAATCTTTACACCTAAGTTTCCATATCTTCTTCTTTTTGAGTCATGAATCATTATGCAAACTATACCCAACAATATAAATCTTTAAATCATATCTTCTAAAAAATCAGATCTTGACTTTTATATGCATTTTGTCCAAAGTCTCAAATCATATGAAATCTTACAATGGTTCCTCTTTTCTTCTATCATAGAATATGCATAGATCCAAATCTAGTTTACAACATATGCTCATTAATTATAGTTCTAAATTACAACATAACTATGCATACAACATGCATAAATTATATGTTCATAGTCAAATTTATGCATATGTCCAATATATTTTATGCCTCAGACCTAAAGTCATACATTCAATTTAGTCTTGTCAAATTTCGCATCATTCATTATTTATCCCAAAATTTGCGTTCATACGTTCATCTCTTATGAGATTAGGCACAGGCTCGTGGTAGCCTAGCTATAAAAACAGAAAAGAAGAAAAGGGATACAGAACAGTCACAGAAAAACAAATCTGACAGAAGAGAATATATATACAATCTCAGATTCAGAATTAAAAACATATCAAAATTATAATTAACGTTTATAGCGGAAAATAACTGTACTTGCCTTGATTGGATTAAAGAAAGAACTTTAACTTGTTGTAGAATCTTTGCAGAAACTTTAATCTCTAGTTTGAATTGAGTTGCTTAGGCTGATGTTGATTATCTTCTAGTTTTAATTCCAGCAGAGCAGCGACGCCATTTTTATTTTTTTTATTAGAAGAAGAGAGCAATGGAGGCTAGAGAATTGTGTAAGAAACCTAGGTAGATTCTAGGGTCATTTTTATAGAGTTTATGAACTGATTAGGACCATCGATGTTGCTTGGATTGATCGTAGCCTTTCATCCTAAGGAGAGACCAATTAGAGCCTGCCACCTAGCCCTAATGACAAAGCAGACTGCAGAAAATCGACCAACATAGAATAGGCCAGCCAGGTTGGACCGGGTTCGACCTGGGTCTGGACCAGGTCGACAGCCCTGTCGACCTGGCTAGACCAGGTCGACAGCCCAGTCGACCTGGGTGTCTTAGGCGGGACTTTTCCCGCCCTGGCCAATTGGGCCCGATTTTTAATTTTAGACTTGATTCAGAAACTTCCGGAGGCTATATCTTCTTCATACGGACTCCGTTTTTCGAAAACTCGGACTCTATTTCGCGTATTTTTCCGAGACGAACGCAATGGCGTATCCCGTTTCCCTTAGTTCTTTGATTTCAAATTAATTATACTTTAATTTATTAATTCCACAGTTATAGAATACACGGGGTGTTACACAATGTTTGACACTTACGATGTGTTTAACATAATTTCAACCATAATTCATGGTAGCAAACATTAGAGGTAAATGTGTCAAGAGTTTGGAAAAACTTCATGTACAAAGTGTTTTGTAACCATAATACTTGTCGAAAGGCTTTGGATGGGAAGTCCACATTACCTACTTATGTTCTATGCTGAGAACTTTTATCTAGGAACAATATCAATATAATCGAACTTCATATGTGAATATGGTAGAAAGAAATTAACATCCTATATGGAAATAGGGAAATACCAAAGAATTAGAGTTTAAGGCTTAAACACGAGTTTATGCAACAAGAATTCGAAGACCTGAATGTGATAGGAAAATGAAAACCTATAAATGGAAAATCAGATATCAGATATTCCCATCTGCAATTAGTAGAAACCCTGAGACTCATGCTTGGGCAAATAAGAAATCAGAAATCCCGAGACTCATGCTCGGATAAATGGAAATCAGAAACTCTTACAAAAAACCCCGAGACTCATACCTAAGTAAGTAACAACCTGAAATTATACGGAAATCCTAAGACTCACACTTGGGTAAGCACAAATCACAAATCATATAGAAAACCCGAGACTCATGCTTAGTTAAATAGAAATTAGGAAATCATAGCAATCCCGAGGATCACACTTGAACATAAATTCCAAGACTCACACTTGGGTAAATTGAAATTAGAAATATTGGCAACCCCGAGACTCACATTTGGGTAAATAGAAATCAGAAATCATAGAGAAACCCCAAGGCACACACTTGGGTAAAGCTAAACCACAAATCATACAAAAAGCTCCAAGACTCATACTTGGGTAAATACAAGTCAGAAATCGTATGTAAACCCAAGGCTCACAATTGGGTGCATGAAAAGTCAAATTTTATATCTAATAATAATAAAAACCCCAAGACTCGCGCTTGGGTAAAAAGGAAGCAGGAACCATGCAAATTCCCAAGGTTAGCATTCGAGCGAGTATACATTACATTTATAAATCAAACTTCGAATTGAGCATATGCAAAAAAGGCATAAAGGTTAAGCACATCAAGCTAAGGAACACTTAGAAGAATTACCAAATACTATTAAGAAATTATCAAATAGAAGCATAATCATTGATTAGAGGGTGTTTGTGCGCATAATGCTAAATAAATTTAGTATCAGCGAGAGAAACTAATTAATATTAAACCATCCATAGATTCCTCGAAATTTGGCTTAGAGAAATCGTACGTGCGAAAGAGCCATAACTATCCCAAGGAGTACCCTCTCGGACACATATGTAGAGGACTGCTTTCGAGAATAAACTAATCCTATCCTGAACCAAATAGTCATTCAACAGTAGTTCCATTCAGTTTCAAACCATTTGGTACTTTAGCAGTAGTTTCGTGCAATTGTTTCATCATTTATCCATTTAGCAGTTAGTTCCGTTCAATCATCCAATCTTTCGATTATTTGATCGTTCAGCAGGTAGTTCTGTTTGGCTATCTGAATCCACAATCATTCAGCGAGAAGTCCCATTAGATCAAGCAGTTATCAACCATTCAGCGAGAAGTTCCATTTGATTATTTGACTGTTGGGTATCTAATGCCTAACCTTAATCCTAACCCCTAGGATATGCAAATGAATGAATGCTCTCTAAGAGAGCGACACAGGTCTCCTTAAGGGTAGATGCTTAACTAGCCCCCTCATAAGGGGCAAACTCCGCTAACCAGAGATGCAGGTATGTATAGCTCCCCCTGTAGGGCACTCCATTGTTGGAAATGCAAATATTTATGGTCCTACTTGATAGGCACTCCATCGTAGGTGATGTTGCTTCACTTCTTGGAAGCTTCTAGATGCTTTACCTCTGGAAGATTTTGTTTGTTGTGGCTTCTCTCTCTAGAAGCTTTGTTTGATGCTCCTCTTCTGGGAGGTTGTGTTTGTCATTGCTTATGCTCCTCTTCTGGGAGATTGTGTTTGTTGGCGCTTCTCTCTCTGAAGGCTTCTAGGTGCTCCACCTCTGGAGGCTTCTGTTTGTTGTTGCTTCTCTCTCTAGAAGCTTTTTTGATTGTAGAGTCACTCTCTGGAGGCTTTGTTGATGTAGCTTCTCCCTCCGAAAGCTTTGTTTGTTGTGACTTTTCTTCTAAAGGCTTTCTTGATATCCTTTATCAGGAGTAGGTTCCACACCTTTGTTGCATGTTTTGTATAAACATCTTCTACCGAAGCTTGTCTCTAATTGATAACTTTGTTGTGTATTCATTCATGTATTGCATTTCTTTAAGTGCTTCCATTTGACCTTTCGTTGTATGCATGAGCCTGGAAAAGGTTTGGTTTCTACCTGTAATAGCACTCGAACTTACATTAATATTTGTTTGAATACAAATAAGAAGCAAAAATGTAATGACTAAGCAAAACAAGTATTTGAAACAGAAAACTTATTGTTAGATTTTAATCTCTTTCGGAGGTGTCTTTGAACATTATTCCTTCTGGTCACTTTTCAACGCTTCTTGAGTAGGCTCTTTTTACCTTTTGTTACGGATTCTTTTTGTCAAACTTTGACATTGGCTAGTTTTGTGATTCCTGCCTTGTGGTATGAACAACATCCTTTCTCCCTGTTCGGCTTTGTAGGACAATTTGCTGAGAGATCGGAACTGAGATCTTCTAAATTTAGATCCTGCTCTAAGCTTTTCTTTGTGTTGAGGACCCTTTCCATACAGACAAACTTATCAACTGTAGTATAAAAGTCATCTATGCTTTCACATTCATTTAAGATAAGATCCTCCCAGAATGGTGTAGGTATGAGCAATCCTAAATGTACAGCTATAAGCTTTTCTCCGTATGTTGCTCCTTTTACTTTGAGCGACTCAGTATGAAATTATTTCAGATAACCATCGAGTGATTCTTTGGGTCTCTGTTCAATGGTGGATAGATCGTATATACTAATTGTTGGATCCTTCCACACATGGAATTCTGTGCTAAAGGCAGCAGATAGTTGTCTCTATGTTGTAATGACTGGGCCGTAGTGATGTCCATACCATTCATTGGCTTTCTTACGAAGAGTTGTAAAGAATATCTTGCATCGAAGTTCTTCAGGAGTATTATATAAGCTCATATAACTTTCAAAGAGGGAAATGTGTTCTTCAAGGTCCATGGTCCCATCATATAGAAATCCTGGTATTCTCATGTAGAATGGGGCTTTAACTGTCGTTATCTCATTAGAGAGGGTGATTCCTAATAAGCTTTTGTCTTTTGTTGAAACTGGATCTACACCCTTTTTTGAATTGATCGCATCCACTAATACTTGGTTTCTTACTTGCATAACCGGAATGTCTTGTAGGCTTGGTGTAGCTACAACTTAGGCATTAGCTCCTTGAAGTTCTATCTTTCTTGACTCCATTTCATAAGGTTCTGCTTTAGAAGACCTTTTGGCTATATTTTCTTCAATCAGCCTTCATGCAATATCGATTTGTGAAGCTAAATGCAATACCTCCAACTCATGACTCTTTCCTTTCATTTGGCTTGATGGCCCCCCGCTTGCAAACTACCAAGTTGAAGTCTGGGAGTATACCATCTTCTATGGTAGATGATGCACTTAAATCTTGCTCATGATTCTTTCTTGGTCTCACCATCTTCAATGGGTATTGGGAGTTCCATTTAATGGTTGAAAGGGAAATTACGTAAAGGCCTTATACTGAAAAAGGGGACAGTAAGGATGGAAGGTTTAGGATAGGGATGAAGGTAGGAGAGATGTGGATTAACAATGAGGATCAAAGTATAAGAAACAAGGTTGGGGATTCAAGCTTACAATACTCTTTAGATATCTCGGATCAACGAAGTTTCAAGTAGTTGATCAGTACTCTTAAGCTCTTTACCGAGAATATTAATCTATAATCTTGCTTATTCAAAGCTTAGTCCAACCCGGGATGGAACAACATTATTAAAAACATGGTGAGGTTACCTAAAGGGTTAAAGGTAGGAATGGGAATTGGAGGTTCAAGCCCTCCTTCTAGTGCTAAAATGTTGATGATATTTTTCGTTAACACCAGAGATATGTCTACGGAAATGAACCTAAGGGGAAAAAGGGATTATTCAGTTCCTACTAGCTTGAATTAGTCCACCGATTCCTAGATATCAAGGTCTTAAGTCTGAAGATTAGTTAATCTTCCCTCAAGGGGTGAGTACCATGCTTCTACAACCCGAGGATCAACAATTACCTTGGGATAGGGGTTTCCTAAGCACAACACAAGTGAGGAAGCTAAATAGCTTGCAGAGGGGTCGCCTAGGCTTGTTACAGGGTACGAAGCTTGCGGAAGTGTATCCAGTGATTTAAGACTTGGGGAGAGGTTGGTGCGGAAAGGCTTACATCGTGAAGAAGGCGTCAGATTGCTAAGAACCTAACGACTTGTGTAATGGTATTCTAGTAATCCAATAGCATAGAAGAATACGTACAGAAATATATTGAAGAACAATATAGTATGCAAAAAAGTAAGAAAACACAATTTATAGTGGTTCGGTTCGACTTTAACCTACGTCCTTTTTAAGGGATTTGATGACGTTATTCATAGAGGAGGTTATATAAGAAATCCCTAAATTGATTTATAAATTAGGGTTTGCTCTCTATAATATGAGAGAAAGAATGAGGAATGAGAATTTGGTCCCCAAATGAGACCCCTGGGGCCTAATTTATAGGCATATTGGGGACCCTTTTGTTGTAGACGCAGTAGAAGCCCTTTTTAGATAAGGAAACATGGTTTCGGCCACCCCTGTGAACTTCGGTTCCAGCAAAAAGGTTTCGACCGCCTTTCTTCGCATCAAATGTCTTCATGGATGCTTATTTGCCTTCAGAATATCAATCTTGGACTCTCGGGAGTGGTTCCGGTGCCATATCTTCCAGTAGTTTGGTTTTGGAATTTGAGAGGTTGGCCATGGTGGCTTTCGGTTTCGGGACCTCTGGTCTCGATCCGCCTTTACACCTCTCGGCTTAAGCAATGGGTTATGGAATTTTGGGTAGCGTTAAAAGGTGCCGGTTCTGGCTTCTGGCATATGTATTCATCTTTAGTTATAAAGATAATCTTTCAAAATACCTTCCAATGATGCTGAAGATGCTTCTTGATGTTTTTGGTACCAATTAGGTATCGGTAGGCCTTTTCCTTCCCTTGCTTATGTTTCGGATTACATGCTTTCGGTAATCCTCTCGTCATTAGCTCCGGTATCAGGTGTAGTGCTTTCAAAATTTCTACTCTGTGCCACTTTTATTGTCGGCATTATCTTGCCGATATCTTCTTTTTCCATATCGATCTTAAGCTTCCTCCATCATGACCTTTCCGAATCTTCAAAACTACTTTCTACCTTCGGCTATCGGTATTGAACCAATATTGTTGTGTTCTGATTCTTCTTGGCTGTCGGTATCTTCTTTCGGCTTTTCCGTTTTTCCCTGTGGCTTTGCTGTTGACTCTTGAACTTTGCTTCTAGTAAATCCTTAGATTCGCTCTTTTCTCCAAAAACTGGTTTCGCTATCTGAAATCCCTTTACCCTTTTTACTTTAAAGCTTCTGCTTCTTCATATTTGATTGGTACGAAATTTGGTGTTAACAACAGCCAAAACATTATGATGCTCTTAGTCATAAAATCTGGGTAATAACATCATGATGATTAGAGTCAGAAACATCATGCAACATGATGGCTATAGTCAAAAATATCATGATGACTCCAATGACTACTCGGTTATAGTACTAGTAACCACATGAATTTGCCTTAACTTCTAGGATAGAAACTCATAAGACATAAACGTATGTCCCATACCATACTTTTGCACCTAAGGGTTTACTAACCGTTAGTCGATACTGCATCATAAAACATCATGAAATATATATTACGCCTCATCTCATCGGCGAGTAAATAGAATACCTACTCATCTCATCTCATTAACGAGTACTATTAACATCATGTCTTGTCTCATCTTATCGACAAGTGGAAAATTTTCATAAAACATCTCAATACTAAGAAATCATCATAGAGAAGCTTTCCTAATCTCATCGGCAAATAAAATAACGTCGTGACGGTAAATTATAACCATAATTCCCAAATCAAGAATTTTAGCATCTAACATGCCTCATCTAATAGGCAAGTGTAAAGATACTCGTCTTATCTTTCTCTGTTACAGCCCATCCCGCACCGGCCGACGTTTCCCTAAAATGCGCTGTGCCAATGTCCAACTGGCATAGAACGGTCGTCAAAGGAAAAGGAATTTGAAGCTATGAACCAACAAGAGCCTGTAATATATCTCACAGCGCATGGAACAAAATATAATAATAACATAACTTGATACAAAACAGGAAAGACAATGCATAAGCTGAAAACTAAATCATCATAGCAGCGGAAAAATTCAGATATAGCTTATGATCCAAACCATCATTATTACACTTTAAAATTGTCTCTAAAGAAAAATAGGAAGGTACACTACAAATGTCCGAAGTAGTGACCAACAACAACACAGGGATAATATATGGGAATAATATGTGTAAGCCTCCTGCTCGTCTCCGGAAAGTTTGGTACGAGCGATAAGCAACAAAGCAGAACAATAACAGGTATAATCCAATCATACCTGAGCCTGTACCTGCAACCAAAGAGTTAGCACAACAGGATGTACAATACTCTAAGGTGACACTAACATAAGGTGTAAAGATAACGGGAGAGGGGTGTGCATGTCATAGTGATGGCAAACAATCAAGCATAGCAACCATCCTCACATCTCTCACTCAGTGCGTAAAGCATACGATATCCATTGCTTTGACCAACCAAATCCTTGCTATGATCACTCTGCCCCATGGAGTCATAGCGGCTCCACTGCACTGATCCATAGCCAATATCCGTCTCTCAGTGGTGATTCAAAGCTATGAACGTTGACAACTCTTTAGCACACGTCCTGCAGCAAAGCTCAATAATGAAGTCGAATCGTTGGTTCCCAACTGGATCCTGAGTTGTACTTCCTATTTGGACTACCTTTGCATCTCGGGTTTTGGTCTTCTGTGGATCGGTTCAGTCTTCTTTCTCATCTTTGGTTCGGTTCGATCGTGATCACCCATCGGGTCGGGTCATGATACCCTTGGTTCGGATCGTGACTCCAGGCTTTGTGGCTCCCCCAGTTTGGTCTTCTCCTTCAAGCTTCGGGTCATGACTTGCTCCCTCAGGCGGTTCATGGCACACTCCAGCGGTTCGGGTCGTGGTCCTTCCTCCAGCGGTTCGGGTCGTGGTCCTTCCTCCAGCGGTTTGGGTCGTGGTCTTTCATCTTGGACGATTCAGGTCAGCTCCTCCACTCGAGCAAACGGCTCGTAATACATGTACACGGTTGGAACTCGTGGGGTTGTACTCGCGATCGGGTCGGGGTCTTGGCCACCATTCACGAGTGGGCCGGTTCGAACGGTGCGGTCCGATCCGGTTTCCTGCTTATTTTCCTGTGACTTCCAACGATAGTTTTTACGCCACACGACGGCGTTTTCGACCATTCTAACTTTTCTAAACGATCACAAATCATACCAGACAGTCATAGCAACAAATAACATCAACTACAAATACCAAAATGATATTTAACCATGTCAAAATGGATCAAACATACCCAAAAACCCATGTTTTTCCCTTAATCCCCCTTAGCCATGTTTAAGCATATAATTAGCAAAACTTATCCAAATTAGCCCAAATTTCTGTCAGATCCCTAAAATAATATTTTAGAATTTTATAAATTTTTCCAGATTTTTTCTGAGTTATAATTTCGCTAATTATCACTAATCACCCCTAATTAGCCGTAATTAGTGAAAAACAATGCAAATCACTCACCTTACCCACAAATTACTTGTAGATATGAAAGTATCTCTGATATAGGTCGAATCTCTATGTGTTTCAGCAGCTCTATCCCAAACTTGATGCTAATTTGCCTTGATTTGTTGTATTTTGGCCTAATCCTTGATTAAACGGTGATTAAAGATGATTCTAGAAGGTGGAAGCCATTGCTAGTGTTGAGAGGATGTTAGTGGCGGCTGAAAAATGACAAAGAAAAGGTTTCCCTAACCCTAATCAGCCCTCATATAGCTCTCATCCTGAAATCCCCCAATGGGCCGAGCTGCTAATCACCCTATTTGGCCCGGTTAAGTGGTTTTTCACCTTCTAAACCTTAGTTCAGCCATATCTCCCAAACAGTAAGTCCATTTGATTAATGTGACCACTCTACGAAAAGTTAAACCATCATCTGGATCTACTGGGAGTGGTTTCAGGTCAAAACTCCTTACCAATCAAAAGTTATAGGCGAAACAAGATATGCTAGGGGAAAAACGGTCATTTAAAATTCGGTAAAAATCGTGAACAAGGGAAACGACCCCAATAGCCGTTCCCCAAAGTGACATGATCATACGACTTCCTATGAAAAAGAAATAGATATTCTATGATCCTCCGATGCGTAGAATGCGGGTCGTTACATTCTTCCCCCCTTAAGAAATTTCACCCCCGAAATTCCTTAACCAAAACATACAAAGGTTCCCACATGCCTATCAATTATTTGCAATCAATCAAACAAACGTAACAAACACAACAAGTCTATCCTAACATGCGGTTTACTAACGAGGGAAGAAACTATCACTATTAAAATCTTACTAGGCAAAGAGTTCTAAATACGACTTTCTTACGCTCTCCTCTATTTCCTAAGTACAGTCTTTCTCATTATCGCCCCACTGGACTTTGACTGGTTTCACCACCTTCCTTCGGAGCTGCTTCCTATCGTACTCGACAATATGAATAAGTCTGCGGTTCCCAACCGCCTTGCGTTCTACCTCTATATCATCCAACTGATCTTGTGAAATAGTCACACTAAGGTCGTGTACAAACTTCCTTAACTGGGAAACATGAAATAAATTGTGAACTCCCACCATCTGTCAGGAAATCCTACTTTATACGCCAAATTCACAACTTGCTCGAGAACTGGGAGTGAACCAATAAATCTTGGTGCTAACCTACCTCTCCTAGCAATCTAAATCACATTCTTTAACGGTGAGATCTTGACGAATACCAAGTCGTTAACGAAGAATTCCAAATCTTTTATCGGCATAACTCTTCTGCCTATCTTGGCCAGTCTTCATTCTCTGCTGAATAACTTGATCTTATCTGAAGTTTCTCTTATTATGTCTAGTCCAAGCACAAATTTCTCACTGTTTTTCGACCAACATGATGGTGAGTTGCACAGTCTTCCGTACAAAGCTTCAAATGGAGCCATACTAATACTGGAGTGATAATTATTATCATATGCAAGCTCAACTGGATGCATATGGTCATCCCATGACCTACCAAAATCTAATATGCAAGCCCTCAAGAGATCCTCGAATACATGATTCACCCAAATACTATCATGATCCAATCTAGTCCTTGGTAAACCGTCAATGAAATCCATTGAGAATTGTTCCCATTTCCATTTGAGAATTTCCAACGGTTGTAATAAACCACTAGGCTCCTTTTGCTCAGCTTTAACTAGTTGGCAATTCATGCACTTGGATATATATTTCCCAATATCTCTCTTCATCCCTTCCCAGTAGTAAATCTGCTTCATGTCTCGATACATTTTGTTACCATCGGGGTGCATAGTCAGTTTTGAGTGATGACGTTCTCTAAGAACTTCATCTCTCAATCCATTAACGTTGTGTACAGCTAGTCACCCATTCTTTCGAAGCCATCTTCCTCGATCAAGTCCATACTTGTTCGTCGTCTCACCGTCGATGCCCATCTCTACCTTGGAGATGATTTCCAATAGATCAGGATCGTCCCTCTGACTAGAACCAATCCGCTCAATCAAAGTCGGTCTGATCGTCTAACTTGCTAACATTTCTGGATCCAATCCATACTTACATCTGAGATGATATCCCACGATATACTCCAGTTGCTTCCATTCAAGAAACATAGAATCTAAACTATCATGTCTCCTATTCAATGCATCAGCTATTGCACCTAGTCTGATAGCACAGGCATCCGTGTATGCCGTCATCTCTTCATTCTCTATTACCAAAATCCTACAGGTGATAGTCTACTCAAGGGTACAAAAATAGGAACAAACATACCAACCATAACATCCACCAAACATGTCCTATCTCGACTGTTAAAGCCATAAATACGTCGATACCTACCTAACTGGTCCAACCAAATCCAAGGCTAATGGAAGCCCCGCTTCCATACATACATCGATGCCTACTTGTCTGGTCCAACCAATCCCAAGGCTAACTGAAGCCCCACCTCCATACGGACTACCATACGTCCAATGTACGTTTATCCTCCAAGGATAACTAGATCACGTCCAACGGATCCAAGGTAACGGGCATCCCTAGATACCTCTATTTCGAGTCCTCCTAGAACACTCTAAGTATTGACGATTTCTTGGTATTCTCATTAGAAGAGCTACCCACATACTCTGACCCAGTCTCGAGTATCCATTACTGCCAAATCTCAAGTCCAACATGAGTCATCTCTCTATTCGTTGCATCTCCAAGATCAACGAACAACCATTTTTCTTTTACGAGTTCAAGTCCAACTTGAATCGTCCTAGCCTTCGTTGCATCTCCACGATCAACGAACACATCTTATCCCTTCGAAGTTCTACCATTCTTGAACTAAAGAGAACATCAACATAGGGTCCTAAACAATCCATTACCTTGCAGCTTCCTCAAGTCCCACTCGAGTCATCTCCTCGCCATCTCGAATCCAACTCGGGGCAGTCCATACCATTGAACAGTCTTATCATTCCACGGCTGCACATCACTCCTCGAGTAAGCCGAGATATCATTCAATGGAAATCACAACAACTATTTATATCTCACGGAAACCATCCTAGTCGAACTTGACATTTCCTAAGCACAAGCCCCAAAGGCCTAAACCAATATCAGACAAGCACTCAAGGAACATCTCCTCCAAATTCAGACAATCTACGTGAGATGATACTAACAAAACAACTAAGCAATCGCAAGCAAACATACATCCATAACTCGATAAGACCGCATTACAACAAATCATGCAAAGACTAGTCGAACCACCTATCGGGTTCGTCACAACTAAAGGTCTATCGACTATCTCAGGTTCTAATCCCAACTTGTCTACTAGGTCACTAGATATGAAGGAATGGGAAGCCTCGCTATCAACAAAACTAGAACCGAAACATCATAAATAGAAAGCATACCTCGAATAATGACGTCCTTTCCCTTCTCCACCGCAGTTAGGGCATTCGGCGAAGAAGGAACAACGTTTATAGCATATGCTTTCACAATCTGCTTCTCTTTAGGGGGTTGCGGGCAATTATCCTTGTGATGTCCCACTTGGCCGCAATTGAAGCACTTCCTTTCCCTAGGCTTTTCCTGACAATCTCTAGCATAGTGGCCCTTCTTACCACAAATAAACCACTCTTTATCTTTCTTGTCCTTCTTTTTCTGACCACCCTTGGTCTGGTCCTTTTTTCTCTTATTTTGAGACTCCTTACCTCCACCACTTGCTTGCGGCTTTGGTTCCTCTACAGATGCAATAGCAACATCGGCCTTTGACTTAGGGTAAAGACTCTCCAATCTCAATGCTTTCCCCGCTATATAATCGAACGTATCGTCGATGTGGTTTATAAGTCTTTCCGCTAAGTACTCATCTAAGCCGGTTATGAACTTCTCGATCTTCTTCTCGGCAGTATCAATAAGGGATAATCCATATTTCGATAGGGTATTGAACTCAGTAATATATTCTGAGACTGCTCCACCCTTCTGCTTAAGCTCCAAAAGTTTCCTAAACAATTCGGATTTATGAGCTGGAATGAAATTTTCGCTGAAACGAGTCATAAAATGATTCCAAGTAACTTGATCTTCAGGAGTAGCTGCTTTAATAGCATTCCACCTATTCATAGCTCGTCCTTGAAGCTGATGCGATGATAAATTTCTCTTCATGGCATCATCGATTCCCAAGTCCTCGAAGATGCGCTTACATCTATCCAACCAATCTTGAACATCCGTAGCCGATTCCATTCCGTGGAACGGCTTCCCGCCAAGACTAGTATAATCCTTGTTAAGCTTGGCGAAATCGGCCCTAGGCGCCTACACTACTGCACCACCACCATTAGCAGCATTAGGAACTGCTCCCCGAGCATCCGTAAGCATCTCTCGCATGAAGGTAGTAAACATCGTCCTCATATCAGGAACATCCCTATTGTTTGCTCCTAAACCTGTACTCCTCGTATACCGGCTCATCGTTCAGTCTGTAAAGAGAAAATGATTAACCATCCCAACGTGGTGCTAGTACAGCGCGACTACCTCCTTAGATATACTAATAGTATATAAATATAGCTTTTGAAAACCAAAATATTACAAATACGCGCTCTCATAAATGTATACTATCTCTCCCTGATGTCTTTCCCTATGTTAACCATGCAACCTAGAGCTTTGATACCAAGTGTGACGGCCCGCCCCGCACCGGCCGACGTTTCCCTGTAACGCGCTGTGCCGATGCCCAACTGGCATAGAACGGTTGTCAAAGGAAAAAGAATTTGAAGCTATTAACCAAAATAGCCTGTAGTATATCTCACAGCACATGGAACAAAATATAATAATAACATAACTTGATACAAAACAGGTGAGACAGTGCATAAGCTGAAAACTAAATCATCATAGTAGCGGAAAAATTCAAATACAGCTTATGATCCAAACCATCATTATTACACTTTAAAACAGTCTCTAAAGCAAAATAGGAAGGCACACTACAAATATCCAAAGTAGTGACTAGCAACAACATAGGGAGAGTATATGGGAATAATATGTGTAGGCCTCCTGCTCGTCTCCGGATAGCTACTCACGCATCACCACCTAACCTGTCTCTAGCCTGCTCGTTTAGGAGCACCCAGAGTAATAAGAAGAGACATAAAACTCTGGGTCAGACAAAAGTCTGGTATGAGCTATAAGCAACAGAAATGAACAATAATAGGTATAATCCAATCATACCTGTGCCTGGACCTGTAACTAAAGAGTTAGCACAACAGGATGTACAATACTCTAAGGTGACACTAACATAAGGTGTAAAGATAAAGGGGGAGGGGTGTGCATGTCATAGTGATGGCAAACAATCAAGCATAGCAACCATCCTCACATCTCTCACTCAGTGCGTAAAGTATACGATATCCATTGCTTTGATCACCCAAATCCTTGCTATGATCACTCTGCCCCATGGAGCCATAGCGGCTCCACTGCACTGATCCATAGCCAATATCTGTCTCTCAGTGGTGAGTCAAAGCTATGGACATCGACAACTCCTTAGCACACGTCCTGCAGCAAAGCCCAATCATGAAGTTGACTCGTTGGCTCCCAACTGGTTCCTAAGTTCTACTTTCTATTTGGACTACCATTGCATCTTAGGTTTTGGTCTTCTGTGGATCGGTTCGGTCTTCCTTCTCATCTTTGGTTCGGTTCGGTCGTGATCACCCATCGGGTCGGGTCGTGATACCCCACTTGGTTCTGACCTTGACTCCAAGCTTCGTGGCTCCACCAGTTTGGTCTTCCCCTTCAAGCTTTGGGTCGTGACTTGCTCCCTCAGGCGGTTCGTGGCACACTCCAGTGGTTCGGGTCGTGGTCCTTCCTCCAGCGGTTCGGGTTGTGGCCCTTCCTCCAGCGGTTCGGGTCGTGGTCTTTCATCTTGGACGATTCGGGTCAGCTCCTCTACTCGAGAAAGCGGCTCGTGATACATGTACACGATTGGAACTCCTGGGGTTGGACTCGCGATCGGGTCAGGATCATGGCCACCATTCACGAGTGGGTCGGTTGTGCGATCCGATCTAGTTTCCTGCATATTTTCCTACGACTTCCAATGACTATTTTTACACTACACGACGGCGTTTTCGACCACTCTAACTTTTCTAAACAATCACAAATCATACCAAATAGTCATAGCAACATATAACATCAACCACAAACACCAAAATGGTAATTAACCATGTCAAAATGGATCAAACATACCTAAAACCCCATGTTTTCCCCTTAATCCCCCTTAACCATGTTTAAGCATACAATTAGCAAAACTTATGCAAATTAGCCCAAATTTCTATCATAGACCAAAAATAATATTTTATAATTTTACAAAATTTTCCATATTTTTTCTAAGTTATAATTTCGCTAATTATCACTAATCACCCCTAATTAGCCGTAATTAGTGAAAAACAATGCAAATCACTCACCTTAGCCACATATTACTTATAGATCTGAAAGTATCTCTAATATAGGTCGAATCTCTGTGTATTTCAGCAGCTCTATCCCAAACATGATGCTAATTTGCCTTGATTTGATGTATTTTGGCCTAATCCTTGATTAAACGGTGATTAAAGATGATTCTAGAAGGTGGAGGCCATTGCTAGGGTTGAGAGGATGTTAGTGGCGGCTGAAAATGACAATGAAAAAGTTTCTCTAACCCTAATCATCCCTCATATATCTCTAATCCCGAAATCTCCCAATGGGCCTAGCTGCTAATCACCCTATTTGGCCCGGTTAAGCTGTTTTTCACCTTATAAACCTTAATTCAGCCATATCTCCCAAATGGTAAGTCCATTTGATTAATGTGACCACTCTAAAACCATCACTCGAATCTAATGGATGTAGTTTCAGGTCAAAACTCCTTACCAATCAAAGGTTATAGGCGAAACAAGATTCGCTAGGGGTAAAATGGTCACTTAAAATTTGGCAAAAATCGTGAACATGAGAAATGACCCCAGTGGTCGTTCCCCAAAGTGACACGACCATACGACTTCATATGAAAAAGAAATAAATATTCTATGATCCTCCGATGCGTAGAATGCGGGTCATTACATTCTCTCTTTCTAATGAGTACTAAGTTGCAATCTAACTTGTCTCATCTCTTCGAAAAGTAAAAATCCATTTTAAAAATCAAAACAACATAAATTCATAAACATCAAAACATCATGAATTCATCATAGAGTAGCTTGTCTCGTTTCATTGGCAAGTTCACATAGCATCATGGTTGGTTCATCATTGAGCATACTCCAATTGAGTAGTTCCAGAATCAGTGGCCTTCGCCAAAATATGGTAACATCTCAAAATATCGCATCAAAAGGGTTTCAATCGTATAAGTCTGATATTAAGCGATAAAGTAAAAACACAAGTCCCGTACTATGTATTTTTATTAAATCATTTAATTCTCATTCTTACACGTCTGAAAAGTGAAAAAATAGTTTATTTTTCTTTCTAAATAACCTACTAAGGAAACCAGGTTGTTTATAGATAATTTCCGAAATCCATAGTAATCCGTTTGTTAAAATTCTACTTTTTATGTAAAATAGATATATTATTTAGAAATACTCTTAAAAATATTTATAATAAAATATTTAACATCGTAACTACCAATTCAGAGCATGCATATACATGTTCATGGATGCAAAACAACTTTCAAGTGGTTAGAAAACAATAAGTGCAATAACAACATGAAAGAAACATAAGGCAATGGTTAAGATTAGCTATTTCAAGCTAGCAACATCAAAATGTTAAAAATGTTCTGAAATAAAATTGTTTCATACAATTCGAGCTTTGCAGAATGATCAAGATAATCAAATTCGGATCAACAGTTCAAAAGTTATGGCAATTTTACTAACAAATATCAAACCGAGCCTATACATTCGACATGACTGAGAAAGCAATTGCAGTTTTAGCATAGCTAACTTCGTAATCTGACAAAATGAATAAAAGAAAAGTTTTAGCTTAGTTTCTAAGGCTTTTAGAATCAGTATCATCGAATTCCGATCAGTGGTTCAAAAGTTATGACAATTTTACTAACAAATATCAAACTAAGCCAGAACTAAACATTCAATGGGACCACGAGCTTACATTTGGGTTTTTGACCATTTACTCTTAGAATCTTCAATTGTGCTCAATATATAAATTGTCACATTATTTTCAAGGATTCTGGAACAACAAAAATTATCTAATTTGGATGAAAAATGCAAAAGTTATGATCAAAATGCTAACACGGTTTTCAAAAGAATAAAACAACACAAAATTGATTTATAACAAAACAATTTGTACATGCTCAAGCACGAAGCTGTGAGTTCACCACGCACATTGATTACCAGCAAGAATTACCATGAATTTAACAATAACTCGAAGCTTTCATCCTATAACGACCCAAGGATTTTCGGCCTTGAAAATCAACACAATTACATTTACCATATCTCATGTCGACCTTCCAAACACCGAAAACATCGGAACGTTTATAGAAAGAAATTAGAGGGTGAGGTAAGAAATAAAGAAATATTAGAATAGAAGAAGAAGGAGAACCAACACAATACAGAGTCACATCGCAGCGGAATAAATATAATATAGAAATAAATCTTCATTGTGAGCTTTTAAAAATACTTACAATCATCAAAGTACATCAACACATCTGGACAGTTATTATAACCTGTCCTCGTATACATTATACAACGGAATAAATATTAATATGTTTGAACTTCTCCAGCTCGTCTCTGAACATCGCATCATCTGATAACCTGGACCTATATAACCCAGTCTAATTTCGAGCATTACAAACACCGGGTCAGTCTGGTGAGCAAGAGTGAGAAAAAATCGCAAAGTTTTAAGGGGATTCATCCAACTTGATTTTAAAGTTCAAAACCTTTTCGAAAGAAAAGTATAATCATAAGACTAAAGCCACACATAAATATGGACGGTTTTTACCTTACGATAACCCAAAATGTTTTTGAAATCATTTTTTTATATATTATGATAGTGTCTAAATAAAATTAAATAGTAGTCTAGCAGAATGCTTGCATCTCACGCTCTACATATATAATATACAATCAAAACCATAGCCGCTTATTGGAGATTGGATTTCGACTATGACAAGTTATGGAACCACCTGCCGATAGTGTATCCCTAGAGGGGAATACACTGGGTTCAACAAGAACGTCTTGCAACCCGGCCCACATATGACTGACCACTCATTTCCCTTGAGCGTATTAAATGTATATTACCAATGGTTGGGATCAACAATTGTTTCCTAAAAAAGGTTGAAATAGATTAAAGAAGGAAAAGGATTTTCTCTAGATATGTGATTATACATCCTAATGGGAGCGACCAACATAGCAATGCTGCCTGCCCAATTTTTTTCATTTCCCTGTTGTGAGACTTGAGTTTAAAGTTTTCTTTTATAACATCTGGCCACCATTCACTTTGAATGCCACATCTCAGATCCGCCAGATATCACTAATTGACGTCCACAAAAATACTCTAGTTGTTAAGCTAAGAGAACCATCGTCCTCCGCCACCAACTATGGTACGTTTGAAGAAATCAACGTATGTGATTCCTTTGGAAATACTCTATCAGACGTCCGTCCATACAAGTCATCCAGAAATAGGATGAGCATAAGGCACCCTCCTACCACATCCAAGGTATCACCCTATAGATCAATAGCGAGTAGTCCTTGCAAATCCATTGATTTCAACCACGACAGGATCACCATTAGAATATCTCCGGGCGCGACTCCAGGGAGTCTGACAAGTAATCCTTCCGCTTATGAAGATCCATGGTCTTCATCGCTCCATCTTCAATCAGTACCTTTCACGTATTTGCTGGTTCTGAATGGTTTTCGAATATGATTTCGATCCCGGTCTTTCCTTACCAACAACTGTACTGGTCAGATTTGATAGTCGGTGATTTAACTGTCAAATAAATAATTATGTGAATAAAATGAGTTTATTAGTTCAGTACCAGAATTACTTGGTCTCTTTAATTAAAAACGATTTACGATGATTATTTTAAAACTCTTAAAACCCACATAGCTTTTCATTTCTTATTTAACATGAGATTATCTCAAAACTATTTTAATTAATACTTAGGAAAATATCATATAATCATACCAGTTTTCTATTCTATAATTATTTCCAACACATTTCCCATATCACTACTCATTATATATAATTTGGAAATCATTTCATATAATCATTCGTGAAATAATGTTACAAAATCTCTTTTGTTTCATTTTTCGAAACAATAACCAACCTTTATTCATTTTAGAATAAACCCATTCCAAACTCCCTTTTCCCTAAAATTATTGTTGTATTTTCACGCAATTCCCTTTTATTATCTTTACTTCGGAAATATCATTATACGCATATATTCTCAAATCTTTACATTTCCGTTACTTTGGAAATCTCCTTATATATTCTGAAATATTGCAATTAACGTTGCTTTATCATTCTTAACCTCCTTCCATTAAAACTAATTTCATCCTCAGATAATCCTGAAGTCATTCAAATTGGGGTATTTATTCACCTCTCAGACCTTGACCAACTACGTTTTATCTTTAGATAGATATGAGTTATAATTCAAAACCGATATTTAGTCTAATATCAAATCAAATCCCATTTAACTACTTTACTTGAACCATGGATTTAATCCATTTCTTATTTTCAAAAATTTCCATTTCCAATAAAACTATTATCTCTTAATTCGTTGATTAAGTTATTTAAAATATTCCTATTTACTTTAAATCCCTTTAACCAGTTTATTTAATAACACGGATTTCTATTACAAAATCCATTACCATATACTATTTCAAAAATACCTCTTTCCAATCCATTCAAACCATTTTCCCCTTTGGAATCTTATTTCAATTTCATTCACTCTACTTAATTACATTATTAAGTAACGTTAATTTATAAAGCTTTTACTCCACATTTCTTTTATTAATCTCATTTGCAAAACTCAGGTTTACTATAAACCCTTTTTACATCAATTTCCTTTTCTAACTTCGAATATTAAATGACATTTTAATTCAACTATCATGTTCGCTTTCCCTTTTATAACTTTGTTATAGAAACTCAGGTTCTAATATAAAACCCGTTCATAAGCTCATTTCACAATTCAATTAGATTCCATTTCAACTTTGATTACTTTTCAAACGAATTCCAATTAAAAAGTAAAATCATTAATAACTAAAATAATAATTTACTTCAATCATTAACTACTTCAAAGTAGTTAATTTTTTTATTAACTAAAATAAATAGTAAATTCCCCTTTATAAAATCATTTAATATAAACTTAAATAATAAATAATTATTTCTTTATTAATTACCTTTATTCAGGATAATAGATTTAAAAATCTATCTTTAGTTATAAAATAAATTTTATAACTTCATTTCGTCGATTTACCTGATGATAAATCAATATTTATAAAACGATTGATTTATACGCCATATACTGCCAAATACTCAACCAATATTACCCATTGGTTTAAACAAAACAAATATTGAATTTTAGGTCAAAATTCTACAACCAAATCAATCATCTAATCAGCATAGCCATATAATGGTAATATGAAAATAAATATCACTAAATATATTTGAGGAATCCCGTTGGATCCCTCCAACCTGTTCTTCCCTACATTAAATATGCTATGTCAATTATGATCATTTACTTCAATAAATAACAGCCTTCATAACAGTCAACAACGATAATTCAGCATCCACCAATTTACTTCACACAACCATAAAAATTCAAGCAATTCATTAAATTAAACACGTTTATTTATAAACGTGACCAATAAGCTAAGTTACCTTAATTGGGACCTATCGTTAAAAATAACGATTTGGTTTTTCATTAAAATTAAATAATGTTTAATTTCATTGGTTCAATCAATATATGGATATATAATTAATAAACAGAAAACAGTCAACCATTAGCAACCATAACACACAAAATAAAAATCTAACTTATATAAGATATAAGTGGGAAGAACTGAGTGAGTTTAACCTACCTTGATCGGATTCCATTTGTTGAAATCGTTCCATTTTAATTAAATTAAACGAAAAAATCCGGTTGATTTCAGTAACGTCAAGTCCGGTTCCATATTGTACTGCTCGTCAAGATGAGTCCAACAGTACCTAGGTTGTCTGATTTTGATAACATATGATTGGGCTATTAATATTTGATGTTAATACTATTTAATTATAAGATAACTTTCCTAATTATTATATTAATTAACATAATTACATTGTTAACTAAAGTAAGCAGTCGATACTTCTCCTTCTTCCAAATCCTTGCTGCCCCTTTCCATCTGCATCTGGTCAACATTACTTTTATTAATTAAATTATTATTAACCACCTATTGATTTATGATTAACCGTTTTAATGTATACACTAATTACGTTTTTATTTCAGATTAGCACGACGATATAAATTTCCTTTGTCCACCATTTTTCATGTTACGGCTGTCAATAGATACCCGAAAAATCCAAAATCCATCCGTATCTGTATCTGTATCCGAAAAGCGAATAATATCCAATAGCCAAAAAAACAGACGTGGATAGGTATACATAGATATCCATATCCGAAAATTATCTGTCTGAATTTATTTAACATTATGCTCAAAATTATATGTATTTTAGTAGAATAAATATGATTTATTTATTGCTTTACTAAGTCGAAGGGTTGTATTATATGCACTAAATGCATATTAACTACTCAAATTTATTTAATTTCATTCGTATATGTTTATTTTTAACACTTTTGTGATCAACGAAATTGAAAACCATTTAGATTTAACTAAAAATTTCATTCATATTTCTTGATTTATCGATCATTGGCGGATAGGATAATTATCCGATATCTGTCCGTATCCGCGGATACGGATATCCGATATCTGAAAATGATTTCGAATACGGATACAGATATAACACTATCCGTATCTGAAAGTATCCATTGACAACCTTAGTTCTAGTATGATGTTCTTTTGGTAATCCCAACACAGGCTTCAACATGCCATCTCCATCCCTGAACTGAAACTGAAACCAACGCACCAGTTGGAATATTATTGGCATATGTGATAATTAGAAAATAATTCCTTAATTATATTTTTAATTGATCAATAAATTACTTTGGTTACACAGTCAGGCCGATTCCAACCCTTTCCTGCTTTCTTGGTTCGTTCTCTCCATCTCAACTTCCCAAAATCATGTTTTGACCAAAAACGCAACACCAGTAGCATCCAAACGCGTTCACAGATTTAGTTGGATTATTAACCCAAAAATAAAAAAACTTAGTTTAGTTTAAAAATAGTACTAACCCAAAATTATCAGCTAATTCTTCTGTTACCTCATTCTCGCGGTATTCAGTTCATGACACCCATACGCACGGAACGATACCAAAGTTCACAGTAGCACCGCTCCATCGCTCCACCGCCAGTCGATCAAAGGCCATCAGAGAATGCGCTGTAAGCCACCATTCCCCACACGAAACCATATGCAACTCGATGATCTCATCTCCCCTCAAAACCGTTCGAACTCCAGCGCCATAAGCAAAGATTTCTGACCACCACCGGTCATTAGAAAAGATCACCATCGGTCATACATTAGATCTCGTCGATGACTTGGTTTTCGTAGTAGAAAGAATTTGAAATTAATGAACCGGTTGAAAGATACAAGAGGAGAAAGTGCTAAGCATTGTATGTCGTTCGTTCATTACAATGGCGGCCAATTTTGTTGTTGACCACACGAAGAAGGATTTAGGGTTTGACCGGTTCTGCTGCATCTATTTATAAGTAGGGTGGAACAAATAATTTTATTTTAATATGCATAAATTTTTCAATGAAGAAATGTTTCAAAATAACTACAATCGACTCCTATTTTCTCGATACAAATGCTAATCCTGGCATAAAAAATATATTCCCGACCTGATGGGACAGGTTTCGTCGAGTTCCGACATCGTTTGTGAAAAGTCCTTTATAATCGTTTAAATTCCTATAATTACAAAATAAATCCAAAAATTTTGAAACCTTGACATTTTACTAGATGTCTTCCTAACAAATCCAATGAAATTATTTTCGTTAAATTTGGAGTTCGTTTGGCCAGTTATTTATTCGTTAAAAGTTACCATTGTCTAAATTATATAAATGATTTAATAAAAACAGGGATGTTTTTGGCTACCGAGGTCACATACGATATCGGTTAGCCACGAAATTTGATTTTCTTACAATAATTTAACGATACGGTTCCAATGAAGCTAATTTCACTGAAAACTGAGACCATTTGAAAAATGGCTATTTTTAACGCTTATTTAATATTAATAAAATATTAATTAAATTTCCAAGAAATTCCAAAAAATAATAATAAATTATTTTCATCACTAATATCCAAACATAATATATATACAACTTCAAATATAAATCATACAACTCAATATCGTCAATTTCGAGTTAACCGTTTTCCAAATTATAATAAAATCCATTTAATTTATTAAACAAACGTTATATTTTAATTACGATTTCCATTGCGACTATTTTAAAATTTAAATAGGACATAACTAACAATCTATAAAATGAAATATGGGTTTCTCTCTCCCATATGAAAATTATAATCAACTAGATTCCAACATTTTTTGTTTCTTAGAAATCCGACTTAAAATGTATACTGTATATCCAATCGAAGTTGAAAGCTCGATATTACGAACTGCCACACCATTTCGAGCTCGTTTTATATTATAAATAAATTTAACGTTCAATCGTCGTTTTAATAAACGAATTAAATATTAAAATCCATTAATATTCCAAATATAATGTTTAAAGTAATAAATTAAATAATATATCTGACTACCAAATTTATGGGACATTACATTCTTCACCCCTTAAAAGAATTTCGTCCCCGAAATTATTAAGGTAAGAAAAATGTGTTGAACCCATTTACTTTCAAAATCCAATTTATTTTAAATCAAAAACTAATACATTGTTATCAATATAAAATTTTAAAAATATCAAAAAATTTCTAACATTTTAAATTCCCAGAAAATTTCGGCAGGTCTCCCCTGTACGGAGTGACTTCTGCGATATCGCAGGAACAAATAATATATATATACACCATCCCATATAGTCGAAAGACAAAATTCAAAACCCAAAATTTATATCTTCGCGTAGGCGCACCTTTTACGAGTGTTGTTGAGCATACTTGCTCAATTTACATGCAATCTACGCAACCAACTTAATTTTTTAGCCTTCTGGCACCTGTACTCAACTCAGTTCAACATATGAATAATAGATATATGAAATTTTTAAATAATGTTAATTAATCATCAAGTATACTACACCAATTCCAAAATCAAATATATAACATCAATTCATTTGCAATCTCAGGTTTAAATTCTTAATTTCAATTCTTATGCAGTTTTATTCCAGTTTTATTATGTTGGAATCTATCTTCAAATTATTCAACTTCTATTTTAAACCGTTGATTAATTTTGTTCAATTAATCTAACAAACAATCAATAACCAATGATCAATCAACAACCAACATACAACCACTTTAACCAAATCAAATGAATTTAAATTCAATATTAACATTTATTTTGGTTTCACATATTCGGACATCAATCGATTAATCTACTTTTGATTTTATTTAATTATTATCTATTTAATTTCCAAATTCCAAATTTATTTTAATATATTCCAATATCATCTTAATTTAATTTCACTTAACCCAGCTAAGTTCCAATTAAAAATTTTAACCCAATTTGATTTCCATTCAAATCAATCAGCACACAATATCTTAATAATTTCACAAAAATTATTTCTTTTTTATACAAAAGTATATTTTGGGTAAAATTATTTCATTTACCCTTTTTAAAAAACAATAGTGTGTCCACCACCAGTTTAATGCTTCCCAACACTTGAACCGATCGAACAACACAATACAAAACATTGTGTATAAAATTTACAAATACGCCCTCCTATATATACACACACTCAAACTCAATCTAGGGTGTTACTAACCCCATCTCTATCGAGTTACGCCACTTAGCCAAGGTTATTACTAAACCAATAGCTCTGATACCAGTACAATGACCCAAGGATTTTCGGCCTCGAAAATCGACATAAATACATTTGCCATATCTCATGCCGACCTTTCAAACACCGAAAAAAATTGGAACATTTATAGAAAGAAATTAGAGGGTAATGTGAGAAAGAAAGAAATATTAGAATAGAAGAAGAAGGAGAACCAACAAAACAAAGCATCTCACAGCACAGTGGAATAAATATAATATAGAAATAAATTTTATTGAGAGCTTTGAAAAATACTTACAATAATCAGAGTACATCAACACATCTGGACAGTTATAATAAACTGTCCTCATATACATCATACAGCGGAGTATATATTATTTTAATATGTATAAACTTTTCAAGGAAGAAATGTTTCAAGACAACTACAATCGACTCCTGTTTTCTCAATACAAATGCTAATCCTGACACGAAAAAAATATTCCGGACCTAATGGGACAAGTTTCGTCGAATTCCGACATCGTTTGTGAAAAGTCCTTTATAATTATCGATGAAAAACCAAGCGTTTAAAATTCCTATAATTACAAAAAAAATCCAAAAAATTTGAAACTTTAACATTTTACTTGACCTCTTCCTGACGGAGCTAATGAAATTTGTTTCGTAAAATTTGGAGTACGTTTGGCTAGTCATTTATTTGTTAAAAGTTACCCCTGTTAAATTATATAAACTATTAATAAAAACAGGGACGTTTTTGGCTACCGAGGTCAAATATGATATCGATTTGCCACAAAATTTGATTTTCTTACAATAATTTAACGATACGGCTCCAATGAAACTAATTCCATCAAAAGCTGAGACTATTTGCAGAAATGGCTATTTTCAATGCTTATTTAATATTAATTAAATATTAACTAAATTTCCAAGAAATTCAATAAAATAATAATAAATTATTTTCATCATTAATATCCAAACAGAATATATATACAACTTCAAATACAAATCATACAACTCAATATCATCAATTTCGAGTTAACCGTTATCCAAATTATAATAAAATCCCTTTAATTTATTAAATAAATGTTATATTTTAATAACGATTTCCATAGCGACTATTTTAAAATTTGAATTGGACATAACTTACAATCTATAACACGAAATTTGGATTTTTCTCTTCTATACAAAAAGTATAATCAACTAGATTCCAATGTTTCTTGTTTTACAGAAATCCGACTTAAAACGGATTCTGTATATCCAATGAAGTTGAAAAATCAATATTACGAACTACCGCACCATTTTGAGCTTGTTTTATATTATAAATAAATTTAATGTTCAATCGTTGTTTTAATAAATGATTTAAATATTAAAATCCATTAATATTCCAAATATAATGTTTGAAATAATAAATTAAATAATATATCTGACTACCAAAAATACGAGACATTACACATCCTGTCAAAATCTTAAAGTACCAAAGAAAATGACATGCAACCCAATTCAATCAAAACAAATTGATTTCGTCCCTTGTATAGTGAGAATTTAGCATAACAAACCTACATCTTTTCAGGCGATTTTTTTACTAAAGGTGACCATATGAGTTGAGAGTAACATATCAAATTTTCGGTATTTTTCTACAATTGTTTTTGAATTTTCTACTCACCTGCGTTTTCAGTCCATATTTAACCCGAAAATTACTTGAGGAAAGAAGAATTTTGATACCTCAAAACTAAATTAAATGCCACGAAAATTTGAAAAGAGGTGATGGAAGGTGTTAGAAACAACATATCTAAATTTGAGATTTTTTTAGAATTTATTTGATGTTTTATGATTTTCCAGCAGCTAGGGTTTTGGCAATTTTCTCATTTTGGAGCTTCCTCTTTTCTGGAAGAAGAATCAAGAGATGGAGTATGTACAGGAGATGGAATGAGACAAGAAATTTCTGGTGAGGGCTTATGGATCTTAATCAAAACTAAATGACCCATTTCCAATAATTAATCAACAATTTTAGTTATTATATGTTCAAGTTTTACTAATTTATGCACAATTTTCACATATTAACATCTTCAAACATGAAACAAATTGCATTCTGTCTTTTTTAGCAAAGAACACTTTAACAACAACAAAATTTTATTTTCAATATTTGAAAATAAATTTCAAATTATAAATCCTTTATTTAAACAATATTTGACAATATTGTCATTTAGGGCCAAAAATCTCTAATTTGACATATTTTCATCATATCAAAAATATTTTTCCACTTTCAAAACTTATACGAAAGAGTTTTAACATTTTTAAAATGTTAAAACATCATTTTAGCATAATATTACGCCTTTAAAATTTATTTTCTTCTCAATTTTCCTTTTACTTTGTAATAGAAGGCCATTATTTGAATAAAAATCCAATATTATCAATTTGACTCAAATTAATTATCATCTAAGTTTACTCTCATCCCAAATCACAAATATAGTATTTGAAACTTTACTTTTCAAAAACTTCTTAGATTTATTAGTTAGTCCCCAAATGTGCATTTTAAATCCCAATTTATTGCCAATTACTAAATCAAATTATAACCTTTGTTAGAATTTAATATAATTGGTAATCACAGAAATAGGGTTGTTACAAGTCCTTATTAATTATGTGCTTAACGAGGGTCTTCCTATCACTATGTGGAAGGTCCTTCACGAGGGTCCTCCTTTAGATGATAGTCTTATGAGGATATGCATTCTTCATGTGTTGCATTGCCAATGTAGTGGTTTTGGGGCCTTGGATTCGTCTGCTCATTTATTTAGGAATGATGAGTGTGCAATAGCAGTCTGAACCCACATTGGAGCGTTGGTGGGATCGCAAGGTCTACCATCTTTGCTTATCGATCTCCTCTTGTCTTAATGGGCCAGGGGTCTAGAAGGATCTTCATTGCATTCTCTCGAGCATATTGTTTTGTCTGATCGTTTGGCATTTGTGGTGCTCTCGAAACAAGGTGGTTTTTGATGAAACCACCATGTCTCCGAGACAGATCATTCAACGAGTGTCAAACGATATTCTTTTTGCGTTTCATAGGAAACCATTTACGGGTTTTCTGAATCATGTCTCCTCTTCTTTGGACTTTGCCTTCTCGATAGGGGTGTAAATCAGTCAGACCGGATGGACGTCTGTCCTAAATAAAATCAGACCGGACATGGACCAAACGAAATTTTTTCTCGTACAAATTTTGTTGTCCTAACTCGTACCCTAAATTAAATCGGTCGAACACGAACATGTATTTTTCGGACACAGACGCAACGGACCCGGCCGAACATGACTATTTGTATCAAAAATTATACTTTTTACTAGATATTTTTCAATTGTATACCGAATTACTTGGAATTCGGATGAATTCAAATGAACACAGACCATACATGATTTTTTTCATATAAATTTTGTTGTCCTAACTCGTGTCCCAAATGAAAATAAGACGGACTCGGACGGACATATTTTGGTCACGAACACGAACGAACATCGGGCATTCGTACAAAATTTACAGCCCTACTTCTCGGTTAGTTGTGGATCGCATTCCCGGGTAGGAGTGACTTGAGTGTTTTCTTCCAGATATCCTTGGCCTTTGCTATTGGAATATTTGGATTCCTTTGGATGTGCTTGGCTTACTTTCGGTGGGTTCGTTAGCTGGTTGTTTGTTCTTTATCGGGCCTTTATTCTCTGTAAGGGATGTGATGTTTCATCTTTTGGATGGTGCAGAACTAAGTTTCTTCTTCCAAGATGCCCTCTGCTTTTTTGTTCAGCGTCTGCTATTGTGCTCCTGATTGGTATTGTTTGGGTATTAGAGACCGGTGTTCGACTTTATTTTTTTCAATGTTTGGTTTTCCTATTTTATTATTTTCCCCTTTTTTGTGGTTGTTGATGGGGTTTTCTAAATTTATTGTTTATTTCTCCTTTTTGTTTGTGCTCAGATTTGTATGGCTAGTTTGGTATGTGCTTCTCACCTCAAACTGCCTTTTTTGAGCCATTCGGAGAAATGTTTTTTCTCCTTGTTATATTCTATTTCGTTTTTATGAAAGAAAATTTTGCCTATTGGTGACACTATTCACTTCAAAAAAAAGATCATAAATAGATGGATGAAAAATAATAAAAGTACAATTTAAGTCGTATAAATAATTTACTAGGATAAACTTAAATGATTTATTGTTTACAAGATAAATTTAAATGATTTACTTTTTATAGGAGGAGTTCATCAATATTTTATTCTCAAGAACAAAAGGTTTTCAATTTATTAGAAAACCCAATATGCCGCGCTTTTCTCTATTTCACCGATCTCATTTATTTTTCTCAATTCCTTTTCGATCACACTCTCATACTTAATTTTAATAGAAACACCAGATATGTTGTTTTTTCTATTTTCTTTTTACTAAGCAATGTTCCTTATTTTCTTGCAATTAAATGTTATTTTAATTTTGTTCACTGACGATATATTAGATTCATGTTGGTTTGGATGAAAGTGTATTGTATGTTTAATTAGGCTCGGATCAGGATTTTGGTATCATTTTATTTTTTATTAGCATCATTTTTCACAATAATGAAATTTTCAAGTGTTTTAATGTTCATTTTTATAATCATGTACAAAAATGCATTTGTTATATATATATATATATATATATCAGACGATTATATGCGTCAAATTTTAGTGCGTTGTATTATTATCAAGCAACAATGAACTTTGTTTGAGTATAATTTTAGTTATTAATTTAAGTATCAGGTTTTAGGTACAGTTTTACAAATTATAATTATTAATTTTGAAATTCTTTTGCTATTTTGTATTTGTGATTTTTTTTTGTATAATAAGATGACATTCTAATATAAACAATTTTTAAATGATGTTTTTTTGCATTCATACTAGTCTAATTGAAAATGTATCATTATGTAGAGTTCAGAGAAGATCATCTTTTAGGTATCATTCTTTTTCATAGTATCATTTTTTGCAATAATATGATAGAATTTTCTTTACTGTTTGTTTGCTTAAGTGTAAAAAGAAATGAAGCTGCTATATAGTAAATATGATGACCATTGTGTTAGGTTAGCACAATGTTAGTATCAAATATTTTATCTGTAACACCCCGTGTATTTTATAACAGTGAAATTCACAAATTAAAGTATAACTAATTTCAAATCAAAGAATTAAGGGAAATGGGATACGCCATTGCGTTCGTCTCGGAATTCTGCTTGAGATAGAGTCCGAGTTTGCGTAAAACGGACTCCGTATGAAGAAGATATGGCCTCCGGAAGTTTCAGAATTCAATTTAAAATTCAAAACAGCTCAGAAAAACCAATTCAAAATTCAAAATCGGGCCGAGTGGGCCAGGGCGGGAATTTTCCCGCCCAAGGCACCCAGGTCGACTTGGTAGTCGACCTGGGGCTACCCAGGTCGACTGGGCAGTCGACCTGGGTCACCCGTGTCGACGGCCAAGTCGACACGGTGTCAACTGGCGTGTCGACCTGGCCCCTGAGCCAGGTCGAACCCAGCCCCCCTGGCTGGTCTGGTCTGTGTTTGGTCGATTTTCTGAGCCTTGCCTTGTCACTAGGGCTAGGTGTCAGCTCCTAGTTGGTCTCTCCTTCAAACGAACGACTATTATTAAACCAAGCTCCATCGACGGTCCTAATCAACTCGCAAACACTATAAAAAGAACCTAAGACCTAGCCTAAATCATACTATTTCATTTTAGCCTCATGCAGCCGCCATTAAACCTAGAGCTCTAAATTAAAAATACAAAGAAAAAAATTGTAGAAGATGAAGGACGATTCTTGAAGGCTACAACTAGAAGCTACAACAACTACAACGCTTTAGACAACGGATTTGGGGCTATTTGATTTGGAATTTTGATTTGGATTACTTGCTTCATATTGTAAGTTCTATGTCACTTTTTAGGCAAAAACGCTAAAATAACATGGACATGCCATGAATTGAAACCGGATTTAGGAACTATTATTAATCCATGTTTATATTGTTTAACTTTGAATCATAATTTGGGAATATTGCTATGTCAATGTTGCAAGTTTAACTTATCATGATTTTGATGTTGTTATGAATCACTTGGGCTTAATTGTATGGCAAGTTGGACTAATACATGTCCATGGAATCACTATGTTTATTGAAATCTTTATGTTGATTAAACCATGCCTATGATGCTAATTAAACCATGTCTATGATATTGATGGAACTATGCCTGTGATGTTAATATACCTATCATGTTAATGACAAATTGGGAATTGCTAGGTTATGATGAAAAGTTGGAATCATTATGTTTATAATGCTAGATGAGAATCATTATGTTAAAAATGCTAAATTGGAATCCACTATGCCTATTAGAATTACCATGCCTTTAATGTTTCATGTTTGTAATAAAATTATTATTATGCCCGCAACGATTATTATGCCTATGATGTAAAGTTGAAATCATCATGTTAAACTAAGTTGGAACCATTACTATGCCAAGTTATCATCATGCTAGTATTGAAACCATGTGATATGTTATAGCCTGTTTATTATGCAAGTAATGTTGGAATTGTCACATATGCCTATCACGTGTTTGGTGTTATTCCCCTTTATCTCTTGAATTGTTTATGCTTATGAACGAAGTACGTTTATATACGTTGGGGATACGATTGGGTATAATAGGAAAAACTTGAATTGATTATAATCATAAACCGTGAAATTTGGCATAAGTAGAACATGAAATATGGCACAAAAACTTGACTTGAACATGCCATAACTTGACTTGAAACATGCCTTAGTTGGGAACGAAGTTGACATATGAACATGCTATGGAAATAGCACGAATCTGCTAAGAACATGGGCATGACTTTAGAAAACAAGAAAGTGGCCAACTCGAGGTTGGGTTGAGTTTGTAGTGTAAATCTCCCCGGAACCGCTCGGCAAATCCAGTTGCTACAAAACAATAGGATCCAATGTGGGTAGTTGGTCACATCGCGCTTGAAACCCGAGGTTGGGTTGAGTTCGTAACGTAAACCTGCCCGGAACCGCCCGGCAAATCCAGTGGCTACGAACAACAGGATCCAATGTGAGTGGTTCGGTGCATTAACGAATCAATTAATGCCAATTAGGGTTAAGTCATGAACATGAAAAGACAACTTAACCAACTTGAACACGATTTGTAGGGCTAAGTCATGAACTTGAAACGACAACACTTAGCCAAATTGACATGACACGTAGGCAGGTTAAGTCACAAATTTAAATGACATACTTAACCACCTTGACATGACTAGATGTGGAAAAGGATTAAGTCACGAATTACATGACTTAATCGGTTTGGCGGGTTAGGTCACGAATTACATGACCTAATCTGTTGGGCGAAACCCTAGACACGACCCTTTTCAGCAGTAACCCTCTAGATGTATCAAGGTACCCTGGGGCTAGGCCGGGTGGGGCACGATTACTGGGCTGATTGTAAGAGGTGAACGACGGCAGTGGGGTACGCCAGTGTAGGTTCGGTGGACTACGGTCGTGCACGTATTCCGGGGCAGGCACTGGGTATCTGTAGATTTATTTGTGCATCTTGAATCGTGTCAGGGGTTGACACCCTAGGGCTGATACACCCGAAGGTGGACCCAGCACAGGTGACTACGTTCGTTATTAGCCGTATGACACGGACACTTGACGAGCTAGAACTTGTAGGGAGCCGATCGACTAGATAAGCGCTCCGTAGGACCCCGTACTTGGGTCAGACCCCGTTTCAGGGTCATTTCACGATATTGGGCCGTGGGATTTATTTCGTGATTAACTTGTGACCTGGGCTTAGTATACTAGTACAGTCGATGTAACGAATCTTGAACATGTGATGCTTTATTTGACTTGTCTTGACTTATCATGATCACCTTAGTCTATCTTGTCCACCTTGACACCATTCTTAAGTTTAGTTCCAGTTCATACATGACGTGTTGTTTTAACCGTTTTTACACTGGAAGTCACTAGGACTTACTCAGTCTTTACGATTGACCCTTTTCCTTTCGCCTCTTTTTCTTTCGTTTCCCCCCCAGGTTCTCAGGGAGGGAATATCGCAGCTTGACCAGCTTTCACATCCAGCTTAAAGAGAAAGAATGTATGGCTTGGATCTTTTTCGTTTTGGACTATGGCTTTGGACATCAATTATGGGACTTATGCAGTTTATTTAAGTTTTCTTTAAATAATGTAATCAAGACAGTTATGAAGATGTTATGTTTTTGGAAGAATTGTAAGACAATTATGGCATGGTTTGCGTAACACGTATTTTAATGAAATAAAAGTTGTTATTGTTTTCCACTGTTTAAAAATATGTGTTATTATATCTGTCTTGTATATCTGTGACTTATACTTATAAACCTCCACCAAAATTAGGGCATTCCCTTTGAGAGTGACCCTAACGGAGGCATGGTGTTTCACTTGGTATCAGGGCATAGGTTTACCAGATAAGATAAAAAGTTTTGAAAATTTAAAGAAGCATTTTTAAAGATAAAATATTATTTTATTTTAAAAGGCAAAGTCCCCCAAAGCCATAGGTACTATCTCTTATCCTTCGTTTTGAATCTATCCTTTTTGTTTCAACATGTCCGAAGAACTTAACTTGCCAGAGGGTGTACCAATACCTGGTTGGTTTAGACGATTCTTAGAAGCAAGGGCCACTCAACCAGGCCCTACGGTTCCTCCTCCCCCAGCTGTAGGGAATCATCCGGCTGCAGCAGCACCTCTTCCTCCACCTCCTCCGCGAGGAAATACTTTTGCTAAGATATGTAAAGATTTTAAAGCTATGGGAGGAAAGGGCTTTCATGGAACCGAATCCTTCGTGGCAGCTAGGAATTGGCTAAAGGAAACCGAGGACTTATTCGTCATTTTTGAGGTAGAAGATAGGCAGAAGGTACAATTGGCAGTGTGGCTGCTAAAAGGTGAGGCTTCCTACTGGTGGGAAGTCACTAATGCAGAAAGACCATTGGAAACATGGGAGGACTTTAGGGCAAGATTTGAGGCTAAATTTCTCTCAGACGCTGAAAGGAGTTTGCAGTTGGAAAAATTCTTATTTCTTAAGCAAGGGAATATTACAGTCAAAGAGTATGTTAACCAGTTTGATCAGCTGGCTAGGTTTGGACTAGACCTAGTCAACACCCCGCACAAGAAGGCTCTCCGCTTTGTCAAGGGGTTGAATGAGCCATTACACAGTTTGGCCATGACCCATATACCCATGGGAGCTACGTATGAAAGGTTGGTGCAGATGGCATTGCTGAACGAAGAAGATAAGGGCAAGAAGGAGACAAAGGTAGAAAACTCTCAAGGGAAGAAAGAGGTCAAGCCCAACGATTCTCAGAATAAGAAGGTAGACTCCGAAAAAGGAGGCAAGAACGACAACTCACGTGATAAAAGGAAATGCAATTTCTGTGGTACGGAAGGGCACATAGCCAAGGATTGTAGAAAAAGGAAGAGAAAGCAAGGTGAATGTTTTCATTGTAGGGAGACTGGACACATCAGCAAAGACTGCCCTAAGAAGCGGACCGGACCTTCTGGGGGTACATCGTTAACTTCTTCTAGATGCTTTGTTTTATCTTGTTTCTCGCCTCGATCCTATCTTGAGAACCATAGGTAGAATCTTTTTGGATGTAAACATGTAATTGAAACATGTTATGATTGCGAAATGGTTGCAAGTGGTCGCAAGTGGTTGCTCGTGGATGCATGAATACACATTGGGCACTAGATCGGCTCAGACATATTTTCATGTTGCATATGCATAAATGTATTTATTTGTATATGGATGAAGTTTAGTGTGTTGTCATATGGATGTTGCATTTAAATATGAATGGTTGTGCACTCATGTAGAATCATGAATAGGAAAATTTGCATACATAATGGATTCATGGCACTTACATGATTCACATTAAGGAGGTCAACTGAATCAGTAGACCACCTGATTTTGCATTAGATAAGTACATGTACACTCACTTCGCATATGATCATGAAGCATTATAAGTCTTTTAAGGACAATGGATACTCGTGTTTGATGAATGAGTAGATGGATGTTTGGATGTTAGGATGTACATGCTTCTTGAACTTGAAGATTTCGGGGACGAAATCCTTTTAAGTGGGGGAGAATGTAACACCCCGTGTATTTTATAACAGTGAAATTCACAAATTAAAGTATAACTAATTTCAAATCAAAGAATTAAGGGAAATGGGATACGCCATTGCGTTCGTCTCGGAATTCTGCTTGAGATAGAGTCCGAGTTTGCGTAAAACGGGCTCCGTATGAAGAAGATATGGCCTCCGAAAGTTTCAGAATTCAATTTAAAATTCAAAACAACTCAGAAAAACCAATTCAAAATTCAAAATCGGGCCGAGTTGGCCAGGGCGGGAATTTTCCCGCCCAAGGCACCCAGGTCGACTTGGTAGTCGACCTAGGGCAGTCGACCTGGGTAGCCCGTGTCGACTGGCGTGTCGACCTGGCCCCTAAGCCAAGTCGAACCCAGCCCCCCGGCAAGCCTGGTCTGTGTTTGGTCGATTTTATGAGCCTTGCCTTGTCACTAGGGCTAGGTGTCAGCTCCTGGTTGGTCTCTCATTCAAACGAACGGCTATTATTAAACCAAGCTCCATCGACGGTCCTAATCAACTCGCAAACACTATAAAAAGAACCTAAGACCTAGCCTAAATCATACTATTTCATTTTAGCCTCATGCAGCCACCATTAAACCTAGAGCTCTAAATTAAAAATACAAAGAACAAAATTGTAGAAGACGAAGGACGATTCTTGAAGGCTACAACTAGAAGCTACAACAACTACGACGCTTTAGACAGCAGATTTGGGGCTATTTGATTTGGAATTTTGATTTGGATTACTTGCTTCATATTGTAAGTCCTATGTCACTTTGTAGGCAAAAAAGCTAAAATAACATGGACATGCCATGAATTGAAACCGGATTTAGGAACTATTATTAATCCATGTTTATATTGTTTAACTTTGAATCATAATTTGGGAATATTGCTATGTCAATGTTGCAAGTTAAACTTATCATGATTTTGATGTTGTTATGAATCACTTGGGCTAAATTGTATGGCAAGTTGGACTAATACATGTCCATGGAATCACTATGTTTATTGAAATCTTTATGTTGATTGAACCATGCCTATGATGCTAATTAAACCATGTCTATGATGTTGATGGAACTATGCCTGTGATGTTAATATACCTATCATGTTAATGACAAATTGGGAATTGCTAGGTTATGATGAAAAGTTGGAATCATTATGTTTATAATGCTAGATGAGAATCATTATGTTAAAAATGCTAAATCGGAATCCACTATGCCTATTAGAATTACCATGCCTTTAATGTTTGTAATAAAATTATTATTATGCCCGCAATGATTATTATGCCTATGATGTAAAGTTGAAATCATCATGTTAAACTAAGTTGGAACCATTACTATGCCAAGTTATCATCATGCTAGTACTGAAACCATGTGATATGTTATAGCCTATTTATTATGCAAGTAATGTTGGAATTGTCACATATTCCTATCACATGTTTGGTGTTATTCCCCTTTATCTCTTGAATTGTTTATGCTTGTGAACGAAGTACGTTTATATACGTTGGGGATACGATTGGGTATAATAGGCAAAACTTGAATTGATTATAATCATAAACCGTGAAATTTGGCATACGTAGAACATGAAATATGGCATGAAAACTTGAATTGAACATGCCATGTGAAACATGCCTTAGTTGGGCACGAAGTTGACATATGAACATGCTATGGAAATAGCACGAATCTGCTAAGAACATGGGCATGACTTTAGAAAACAAGAAAGTGGCCAACTCGAGGTTGGGTTGAGTTTGTAGTGTAAATCTCCCCGAAACCGCCTGGCAAATCCAGTTGCTACAAATAATAGGATCCAATGTGGGTAGTTGGTCACATCGCGCTTGAAACCCGAGGTTGGGTTGAGTTCGTAGCGTAAACCTACCCGGAACTGCCCGGCAAATCCAGTGGCTACGAACAACAGGATCCAATGTGAGTGGTTCGGTGCATGAATGAATCAATTAATGCCAATTAGGGTTAAGTCATGAACATGAAAAGACAACTTAACCAACTTGAACACGATTTGTAGGGCTAAGTCATGAACTTGAAACGACAACACTTAGCCAACTTGACATGACACGTAGGCGGGTTAAGTCGCGAATTTAAATGACATACTTAACCACCTTGACATGACTAGACTGGGAAAAGGATTAAGTCACGAATTACATGACTTAATCGGTTAGGTGGGTTAGGTCACGAATTACATGACCTAATCTGTTAGGCGAAACCCTAGACACGACCCTTTTCAGCAGTAACCCTCTAGATGTATCAAGGTACCTTAGGGCTAGGCCGGGTGGGGCACGATTACTGGGCTGATTGTAAGAGGTGAACGACGGCAGTGGGGTACGCCAGTGTAGGTTCGGTGGACTACGGTCGTGCACGTATTCCGGGGCAAGCACTGGGTATCCGTAGATTTATCTGTGCATCTTGAATCGAGTCAAGGGTTGACACCCTAGGGCTGATACACCCGAAGGTGGACCCAGCACAGGTGACTACATTCGTGATTAGCCGTATGACACGAACACTTGACAAGCTAGAACTTGTAGGGAGCCGATCGACTAGATAAGCACTCCGTAGGACCCCGTACTTGGTTCAGACCCCGCTTTAGGGTCATTTCACGATATTGGGCCGTGGGATTTATTTCGTGATTAACTTGTGACCTGGGCTTAGTATACTAGTACAGTCGATGTAACGAATCTTGAACATGTGATACTTTATTTGACTTGTCTTGACTTATCATGATCACCTTAGTCTATCTTGTCCACCTTGACACCATTCTTAAGTTTAGTTCCATTTCATACATGATGTGTTGTTTTAACCGTTCTTACACTGGAAGTCACTAGGACTTACTCAGTCTTTACGACTGACCCTTTTCCTTTCGCCTCTTTTTCTTTCGTTTCCCCCCCAGGTTCTCAGGGAGGGAATACCGCAGCTTGACCAGCTTTCACATCGAGCTTAAAGGGAAAGAATGTATGGCTTGGATCTTTTTCGTTTTGGATTATGGCTTTGGACAGCAATTATGGGACTTATGCAGTTTATTTAAGTTTTCTTTAAATAATGTAATCAAGACAGTTATGAAGACGTTATGCTTTTGGAAGAATTGTAAGACAATTATGGCATGGTTTATGTAACACGTATTTTAATGAAATAAAAGTTGTTGTTGTTTTCCGCTGTTTAAAAATATGTGTTATTATATCTGTCTTGTATATCTGTGACTTATACTTATAAACCTCCACCAAAATTAGGGCATTCCGAGTGACCCTAACGGAGGCGAGGTGTTTCATTATCAATGTATGTTTAAGTACTAATTTTACAATTTATTGAAAGATTAAATTTTAGGTATTAGATCTAATGATCGTGGGTATCATTTTTGAAAAAAATTCTTTCATTGATATTTTATTATGCAGTGGTGATGAATGCCTTTTGTGTAATGTTGGAACAGGTGTTGGAGATGTTATTAAGCGTTTGAAGAGAAACATGGTGTCGATAAACTTTCCACTACTCATAAAGGAAGAATTGCTATTTTCGAAATAAATAAAGATAGGCATGGTGGCATAATAAGTATAATTGTCAAGTTTCTTAGAATATATAATTTATTTTTCATGTTTTACAAACTTACTCAGAATTATAGTTGGTTGATTGTCTTTTTTGGAAATTTTATATGGTTGAACTTGGTCATACATGTATATTGGTTTACCATATATTAATGGGGCGACTACTTGAACACAAAGTTAGACACAAACTGAGAGACATAAAGCCTCAACTCCTGGATTTTTTATCTCTAAATGAAGGGGTGGAATTCAGGAGGCAATCTAATGGTGAAGATCAATTGTGTCTGTTGGATACAACAATCTGTTGTATAATTTTTGTTTGATGATAACAAACATATAATATTATTTAAATGTGTTTGTAACTGTACTATTTTATATTTAATTTCATTGAAATAAATATTTATTGAATAATATACTATTATACACAGTTCACTGTATATTTATTCAATTAAATATTTTATTTTAAAATCTAAAATAGTACAACATTATGACTCCACTATTATATATTCACAGTTATAATATTTTACACGGAATTGTAATACAAATTAATTTGAATACGATAGACAATTTGATTTTAACATAATAAAATAATATTTTATTTAAATCAAATTTGTTTATTACAAATATAAGTATAATTTTATCATTCACTACATTCAATTCCTCACTACATATCACTCGATCACTCAGTTATATACAGACATACTTATACATTCGCTGATACTAACAATGACATACTGAATCTTCACATGCTCCAATCCAGTCCAGTCATCTCCATACCTGTCACAAAAACACACACACAGTAAACTGGAACAAGAATAAAATTAAATACGAACAAATATAAATTTATTTTAATTTTTATTTGCCTTAGAATTTTGGTGTGTTTCTCGTCATTTTTCTTGACGTGGACTGATATGTATCAGGTGCTCACATCTGTTTAAGTGTACAGAGAAGAAACCAGTAAATTCGACTCAGTGCACACGTGAAAACAACTCAATAGGAAGTCAACAACAAGTTCAAGAGTCGAGCAACAAAGTCAACACAGCTCAAACATGGTTCAAACCAAAGCAGCAATGAAAAGTGGTCGAGTATGACATTTAACCAGTATGCACATACAAATGGATGCAACAAATACATGTAAAGCCTTTTTAAGCATAGTTAAGCAATTGACCGAGGCAAGAAAATGCCTTCATTCTCATGCACAAGTAAACAAGAAATAAATGCATGGATGAGTGAAACATGGATCTGCAAAGTATGAAAATGGAACATGCACAATACAACAAAAAAGTAGATGGTGCGAACCAGTAAATGTAAGTCGACTCATTCTTCAAGTACACATACAAGCACAGTTCTGATGTTGAATGGACAAAGCATGGTGCAACTAGTTGAAGCACACAACCAGAAATGAAATCAAGACAAACTCAGCAGTTTATATATTCATATATACACATTGGATAGGGATATGGCATAAGCATCATGAAGCAAAGCTAGACAGTGGCAAATAAGATGCATGTATAATGGTGCACTCATATACACAACATTTACATATGTTCAAAGTTTGGGGAAATATATATGTGCATTTCAGTTCAGACATGATGGACAAATGCATGTATCAGTTCACAAGACAGAGCATAATTGCATGAACACAACAGACACAAATCAAGGTAGTATCCATTCCTATCAAAGCGAAATGCAAATTCAAGACAAGGGCGAGTTCAAGAAAATCTGTTCTTATCAGTTATAAATGTTTTGGGCAAAACAAAATCAGCGTATTTGAAGAAAAATTCCAGAATGATCAACACGATGATAGTATGGAAACTGGACAGAAATGCACCAATTCAAATGGACCAACATGCGCAAAAGTGTTCATAGAAAATCAAAATAACATCTCTAAAATGGTCGAGCAACAGGTCAACAAAAATAAATGGTGCAACAAGGCTCAAAGCAATGGTGAATGGACAACAACAGTAAGCACATGCTCATCGTAAAAATGGCAAGCATAATACACTCAGATCAACAATGTATACATGAATGGCAAACAACTCGAGGGAAAAATCTGTTAAGCACGGTGATGAATACAAGATCAAAGCAGAAGTGTTCAGGTTCCAGATATGGTAATCACGTATAGTTCAAACTTCAGAAAATCATGTCGAAGGTTCAAGCTTGTTGTAAAAATATTGGGAAGTTTATAATTTTAAAAAATGGTCAAATATAAAGTAAAGATCGAAATTCTAGAATTCATGACCAGTTCAAAGTCGAGTATGCAAGGAAATGTCAACCAAAATATCATATGCAATATCAGTTCAAATCAGACTTAGCAAATGTAGATCAAGCAGTATCAGTTTAATATGTACTCAAGGCAGTGTCTGTTTTTATCAAAGAAGGTTTGAATTCCAGTATTCAACATGCAAAAGTTCTAGAAAATTGAATTTTTTAAACTCAATAAAATTGCAAAGTCACGGTGATATACAGATCAAAACTTTCTAGCATATACAAAAGAGTTCAAAGCAAAAAGTATGGAAGACATATTCAAATTGCAAATCAAATCGCAAGAGAAATTCAAGGGGCCGATTAGTCTAGAATCTAAGCATGTATATCGGATTAAAATCCTATATAAACACCAATCATCACTGACAATTATCTATCGAAATCCAGCACAATCAATTCAAAGAATTCAAGAGAAAATCGAATAACTCACATATTTTCTAGGGTTTTGATCGCCAGACAGAGAGGCCCAAATCATGACTACAAGGATTGGCGCAAGTCATTCTTCGTAAATTTTTCAAAGCATCAAGCAATTAATCATGATTCGATTTGGGGGATTTATAGAAAACCCTAGATTTTATTTCCAGAGCTGCCGCCATTTCAAAAAGAAGAGGAAGTGATCGGTTAAAAGGAAACAAGGGTGCAAACTAACAAAAGGAGGTCGACCAAATTATAAAGGAGGCTAAAAGGATTTATTTACTTAGTTTTTAAAAAAACTAGGGTTTTAATTTTTTTAAATGTTTTTACTTTTAAGTGTTCTTTAAATTGTAAATCGTTTTTAAAGTTTTCTAGTTTGTCAGTAAAACTAGGGAGACGAATTACTGGGTTTGTAATTTGGGGAAATTTAGTTTAGAGGATAAAAACCCGTGCAGGGCTTTGCGCATAAAGTTAAAAATAGTTAGCAACGAGTATCGCGAGTTTACAAGGGATTGTAAGCATAAAGATTTTTTTTAACTCCTAATAGAAACCTTGGGGAATGCAGCTGTAGGCAGAGTTTTGCCGAAGCTGGGTATATCTATGTGTTATTTATTTTTTGCATTTATTCTGATTATTATCTATTTTATTATAATTTAATTACTCAGCAAAAATCTGCAATAAACCCTATTCACCATCCTCTAGGGTTAATTTAGATCCTACAAGTGGTATCAGAGCAGGTATTTTTTATTTTATTTTAACTCTAAAGTCATGAGTCTGTCTAATAATGCTTTTTCTTGGGGTCAGTCCATAGCTAGGCCACCAATGTTTAATGGAACTGATTATGCCTATTGGAAAGCTAGGATGAAAATTTATTTGAGTTCAGTCGACTATGATGTGTGGGATATTATCATAATGGGTTATAGGACTCCCACTATTATTGTTAATGGTATTAAAGTTTCGAAATCAAAAAGACAGGTGGGATGCTAATGATAAAAAAATATTTTCAAGTAATGCCAAAGCGATGAATGCTTTAATCTGTGCTCTTGATAAAACATAATTTAATCGAATTTCTCATTGTGAAACTGCACAAGAAATATGCCATACGTTGGAGGTCACACACGAAGGTACTTCCTAAGTTAAGGAATCTCGTCTCGCTCTACTCAGCAACGAATATCAAAATTTCTCTATGCAAAAAGATGAAGATATATTCTCATCACTAGTCTACAATGCAAAAGCTCTTGGCAAAACTTATACAGAAGTGGAATTGATCAGAAAAATTTAGAGAGTGCTACCGATGAATTTTGAAGCTAAGGTGACGGCAATTCAAGAATTAAAAGATCTGAATAAAATAAGCATGAAAGAGTTGATCAGAAATCTGATTACTTTCGAAATGGAGTTAAAAGCAAGAGAAGAACGAAAGAATTCTAAATCAAAGAAAAAGACGATTGCTCTAAATAATACTATTGAAAGTGATGATGAAGATCTCGCTGAAGAACCAGCCATGGTTTTGAGAAAGTGGGCTAAAGGAAATTACAAGCCACAAAAGAAGAATTCAAAAACCAACAAGCCCAAAAGTTCAAATAGTTCATACGATGAAGTGTATTGATAAAATTGCAAGAAACCCAGACATATCAAACAAGATTGCCCATAGCTTAAGAATGAAAAGAAGAAGAAGTTTAGAAGAAAGAAGAAGGCTTTTGCTGCTACATGGGATGACGAGGAAGGAGAAGAAGACTCTGAAAGTGATTATCAGAATCTTAGTTGTCATGATTACATGTGGATCATATGATAGTTTATGTTGTACGCTGAATTATATTTTGGTACAATCTGTTGAATTTTTGTAGTTTATATACTGGTTGAAGATGATTGCTGGCTTTGTTTTAAAAAAAAAACAATTTGTATGTGCATGCTTACGTTTTTAATAATATAGTGCACCCCATTTATGGATCGAATCAATTTGGTTGGTGCTGGTATTCAGACTAAAAAAAGGATAAAGTATCTGAATTGGTGATAGGAGTTGTGGCATATACCATATACTCTCATTTACATAAGATTTATCAAGTCTTTGTTAATTGAGTTTAAGTTAGGTTGACAAATATGTCTGTGTATTAGTATTCGTATTTTGTTAATTGATTTCAAGTTAAGGTGAACAAACTATGTATGCTTACCAATAGTCAGTGGCCTCAACTGAATGATATAGTACTGGTACACAAGATTCAGTGCTAAGTTGAGAACAATTCGTTAGGAAGCATCGGTTCATCCAACATTGGATTTTAAATATAATTGACAACTCTCCAAAGATAATAGTAGTGTTGGAACTTCTTTTCCTTGTCTCTTATAATTGTTCCTAGTGGATTTGTATTTGAACATATAATCAGATTCGCTGAACAAGAATTAGGTAGTTAGTGCACCATTTATAAGATGCTTGGATGTCTTTTTGAGTAATAACTTCAACATGTAGTAATTTTTTTTGCTACCAACAGAAAACCAATTTATACATTAAAGATTTGAAACTTATTTGCCTTCATATGTCGATGATGGAAAAAAATTGGGTATTTTATAAACAGATGTAAAACAAAATGCTTAACTTAATATGTATTTTGAGAATTAGAACATATAATCTAATATTAAAACACATTCTTTTATGTTTTTATACTTTTGTCATAGAATTAGTATAGAGTACCGACAAGGGGCAATGAATTTTGTGCATGCTGCAAATAGGAACATAAGAAATGTAGAAAAAAAATTGTTCCCTTGCAGAGATTGTCGGAATCTTAGTTGTCATGATGACTAAATTTGAAGCGACCCTAACCTCCCCATGAAGGAAAGCCCAGATTGAATTGAGAACATGACAAATCAAAACACAAACAGAAGAACATTTCATTACTTATTACAACAATTTCATCAGAATAAAAGAATATATAGAGTATGAATAATTACTACACATTTACTAAACATCAGAGATTTAAAAGTTACAATGCAGCCAAAATAATACAAAACACATGTAACACCCCGAATTTCGGTTAATGCTAAAATTCACTAATTGCAGAATATATAATCTCAGATGTGAGAATTGGGGGAAACGGGCTGCGTCATTGCGTTCGTCTCGGAAAAATACGCGAAATAGAGTCCGAGTTTTCGAAAATCGGAGTCCGTATGGCCCAGTTATGGCCCGATGAAGTTTGCAGAAAATTTGAAACTAAAAACAGATTTATAATTTAAATTCAGATTTTAAAATAGAGCAGGCGGGGCCAGGCGGGAAGATTCCCGCCCTACCCATGTCGACAGGGCTGTCGACAGGCCTGTCGACAGGGGTGTCGACTTGCCTGTCGACTTGCCTGTCGACAGGGGCCTGGCGTCCAGTGAACCTGGGTGCACCAGGTTGCACCAGGTTGGGTCTTAGGCTGGCTTGGAGGGCTGGTTCTGGAAGCTTCTTGGATCTGACGGATCTAAATTAATCTAGGGTTAATCTAAGGGTCTAAAATGCAACCTAATCCTATAAATAAGACCCTAACCCTACCCTAATTCATTCATAATTAAATCTTGTAACTAAACTATGGCAAAATGAAACTTGATCATGGCCTCCACAAATCAATGAAGAGGAAAGCAAGCTAATCAACCTCTCTAATCAACTTCTAATCCATTTTAAGCATCTTAATCTTCATTTGGAGTGCAAATTGCTAGTGGTGAGTTTCTATCACTTTGATGATCAATTGTTAAGATAAGTAGATTAGGTGTAATGAGACTTATGGTCTTGAATGCGGATTTGTGAGTTTGAATCATTTGTAATGATATGCTAATCTATGTATAATATTAATCCTAATGTTGAATATGTAAGTTTATGCAAGTTGTATATGAGAGTTTATGCAAGTTGGATATGAGGGTTTATGCATAATAAGTAATTGATTTTATGCAAGTTAAATATGTGGTTTTATGCATGATGAGTATGTGATTCTATGCATGCTAAGTAGGTGATATTATGCATGATGAGTATGTGATTCTATGCATGCTAAGTATATGATATTATGCAAGTTTAGTATGTGATTCTATGCATGCTAAGTATGTGATAATATGCATGATTAATAAGTTGTTTTATGCATATTTAACAAGTGGGTTTATGCATGTTTAACAAGTTCATATGCAAGTTACATGTATGATAATATATGCTATGCAAGTTACATGTTTGTTAATATGCAAGTTACATGTATGTTAATATGCAAGATATGCTATGCAAGTTACATGTATGTTAATATGCAAGATATGCTATGCAAGTTACATGGTTGTTAATATGCAAGTTCATGATGACACATTATGCAAGTTTATGGGTTAATATGCAAGTATGTGAATGCTTATGCAAGTACATGAATGCTTATGCAAGTACATGAATGCTTATGCAAGTATGTGAATGCTTATGCAAGTATGTGAATGCTTATACAAGTTATGTGTATGCTTAAATACATGTTTAACATGTTATGCAAGTTGTGAGAATGCTTATATGCAAGCTCAACATGTTATGCAAGATATGTGTATGATAATATGTAAGTTCATATGCAATATGTTATGCAAGTCATGTGTGATAATATGCAAGTTTGGGTTAAATGTAGTTGGGTTAATATATGCTCATATATGCAAGTTGACATCCTCTTAACCCATGAAAAAGTTATATGCTAAGATTTGGTCAAAACCCATGATATTTGACATGGATCTTCCCTTTTTGTTATGTCGTGAAATGAGAACGATTTGCGTGGGGAACGATGGGGTTAATAAATATGTTAATTAAAGTATGATTGGGTATGATTAAGCATACCATAAAAATAAATTAACATAAGTGGGAATTTACCTATTGAGTTAGGTCTACCCCATGGGAATTTACCTATTGAGTTAGGTCTACCCATGTTAGGAGAAACTTGATATTAATTAGGGACAATTAATATGGGGGTGATTAATTAGATGTAATTAATCGACTAAGACACGAGGTTGGACTCATTTGTAGTGTAAAACTGCCCGGACCCAACCGGCTTAACCAGTTGCTACAAATGTTAGCCCAATGTGAGAGGTCTTAGGCACAAACTAAATACGTGATTAATGTAAAGACACGAGGTTAGACTCGGTTATGACATAAGGCTGCCCGGACCCAACCGGCTTAACCAGCGGTCATAAAAGATAGTCTAATGTGAGGGGTCTTTATGAGGATCACGGTATTAATTAATTAAGAAACACTTAACCATATAAGCATGTAGTGGGGCATGAGGGTTAAGTGGGTGCCTTGGGTGGCTTGTAGTAACTAGTGGGTTGCCTTGGGTGGCAATAGAAAATACGATTAGAATACTTAACCAAAGTGGAACATGTAATTAAACATGATTAAAGGGTTAAGTAAGTGCCTTGGGTGGCATGTGGGAATCAAGTAAGTGCTTTGGGTGGCATGTGGAAATCTAGTGGGTGCCCTTAGTGGCAAGTGAAATATGATTAGATGACTTAACCAAAACTTAACATGTAAGTGGGCATGATTATAAAGAGGGGTTAAGTGGGATGCACTAGATAAAAATTGCAAGCTTAGGTGGTAGCTTGTGGGGGCCCATTTCAACCAATATCCCAAACGTATCTTTGTGGGCTCGACTCAAGTCGAGTGACGGGACACGCATATTGGGCTTGACTATAAGAGGCCAAAACGGATTAGCGGTGGCAACGCAAGTCCATCGGGTTTCATATGCGTGTGTGGGCCCGGGCTGGTAAGTAAGACGTTGTTGCATCGTGTAGGTATAACCCGTGCACCAGAATCAGGCTCGCCACTTTGGGGAATGATACATCCCACTGTGGGGCCAGTACGGATATCTACGTTAGGGAGCCGATCGCTTGGGGAGTAGTGGGTACACCTATATAGTCAGGTAGGGGTACACGAAACTACTATTAAGATTACTAAGTTACTTAGTGGGATCAACCTTTAAGTAGGAATGACTGGTGTGGTGCGGTTTAGTAATTATCCTTGGGTGGGTAAATGCGTCTTTACGGTTATCTTAGTTTAACCTAAGTTTGCCAAGCTGCTTAGTGTAGCCATTCATCCCCAGGCATTACCGTATATCAACTTATGTCTTCTCTGGTTACTTTAATGATTGTATTGTTAAAGTTATAGGACCCACTCAGACTTATGTCTGACCCCGTTGTTGTTTATCTTTTTCCCCAAACCCCAGGTTATCAGAGTGGGCCTAGTGCTAGTGGGCTTTGATCAGATTGCAGTATCTATCCTTTGGAGTTTGGACCGTTGAAGTAAAGCTCTGTTCATCTATCCTTTTATGGCTATTGTTTACTTAGTGGGATTATGTACTTATTTTTATCGAGGTGGATATTTTGTACTTGACTCTTGTATGGTTTTGTGATGTAACCAGACATGTTTTTAACTTCCGCTGTTATGAGATGATGTTTTAAAATTTCGAGTACTATTTATATCTGTCTTGTTGTAATTTTTCTGTTCTATATTCACTAAAATACTCCACCGATGCCATGGCATTCCCATTATGAGTGACCATAGCGGGCGTGGGGTGTTACACGTGGTATCAGAGCTTAAGGTTACCAGAACAGATAAAATTTTTAGAAAAACTATTTTCTAAGAATATTTTTGAAAGGAGTATTTTCAAAAACATGTCTTTTAAGAGAAAAAGTTTTTGAAAGAAAAGCATAATCCCCGATAGCCATATCTTTATCTTTTTGAATCCTCCGTTTGAATCTTTCCTCTTTCGTTTCAGCATGGCTGAAGATCTTAATCTTCCGGACGGTGTAGCGATACCAGTATGGTATAGGAGGATATTAGAGGCTAAGGCCGCAGATGCAAGTCCGGCGAATATTTCTCTATTACCCGTTACACCCGTTCCTCCTCGCGCTGATACTTTTGCGAAGACTTGTAAGGAGTTCAAGGCTATGGGAGGGAAACCTTTTGTAGGAGCTAGGGATTGGCTCAAGGAGACGGAAGAATTGATGGAAATCCTCGAAGTGGAAGAAGGAAAGAAAGTCAAGTTAGCCGCTTGGTTGATGGAAGGGGAAGCCTCGTTATGGTGGAAGGTCACTAATGAAGAACACCCTGTTAACTCCTGGGCAGATTTCAGGCAAAGGTTTGAGGCAAAGTTTCTTTCAAGAGTGGAAGAAAATCTGTACGTGGAAAGGTTCTTGAACTTAAAGCAAGGGAACTGGTCGGTGAAAGAATATGTTGACGAGTTTAACCAGTTAGCGAGATTCAACATAGACTTGGTAAACACACCGGAAGGGAAAGCTCTGAGGTTCGTTAAAGGCTTGAACGAACCGATGCGCGGATTGGCTATGTCTTACATCCCTATGGGGGCCACTTTTGAGAAGCTAGTGGACATGGCACTTATGCATGAGGAAGAGAAGGGTCCCAATGCTATTAAAGCACCCGAGAAGAAAGGCAACGGTGGCAAGGGAAAGAAGAAGTGCTTCAACTGTGGGACACTAGGCCACCTAAGCAAAGATTGTCGCAAGAAGAGGAAGACTGGCTGCTTCCACTGTGGGGAAGCAGGGCATGTAATGAAAGGCTGTCCAAGGAAGGGGCAAAGAACGGGATCTACCCCAGGAGGACAGGTGCAAGCTCTTGTGGCACCAGCTCAGGCAAGGGGGCAAGTTCAGGCTCTCGCAGCTCCACCGATTCGAGAAAGAGGTAGAACTATTTCCGTGGAAAGTTTAGTTTTTCTGTTTGACCATCCGGTCCATAGTTTATTTGATTCTAACGCATTGAGTTCGTTTATCTCATCATTAGTTGAGTCACTGCACATAAACACCAGTTTGGTAGATGATCCCTTAGTTGTTTCAAACCCAATTGGGGCTCCATGATGTGTTTGGGTTTGAAAGTTGCTATACTTAGCGTTGAGTTCAGAAGTGATGCTTGTTGGGCTTCACGGGCTATGGGTTAGTTTTGGGCATGGACTGGTTATCCAGTAGGGGTGCCGTTCTTGATTATGGAAGGAGAGTTGTTAGGCTTATGACCCGCTAGGGTAACACTCTCGAGATCTCTTGTAATCCCATAGAATCTGTTATGCTAAGTTATCTAGAATCGCTTGACACGACGGTCTAGAGTTTGCGATCTGTTAGAGCGGTCCGGGAATACTCGGATGTGTTTGAGGGAGGTGAAGGGCTTACCTCCGGAGCGGGAGATTGACTTCCGAAAATATCTGGTAGATAATGCCAAACCAGTATCTTGGCCAGTGTGCCACACGTCTCCTCGTGAGAGGAGGGAACTCGATAAGCAAGTAGAGGGTTTGCTTAAGAAGGGGTTCATAAGACGAAGTATATCGGAGTGGGGTGCTCCAGTAGTTTTTGCTGCGAAGGAGGATGGGTCCCTCAGACTTTGTGTAGGCTAAAGAGAACTGGATAAACTCACAAAGAAGAATCGACACCCATTGCCGAGGATTGAAGATCTCTTTGATCGGTTAGTTGGCGCCTCAGTATTTGCGCAGTTGGACTTAGCCACGAGGTTTCGTCAGTTGACAGTGGCTGAGGATAGTATAGAGAAGACTGCCTTAGGACTCCAGATGGTTTTTATGAGTGGCTGGTGATGCCATTTGGGTTGACGAACGCCCCCGCATACTTTGTTGATTTGATGAGAAGGGTATTCAGGGAGTACCTAAATAAGTTTGTGATGGTCTTTGTGGATGACATCTTGGACTTTTCTAGGAGCGAAATAAGTTTTCATATGTGCTCAATAGGTTGAGCAAAGCCAGTTATGGGATAAAACGGTGGTTTTGGAGCGAGACTGGCAAGGACATCCAAAGTTGGTCAAAGGCTTAATTGTTTAGCCATTATTATTTTTTTTTTAAATATCATCTCACGTAGGTTGCCTGAACTCGAAGGAGATATCCCTTGGGTGTTTGTCTGATATTGGTTTAGGCCTTTGGGGCTTGCATTTGGGGGATGTCGAATTCGACTAGGGTGGTCTGCGTGAGAGATGGACAGTTGTGACGATTTTGGATAGGATTCTTAGCATCTTATGAGTTGAGATAGCGTATACCCCTAACAAGGGAAACATGGTAGCGGACGCCTCAAGTAGAAAGAGGTTGTCCCTGAGTTCATTGTTCGTTGAACGACGGAGCTTAGAGTTTATTTCTATGTTGGACTTTAGACCTTCCGTTGACTTTGTACCCGGTTTGCTAGCCTCCTAGGAGGTTAGGCCTACTCTTTTGGGATGAATTGATGAGGCATAGCGAGACGACCCACAGTTGGTTGAGTTAGTAGAGAAGCTCATAAGGAGGGGGAGTCATCCAGCCATTTAAATAGGTACACCCTAGATGGTAAGGGGTGGTTGCATAGAGACGGTAGACTTTGTATACCGCAAGACAAGGGTTTGTGGAAGGCTATACTTGATGATGCACATAGGTCGAAGATGACCATTCATCCCGAAAGGGACAAGATGTACCAAGACATGAAGCGAGTTTTCTTCTGGGCCGGTATGAAGAAAGACGCGGCCAAGTATGTCGCTAGATGCTTGGTGTGCTAACAAGTGGAAGCGGAGCAGAAGAAACCCGGAGGGTTGCTTCACCCGTTGGAAGTTCCGTAATGGGAAGTGGGATAGTGTCTCATTGGATTACCGAAATCAAGGAAGGGTAATACGGGGATTGGGCTTATGGTAGATAGACTTACTAAGTGTGCCCATTTCATACCCGTGAAGAGCAAGAGAACTATTACATGTCTAGCTTCAGCTTATATTCGAAAGATAGTTCGGTCGCAAAACATGATGTATTTCATGTGTCCCATTGGAGGAAGTGCTTACATGAGACCGCTGAGGTGTTAGAGCCGAGTTTGCTTAAAGAAACAGAGTTAGAGCGCGATAAGACGATTCGACGAGCTCCTACTCGCATCCTTGGGTCAGAGAATAGGAAGTTGAGGAATTGGGAGGTTCAACTAGTCAAAGTGCAATGGGGAGAAGATGAGAACAACGCTACCTTAGAGACGGAAGAGAAGATGCGTTCATTATATCCATTCCTTTTTAGGATATGTCTTTTAGTTTCTCCTCTATCGTTTGACTAGTACTTATTTATCTGTAGTATGTCCTCTCATTAGTATCTTTGACCTTTAGATAGGGAAAACCTATGGTTGAAACATGTGTTTGAGACATGTTATGGTTGATGGATGCAAGTGGATGCAAGTGTTTGCTAGTGGTTGCTCGTGGATGCATATATACACACTCTAGGCACTAGATCGGCTCAATCACTTCATATTGCATATTGCATAAAATTGTGTGTAGTTAGCTATATTTATGGATGTATAATGATTGTGTTATCATATGGATGATGCATTTTGGTGAATGATTGTGCACTCATATAGATACTGTATGTGTCGATAGGGTTATCTCGCATACATATTGGATGCATGGCACTATCATGGTTTGCATATGTTCGTACATTAGAAAGGGAACATATACACACACTTTTCGCATATGCTCATACATTATTAGAAATTGTTTAAGGACAATGGATGCCCGTGTTTGATGGATTGAGTAGATGGTTGTTTGGATGGTAGGTTATGCATTCTCCTTAGCTTAGAGATTTCGGGGACGAAATCCTTTAAGGAGGGGAGAATGTAACACCCCGAATTTCGGTTAATGCTAAAATTCACTAATTGCAGAATATATAATCTCAGATGTGAGAATTGGGGGAAACGGGCTGCGTCATTGCGTTCGTCTCGGAAAAATACGCGAAATAGAGTCCGAGTTTTCGAAAATCGGAGTCCGTATGGCCCAGTTATGGCCCGATGAAGTTTGCAGAAAATTTGAAACTAAAAACAGATTTATAATTTAAATTCAGATTTTAAAATAGAGCAGGCGGGGCCAGGCGGGAAGATTCCCGCCCTACCCATGTCGACAGGGCTGTCGACAGGCCTGTCGACAGGGGTGTCGACTTGCCTGTCGACTTGCCTGTCGACAGGGGCCTGGCGTCCAGTGAACCTGGGTGCACCAGGTTGCACCAGGTTGGGTCTTAGGCTGGCTTGGAGGGCTGGTTCTGGAAGCTTCTTGGATCTGACAGATCTAAATTAATCTAGGGTTAATCTAAGGGTCTAAAATGCAACCTAATCCTATAAATAAGACCCTAACCCTACCCTAATTCATTCATAATTAAATCTTGTAACTAAACTATGGCAAAATGAAACTTGATCATGGCCTCCACAAATCAATGAAGAGGAAAGCAAGCTAATCAACCTCTCTAATCAACTTCTAATCCATTTTAAGCATCTTAATCTTCATTTGGAGTGCAAATTGCTAGTGGTGAGTTTCTATCACTTTGATGATCAATTGTTAAGATAAGTAGATTAGGTGTAATGAGACTTATGGTCTTGAATGCGGATTTGTGAGTTTGAATCATTTGTAATGATATGCTAATCTATGTATAATATTAATCCTAATGTTGAATATGTAAGTTTATGCAAGTTGTATATGAGAGTTTATGCAAGTTGGATATGAGGGTTTATGCATAATAAGTAATTGATTTTATGCAAGTTAAATATGTGGTTTTATGCATGATGAGTATGTGATTCTATGCATGCTAAGTAGGTGATATTATGCATGATGAGTATGTGATTCTATGCATGCTAAGTATATGATATTATGCAAGTTTAGTATGTGATTCTATGCATGCTAAGTATGTGATAATATGCATGATTAATAAGTTGTTTTATGCATATTTAACAAGTGGGTTTATGCATGTTTAACAAGTTCATATGCAAGTTACATGTATGATAATATATGCTATGCAAGTTACATGTTTGTTAATATGCAAGTTACATGTATGTTAATATGCAAGATATGCTATGCAAGTTACATGTATGTTAATATGCAAGATATGCTATGCAAGTTACATGGTTGTTAATATGCAAGTTCATGATGACACATTATGCAAGTTTATGGGTTAATATGCAAGTATGTGAATGCTTATGCAAGTACATGAATGCTTATGCAAGTACATGAATGCTTATGCAAGTATGTGAATGCTTATGCAAGTATGTGAATGCTTATACAAGTTATGTGTATGCTTAAATACATGTTTAACATGTTATGCAAGTTGTGAGAATGCTTATATGCAAGCTCAACATGTTATGCAAGATATGTGTATGATAATATGTAAGTTCATATGCAATATGTTATGCAAGTCATGTGTGATAATATGCAAGTTTGGGTTAAATGTAGTTGGGTTAATATATGCTCATATATGCAAGTTGACATCCTCTTAACCCATGACAAAGTTATATGCTAAGATTTGGTCAAAACCCATGATATTTGACATGGATCTTCCCTTTTTGTTATGTCGTGAAATGAGAACGATTTGCGTGGGGAACGATGGGGTTAATAAATATGTTAATTAAAGTATGATTGGGTATGATTAAGCATACCATAAAAATAAATTAACATAAGTGGGAATTTACCTATTGAGTTAGGTCTACCCCATGGGAATTTACCTATTGAGTTAGGTCTACCCATGTTAGGAGAAACTTGATATTAATTAGGGACAATTAATATGGGGGTGATTAATTAGATGTAATTAATCGACTAAGACACGAGGTTGGACTCATTTGTAGTGTAAAACTGCCCGGACCCAACCGGCTTAACCAGTTGCTACAAATGTTAGCCCAATGTGAGAGGTCTTAGGCACAAACTAAATACGTGATTAATGTAAAGACACGAGGTTAGACTCGGTTATGACATAAGGCTGCCCGGACCCAACCGGCTTAACCAGCGGTCATAAAAGATAGTCTAATGTGAGGGGTCTTTATGAGGATCACGGTATTAATTAATTAAGAAACACTTAACCATATAAGCATGTAGTGGGGCATGAGGGTTAAGTGGGTGCCTTGGGTGGCTTGTAGTAACTAGTGGGTTGCCTTGGGTGGCAATAGAAAATACGATTAGAATACTTAACCAAAGTGGAACATGTAATTAAACATGATTAAAGGGTTAAGTAAGTGCCTTGGGTGGCATGTGGGAATCAAGTAAGTGCTTTGGGTGGCATGTGGAAATCTAGTGGGTGCCCTTAGTGGCAAGTGAAATATGATTAGATGACTTAACCAAAACTTAACATGTAAGTGGGCATGATTATAAAGAGGGGTTAAGTGGGATGCACTAGATAAAAATTGCAAGCTTAGGTGGTAGCTTGTGGGGGCCCATTTCAACCAATATCCCAAACGTATCTTTGTGGGCTCGACTCAAGTCGAGTGACGGGACACGCATATTGGGCTTGACTATAAGAGGCCAAAACGGATTAGCGGTGGCAACGCAAGTCCATCGGGTTTCATATGCGTGTGTGGGCCCGGGCTGGTAAGTAAGACGTTGTTGCATCGTGTAGGTATAACCCGTGCACCAGAATCAGGCTCGCCACTTTGGGGAATGATACATCCCACTGTGGGGCCAGTACGGATATCTACGTTAGGGAGCCGATCGCTTGGGGAGTAGTGGGTACACCTATATAGTCAGGTAGGGGTACACGAAACTACTATTAAGATTACTAAGTTACTTAGTGGGATCAACCTTTAAGTAGGAATGACTGGTGTGGTGCGGTTTAGTAATTATCCTTGGGTGGGTAAATGCGTCTTTACGGTTATCTTAGTTTAACCTAAGTTTGCCAAGCTGCTTAGTGTAGCCATTCATCCCCAGGCATTACCGTATATCAACTTATGTCTTCTCTGGTTACTTTAATGATTGTATTGTTAAAGTTATAGGACCCACTCAGACTTATGTCTGACCCCGTTGTTGTTTATCTTTTTCCCCAAACCCCAGGTTATCAGAGTGGGCCTAGTGCTAGTGGGCTTTGATCAGATTGCAGTATCTATCCTTTGGAGTTTGGACCGTTGAAGTAAAGCTCTGTTCATCTATCCTTTTATGGCTATTGTTTACTTAGTGGGATTATGTACTTATTTTTATCGAGGTGGATATTTTGTACTTGACTCTTGTATGGTTTTGTGATGTAACCAGACATGTTTTTAACTTCCGCTGTTATGAGATGATGTTTTAAAATTTCGAGTACTATTTATATCTGTCTTGTTGTAATTTTTCTGTTCTATATTCACTAAAATACTCCACCGATGCCATGGCATTCCCATTATGAGTGACCATAGCGGGCGTGGGGTGTTACAATGCAGCCAAAATAATACAAAACACAACTGAAAATAATATACGGATACAGAGCTTTCCGAATATCATTCCAGCTGTAAACCAGGATCCTGTGAATATAAATCTGCAAAACCAAAACTGCTAGTTGCCCATGTCGAAAATAGCGGCACCCAGAGTTTATGTAAAAACAATAAACTCCAGGTCAGTCGTGTGACTGGTGTGAGAACTAAAACAGTTATCTAAAACTATACTTTAAATCAGATATATCAAGGGACCACGCCAAATAACACGGAACGGGTTTCCTCCCAAGAATACCAATGCATATAACAAAACAGCGCAATGCTTTTTTGAAAAATGAAGCTATTATAAGACCTAGGTCCTATCACACAATGCAACACAAGCCGGGGGATAGGGTTTTCCCTTATAATAGCCAAACATGCTTGGTACGTTAAACCAAATCATTTGATAGTATTATAAGTGCATAGTGTATAAAATAACTTCAAATATCAATATATCAATCCTAGACCGCATGGTTACCATATATCATGTCGCCAATACTAGGCTCTATAATAAAAACCGCAAATGTCACGTATTGGAAGTTGGATTTCCGTCTGTGAACCAAGGCAAGGGATCCTCCTTACCGCTTCGAGACGCTCTAGCCCGCCCCTCAGGATCAGAGCTCGAGTGACCCTTGGATCGTCTGGGCCGGTCTACACAGAGTGGATTAAAATGCCTGAACAATGCGTTTCCCAGACCTATGGGGCGTAAACTGGTCATATCTCGGCCAAACTATCAGCCCCAGAACGACCAATATAACCGAGGCGCCTTGCTATCCATCATCAACATAAGTAAAATGTCAGCGCATGCAAAACGCTGACACCACTCCTAGCTTGAAGGAAACACATCTCCTCCCTGACGTTCTCTCCCGTTTTTGGTCCACACCAGGGTATGAGGCTTGTGAATTAACGCTACACAAAGCTACGCTATATTAAAATCACGCTTTGATCATCAACCACAAGACTCTGCTTTTCAACAGAAGCCCTGATCATTTGCATCTGAGCAAGCCACACAGGCAATTCACGCTATGCAACCGATGTATATCAATTACATAGAACGAAATCCAATGTCAGACACACATCCATTTACAAGTTCATTCTGGGTTTGAACGAAACCGAAGGCACCTTATTCCTCCCCCATATGTCCAATACAGAGGAGAGGCCCTCGCATATCCTCCGATCTCCAAGTACGTCTGGACGATCACCACTTATTACCTCGTCTTTGGTGTACAGCCCAATCAAAACATCAGTAATAATCCAAATGATGTGAAGTCCTCCGGTCTTCAACCACCGTCTTCATCCTTGACACATCGTCGAATCAGTTATTCAGAATGGGATAAACCCGGTCTTTTTGAATAACTCGCGTGTAAAATAAACAAGTGCTATAAAAACACAACATACGCCTCATTCCAATCCAGAATATTCCTTTATTCAAATATTCTTATACTTTTGTAAAGGTTCCCATTAATTTTATCAAAGATAAATTCTTTAAATTTATTCTTTAATCTTCTTTTGGATTTCAATTCAAACCAAATTGTGGTTTATCCAAACTGGTCGGGATTAGCAAACCTTACCGAAGTAATCATTTCTTTAATTTCCCAATCCCAGCCTATTCATCCCATGAAGCAAAACTGGTAATACTTCATATCTAACACCACGGTGTTATCGGTAAATTCAATTACCATTTCACGTTCAAATCTAATTAAAGATTTAACTATCGCTTGGAGCAAAACTGGTGATACTCCATTCTTGATCATTTCTATCTAATTAAAGATTCATTAAAACTCCACTTGGTTTTAATCTTCCCAAAAATCAATATTAATGATTGTTTAACTTGGGAAATCATATCCTCTCTTTAATTGGGTTAAAGAACCAATGTCATTTAAAGCACGGTTCACTATAAACCCAAAATCACATTCCATTCCATCAGCCTTTAACCGTAAATTAGCAAGTGAATAATTCCCTAGGTATTAACCCCGATGGCTGAAACCAACATCAGATCAATACCCAGGAAACCGTTCAACTTAAATAATCCCCAGTTAGTTTCTGATTTTCTTAACTCCGTTGGGTCTAAGAACAGTATTACTAAAGATACCATTCACGACAACCCAAAATCACATTCCATTAATAATGAAATCTTCATGGAAAATAAATCGATATATATAATCGATATAAACTTCCATATCCAACCGATAATATAAATGGAATAGCGACAAGGCCTTTTAAATTCCATATATATTAACTGTCTTCCTCTATAGAAGCTTACTACGATTATTACTAAATCGAATTCCATTCAATTCCTATTTAATATGTTAAACTGGAAAAATTTACTTTGGAAAATCTCCTTTAAATCTTAACAAAAGATTTATAAATTCCAAATCCTATTTCACTGTAAATCGGGTTAAAGAAAGAATGTTGCTAAAACACAGTTCACAACAAACCCAATTCACATTCCATCAGTCTCTAACCGTAAATTAGTAAGAGAACAATTCCGTAAGTGTTAAGCCGAGGGCCGAAACCAACATCAGATCAATACCCAGGAAACCATTCAACATAAATAATCTCCAGTCAGTTTCTAATTTTCTTAACTCCATTGGGTTTAAGAACAACATTATTAAAGATACCATTCACAATAAACCCAAAATCTAATTTAATATTAAATACAAGGCTCTGAATAGAAAATATATCGGCTTATATTCATTCTCAAATTCCAAAATCAATAAATATCGTATTGGAATAATGATATATCTATATCTTCCAAATTCCACCGCAATATCCATATAATTACGGAATCCAATATCGAAATATTTCAAAGATAATTTCGATTTAAATCCATTCCAATTCATATATTGGAAATCCTGGTTATTTTTAAAAACCATTTCAAATTCAATTTATTTATTTAAATATATTGGACTTTTAATTCTAGTTCAAAACTAGTTCATTTCGATAAAAATCTATTTTTATCTTTTCACATAAGGAATTTTTCAGCCCAATTCTTTCCAAAACATTTATTATGATTTTAGACAAATTATTGATATTTTTAATAATTTTATCAAGGCCCAGTCGATTTCCATAAATGGTCATCGAACTGCACTTACAGCGACCTTTTCCAAATTTGATTCGGACATAATTTCAAATCCAACCGTTAGATTTCTAATTTTCTATATCCGTTAGAAAGCTCTTTTCGATACGAACTAATGGTTCAGGTTTTAGCAGAATCTGACGGTCGGATCGCCCGTAATATTCGTTCGAAGTCAACGGTCGAAATTCGCGAACTACCGCGGCGCGTTCTATTCAGGCCATTACATTATATATATAGTATATATTTCGTCAATTTGCTTTTAAAACGTGTTTTATAAATCGTTTTAAATTCGTTTTAAATTCGTTTCAACTTCATATTCAATTTCAAATAAAAATTGAATATTCTATATCATCGTTATATAAATGATAATATTTTCAAAACATTAGATTTTGAAATCAATTCCTTTTCGATATTCATTTTGAAATTGAATAAAATTGATATTAATATCGTTCATGTCCAAAATGGCATCAATCTAATCAACACGGCTTTATATATTTAAATATATTCATGTCCATCCCAAATCAGACGTCAAAATCACATTTTGATCCATCACCGAATATTATTTTAAAATATTCATTATTTTAAATATTCGTTATTTTAAAATATTTATTCTTTCTGAACTGGAATCAGACACAGTCAATTACCATATAATGTGATTTATATGAATTTCATACACATATGTACACAACAATAATGAAACACATTCAAGCATCATCCATAGTGCATTCTACACTGCATAAGCATAAAATATAAATATTTAACACTTACAACAGCCTGTCAATCAATCGATCGACATACAGTTAGTTATTGGGACTAGTGTATGTCAGATATCATCCCACTACCCGTATGGGGTTTTCAAATCAACAAACACAGATTTATTTGTGCAGTTGGGCGATGTGTAAAATTTATCGTCCCAATCAATATCTGTCAAATGTGTATACATAAACAAATCGTCTGATTTACTTATGAATATTTATTTTATTCATATACACGTTAAAAATTATTTTTTTAACTATAAAATATTTTATTCCATTCCACATCACACAATCAATTTTCATAACACAATCAAACAAACAAACAAGTCGTCTATGGTCTGTGGATGACGGGTGTCGGGTGCTGCTAAGCACCGTCTGCATCCCAGTATATATTTTAACTAGAAAATAAAATAAAAGCGAGGATTTCTCACCTTGGAATCCACTCCATCCATTTTATCTGAATTTCTGATCCGCTTGGTTTTGAATTTACCAAAAATTCTGACGTGCTCCATATGGGACGTGGTCAGTTTTGTTGCAAAGCTCTTGCCCCCACGATCACAACGGATCCAAGTATGCATTTTTCAACCTCGTATGTAAAAGTTACGGATTTTAAACATTGATGTTAAAAATAGTGATTAATTAAATTAATTGAATTTAGTAACGTTAAAATAAACGTTACCTTTCCCCTTCTTGTAAACCTCGACCAGAAAACCCATCAGCCTTTAAAACAAGAGCTGACTGCCACCGTCAAATGGAGCCCCTTGCCGATAATCAGGAGGTGCCTTGGCATCGACCTAGGAGGGGGCCACCATCACCTGAACCGAGGCGGAGCTCGGTGGGCCAAGATCCCCACGACGGCGGTTCGAATGGGTGCACTTTGGGCCCCGATTTCTAGCTAATCACGCAACGATAGTCTTCTAAGCTACCATAGATTTGAAGAGCAAGAGAAGCTCTTCAAAATTCTCTAAAGAACCAAGGTCTAATTTTGTGTGTGGAGGGAGAACGAAGGGCAAGAACGAAGGGGCGATTTTCAATGTTCACGACCTGATGGAGGCGGGTTTAATGAAGCGGAAGATAAAGTTTTAGATTTTTATATTTATATATATTTTAATATTATTTTATTTGGAAAATACTTCTTTGTTGATACGAACTCCAAAACCAACCCAACGACTGTCGCTCCTAGCTAAATACCCCCATTCTGAACACAATGGGATATGTTTGGTAAGCCAATTCGACAGTTACTATCAGTTTTCATCAAAGTTAAAATATAAATCAATATATATTTAATTTGAACGTACATTTCAATTTATTGGGGCCACATACGGATTCCAAAAATTTCAGAAAAATAAATCTAACTATTTTTGGATGATACGGTCCTAACAAAACTGATTTCATCGAATTTGGAGACCGTTTGAAAAATGGCCATTTTTTGGTCGATCCAAATTGACTGAAACTGTTAAAACACGTTTTCTTCTGCCACGCTCACATATTGATTCCAAAAATTATGGAATTGGAATCTAGCAATAACTTGACATCCCAGATCCAACAAAAGTGGTTTCGTCGAAAACGAAGGTCATTTGCAAAATGGCTATTTTTAAGGGCTATATTTACATAGCGATAATCCTGAATTTTCAACTGAACATAACTTTTTATTCCCGCTATGAAATTTCAATTTTTCGGATTCGTTGGAAAGATATTATCAAACAGGTTCCAATATTTTTTAGTTTCACTAAAATCCGGTTTATTTTGAATCCTGTACATTCATTTGAAATACTACCTCGCCATTTCCAATTCCTTTTATAATTAAAAATAAATATTTATATTCTAACGTCATTCAAATAAATATATACGTTTTAGTTCTATTCAAAATAAATTTCTTGTCGTTATTATTTAAAATAGATCATTTTAAATATTCAAAATTCATTAACACTGCCAAAATAAAAAATTTAAATTGGTTCTGATTTTCTGGGTTGTTGCAATATTATTATTGATCATTTAAATATAAAAGAAATGGATCCTAGATACATTGATGGTGAATGGTTTAATCATGGTGAAGAGATAAACGTAGAGAAGAAAACAAATACGTTTGACGTATATGATCTGTTCAAGATGATTCACTATGAAGATTTTATGAATAATGATTTTTTTAATTATGATAAAGATAACGTTAATTCTCGAAGAAAAGAGAATGAGTTACTTAAGAACATGGAAGATGCAGAAACTCCATTATATTCTGTTTGCATAGATCACAAAAATTGTCTGCCATCACCTCTTTTATAATCTTAAATGCAAGAATGGCTTGTCTGATAGTGGGTTTGATAAGTGTTTTGTTGTGCAACATCTGTTTCTACCGAAGAATAACATGCTTCCCAAAACCAAATAAGAAGTCAAGATTTTTTTTAGAGCATTCGATGTGGGTTTTGAAAAGATACATGCTTGTGAGAATGATATTGCCTTTTCAGAAAAGCATACACAGATTTAGAAAATTGTCCAAAATTTGTTCTTAGAGATGGAAGAAAAAATCAAGATACTAAAGAGGTTATACAAGATGTTCCAGTTAAAGTATTGAGATATTTCCCAATCATTCTGAGATTTAGAAGAATGTATAGATCTCAAAAGATGGCAGAAGATTTAAGATGGTATTATACTAATAAAAGTAACGATGGGAAAATGCGTCATCCGTAGATTCTATGACATGGAAAAAGGTGGATGAAAAGTATAAATATTTTTCATCGGATCCAGGCAATCTTAGGCTTGGTCTTGCTAAAAATGGATTCAATTTATTTTCCATATTGAGTTCGAAATATAGTTGCTGGCCGGTAGTGCTTGTGACATACAATCTCTCGCCAATGTTGTGTATGAAGAAGGAAAATATTATGTTGACTTCACTTATTCCAGGCCCGAAGCAACCCGGGAATGATATTGATGTATATTTGGCAAGGGCTTTACATTTAGATTTACTGCAGGGTAAAGAAAGTTTGCAAGAGAGCACACATGAAATGGTAAAAGTAATAACTATATTACTCAATAAATAACATTTAGATTTTAATTTTGATCCAGTAATGTTTTATTTTAAGTATTGTGGCATCCACTTGAGTGCTTCTAAGATTAAAATATCGTGATATTTGTGCTTTGCAGTAGGGTAAAGAAAGTTCAAGAAGGAGCACACCTTAACTGATAAAAATAATAATTATATTACTTTATAAATAAAATTTATGTTTTAATTTTTTAATCCATTATTTGATATAATTTTCAGTTGAATAATTATAAAGCGACGACGAAGTATGTTCGATGGTGAATTGGGATGGAACCTCTGGAGTTGTTGCCTATGGGTGGCTGTTGTCCTTGGACACAAATGACGTTGCCAATGGCATTCGTCTTAGACAAAATGCTGCGAACATTTTTAAAAAATATGTGGATAAACCAAATAATTATTTATGGAGGCCTACACCTGAAATGACAGTATTAGAAGATGCTATAAATAGGGTAGTAGCTTGGCCATCAATTTGCGTTAAGGTACCGCTGCGAGCACGCATGAACTATGATGAAGCCAGTACGGTAAAGTTTACACTTCTCATATTATATTTATAGCTATTCCGTGTTTGTATAGATTAAAGGTACCACGTATATATCTTCGGGATTATATTTATTAACAAATTCAGACTTGATTCAGAATAAAGCTATTAGCCTATAAAGTCATCACTAAATAGAAATAATACAACATTATCTAGTTTTGAAACTGTCGTGACTAGAAGTATAATTGCTAATATTGAAGTATATTCTCATTTTTAGAGTGCAAATGGCATCCAAGATAATTGCAAGATTTTTGGTTGGAATGAATGTGTAATAACCCGAAAAATCTGAGCCAATTTAAAATTTTAATTTTGGCAATTTTAATGAATTTTGAATATTGAAAATGAATTATTTTAAATAATAACGACGAGAAATTTATTTTGAATAGAATTAGAATGTACATATTTATTTGAATTGTCGTTAGAATATAAATATTTATTTTAATTATAAAAGGAATTTAAAATGGCGTGGTAGTTCAAAAATTCGATTTCAAATTTCAAATGAATGTATAGGATTCAAAATAAACCAGATTTTAGTGAAATCAAAAATATTATAATCTATTTGAAAATATCTTTCCAACGAATCTAAAAAATCAAAATTTCATAGTAGGAATAAAAAGTTATCCCCAGATGAAAATTCAGGATAGTCATTATGGAAAATATGTCCCTTAAAAATGGAAATTTTGCAAACGACCTCCGTTTTTGACGAAACCACTTTTGTTAGATCCAGGATGTCAAGTTATTGCTAGATTCCAAAGTTCGTAATTTTTTGAATCAATATGTGAGCATGGCAAAAGAAAACGTACTTTGTCAGTTTTCGTCAATTTGGATCGACCAGAAAATGGCCATTTTACAAACGGTCTCCAAATTTGACGAAATTAGTTTTGTTAGGACCGTATCATCAATACGAAGCTAGAAATAATTTTTTGGGAATTTTTAGAGTTAGTATGTTACCCCGGTAAATTGAAATGTACCTTTGAATTGGATATATATATATATTTATATTTTAATTTAAATGGAAACTAAACAAAACAATGGAATTGGCCTGCGAAACATATCCCATTGTGTTCGGAATGAGGGTAATTAGCTAAGGGCGATAGTCATAGGAATCGTTTGGAGTTCGTGGTATTCTACAACTAATTGATGAATTAAAGAATTATAAAATAATAAAATATAATATATATTATACCTCTTCTAGTTAAAATATATACTAGGATGCAGATGGTGCTTAGCAGCGCCGGACACCCGTCGTCCACAGACCATCGATGACTTGTTTGTTTGATTGCTGTGTTGTGAAATTGATTGTGTGTTGTGGAATGGAATTAAATATTTTATAGTTAAAAATATGATTTTTAACATGTATATGAATAAAATAAATATTTATAAACAAAACGGACGATTTGTTTATGCACATACATTTGACTGATATTGATTGAGACGATAAATTTTACATATCGCCCAACTGCACAAATAAAATCTGTGTTTGATTGACTGAAACCCCACACAGGTACTGGGATGATACATGACATACACTAGTCCCAATAATTAGCTGTATGTCGATCGATTGATTGACAGGCTGTTGTAAGCGTTAAATATTTATATTTGATGCTTATGTAGTGTAGAATGCAGTTTGGATGATGTTTGACTGTGTTTGACTGTTGTTGTATACATGTGTTGTATGAAATCCATATAATCAACATTATATGGTAATTGACCGTGTCTGATTCCAGTTCAGAAAGAATGAATATTTTAAAATAACTATTATTTTAAAATAACGAATATTATCAAATAATATTCAGTAACAGATCAAAATATAATTTTGATGTTCGATTTGGGATGGACACGAATATATTTAAATATATAAAGCCGTGTTGATTAGATTAACGCCATTTTGACGTGAACGATATTCATATCGATTTTATTCATTTTTATAATGAATATCGAAAAGGAATTGATTTCAAAATCTAATGTTTCGAAAATACTATCATTTATATATCGATGATACAAAATATTCAATTTTGATTTGAAATTGAATATGAAATTGAAATCGTTTTGAAAACGAATTTAAAATGATTTATAAAATACGTTTGAAAGGAAATCAACGAAATAAATATTATATATATAATATAATGGCCTGAGTAGAATGCGCCGCGCTATGGCAGTTCGCGAATTTCGACTATTGACTTCGAATGGACATTACGGGAGATTCGACTGTCGGATTCTCCTAAAACCTGAACCGTTGGGTTCGTATCGAAAAGAGCTTTCTAACAAATGTTAGATATTTGAAATCTAACGGTTGGATTTGGAATTATGTCCAAATCAAATTTGGAAAAGGTCGCTGTAAGTGCAGTTCGATGGCCGTTTATGGAAATCGACTGTATGGGCCTTGATAAAATTATTAAAAATATCAATAATTTGTGTAAAATCATAACAAATGATTTGGAAAGAATTGGGATGAAAAATTCCATATTTGAAAAGATAAAAATAGCTTTTTATCGAAATGAACTTGTTTTGAGCTAGAATTATTATCCCATTATTTTTAAAATAAATAAATTTGATTTGAAATGGTTTTAAAAATAATCTGAATTTCCAATATATGAATTGGAATGGATTTGAATTGAAATTATCTTCGGAATATTTCAACATCGGATTCCGTGAATATACGGACATTGTGGAGGAATTTGGAAGACATATATATATATATATCGTTATTCCAATACAGTATTTGTTGATTCCAGAATTTGAAATTGAATATAAGCCGGTATATTTTCTATTCAGAGCCTTGTATTTAATATTAAATGTGATTTTGGGTTTGTCATGAATGGTGTCTTCATTAACACAGTTCTTGAACCCAGTTGAGAAAAGATTAAATCTTTTTATTTAGATTTAATGAAGTATACCAATTAATTAATATTTAATTGGAATTGAATTGAAATTGGTCTTTAGGTTTATCGTGAACGGTGTTTTAAAGAACACTTGTTCTTTAACCCGATTAACAATGGAATAAGATTTTGGGTTGTTGTGAATGGTATCTTTAACAATATTGTTCTTAGGCCTAAAGGAGTTATGAAAATCAGAAACTAACTGGAGATTAGATAAGCTGAATGGTTTCCTGGGTATTGATCTGATGTTGGTTTCGGCCTTCGGGGTTAATACTTAGGGAATTGTTCACTTGCTAATTTATGGTTAAAGGCTGATAGAATGGAATGTGATTTTGGGTTTGTCGTGAGCGTGTTTTAAAGAACATTGGTTCTTTAACCCAGTTAAAGACAGGAATAAGATTTTGGGTTATCGCGAACGGTATCTTTAATAATACTATTCTTAGACCCAATGGAGTTAAGAAAATCAGAAACTAACTGAAGATTAGTTAAGTTGAATGGTTTTCTGGGTATTAATCTGATGTTGGTTTTGGCCTTCGAGGTTAATACCTAGGGAATTGTTCAGTTGCTAATTTACGGTTAAAGGCTGATGGAATGGAATGTGATTTTGGGTTTATCGTGAACCGTGTTTTAAATGACATTGGTTCTTTAACCTACTTAAAGGCAAGATATGGTTTCCCAGGTTAAACAGTCGTTAATATTGATTTTTGGGAAGATTAAAACCAAGTGGAGTTTTAATGCATCTTTAATTAGATTGAAATGATATCCAAAAGAAGGTTAAAGAATAAATTTAAAGAATTTATCTTTGATAAGATTAATAGGAACCTTTCCCGAAGTATAAGAATATTTGAATAAAGGAATATTCTAGATTGGAATAAGGTGTATGTTGTGTTTTATAGCAATTGTTTATTATATACGCGAGTTATTCGGAAAGACCGGGTTTATCCCATTCTGAATAACTGATTCGACGATGTGTCGAGGATGAAAATGGTGGTTGAAGACCGGAGGTATTCACATTGTTTGGATGATTATTGATGTCTTGATTGGGCTATACACCCAAGACAAGGTAACAAGTGGTGATCGTCCAGACGTACTTGGAGATCGACCGGATATGCGAGGACCTCTTCCCCGTATTGGACATATGAGGGAGGAATAAGGTGCCTTCGGTTTCGTTCAGACACAGAACGAACTTGTAAATGGATGTGTGTCTGACATCGGATTTCATTCTCTGTGATTGATAGACATCGGTTGCATAGCAAGGATTGCCTGTGTGGCATGCTGAGATGCAAATGATCAAGGTTTCTGTTGAAAAGGAGAGTCTTGTGGTTGATGATCAAAGCATGGCTTTAATATACCATAGCTTTGTGTAGTGTTAATTCGTGAGCCTCACACCCCGGTGTGGACCAAAAACGGGAGAGGACTTCAGGGAGGACATGCGCTTCTTTCTAGCTAGGAGTGGTGTCAGCTTTTTGCACGCCCTGACATTTTACTTATGTGGGTGATGGATAGCGAGGCGCCTCAGTTATATCGGTCGTTATGGGGCCGATAGTTTGGTCGAGATATGACCAGTTTACGCCTCATAGGGCGGGGAAAAGTAGTGTTCAGGCATTTTAATCCACATCCAGTGGACCGGCCCAGACGATCCAAGGTGCAGTTGCGGCTGTTCTTGAGGCTCGACCTAAACAGTCTTGAAGCGGTAAGGACGATCCCTTGCCTTGGTTCACAGATGGAAATCAACTTCCAATACGACATTTTTCTTTTTTAATTGTAAACCTATATATGACGACATAGTAGTATGGGGCACTTATGCTGTCTATGAATGATACTTATGATTGAAATTGTTTTGACACTATACACTTATAGTAATAATAAAACATGAAATTTTACGTACCAAGCATTCTTGGTTATTATAAGGTAAAAACTCTATCCTCTGGCTTGCTTTGCATTATGTGATGGGACCTGAGTCTTATAATAGCTTCATTGTTCTTTATTTTGCATTGCAGTGTTGTTTTATGCATGGGTATTCTTGGGAGGAAACCCATTTCGTGTTATACGACATGGTCCTTGGATTTACCTAACTTTAAAATAAAGATTAATAACTGTTTTAGTTCTCACACCAGTCACGTGACTGACCTGGAGTTTATTGTTTTAACCTAAACTCTGGGTGCCCCTATTTTTCCGCATGGGCAGCTATTAGTTTTGGTTTTGTAGATTTATATTCACAGGATCTTGGTTCAAGCTGGAATGATATTCGGAAAGCTCTGTGTCCGTATATTCCTTTCAATTGCGTTTTGTATTATTTTTCTGCTATATTGTAATTTGTAAATCTCTGATATTTAGTAAATGTGTAATATTTGTTCATATTCTGTAATATTCTTGTATTCTGATGAAATTGTTGTAATAAGCAATGAAATGTTCTTCTGTTTGTGTTCTGATTCGTCTTGTCCTCAAGGAAATCCGGTCTTCCTCTTCTCCTCGAAAACTGAGGAAGTTATGGGTCCTTTTAGAGTGTGAAGGTTTAGTTGCCGAAAGAAGAATCTACATCGATGATCCAAAATATGATCTTAATGGTATTCCGCTCGGTCCGTCTGCCATTGTGATTTGGGTGGACAATGTAATAAATAAAGATGCTTATTTGTGGCAATCCACATCTGATATGTTGCGCATTGGAGATGCAATTGGTAGTAAAGTAGCATGGCCAAGATCAAATGTAGAAGCTGATAAAGAAAAATCCAACTGAGAGTCATCATGATAGTGAAAATCATGCGACTTTTCCCTCGAAATATGCATATATGTTCATGAATTAATCGCAACATGTAATTGTTAATTTTTAACATTGATTGCTATATATAAATTTATTTAACGTCTATGTATATATTCTGCATAATAATCTTTTTTCTTTCAGCCGATTGCAACCATGAATAAAGATGCCAAATGCAAGTTAATAAATGTGGGTGGAACAGACGTAGTGGATGAAGGAACTATTGCACCAACTGGTCCGATAACGATGGTCCATTGTCGTCCATTGGGGAAGAATGCTGTAAAAGTTTGGGTGAACATGTGACAATACCAAATGCAGAGCTACGGAGACCAACATCAGCTCTGACGTGCATGGAAGATGCCTTTGGCGCTCCCTTAGCTTGGCCAATGGAAAAAAACATTATTGAAACAAAATGAAAGGTATGTAAATATATTTTAATATACATTAGGATTTACGACGGTATGGAATATGCCTTATAGGCTTCTAGATTATAGATACTTATAGGCTCATTTTACTATGGTATGTTCTATGTTTCAGAAACCACAGCTTGGCCTTTTACTGTGGTATGGCCTTGCAGGCTTCTAGAACGTGTTCTATGTTTTAGAAACCATATATAACATGCTAACCAAGAGCTGATTCTCAATGGTATGCATGTTCAAATAAATTTGCTACCATAAGAGGTACATCAAAAATATAAGGCATGTATTATAGTTTGATGTAAAAAAAATGGTGAACTGAGGTCCAACCTGCAATGGAATTATGTAGTTCAAAATCTCAAGGCACAACAGTTACACATGTACTTGTTTCTTTCTATCAAATTTATATTGTTGTCATTATTGTACGCAGTGGACATTGGTTAGGCAAGAGTTGAGGTTGAGAAAAATTCACGTGTATATAACGCAATGGTTATCATTATATTATGTGAAATGAAAATATTTGAGGTCCAAAATGATACCCGACATCTATTTTAGAAGATGGCGATTTTCAGAGTAAAATCCAAGCATATCCATATTGTGCTTATCCACACCTAAATGAAACTGTGCTCCTTTATTCAAGCATGGCTACTACCTGGGTCTTTTTGCTGCAATTGCAGCTTCTTCTTTCCACGGTTGTATACTAGCTAGTCTGGTTTCGTCTGCTATTGGCCATACCATTTTATCCAAAATATCTGGTTGATTTTCCAAAATATTTGAAACTAATTATGATAGAACCATCCAAGACTCCAAACCCAGAGCCTTTATACTTGAGGAACCAGGATCGTTCTGCCAGATCCACTATTAAACGATCTTTACATGCAATGGAATTATTGACTATTGTTTACTGCAATAAAATGATGGTTCTGAAAGGTTTTTGTTATGTAGTGTTACATCATGTAGTGTTACGTTCAGAGTTTGAACTGCTATTTCTTTTCTTAAGTTATGTTTTGTTATTTGTTTTAGTAATTACTTGTTATTATTTTCTCAATCTTTTGTTCGGTACTTTGTTTATAGGTAGATCAACCATTTCTGAAGACATCAGCAATAGCAGCACCACGATATTTGGTCGGTAACTTGTTTGTTTCAGATGTTTATTTCAGTGTTTAATGTACTTTGGCTATGACAATGTTATTGGTAATTTGGTTGTGTATGTGGTGGATGTTTGAATGTACATCGAACTTTTTGTCTTGACACCTATGTATGTTATGGATGTTTGAAAGTGTATGTATCTTATGATCTTTGAATGTGTACGTATTTTGTGGTTATTAATATGTTTGTTCAAAAGTCTATGTTTTTGTGTATTATGTTATATAATAAGAGGCAAAATTATGGGCCGATCTGGAATATTATGATACAAATTAGGAACAATGGTAGAATAAAAAATGCTTTGGAATATTATTTTTATTCGTAGCGTCTAAAGCCCGGTACAAATAAATGGTTACAAAAATGAAAAACGAATGAGGTGGCATTTAATAAATGCTACAAAAAAGTTAAGTGAATGCCATTAAAAAAACCATAATGAAGAAACCTTTTCTGTAGCGTTTAATAAAGCTGCAAAATTAACATTCGTAACGTTTAAAAAGCGCCGTTGAAAATAAACTTTTAGAGGCGTTTGATAAAAGTGCAAAAAAAACTCAGTGATTTTTAGTGGCATGTTTTTTTGTAACGATTATCGAAATGCTACCAAAAATGCTTGGTAGCGGTTTTTGGGCGCTACAAAAAATCATTTTTCTATTAGTGATATATGTAAGATTATGTTATAGTAAAATACTGAGATCGATATACTATGCATATGTGTGGAAGTGTAGAACTTTTGTAAAGGTCCGATAAATTCAACCCTCGAATTTTGATATTAATGCATCCTTTGTATTCATGTGCCTAAACTCATGTACCGAAAATTCGGGAAATTAGAAGAAAGAAGTTAGAGGATGACAAAGAAGAAAGAAAGAAAATTTAGAATAGAAAAAAAAGAACATAACAACATCAAAATCATAGTAGATCAGAATCTCACAGTGGGAGGAATAAAATACAATATACAAATACTCTTTACATAAGATCAAACTATATATATACATGAATACGTAACCAGAGTGCATACATAGATTAATTAATACAGTCATGACAATCCACCTATCCAATAATTGATAAATATAGCACATACATAATAAAAATGAAAGAATACAAGGAATACGAGCATACGTCTCGACTCCGGTTTCGCTCCTGCAGTTCCAAGTAAATCCAAGGAAAATATAGAAAATACACACTATTTAACTTGAGAACATTATAAGGGAAAGTAAGAACACTCGGATTAGTATGAAATTCTTTCAGTGGGGAAATTTACATCACAAACAACTTAATTAATTTTAGAAATCCATTAAAATAAAGCAACTATCATAAGACACAAAGACTCACAAACATGACACATGTTTTTCCCTTATTATAACCAAAATGTTTTACAGAAATCTCATGATATTATAATAGTGTCGAAATACAAATATTTATCAATCTAGCCGAAATTGTAACATTAATTATATTTTAGCGTATTAGGAATACAATTAAAATCGTAAAAGGCCTATATTGAAGTTTGGATTTCCATACAATGACTATACATTGGGGTACCACCCGTTATGGTACCTCTCCAGATAAAGCGTACCGAGAGCCTCGCATGGACTCCCAACGAATCTGGATAGGACAACCCCCTCTTTGGATTTATTGAATATTTCACCCCTTAACTATGAGTAGTAGCTAACGGTAGCTTATAATAATCAAAGGATCATCCATTCTAGATTGGATGGTGACAATACCATACTTGAGCTCTACCAATCTATCCCTGAAGCATATACCCAATTTTAGTCATTACCCATTAATGATGATAGAGGCTACGTTTTTACCTTTCATACATAGCATACGCCCATCTTTAGATGCCACATCGTCATTCCATCAATCACTAACTCACGTCCACAAAAATACAATCTCCGAGCTCATACATCTCAGAGAAGGGTGTTAAGCTAAGAGAATTGCCTTCTCCGCCACCGAACAGATGTACGTTTGTAAAAGCCAGTGTACATGATCTGAGAAATGCAATGTCTGATATTTGTCCATACAATTTGTTCAGGAATAGAGCAAACTAGTTGGAAAATGCAGTCGGATGATTGGGGTACTCTTTTACCACACCATGTTGGGAATAATTCTTCATATTAGTAACAAGAATTTCTCGCATCATGTAGAACCCCAAATCATAGGAATTAATGCTACAAGTAAAATCCTAGTAGCTAACCAGAGACATCAACAAGCAGTCATTTCCATTTTAAGGGTCCAAGCCTTCAACTCATCATCATAAACATAGACACATCAACAATTCCGGTTTCAAACACAAAGTTGGTTTAAAGTGGTTTTGGATCCAGTCCCAGTTCCTCGAACCAATGCATTATAAAATAAAAGAATCTATTTATTGTCTGTTCTATAATTATCAATCCAAGAAGTACAATTAAGTACATCAGCAACACAAACCTTTATAACTAAACCATTCATTAAAATCGTTTTATCGATTCTTAAAAACGATTCCATATACTTATCTCAAGGGGATAAGCATATTAACAAAACTCTTTCTTTTAGTACTCGAAAACCATAGCCGTACACTTATCTCTTTGAAAAAAATGTGTTCGTAAATCCTGTTATTTTCCTACTTAGAAATAGTGCTATATACTTAACCGAATGGTATGACTATATTTATCAATCATATCTAGACTAAAACAATGTCATGTGATATATTGTTTGCTATAGAAAAAACCAAATAGTTTTATTTAACTTATAAACTTTGCAAATTAAAACTTGAATCCTGTTTAATTATAAAACAAATTCTTTATAACTTAGCTTGAAATCAAATTAAATCATTTGTTAGTTCCTTTATAAATGTCTATTTTGTAATATATTTCAATTCTATAAATGAAGATCATCTTCGGATCATTTTACAAGTTAAACAAAGCCATTTATTAACTTGTTCAAAACAATTTCTAAAATCTTCTTTTATACTTCATAAAACATATTTATAAAACTTGGTTATATTTTAATACTCAAAATCTACAAGTATAAAACTTATTTATAAACAGGAATTTCGCTACAAAACATTTTATAATTTTTTTTGTAAAATCTAATTATAAATATTGATTCATTCACAAAACTTTTATTTCATATCGCTTATATAAAATATAATTTAAAACCTTGCTTTTTTATAAAATTAAATTTATTATCTTTAAACATAGTCAGTTTGCTTGACGACGGATCAACGTCTTAAAAACATGGATTTCAGGCCATCTGCTACCAATCACTTACCGGTATTGTTTATTGATTAGAAACACATAAATGTTGAATTTAATTTAACAATCATCATCCAAATTTGATTTTAATGTTACTTGTGTTAGAAAGTTTATATGTGTATAATATGAAAGCAAGTAACATCCAAAATATTGAGGAATCCTATTGGATCCCTTCAACCCGTTCTCCAGCATCACAACTCATATATCAGTTCATATACGCATATAAAATAGATAATATAAATTAATTCATTTAAGATGAATCTCTCCGCATAAAATAAGGTAGTGTCAAAGGTCGTCTGCTCAATGGTAGGAATATATATCCACAACCAACTAAATAAACAGAAGTCATCTAAGCACCCAAATCAAATATCACACAAATAAATATCAGTTTAACAATAAATATTTATAATATGATATGTTATGATGGTATTCCAAAAAGTGTGCATTCTCAACTCACCATCAACTCCAAATCAACTTTTGCATTATTTTATCCAATTTTAAACGAATGTTTAAAATTAGGAAAAATTCCAGATAGTTCGATATCACACGTAATTTGCCAATATGATTCCAATGCAATTTGTTTCGCTCAAATCTGATCTCCTATGAAACAAATACACGCATTACAAATTTATGCTAGAATTAAAATAATTTAAACCTCATTAACGTTAGCTGATACCTTAATTAATTACCATAATTACTTTTAAATCCTCCCCCCACCAATTTCAAAACTATGCAACCCGCCTGTAGCATTCTCCCCATTGTTGCAACATGTAATACCCCACATTTTTTTGCACCCAAATTTCAACAAAATTAAAACTTTAACACATCCAAGCATGGAGCATGTATATACGATGCCTACAATAAATGAGCATGAGTATGATTAGTGTACGATAAAAGAAAAACTCACAGCGGAAACAAAATAGGATAACTAGTATTAACTTAAGTAACTAACTATCTTTTTCAAAGTAAGTCACTTTGCAATACTAATCATGATACAGAACGAGAACCGAAAGCCAAACTACAATACCTGTGAGAACCCGACCTTCTCCAGGAAACTTGGGTGGTTGTATTAAGGGGGGGGGGGGTCAGAACAACAAGATTCTGGTGAATAGGAAATGTACAACACAGATGTATCCCGTTTTGTTCAACCTAGGATGTATGCCTACTAAGGTTAGTGATTCTAGCCTAACCATATAACTATTTACGCACGGCCCTACTCTCTTCCCAAGGCAGTGTTTCAAGATATAATATCATGATAGGACATTTACGCATATATTTAGGAAGCCCTTAAACAATAATTAAGTTGCTTGTTAGATTATAATTTGCTAGCTTATTAAACCAAGAAGTGAACCCCTAGCTGTGGAATCTATAAATATATACACACACATACATACATATACATACATATATATATATATCTTTTCATCTCCTTACCCTTCATTGTTTTTCCACCTCACTATTAATGATAGATAGGGTGGATTCTCCTGATCAGTTAAGACCCTAGGCATACTTATTAGTCACTTAAAACCTCTTGATAACCTGTTCTACATTCTTATAAACTAGAGGGCACTAGCTACGGGTCCCTGCTAGTTAAGGGTTTCATCATCCATGCATATACCCTTACCCCACAAAACGTGAGAGATGGTATTTTACCACTCATTATACCTTCTAGCTGACCTTATTAGATAACCCCTTAGTCGGTTTCTGTAGGGTAGGTAGCCGTATCTACCGTTTTTAGTTTCCAGGTTTAGGTAGGCAATATACACACGTGTCGTTAGACCCATATATTGAAAGACCTATCCCCAGGTGAACTCTTTAACCCTAGCCGTTTAAGACCCAGGGAGCGGACTACAAGCGAAGGTTATTAGTTTCGTACCCATTAGCCCTTATTACCTTTTCCTATTGGGATATAGTGGGCCACGTTATTACATCTTTTCCACTTAGTCACTCTTCACGGAAATATTATATATATATAAGGTTTATTATCATTACGTGTTTCTCTGGTTAATAATATTTTTACATTATTATCCTACTAAGTCAAACTCTACTTTTAATTAGGAGTTCTATATTTGTTAGTACAAATAAGGAAGGTTATATCCTGTTTTACCTAGGATATTTATTTAATAGCTTCCCTAATTGGACTTAGTATTTAAACAACAATTAGTATCCATAAATTCCCTTATGAGACCCATTTTCTTTTATTTCTATGCTTATTGCCCTTTATGACCATAATGGTCATATTTTCCTACGGCAAACATTTATCGGTCCTAGGCACTGTTTCAAATCTCGCAAATATCGCCCGAGATCTCCTCTGAGATCTCGTTTTGGGCTCCTTCCGAAACGAAACAGCAAATATCACTCTAAATCTCCTTTCGAAATTGTAACAAACCGAAAATCTGGGCCAATTTAAATTTTTTATTTTGGCAATTTTAGCGAATTTTGAATATTTAAAATGAATTATTTTAAATAAAAACGACGAAAAATTTAATTTGAATAGAATTCGAACGTATATTTTATATACGTCGTCGTTAGAATATATATAATTATAAATAGAATGGAAAATGGCGCGGTAGTTCGATAATTCGATTTCAAACTTGAATTGAACATACCGGGTGCAAAACAATCCAGATTTTAGTGAAACCAAAAATAACAGAATTTAATTGTGAATATCTTTCCAACGAATCCGAAAAATCAAGATTTCATAGCGGGGATAAAAAGAGATGTCCAGTTGAAATTTCTGAATAGTCGCTATGGAATTCAGGCCCTTAAAAATAGACATTTTGCAAACGACCTCGGATTTCGACGAAACCACTTTTGTTGGGTCCATGATGTCAAATTATTGCTAGGTTTCAAATTTCATAATTTTTCGAATCAATATGTGAGCGTGGCAAAGGAAAACGCGATTGACTAGTTTCAGTCGATTTTAATCGACGGGAAAATGGCCATTTTTTAAACGGTCTCAGAATTCGATGAAACTAGTTTTGTTAGGACCGTATCGTCAACACGAAGCTAGAAAATATTTTTCTGGAATTTTTAGAGTTAGTATGTGACCCCAGTAAATTGAAATACGTGTTCAAATTCAATATAAAGAGTTATATGTTGATTTTGACGAAAACTGATTGTAACGATCGAATCAGCCTACGTTACATATCCCATTGTGTTCGGAATGAGGGTGAAACGCTATGGACGACAGGCGGTGGACCTCGTTTAGAGGTCAAATAAAAAAGTACCTTTTTGAAATTTAAAAAAAAAAAATCTCTCTCTCCCTCCCCTTCAAAACCGCTGGCCCCCCCTTCGTTCATTCAGATCGAACGAAAAGAAAAGAAAAAAAAACGCGTCGATCGGGGGAACCGCCGCCGCCTCCATCGCGCCCCTCCTCAACGGCGCTCCATCCGCCACAGCCCACCTCCCTCCGTTCTTCCTCCTCCCTCGCGATAGTGAAGAACCCGCGCCCCCAAAACCCGTCGCGCCGCCTGTGGCGTAGCCAGCCTCCGCCCCCCTTCCATCGCGTCTCCCTTCTTCCTCCCCCTCTTCTTCTAAATTGACCGCAAACCCCCCCCTTCGCTCCTCCTTAAAGCAATGTAAGCCCTTTCATTTATTTTGTTTTGTTTAATTATTTTTTTGCAATTAAAAATCTGAATTTTTATATTGTAGAAGGATAAAAATATAATCTTTTATATTATATAGAGTTCAAAATATAATTTTTATTATATGTAGAGGTTAAAATATAATTTTTATCGCATGTAAAGATTGAAAATATAATTTTCATATTATATAGATAATAAAAATGTGATCTTTATATGGTAGGATATAAAAAGACGATATTTTTATGTAGTGAAAGACGACATTTTTAAAGTAGTAAAAGGCGAAATCTTTATATTTGAAAAGGCGAAATCTTTATATAGAGAATAGTGTGATAAAAATAGAATTTTTATCTATATAATAGCGATGTGAAAATAGAATTTTCATCTATATAGTAGCGTGGTAAAAATAGAATTTTATCCATATGGAGTGATTATAAAAATTCAATTTTTATGTATTGAATAGCGAAGTAAAAATTCGATTTTTATATATTGAATAGCGAAGTAAAAATTCAATTTTTATATATTGAATAGCGAAGTAAAAATTCGATTTTTATATATTGAATAGCGAAGTAAAAATTCGATTTTTATATATGTAGTGGCTACGGGCAACGAAAGTGAATAAAGGCGAGAACGAAGAAGAGTCGAGATGATTGGATTAGCTATTGGTGAGAACTTCTCACTCTTCAATTTCTTTTTCTAGTTATATATATACTAGGATGCAGACGGTGCTTAGCAGCACCCGACACCCGTCATCCATAGACCATGGATGGCTTGTTTGTTTGATTGATGTGTTGTGAAAATTGTTTGTGATGTTGATGTGAAATCGATAATAAATTGTAGATGGTTGAAGTAAAATATTTTATTGTTGAAAATACAATTTTTAACGTGAATGTGAATAAATGAATATTTATAAATAACTCGGCCGATTTGTTTATATACACTAATTTGACTGATATTGATTGGGTCGATAAATTTTACACATCGCCCAACTGCACAAATAAAAATCTGTGTTTGTTGATTTGAAACCCCACACGGGTGTTGGGACGATATTTGGGTACACTAATCCCAATTATTTAATTGTATGTCGATCGATGGGTCAACAGACTGTGTAAGCATTGATTATTTATATTTGATGCTTATACAGTTGTGTGGTGCACCTTGGATGATGAGTGATTGTTTACCGTTGCTATTATATACATGTGTTGTATGGAATCCATATAATTAACATTATATGGTGATTGATTGGGCCTCATTCCAATCGGGAAAATAATGAATATTATAAAAGGAAATTCATGTGTTGAAACTATTTATGTGTTGAGTAAAATATTTTATATAATAAAATTTACATCTTAATCATATTTAAAATTAGAACTACTTCACGCTGGAGTCTGATTTAAAAATCAAACGATAGATACCATAATTTTATAAAATATTTTACATAACAAAAATAGTGATGTGTTGACAGTACTCATGTGTTGAGATTTGTCGTGTGTTGAAAGAAATATAGATTCATGTGTTGAATGGAATATATATATATATATATATATATATATTCATTTGTTGAATAGAATAACGAATTTATTGAAATATATAAAGCCGTGTTGATTATAGTTGCGCTATTTTGACGTGAACGATATTTATATCGATTTTATTCGTTTTACAATGAATATTGAAAAGTGATTTCAAAATTTAATATTTCGAAATGAAATTCAAATTAAATTAGATTAAAATTCAAATTGAAATTTTATTGAATCAATTTGAAATGAATTCGAATCGAATAGAAAATGAATTCGATTCGAATTGAATAGAAAGTGAATTTGAATTCAAATTGAATAGAAAGTGAATTTGAATTCGAAATAAATAAAAATGAATTCAAATTGAATTAAATTGAAATTGAATTGAAAACGAATTGAAATCGTTTTGAATGAAATTTAAAATGAACTGAAATTGAATTGAAATCAATTTGAAATGAATTCGAATTGAAGTAAATAGAAGGTAAATTCAAATTGAATTGAATTAAAACGAATTAGAATTTGAATTGAAAAGAATTTGAATTCGAATTAAATAAAAATTGAAATGAATTCGAATTGAATTGAAATCAAATCGATTTGAGATTGAAGATGAAGTTGAAATTGTTTTTGAAATGAATTTAGAAATATTTATAAAATTCGTTTTAAAAAGGAAATCGACAATATATATATATATATATATATTATATATAATGGCCAGAATAGAACACGCCGCGCCGCGGCAGTTCGCGAATTTCGACCATTAACTTCGAATTGACATTACGGGAGATCCGACCGTCGGATTCTCCTAAAACCGGAACCGTTGGGTTCATATCGAAAAGAGCTTTCCAATGAATATTAGAAATTTGAAATCTAATGGTTGGATTTGGAATTATGTCCAAATCAATTTCAGAAAAGGTCACGATGGCCATTGATGGAAATCGACTGTACGGTCCTTGATAAAATTATTAAAAATATCTATAATTTGTGTAAAATCATAAGAAATGATTTGGGAAAAATTGGGCTGAAGAATTCCACATTTGATAAGATAAAAATAGATTTTTATCGAAATGAACTAGTTTTGAACTAGAATTAAATTCAATTTATTTTTGAAATAAATAAATTGAATTTGAAAGTGATTTTAAAAATAATCAATATTCCCAATTCATGAATTGGACTGGAGTTGAATCGAATTTATCTTCGGAATATTTTGATGTTGGATTTCGTGACTATACAAATATTGTTATGGGGATTTGAAAGATATATTTTATATCGTTATTTCCAATACGATATTTGTTGGTTCCAGAATTTGATATTGAATATAAGCCGATATATTTTCTATTCGGAGCCTCGTATTTAATATCAAATATGATTTGGATTTATCGTGAATCGTGCTTTAGATGACATTGGTTCTTTAACCCAGTTAAGGTCAGGATGTTGATTTTTGAGAAGATTAAAACTAAGAGGAGTTTTAATGATCTTTAATTAGATTGAAACGTGAATTGATAATTTAAATTATCAAATCTGAAAGGTGATCGAGAATGGAGTACCACCAGTTTTTCTCCAATGTGGTAGTTAAATCTTTAATTAGATTTGAACGTGAAATGGTAATTAATTTTACCGATAACACCGTGGTGTTAGATATGGAGTATTACCAGTTTTGCTCCATGGGATGAATAGGTTGGGATTGGGAAATAAAATAAATAATTACTTCGGTGTGGTTCGCTAATCCCGACTAGTTTGAAATGATATCCAAAGGAAGATTAAAGAATAAATTTAGAAGAATTTATCTTTGGTAAAATTAATGGGAACCTATTCCCGAAGAATGTGATTTTGTGAATAAAAAGAATATTCTGAATTGGAATGAGGTGTTCGTTAAGTTTGTATAACATTTATTTATCATATACGTGGGTTATTCAGAAAGGCCGGGTTTATACCCATTCCGAATAACCGATTCGACGAGATGTCGAAGATGAAGACGGTGGTTGAAGACCGGAAGTCTTCACATCGTTTGGGTGATTACTGATGATCTCGATTGGGTTGTACACCCAAGATGAGGGAAACAGTTGGTGATCTTCCAGACGTACTTGGAGATGGATGGAGATGCGAGGAAAGTGCCTCCGGTTTCGTTCAGACCCAGAACGAACTTGTAAATGGATTGTGTGTCTGACATTGGATTTTATTCTGTGTTGATTGATCTCTATTAAATATACATTTGTTTGGCGGCGGAGAATTTATTCTTTTGCTTAACGCCCTTCTCTGAGACGTACGAGCTCAAAGGTTGTATATCGATGGAAATCAGTCGCATGAAGTGAATTGCCAGTGTGGCACGCGTAAGTGACAATTGATCAAGGCTTCTGTTGAAAAGCAAAGTCTTGTGGTTGATGATCAAAGCACGGCTTGTGTGGCGCAGCTTTGTGTGTAGCGTGAATTCGCGAGCCTCACACCTCGGTATGAGTCAAAAACGGGATAGTGACTGCAGGGAGAGCACAACGTTTCTTTCTAGCTAGGGTGGTGTCAGTGACCTACCAGCCCTGACATTTATATACTTTTCACCTGTGTGGTTGTTGGATACGAGGCGCCTCGGATATAGGTTTGTAAGGACCGGGAAACGTGTGTTCAGGAATAATTAATCCTCCAAAGTTAGGTAAGGACCGGCCCTGAAGATCCAAGGATCAGAGTGGGGTCTTGGGACATTTGCTAGAGTGTCTTGAATCGGAGAGGAGCTTGCCCCTTGCCTCGACTTATAGTGGAAATCCAATTTCCAATACGTGATATTGCGGTTTTAATTGTAGAACTAGTATGGCGACATGATATATGGTACCCATGCCGCCTATGATTGATATTTATGATTGAAAATGTTTTGACACTATACACCTATGATAGTATCAAGTGATTTGTTTTAAACGTATCAAGCATTACTTGGCTATTATAAGGGAAAACCCTATCCTCCGGCTTGCGTTGCATTCTGTGATGGGACCTGGGTCTTATAATAGCTTCATTTTTCCAAAGAGCATTGCGTTGTTTTGTTATATGCACTAGTATTCTTGGGAGGAAACCCGTTCCGTGTTATACGGCGTGGTCCCTTGAATTACTATCTTTAAAGTAAAGTTTTAAATAACTGTTTTAGTTCTCACATTAGTCCCATGACTGACCTGGAGTTTATTATTTTAACCTAAACTCCGGGTTCCTTATTTTCGACACGGGCAGCTAGTAGTTTTGGTTTTGCAGATTTATATTCACAGGATCCTGATTTACAGCTGGAACGATGCTCGGAAAGCTCTGTATCCGTGCATTATTTCTAGTGGTGCTTTTGTATTATTTTCCGCTGCGATGTATTTAAATGTAATTAAAATCTCTGAAATTTGTTGAATGTAATTTATTCATTTATACTCTGTATATTCTTGTATTCTGATGGAATTGTTGTAATATCAATGAAATATTCTTCCGTCTGCGTTCCAATTTGTCCTGTTCTCAAAACGATCACGGGTTTCGAACGGTCTTAGTCGGTTTAACGATCGATTCAGATCGAGCGAAATTCCTTGCCGTTACAGAATTTATAGCCTGAGATATTACAATATTGAATGATATATCGACCGAGACGAAATACTGGAATATCGTCCGAGATCTTAGTTTTTTTGGTTAAAATTTAAATTTGTGCCTGAACTAGAATTATAATTAAAAAACTCAAATCTAGCCATATCGATCTTTTGTTATTTTACATTTTGCATGTTAAATGACTATATTATATGTTCGTATATGTTTTACAATGCTCATGATTTTCATATTCATCTTTTTACATACATGTTACTTATGAAATTATGTATTTTATGGTCTATTTATGCATTTTTTTTAATGTTTTGGATCCTTTTAATGTTTCCAATCTAGCAATATTCCTGTTTTAAGCATATTACGATTTAGAGTATGAATGATCTTTCGCAAAATAAAGAATAATCAAGTTATTTTGCATTTTAAGTTTAAGTTACTTTGTTTTTGATAGCATTCATAAAAATCATTTTGTTAAAAATATCATTTTTAACATATCTTGTACCCCGAGATTGTTTCGATATGAACTTTCAGACCCGAGATCAAAATCCGAGACGAACTCCCGAGTTAGACTCATCTTGTCCGAGATCTCCCCCAATACGAGACCAAATCTATAAAATCTCTGAGACGAAACACAAACGATATCCGAGATTTGAAACCTTAGTCCTAGGTTACCCAACAGACAATTCTATTCTTATTTATTTATTTGTTGATATATATATACACACACCAGACCTCTCACATTAAGTTTACTACATGTGGATGCTGGATTTGTCAGGCGGTTCCAGACAAACTTCTACCACAAGTGGATTTACACACCATATTCAAAAACTCATTTTTATTCTTTCCAAATAGTTTTAAAGATAAAATTTCATTGAATACCAGGCCAAGAACTCAATTGAATGTTTCAGCTAATGTACATTCGGAAATTCAACGAAGTAACAAATGGATATACCTCGTAATTATGTTTCCGAAATGGATACGACATATAATTTGAACTTTTCCCGTTTGGAAATCGAGGAATGGTCGTAACCGGAACTACAAGACAAAATCAAAAACCAAAAACCAAAAAGGTGACTATCTCTGTTATGGCTAGATTTTATTATTATATATATTTCCAGTCCCCAAACTCAAATAAACAGAATCCACCATATGTTGTCCTCAAGCTCTTCACGATGAGATCGCCAACGTGCTGCGGGGTAAGACAAAATTGTCCAGGAACCCGAACTCAACATATTTCAACTCCTAGTCGCTTAAAGCCCATTTTTATATAATTAGGCCCACAACTAATTCTTCGTCGAAATAGATTAAAGTCGAGTAAGAAAAACGAAGAAAACAAAAAAGAAAATTGAATTACATTCTCTTGTGAGTACTAACTCAACTAATTCCTCTGATCATTTAACCTAAGCTCTATTACCAAATGTAACACCCCACACTTTTCTGCATCAAAATTTCAACAAAAATCAAAACTTGAACACATCCAAGCATGGAGCCTGTATATCTGGTACCTGTAATAAATGATCATAAGCATAATCAGAGTACGATAAAAGAAAATATCATAGCAGAAAAAAAATAAGAGAACTAGTATTAACTTAAGTAACTTCCTTTTTCAAAGTAAGCCACTTTGCCAATACCGACTATGAGAGAGAGAGAGAACGAGAACCGAAAGCCAAACTACTACACTTATGAGAACCCGACCTTTTATAGAAAACTTGGGTAGTTGTAATGAGGAGGGGGGGTTAGAACAACAAAATTTTGGTGAACAAGAAAAGTACAACACAGATTATAATACACAGATGTATCCCGTTTAGTTCAACCCAGGATGTATGTCTACCAAGATTAGTGATTTTAGCCTAACCTTGTAACTGTTTACGCACGACCCTATTCTCTTCCCAAGGTAGTGTTTCAAGATATAATACCGAGATAGGACGTCATATATTTAGGAAGCCCTTGAACAATAATTTAGTTGCTTGTTAGATTATAATTTGTTGGCTTATTAGACCGAGAAGTGAACCCCTAGCTGTGGAGTCTATATATATACACACACCTTTTCAGCTCCATACCCTTCATTGTTTTTCCGCCTCACTATTAATGATAGATAAGGCAGATTCTCCCAATCACTTAAGACCCTAGGAAAACTTATTGGTCACTTAAAACCTCTCAATAACTTGTTCCACATTCTTATAAACTAGAGGGCAATAGATACGGGTCCCTACTAGTTAAGGCTTCCGTCAATCACGCATGTACCCTTACCCCGCATAAGGTAAGAGATGTTATTTTATCGCTCGTTATACCTTCTAGCTGATCTTATTAGACAACTCCCTAAGTCGCCTACTACTACCCGTAAAGTAGGTAGCCATATCTGATGTTGTTTAGTTTCCAGGTTTAGGTAGGAAATACACACATATTGCGTTTAAGACCCCTATACAAAAAGACCTATTCCCGGGTGGACTCTTCAACTCTAGTCGCTTAAGACCCAAGAAGCAGACTACACGCGAAGGTTATTAGGTTTGTACCCGATTAGCCCTTATTACCTTTCCCTATTGGGATAAAGTGGGCCACGTCATTATGTATTTTCCATTTATTCACTCTTCACGGAAATATTATATACATAAGGTTTATTATCATCATTACTATCATTAGGGTTCCTATGGTTAATAATATTTTTACATTATTAACCTACTAATTCCAACTCTACTTTTAATTAGAAGTTCTACATTCATTAGTATAAATAAAGAAGGTTATATCGTCTTTTACGTAGGATATTTATTTATTGCTTCTCTAATTGGACTTATTTTTTAAACAACAATTAAAACCCATAAATCCCCTTGTGACACCCTTTTTCTTTTATTTCTATGTTTATTGCTCTTTTTGACTATAACGATCATATTTTCCTAAGACAAACATTTCTTTATCCCAGTTTATCTATTTGTTGTACCTCAACAGAAAATTTTATTCTTATTTATTTATTTGTTGATATATATATATATATATTTATATACTAGACCTCTCACATTAAGTTGACTACATGTGGTTGCTGGGTTTGCCGGGCGTTTCCGGGCAGACTTCTTCCACAGGTTGAACTTAATCTCATGCCATAGCATATTTATTTTTACGCGTTAAGCCCCTTACATTAAGCCGACTACCTGTGGATGCTTGATTTGCCGGTTGGTTCAAGGCAGACTACTTCCACAAGCTAAGCTTAACCTCGTGTAAATGCGGTTATAATTCAAATTTCCTAATTGGGGTGCACAACATTAATCCTAGTTAAATTTGTAATTTTAACCACTGTCATATTATATTTACGTTCCCCAATCGACATTGGTTACAGTTGTTATTTATTGATTTGTGGTCCTATTTATAGCAATTAATTTTATTGATTACTACTAATATATTAATTCAATATGGATTACATTATCATATAATTCCATAATTTGTTTTGCAAGACTTACGGGGTTGAGTATACCCCTTCCACTTTATTAAAGAACCAGAGAAAAAAAGAAAATATAACACACACAAGATTACAAAGAAACACGATTCTTCAAACACTAGAAGACAAACATAACAAAAACTAAGATATTACATGAGACAGATCAGTATCCCCGGGTCGAAAGTGAAGTTCAAAGCCAAACTCCATATCTAATTACCATCCGAACATATCTCTTGAATTGTTCAGCGTTCTTAGCTTTGTTACTTTCAAATACATGAGCATTTCTCTCTCTCTCCTCACCGTATACATGAACTTTTTAAGCACAAAGTTTAGAATTCTTCCTCTCACTCTTCTCCTTCCAGTTTGATGTAGCAAAGTTATCCACTGAATAGCCGCATTCTGACGAGCATCATTCCTTCCAATGTTTATCGTTACTTCTTCCCAAATGCTAAAAAGAAAAGGACACCAGAAAAATAAGCGTTCTATAGATTCATTTTCATTACGACAGAAGACACACACCTGATCACAATTAACTCCCCTCTGTTGAAGTTTATCTTTAGTAAACATGGAGTTGTTTAAAACCTTCCACATCATAAGATTCTCATGTGCAATATTATTCTTCGCCCATATTTTCCTTCTTCAACTATAGTTTGACAAAACTGAAATACCAGGAATGAAGCCATACTATTTTTTAATGCAGAATTCACTCCCTTGATCACACCATACTATCACGCTTGATCTGCATAGCTAAGTTTAATATGACGTGCCTTAGACCACAAAGTATTAATGCTCGCAACAGAGGACTGAGGTAACCTAATAATCCCATCATGCACATAATATATGACTTTGGCATTAACAATAAAACTAGTGGATAACATTTCAAGATGCGTGAGAGATCTACTTAAAATCACACCATTCCTTAACCATGGACCTTCCCATAGTAGGACTTTGGAATTCTGGGTAACCGCATATCTGAAACAAGGCAGTATAGTTGATCTTAATTTGATCAAGCTCCTCCAAGTCTAGTTTAATTTCTGTGGCTGATTCATAGTCCAAAAGCACCTTCCTTTTATTACATTCTGTCTAGACCAAGTCACCCATGAGCTGTTAGTTTCATTGAGAAAATCATCCAACTGTTTAATAAATGCGGTTTTCTTCCACTGCTTTAAATTTACAATTCCAAGTCCACATTTTTGAACATGATGTTCAACTTTATAAAAGGCGGCAAGCGACAAATATTTTCCATCAATTTTTTCCTTCCATAAATATTTCATAAGTGCAGACCGTATCATAGAAACAAGCTTGGTAGGAAGAATGAACATCCGTGACCAGTACGCTTGCATAAAAAAAATTACAGACTTAACAAGAGTTAATTTGCCAGTTGGCTCAGCAATCTTGTAGTCCATGCATTAAGTCTCGCAGTTATTTTGTCAAGAAGAGATAAGCATTGACTCACAGTTATCTTAGAAGTGGCGAGTGAAAGTCGGAGATAAGATAAAGACTCCATATTGTTAGTTAGGCCCGTTCTAACCTGAATGGCTTGCATTTGAAGTTCAAAAATGCCTGCTGCTCTCATGTTGGATTTTTGGAGATTTACTCTTAACCCCTTCATTTCATAGAATTCATCTAGTGTTTCAAAAATAGCATTGATGGTCTGCACTGTAGGATTACAAAAGTAACTAAATCATCCGCGAACATTAAGGAGGAGTGTAACACCCTAAATTTTATGTGACTATTAAAAGAACGAATTAAGGAATACTTAATTGTTAAAGTGAGAATTAAGTGAAATGGGTTACGCCATTGAGTTCGTCTCGAAATTCTGCTTGGAATAGAGTCCAAGTTTTCGTAAATCGGACTTCGTATGAGGAAGTTATGGCCCTCAAAAGTTTCAGAAATTTGAATAAATTAAAAATAGTTCAGATTAAAATTCAAAATTCGAATTCAAACGAAGAAGCGGGCCGCGCGGGATTTTTCCCGCCCCAGGCTAGGTCGACCAAGGGGTCGACCTGCCCCCTCGGGCAGATCTGCACTATGACGATTCTGACTTGTTGCTGAGTGTTTTCTGACCTGTTGCTGCATTACTAGGGCATAGGTGACAATTCTAGATAACTCTACCTAGTCTGAATGGTTCTAATTTGCTCCTATGATAATCTAACGGCTTACATTGATTTAAACTTCTATTTAAGCACACATATACTCAAGCTCTAAACCTAAACTAAATTAATCTTTTGGCCCCCATGCTGCTGCTAGAATAGTTCTTCTTGTTTTTAAAGCTTAGGAATTGCAAGTCAGGATTCTAATACAAATGACGAACGAATTATTCTCTTCTATAATCCCTTACTTGTGAGTACAATTTCATTCACAAAATAATTAATAAATTAATTTTGATGAGTTATAATTGGGATTATGAGAACATGTCTGTTGAATCATGTGATGTTACTTAACTTTTTTATTGTCTGTTGGTGAACGTATGACAATTTTGTTAACTTATGTTAGTAGATCTATTTCATATGACCAATCACATATGTTTAACTTGATTCATTTTATGACATCAGTTTATATGCTAGTTTGGGAGGTAAATCATATGCTAGTTTGTATATGAATCATATGCAAGTCTGTATGCGAATTATACACAAGTTTTTATGTGAATCAAGTATATATATATATATATATATGCATATGCGAGTTTATATGTTAAACATAAGTTTACATGTTTAAATTCATATGCGAGTTTGTAGGAATCCATATGCAAGTTTAGGTGAAAACCATATTCATATGCAAGTTTAGTTGAAAACCATATTCATATATGCAAGTTCACAATTTCATGTTTAGATCTATATGTAGATCCATGGCAGTACATAGTTTATGCAAATTTATGTTCTATATGTTCATTTCCTATGCAAGTTATTGGCTATGCAAACTTATGTTAAATTCTTATTCGCAAGTTAGATCTATTTTATGTATTATGCAAGTTGTGATGTTTCTTTTCTTTTTATGAGTTAGACTATTTGCGAGTCTAGCATATTTCATATTAAACGTACGATCAACGTGGGGACAATGCGAAAATATTAAATATCCATATTGTGAATTGGCATAAAATGGCTTTAAAGGCATATAATTAATTTGAGACACTAATCGGTATAATTTATATACCTGAAAACTATGGACATAATTTAGGTGATAATTATGGACATAGAATAATTTGGAATTTTTTGACAATTTGAATAGGGATGATTAATCCATATTGGGGTGAAACAATTATGTGTAATAATAAATGCCTAAGACATGAGGTTAGACTCATTTGTGGTATAAGACTGTCCGTACCTGCCCAGTAAATCCAGCAACCACAAATGGTAGTCTAATGTGAGAGGTCGAAGTCATAAATTAAATGCATAACAATTGTAAAGACACGAGGTTAGGCTCGTTTGCGGTATAAGATTGCCTGGACCCGCCGGCAAATCAAGCAACCGCAAACGGTAGTCTAATGCGGGAGGTCTTACAAGGTTACGGTTATAATGAATTAAGTAACACTTAACCAAGATAAACATGTGGTGGGACATGGGGGTTAAGTGGGTGACATGGGTGGCATGTGAAACACGATTAGAAACACTTAACCAAGTTGAAACATGTAAGAAGATATGAATAAGAAGGGGGTTAATTGGGAAATCCTAGTGGGGGCCAAGCATAGGTGGAAAGCTTGTGTCAAGCATGCGGGACCCTTTTCAAACTAGTAACCGATTAAGTATCTTTGTGAGCTCGAGCTAGGTCGAGGATGGAACACCTTACTGGGTTTGATTGTAAGAGGTCAAAACGGGTTAGCGGTGGCAACACAAGTCCAACGGGGTCATGTGCGTGTGTGGGCCTGGGATGGTGGATAAGACGTTGTTGCATCATGTAGATATAAGTCGTGCATCTTTAGTGGTATCGGGTTGTCACTTTGGGGAGTGATACACCCCACTGTGGGACCAGCATGGGTATCTATGAGTTAGGGAGACGATTGCATGAGGGTAGTGGGTACAACTAGTGGAGATAGGGGCAGGCGGCACCTATGAAGACAGCTAGGGATACACGAAAGTACCATTATGATTATTATGTTCAGTAGGCGGGATCAACTTTTAGGGTGACTAGTAATGGTGCAGTATAGTAATTATCCTATAGTGATTAGGAGCGCGATTAATGCCAGCATATTCCTCTTGTTTGTTTTGTCTTGCCCGTTTGCTTCACAGTCATTCCTTGTTTTACCAGTTTATGCCTTATCCTAATTACTTTAATAATTATATTATTAAAGTTATTGGACTCACCAGACTTTATGTCTGACCCCCTTTGTTTTTGCCTCTTTTCTTCCTTCCTTCCCCCCTAGGTTCTCAGGGTGGGACTAGTGCTAGTGGAGCTTGATTTGGACCTCTTTCTCTCTCTTTTGGAAGTGCTTGGATTGCTGAAAGTAAAGTTCAGCTTATCACTTTTATGGCTACTTATGTTGGGGTTATGCTTTTTACTTTATTTACTCAGAAAATAATTTGTCAAGATAGATATTAAGTGTACTTGGTTTTATTGTTGGTTTTTGATGTTGCTGTAACCAAACTATTTCTTTGCTGCGATAAAAGTTGTTTTTTAATTTTTCAAGTACCAATATATGTATCTGTCTTGTTATATTCTGTTCTATACACCAATAATACTCCATGAAAGTTAATGCATTCCCTTTGAGAGTGACATTAATGGACGTGGGGTGTTACACGTGGTATCAGAGCTGAAAGTTACTAAGAATAGATAAGAGATTTTGAAAAACTGTTTTTCAAAAGCATTTTATAAAGAAATACTTTCAAAAATAGGTTTTAAGGAGAGTATTTTCAAAAGAAAATTTTGTTTTAAAAACATAACCCCCAAGAGCCATATATCTTTCGTTCAATTCTCCGTTTTGAATCTCTTCCTTTTTTTTCTTTTTAGCATGTCTGGGGTACCCGAGATACTTGAGGGCATACCGATACCAACCTGGTTCAGAAGGTATCTGGAGGCCAGGGCCACCGCCACCGGCCCAGTAGACGTTCCTCCTCTCCCAGCTGCAGCCGCTCCTCCTCCTCCCCCTCCCTGAGCTGATACTTTTTCGAAGATATGCAAAGACTTTCGGGCAATGGGCGGGAAACCTTTACACGGGTCAGGGACATTTGTTGAAGCTCGAAAATGGCTTAAGGAGGTAGAAGATTTGTTTGGTATCTTCGAGATAGAAGATAGAAGGAAGGTCCAATTAGCTGCTTGGCTAATGAAGGACGAAGCCTTGTTTTGGTGGGAGGTCACGAATGGAGAGCATCCAGGGGAGACATCGATGGATTTCAGGCATAGGTTCGGGATGAAATTTCTCTCACGCGCAGAAGAAAATTTATACATGGAGAGGTTCTTGGCGTTCAAGCAGGGGAATTTATCAATAAAGGAGTACGTCAACAAGTTCAATCAGTTGGTGAGATTTGGCTTAGACTTGGTGAGCACACCTGAAAAGAAGGCCCTGAGATTTGTTAAAGGTTTAAATGAGCCGCTACATGGGTTGGCTATGACACATATTCCTATGGGGGCTACCTTTAAGAAACCGGTTAGCATGGCGCTTATGCATGAAGAGGAGAAAGGCGCTAATGCTAATAAGGCACGAGAAAAGAAAGGGGATCAAAAGAAGTCACAACAGCAACCTAAGAAAGGTGGTAAGGATAACAATAACAAAGGAAAGAAAAGGTGCTTTAATTGTGGAACACCAGGCCATCCGAGCAAGGACTGTAGGAAGAAGATGAAGACTGGTTGTTTCAACTGTGTTGATGCAGGACATCTGATTAAAGACTACCCGAGAAGACAAAGGAAAGGGTAGAGGACAAGATCCATTTCTGGAGGGCGGGTTTAGGCTCCCATGGCACCAGGGCAGGAAAGAGGGAAGGTTAATGCTCTCATGGCACCAGGACAAGAAAGAGGTAGAAACATTTCTGTTGAAAGTTTGGTTGTTTGATTATCCTGTTCATACTTTGTTTGATTCTGGCGCTTCACACTCGTTTGTATCTGCTTCGTTAGTTGAAACACTGCACCTAAATACTGGTCTAGTTACGGATCCCATAGTAGTCTCAAATCCTATTGGTGGTTCGGCTCATCTTTCAATGATATGTCGGGATTTGAGAGTGTCTATCTTGGGCATTGGGTTTGAATGCAATGCCTTCGTTCTTGGCTTCACGGGCTATGGGTTGATTCTAGGCATGGATTGGTTATCCAGTAATGGTGCCATCCTCGTTTGTGAAAAGAGAGTGGTTATACTTATGACTTGCCTCAGTAACACTCTCGAAATCTCTTGTAATCCCATACATGCTGTTATGCTTAGCTACCTGGAATCTTTTGATGCGTCTGTTGAAAACTTGCAGTCTGTTAGAGTAGTCCGTGAATACTCAGATGTATTTGAAGAGGTGAAGGGCTTACCTCCGAAGCGGGAGATAGACTTCCGCATATACCTTGTTGATAATGCAAAACCCATAGCTCTACCCGTTAGACACATGGCTCCAAGGGAGAGAAAAGAGCTCAACAAGCAAGTCAAAGAGTTGCTCGAAAAAGGGTTTATAAGGCGAAGTATTTCTAAATGGGGTGCTCCAGTAGTATTCGCAACCAAAGCGGATGGTTCACTTCGCCTATGCGTTGATTATAGGGAGCTAAACAAGCTAACCAAGAAAAATAGGCACCCACTTCCAAGAATTGACGACTTTTTTGATCAGCTTGTAGGTGCGTCGGTTTTCTCCCAACTAGATCTAGCTACCGGGCTTCATCAGCTAAGAGTGGCTGAAGACAACATTGATAAAACAAAGTTCAGAACCCCGGATGGTTTCTTCGAATGGCTTGTCATGCCTTTTGGCTTGACAAACGCACCCGCTTACTTCGTCGACTTGATGAGAAGGGTGTTCAGGAAGTTCCTTAATAAGTTTGTGGTGGTCTTCGTAGACGACATTTTGATTTTCTCGAAGAATGAAGAAGAGCATGCTTTGCATTTAAGGGAAGTCAAGGATACTCTTCGTGCACATCAGCTGAAAGCCAAATTCTCCAAATGCCATTTATGGATAGAAGAAGTGAGGTTTCTTGGATATGTAGTGTCCAAAGAAGGGATAGTTGTGGACCCTGCAAAAGTAGTTGCGGTGCAAGATTGGAAGGTTCCACGGGATGCAACCGAAGTTCAAGCTTTCTCGGGCTAGCGCGCTTTTACCGAAAGTTCATTAAAGACTTTGCAAAAATCACAGCCCCACTCACAAGATTGACAAAGAAGAACCTAACTTTCGCTTGGGATTTGGATTGCGATATTGCTTTCCAACTTTTGAAAAGGGCTCTAACAACAGCCCCAGTTCTGACATTGCCTGATGGGAGAAAAATGTTTATTGTATACAAAGACGCATGCGGTACAGGGTTGGGCGCTGTCTTGATGCAAGAAGGAAAGGTAGCTTGTTATGGGGGAAGGCGATTGAAGGTACATGAGAAGAACTACCCAACTCATTATTTGGAGCTAGCTGCCATTGTTTTCGCTCCAAAGTCATGGCGTGATTACCAACTAGGAGAAAGGTTTGAATTGTTTACTGAGCATAGATCATTAAAGTACCTTTTCTCATAAAAAGATCTTAACTTAAGACAACAAAGGTGGATGGAATTTCTGGCCTCATATGATTTTGAGATTTCCTATACCCCTGGCAAGGGCAATGTGGTAGCAGACGCCTTGAGTAGAAAGAAGCTGACCTTGAGTCCTCTCTTTGTAGAAAGGCAAAGCTTGGAGTACATAGCAAACTTTAACTTTAGACCCTCCACTGAAATTGTACCTGGTCTGTTAGCATCGCTAGAGGTGCGGCCTACTCTTTTGGACTTAATAGGAACTGCGCAACGAGAAGACCCTCATCTAGTTGATATGATGGATAAGCTAGTTAGGGGCAAGACTTCTAGTTACCTCAATAGATATTCCATTGATGATAAGGGTTGGTTGAGAAGGGATGGAAGGCTATGCGTCCCACAAGTAAGGGATTTAGTGAAGACGGTTCTCAAGAAGCGCACCATTCTAAGCTGACCATACACCAAGCGGAGACAAGATGCATAAAGATATAAAAAAGGTTTTCTTTTGGAATGGCATGAAGAGGGATGTAGCTGAGTTCGTCGCTAAGTGCTTGATATGCCAGCAAGTCAAAGCGGAGTAGAAGAAGCCTGGTGGTCTGCTTCGTCCTCTAGAGGTCCCACAGCGGAAGTGGGATAGCATTTCGATGGACTTTGTTGATGGGTTGCCTAGGTCAAGAAGGGGCAATAACAGTATTTGGGTAATAGTGGACAGGCTCACTAAAAGCGCTCACTTTATGCCTGTTTAGAGTAGAAGGACTGCCTCGTCCCTAGCATCCATTTATCATAAAGAGATAGTTCGACTCCAGGGATATCCTCCAGCATAGTGAGTGATTGAGTTCTTATCTTTACGAGCGAGTTTTGGAAGAGTTTGCAAGAGGCTGTAGGCACACAATTATGCTTAATCATGGCATATCACCCCCAAACCGATGGTCAGACGGAAAGGGTGAACAGAGTATTGGAAGACCTCTTGAGATTGTGCATTCTTGACTTTGGAGGGACGTGGGAGGATCATCTTCCTTTGGTGGAATTCGCTTACAACAATAGCTACTAAGTCACCATAGGTGTGGCGCCCTTCGAAGCTTTATATGGAAGACCATGCCAATCACCAACTTGTTAGTGGGAGTCTACATACAAGCTCGTACTTGGGCCAGACATGATTAGAGAAACCTCAAAAAAGGTGGACTTGATAAGAAGATGGATGAAAGCTGCACAAGATAGACAGAAGACCTACGCAGACAAAAGAAGGACTGACCTTGAGTTTGAGGTTGGAGATAGGGTATTCCTTAAAGTATCTCCTTTGAGGAATGTCATTCGCTTTGGGTCCATAGGAAAGCTAGCACCAAGATTTGTAGGACCATTTCCTATCACTGAAAGGATTGGGACGATGGCTTACAGAGCAGAGCTACCCGAAAGACTGGCTAGAGTTCATAATGTTTTTCATGTTTCTCAACTACGAAAGTGCTTACATGAGTCTGCGGAAGTTGTGGAGCCAAGTATACTAGAAGAAGTAGAAGTGGAACGAGAAGTGACTGTGAGAAGAGTTCCAACTCTTATCTTGGGTATGGAAGTCAAAAAGCTACGCAACCGTGAATTCTAGCTAGTTAAACTTCAATGGAGTGACGCTGAGGAAGACGCGACTTGGGAAACTGAGAGAAAAATACGCACAGCCTACCCTTTTCTTTTTGAGGGTACCTCCTTGATCTCTTTTTCAATAAGTTTATTCATGCTTATATTTATCTGTTAAGTATATCTCGTTGATCCTATTCTTTATCCTTAGGTGGAAACAAATGGATGTAAGCATGTATTTGAAACTTGTTATGATTGATGGTTGCTAGTGGTTGCAAGTGGTTGCTATTAGTTGCTCGTGGATGCATGTACACACACAATAGGCACTAGATCGGCTCAATCACTTTCATATTGCATATAAATATGTGTGCATATTTAAATTAATGGATGTATAACGGTTGTGTTGTCATATGGATGCTGCATTTTGATGAATGGTTTTGCACACATGTAGAAGTAATATGTATCATTAGGATTCTTTCACATACATAATGGATGCATGGCACTATCATGATTTGCATTAAGGAGGTCAGCTGAATCAGTAGACCACCTGCTTTTGCATTGGACAAGGAACATATACACACACTTTTTGCATATGTTCATACATCATTAGAAATCTTATAAGGACAATGGATGCCTGTGTTTGATGGTTGAGTAGATGGATGATTGGATGGTAGGATATACATTCTTCTTGACTTGAAGATTTCAGGGACAAAATCCTTTAAGGAGGGGAGAATGTAACACCCTGAATTTTCTATGACTAAGAAAGAACGAATTAAAGAATACATAATTGTTAAAGTGACAATTAAGGGAAATGGTTTACGCCATTGCGTTCGTCTCGAAATTCTGCTTGGAATAGAGTCCAAGCTTTCGTAAATCGGACTTCGTATGAGGAAGCTATGGCCCTTAGAAGTTTTAGAAATTTAAATAAATTAAAAATAGTTCAGATTAAAATTCCAAATTTGAATTCAAACGAAGAAGCGGACTGGGCGGGATTTTTCCCGCCCCAGGCCAGGTCGTCCAGGGGGCCGACCTCCCTTATACAGGTCGACCTGGAGGTCGACCTACCCCCTCGGGCAAATCTGAACTGTGATGGTTCAGATTTGTTGCTGAGTCTTTTCTGACCTGTTGCTGAGTCACTAGGGCATAGGTGGCAATTCTGGATAATCTATCTACTCGGAATAGTTCTGATTTGCTCCTATGATAATCTAATGGCTTATATTGATTTAAACTTCTATATAAGCACACATAGACTCAAGCTCTAAACCTAAACTAAATTAATCTCTTGGCCTCCATGCTGCTGCAAGAATAGTTCTTCTTCTTCTTAAAGCTTAGGAATTGGAAGTCAAGATTCTAATGCAAACGATGAACGAATTATTCTCTTCTATAATCCGTTACTTGTGATACAATTTCTTTCACAAAATAATTAGTAAATTAATTATGAATGAGTTATAATTGGGATTATGAGAACATGTCTGTTGAATCACGTGATGTTACTTAACTTTGTTATCGTCTGTTGGTGAACATATGACAGTTTTGTTAATTTATGTTAGTAGATCTATATCATATGTCCAATCATATATGTTTAACTTGATTCATTTTATGACATCAGTTTATATGCTAGTTTAGGATGTAAATCATATGCTAGTTTGTATATGAATCATATGCAAGTCTGTATGCGATTAATACACAAGTTTATATGTGAATCAAGTATATATATACATATGCGAGTTTATATGTAAAACATATGTTTACATGTTTAAATTCATATGCAAGTTTGTAGGAATCCATATGCAAGTTTAGGTTAAAACCATATTCACATATGCAAGTTTAGGTGAGAACCATATTCATATATGCAAGTTCACAATTTCATGTTTAGATCTATATTTAGATCCATGACAGTACATATTTTATGCAAATTTGTGTTCTATATGTTCATTGCCTATGCAAGTTATTGGCTATGCAAACTTATGTTATAATTCTTATTTGCAAGTTAGATCTATTTTATGTGTTATGCAAGTTGTGATGTTTCTTTTCTTTTCATGAGTTAGACTATTTGGGAGTCTAGCATATTTCATATTAAATGTACGAACAGCGTGGGGACAATGGGAAAATATTAAATATACATATTGTGAATTGGCATAAAATGGCTTTAAAGGCATATAATTAATTTGAGACACTAATTGGTATAATTTATATATCTGAAAACTATGGACATAATTTAGGTGACAATTATGGACATAGATTAATTTGGAAATTTTTGACAATTTGAATAGGGATAATTAATCCATATTGGGGTGAAATAATTATGTGTAATAATAAATGCCTAAGACACGAGGTTAGACTCGTTTATGGTATAAGACTGCCCGAACCTGCCCGGCAGATCCAGCAACCACAAACGGTAGTCTAATGTGAGAGGTCGAAGGCATAAATTAAATGCGTAACAATGGTAAAGACACGAGGTTAGGCTCGTTTGTGGTATAAGACTACCCGGACCCGCCCGACAAATCCAGCACCGCAAACAGTAGTCTAATGTGGGTGGTCTTACAAGGTTACAGTTATAATGAATTAAGTAGCACTTAACCAAGATAAACATGTGGTGGGGCATGGTGGTTAAGTGGGTGACATGGGTGGCATGTGAAACACGATTAGAAACACTTAACCAAGTTGAAACATGTAAGAAGACATGAATAAGAAGGGGGTTAAGTGGGAAATCCTAGTGGGGACCAAGCATAGGTGGAAAGCTTGTGTCAAGCATGGGGAACCCTTTTCAAACCAGTAACCCATTAAGTATCTTTGTGAGCTCGAGCTAGGTCGAGGACGGGACACACTTACTAGGTTTGATTGTAAGAGGTCAAAACGGGTTAGCAGTAGCAACGCAAGTCCAACGGGGTCATGTGCGTGCGTGGGCCCGGGCTGGTAGATAAGACGTTGTTGCATCGTGTATATATAAGCCGTGCATCTTTAGTGGTATCGGGTTGCCACTTTGGGGAGTGATACACCCCACTGTGGGACCAGCATGGGTATCTACGAGTTAGGGAGCCGATCGCATAGGGGTAGTGGGTACAACTAGTGGAGATAGGGGTAGGTGGCACCTATGAAGACAGCTAGGGTACACGATACTAGCATTATGATTATTATGTTCAGTAGGCGGGATCAACTTTAGGGTGACCAGTAATGATACAGTATAGTAATTATCCTATATTGATTAGGAGGCGATTAACGCTAGCATATTTCTCTTGTTTGTTTTGTCTTGCCCATTTGCTTCACAATCATTCCTTGTTTTACCAGTTTATGTCTTATCCTAATTACTTTAATAATTATATTGTTAAAGTTATTGGACTCGCCAGGCTTTATGTCTGACCCCCTTTGTTTCCCCTCTTTTCGTCCTCCCCCCGACTAGTGCTAGTGGAACTTGATTTGGACCTCTTTCTCTCTCTTTGAAAAGTGCTTGGATTGCTGAAAGTAAAGTTCAGCTTATCTCTTTTATAGCTACTTATGTTGGGGTTATGCTTTTTACAAGAAAATAATTTGTCAAGATGGATATTAAGTGTACTTGGTTTTATTGTTGGTTTTTGATGTTGTTGTAACCAAACTATTTCTCCGCTGCACTAAAAGTTGTTTTTTAATTTTTCAAGTACTAATATATGTATCTGTCTTGTTATATTCTTTTCTATATACCAATAATACTCCATGAAATTTAATGCTTTCCCTTTGAGAGTGTCATTAATGGACGTGGGGTGTTACAAGGAGACTCTTGGATCTGGCACATCGGGTGTAATTTAAACAACCCACCGTCAATCTTTTGGTTTAACATTTAAGTAAGCATTTCCATACGACTATGAAAATGTACACAGAAATCGAATCCCCTTGCCTTATTCCTTGTTTACTTTCAAAATACCCAATAGCATTACCGTTGATGAGAATGGAGAAGTGTGCAGACGAAATACAAGTGTATCCACACAACAAAATGATGAGGGAAGTTCATATAACCTAGAATTCTCACAATTGTATCCCATTGAAGTATATCGAAAGCTTTCATGACGTCAAGCTTGAACATCGCTTTAGGACTTATGTTAGAGTGAGTACAACCTTTTAAGATTTCGTGAGAAAGTAGGACATTATCTAAGATAATTCCTTCCAGGTAAGTATGCTGTTTGATTAGGTGAGATTAAATTTAGGAGAACTTTTTTAAGCCTAGAAGCAATTATTTTGGATATGCATTTATAGAGCGAGTTGCAACACGAGATTGGTCTATAATCAGAGATTCACCTTTGGAATAAGAGCATTATTAGTGGCATTGAAAGAAGGCAACAAACGGGATTTTAAGAATACATATTTAACAGGAGCATACACGCCATGGAAAATAAAAGCCAAACAAGAAGAATAAAAGTAAGCATTGAATCCATCCAAACCTCCAGACGAGCTTTTGTTGAGGGTAAGCATAGCTTATATAATTTCATTTTTAGTGATTTCGAGACATAGTGATTGATGATCAGAAGATGTTAATTTAGGAAGTATATATGGATCTACCAAATCAATGATAGCGAAGAGATTGTCACTATTTCCAAACAGGCTATAGAAATGCTGTAAGAAAGCATTTTTCACTTCGTCTTGATTAACATGAGTTACTCCTTCTTTGCTACTAATTCTAACAATGTTTTCTCTGCTTTTCTTATTCTTGAGAGATGCATGAAAAAACACACTGTTATTATCTCCTTCAATCCTCCATTTGATATGGGCTTTTTTGTTTTATCATAGCATCATCAATGTTCAAAGCACTAAGATATTATTATGTTGCTACGCACTCATTGAAAGAATGCTCAGGGTTCTTCAGATCTTCCATCATATCAGTTTGAATTTGCTTTAATTTTTCTCTCCAAAAGTTGCTTTGTTTGCTGTCACTACCATAATTTTGCTTTGCCTAATCTTTAAGCTTGTTCTTCGTACTCCTCAGCTTTGCCTACAAAATGACAAGGGGATTACCATATAGAGGTTTCGCCCAAATTCCTATGACGATGTCAAGGAATTAAGGGTCATTAACCCAATTGATAAAATATTTAAAACTAGGATTGCCTTTCATGTTTAGCTCACTCAGGTGAAGGATTAAGGGTGAATGGTCGGAAAGGAATGGTAGGGGCATGATACAATGAAGGGAAGGCCGAAAGTCGAAGGCTTTAGCGTTACAAAATGAATGGTCAATAAGAGAAAACGTATGGGGACCATCTCTTTTTTATTATTCCAAAAGAATGGCATTCCAGAATGTTTGATGTTGATAAGATCAGTAAGTTCAATGGTTTTTCTACGAGAAAGGATTTCAGGGATACAATGAAGGATATAATTCCATAATTGAATGTTATTCAAAATTCAAACATTTAATACTGTAATGTCACGCGTTTTTGACCACTTTAAATCTGTAATTAAACCAACTTAAAACGTTCGGATCGACGGCCCGTTATTTATCTTACCGAGTCTAATAACAGAAAAAACACATAAAAACTCAAAAAAAAAATAACACAGTATTGAACCACCGAATAAATCCTTTATTTATAAATCAGAAGTTTTGATACAAAATTTCCTATATAGCGGAATTTAAAACACAGACGAATACAATGGAAAATATTTACTATTTTTAAATCTTCAGAGTGCGCCGTCCTTGGAATCCCCAGCTTCGCCAATCTTCTGATCCTAAGTTGTAATCTTAAAGTTTGTATTGCTCGGGTCTGACCCAAGCGTTCCATGCAAAAACATAAAACACTCAAGTCAGGATTAATCATAGTTCAATTAAATTAACTTCAGTAGAAACTGAAAGATAATAGTTAATGCTAACTTCCAAATTTATACGCAAAATAAAGGTTGTGTAGTATCTGTCCAAATCAGTTCTATGTCAGTGTCCAAGTCAAGTATAGTATCTGTACGTATCATTTTTTATTTCGGGACAAGTGGTTACAGAAGTCTGCACGTACACACGTGTGCATGTACACTTGTGCATTGCCTCGACATTCCATAACCCAAAGATCACAAGTGTGTGAGCAGACATGACAATAGCAACATATGTACAAAAACATATATATAAGTGGCGTAGCATAACCGGGATAACACAAATATAACTAGATAATAAGTGCACAATAATGTAAGGGACGGTTTTAATTCAAGAAGGCAACATATACATCAGAGTGCAACATTATCAAATGATAAAGCAACCATGCAAGAAATCACATGTCATTGTCGAACCTAGGAAGTGAATTTGAGCATTTAAGGTTTCAAGGATGGTTCTGCATGGGTAATAACGGATCCTTGTGGTCATATGCAAAACTAATTTCATGTTCAGTGAACATGGCAAGGTTTTAATATGTGTATGTTTAATATATATATATATATATATATATATATAGCAAGTGATCATATCCCAGGCCTATAATCAAGGCATAGGCTCATTCCAGATGGACATGACAAATGCACTTCAAGTTACAGGGAAATTGAAATATAATGGACGTGGCAAATGTACCAATGCACTTCCAGTTACAGGGAATTTAACACAAATGGCAAATATGCTTGAGAATGCAATTTACGGCTAGCTACAATGGCTACAATAGCAAGACATATATTTTGTATATAATAATGTTGTATACACAATTATATAATTTTTGTTTGATAATAACAACCAAATAAATATTATTTAATGTGTTGTTATCGTACTGTTCTATATATAATCACAGACAGGAATATAATATTTATATTTAAATAGAATATGACTATACAGACATTCATATATTCATACAGCATTTTATTTAAATTAAATATTATATTTCAAACATTCAAATAGTACAACTATTTATAACTCCACTATTTACAAATTCACTCAAATATGTTTGAATATTTCGACATGACACATTACACATGAAAGAATTCAAATAAAAAAACAGATAGATAAAATTAAACACAATAAAATAATATTTTATTTTAAACAAATCTGTTTATTACATACAATCAGTACAATTCTTTCACAGCTCCTCATTACAGTTCATTCATCACTTATACAATCACTTTTACACACTGACACTATTTCTCAGTTGACATTTCAAATACAGACACACACCAACACTGTTCTTGTCTTCATCTTCAATCTTCTGTCTTCACAGCATTTCAAAGTCAGTCCAGTCATCTTCATAACTGTCACATACAGAAGAACACACAATAGACTGCAACAAAAATAAAATTAAATAAACGCAAATAAAATTTTACTTTTTATTTGCCTCAGAATTACGGTGTGTTTCTCATTATTTTTCTAGACATGGTCAGATATGCAGGGATAGAAAATCAGTCTGACGGCTGCATATACACACGTGTATAGATATACACGTGTGCACTGCCACGCCAATCAGTATGCATCTGAGGAGTAACCACAAAGACCTTCTCGACTCAGCGCAAATCAGTATGAAAATGGTCGAGCCAAAAGTGCAAATAAAAATAAAAAGCCAGAATGATCAGGCAACAAGGAAAATTCAAACATAAACAAGCAAATCAACAAACAAATGGACAAATGCTCGAGATCAGTAGTACAGCATGGAAAGCATGTTTTCAGCATGGCAAACAAGCAAAAGTTCAGACTAGCAATGCATGGAATCGCAAATTGTAAGTATGATATGGTAGTAAATGTCATCAACATGAATACTTGGAAATATATGCAAAAATGGTCAAAGGAATACAAAAATGTCCATTGTCAACATGTGAAGATGCAACAACATTTCAGCATGACATGGTGAAGCAAATCAGGTTACATGAGAGTGTGAAGCATTGGTTATACATGATAGTAAAGGACACAACAACAAAACAGGTTCAGGGTAACTAATGTAAGCATATACATGGTGCATGGATGAAACAACATAGTGGTGGATACAACATTGACAAAACTAAATGGTCCGGCACATAGTTATGTATGCTATCATGAAGCAAAGAAACTCAGCGATAGTAAAACAGATTGATGCAAGTTCAGTATTCAAGCTAATTTTATGCAAGCCCAAGAAATAAATACAAAACTGAACAAATATAGAAACAGTGATGAACAAGGCATAATCAAACAATTGTTCTTATCAGTCCTGAAGCAAGTAAATGAAAGCACCGGCCAAGCAAGCAATAATAATTGTATATACTCAGCTTCAAGTGCGAAAACAAAATGGCAAAGCCTAGTACCATTTTAAATTTCATAGGAATTGTTAAACTCTAGCAACAATTCAAATATCTAGAAATCCAAGTGACAGTTCATCAAGGTACAAACATGGACAGAGCAATATGAAGTGAAAATAACAAGTCCAAGTAAGTAGTCAAGTTCAAATACAAAATATGCAAGTGTACAAGTGTAGTTATACATCATCTTTGGATAACAACAAGTCATACATGATGATCAAGTTACACTGGAGGAATGGACACAACAAAATAATGCATAAAGTAATCATGGAGCATTCACACAAATATGACAGTGAATATTTGGCATGATATCTAAAGGTATGCTCACATATGCAATCAGAGATACAATCAATGATTCAAGTTTGGCAAGGTCAAGTGTTATCTCTATCAAAAGCAATATTAGATGTTCAGAAATGATCAAGAAAAACATATGTACAACATCATATGTGATGCACACGACAAAGGTCAAAGAGCAGTATTTATTTTTAATCTGTTCAAGGAGAAATAAAGTAGAATATGTTCTAATTAGTTTAAATTTTTAAGATAAGCATCAATTATTATTGTAAAGAGAAAATCAAGTGAATCAGTTTTTTATTTCTAGAAGGAAGTAACAGATCAATTCAAAAGTCCAGAAATCACAATGCAAGTTATTCCATAAAGTTTGAATTTTTCAAACTTAATCAAATTCCAGATAAATTAGTTTTAAAAATCATGTTGACAGAGTCAAGAGAAAAGAGGAATTTCGAAATTCCAGAATTCAAGACCAGTTCAAAGGCAAGAATTTATCTGCAATCTATTTAGGTTTAAAAATCGAAGAAATCACCAGAATTCAAGAAGATTTCAAGCTCCAAAACTATCGTATATATCATGAACCAAGTGTAATACGAAATTAGATATTTTCAATCCTATTTAAACACCAATCCTCATCGGCAGTTATTCAACCAAGCTCAAGCACTAATTCAAAACTGAATTTCAAATTAAAATTCATACCAGGAAAGGAGGAAGCTTGGATCGTAAATTCAACATCAAATCGAAGAGGATAGCAACTAAAAATTCGAGATCATCACGCGACAGAGTGGAGGCCTCAAATTGAAGAGAATCGGATTCCAGAGTCAAAACCTAATCACAGTCGCCATTTCTATTTCAGAAGGAAACTGTAGAGCCGCCATTTTTACAGTAACAAAGTGATCGGACTCAAGTGAAAAGGAGTAAAGCAAATAAAAAGAGCCGGCCAAGTTTTAAGCCAAAGGGGATAATCCTTATTTTAATACCTAGGGTTTTCAAAGCTTTTCTTTGGTTTTTTTTATTGTTTTGATTTTTATTCGTCGTTAATTTCAATTTTTTATCAAGTCTAGAGTTTTCTAGTTTGTCTCTAAAACTAGGGAGACGAATTACGGGGTTTGTAATTCAGGGAAATCTGGTTTCGGGAATAGAAACAGTGCAGGGTTATGAGCGTAGGGTTAATAACAGTTGGGAGCGAGTGTCACGAGTTTACAGGGGATTGTAAGCGTAGAGATTGTTTTAACTCCTAGTAGAAACCTTGGGGAATGCAGCAATAGGCAGGGTTTTGTCGAAGCTGGGTATATCTGTGTGTTATTTATTTTCTGCATTTATTCTGTTTTTTAATATGTGCTGTGATTATTTAACTGTTCTGTGAAAATCTGCGATGAACCCGATTCACCCCCCCTCTAGGGTTAATTTAGATCCTACAAGTGGTATCAGAGCAGGTATTTTTTATTTTATTTTAACTCTAGAGTATTGAATCTGTCCAATAACGCATTTTCTGAGGGTCAGTCCATAGCTAGGCCACCAATGTTTAATGGAACTGATTATGCATATTGGAAAGCTAGGATGAAAATTTATTTGAGTTCAGTCGACTATGATGTGTGGGATATTATTGAAACGGGTTATAGATTTTGTTGGCTAGCTTTTTGACCAAGCCACCATGGTCTACACATATGAAGAAAATGTGGAATTTCATTCCTCTGGCCGTCGAAGACCCGATCGGATCACCCTACATCACCACAATCGCGATCACCCCATGTCTCACGATCTGATCTGTCCAACACTAGCTCGACCCGATCGAGTTCCAGAAGTTAGAAAATGAAGATCACGACCTGTTTAACCACAATCCGAAATGTATAGATCTCGCGACACCTTTCCACAACGGCTAATTTGACAATTTCTTCATCAAGATACGAACCAGTACGAGATCCTTGGGATGTGTGCCACGTATGACCGCGATCCGTCTGGAGAAATCAGCTATAAATAGTCTAGAACTTGACATTTTAAAGGATCTTCTGGCAATTGAGAGATATGACTCCACCATTATCATATCTTCATTGTTTTTACTTAGAGTTACCCTGAAATTATTGAGAGAATCATAATTGTTAGAGCGAGATTGAGTGAAACCATTTGATTGTACTTGCATTCAACATATAATCAACTACATATAAAGTGGATGTAGGCTCGTTAACGCTGAACCACCATAAATTTTGTGTGTTTTCCTGCTTTTTCTTCATATTGTAGTTATAATTCTTCGTAGATCAGAACAGCTTGGGTATTAGACCCAATTTTGGATCTAACATTTTGGTGGTTTCACTGAGGAAGAATTTTTAGTACGTTGGATTGTTGTTCCGTTGTTTGGATAGTCAAGTCCGAAGAAAACAGTTCAAAACCCCACTGTTTCAGTTTTTGAAAATTCTAGCACAATTCAGATATCATGGCTGGAAAGAAGTCTAAGGAAGTACGAGCTTCGCAGGCGAACGAAACTGAAAATGAAGCAATTGAAGAAAGTGTGCATGAGCAGCCCGAGGAGGAGTTCACGGATCGCCGGGAGGAGGGGCGAAACGATCCGTTGAGGGGATCATGACCCGACAAGCTGAAGGAGTCGCCACACGCTCCAGTGACCACGTCTCGAACCGTCCCCATAACGCCTCCGTGATCCGATCCCAGGGGGGCGCTCCGAGTCATCGAGGTAAGGATCCCGCGATCCAAAAAGACAAGCAGACTACGACCCGACCCGGAAAGGAGGTTATGGCTCGATCCTCCCGTGCTGGTACATCTGCTCGACCTGGCACAAGCTCTTTACGTATAAGAGAGAATGTTGACGACCAATTTGACCCTTCTGCCCCGGCTACTGAAGGGGATCTCTCTCGCATTATTGACACGTGGGAGATATTATTTGACGAGTTAGCTGCTCAGCGGCAAGAGATTTCAGTATTGCGACAGAATCTGACTGCTATGGACAGGCGAATTGACGACCTCATAAGGCAGAGGGTTTCCTCACCAACCCGTCTTCCTTCCCCAGAACACACATCCTCATCTGAGGAGCCCCGGAGAAACCGACATTGGCCTCCGCTAGAAAGCGCTGAGAACATAGAGCAACTTCGATCTCGGGAAGAAGAAGTGCTTAACTAGGGAACTAGCAATAGTAACTTGAATGAACCTGCTTTACCGCTGAGGAATGGAAATGTGGTTGACCCTGCTCAGAATCGATCCAATCCCCCCGTTCATAGTGTAGTTGACCTCGGCAATTGGGGGCAAGGAAGCTCCGCCCGAATCCCAGACTTAGTAACTACACGTCAAAGAAATGCTGAAGAAGCCCATCGGGCAAGAAGTGTCAATCCTGAGTCCACCTTGACCCGGGCAGATGTTGAAGCAATGATCAGGGAAAACATGATAGCTAGACGAGGGTATAGTGTAACACCCCACCTCTGTTAAGGTCACTCACAAAGGGAATGCCTTAACTTTGGTGGAGCATTTTAGTAAACAGAACAGAAACTTACAAGACAGATAAAATAGTACTTGAAAATTTTATAACTTTATTACAGCGGAAAACAGAAATCGGTATGGTTACATCTTTTCAAATCACAATATCAGAATTCAAGTACAAAATATCAGTCTTGTACAAAAGCCTTCAGAATGCGTAGTTCAAAATCATAATCCCTATAGAACGGAAGCTATACAGAGCCAAGCCATACTTTAAGCACTTCAAGCAGAAGAAATCCAGATCAGGCTAAAGTATTCCCTCCTTGGATAACCTGGGGGGAAACGGAAGAAAGGAGGCGAAACAACAAGGGTCAGACAAAAAGTCCCAAACAACGGATGACACAAGTACTTCCCCTCCTAACCTTGTGTCCCCAGACTAACAGATTTCAGTTTAACTTGTCTACAAGTTTCAGACATACAAAATTTAGATTAACTAGTTCACCAATCAGACAATCAAGTTAACAGGTTTTCAGACTAACGGATCAGATGTCCGGGTTAACGGGCTTACAGATTATCTGGTTTCAGATTAACAGACTTACAGATTAACTGGTTACAGATTATCTAACTTTGTATTGGGCCTACGGATTCACAAAATGGGTTTATCAGATTCATTGGTCCAATTGGTTTAACCTTACCCAACACGTTTTAGATATCATAATTATCTCAGATTTTCATTAATTAAATATTAATGCCCAAACCTCTCACATTAGACTGACAGTTTGCGGCTACTGGTTAGGCCGGCTAGTTCCGGGCAGGTTTTTGTCGCAAACTGAGTCTAACCTCGGGTTTCAAGCATGTTATGACTAACTTCTCACATTAGAACCTATTGTTTGCGACCACTGGAATATGCCGGGCGGTTCCGGGCAGAATTACGCCGCAAACTCATTCTAACCTCGAGTTAGCCATGTTTATCTTTACGGCCAATTAATTAATGATTTACCATTTATACCCACGCCTAATATACATGTCAATTATTCATAACTATAGCCAATTCAGATTATGTCAGTAGCGGACTAACTATATCAACTCAACAGATATAGCAGATAACAGATTTCTCAGATTAGGCGACTAAGCATATTAAGCAAACTAGCAGATTTAGCATTTTCAACAGACTTAGTAGATGACAGATTTGGCAGATGAACAAATCTAGCAGACCAAGCAGTAGAGCAGAACTAGTAGATTAAGCAATATAACAGAACTAGCAGATTAGGCAATGTAACAAAACTAGCAAATTAGGCAAATATAACAAATTTACTCATTTCTTAAAGTTTCATATCTTGCCTAATTCTAAATCTTGCCTAAGTTCACGTGCATAAATAATAGTCTTGATTCACAATATTATCATATACCCTATGTTTGTATTAAGTTTACATTGCACAGATTATGGTCATAAATTTACCATATATCATATATTCCAAATTTTTATTAAACTTGCATAGTACAGAAGATCCCTACATAAATTATACCAAATATAGCCATCGATTACTATGCATATCATATATCCCAAAGATCCCTTACTTAGGTGTTTATTTACATTAATAGATACCCTACTCTCATGTAAATCTTTATGCCTAAGCCATATTCTCCTTATCTCAAATCATATATTCAATACAATTTATATTACAAATATAACATGTCCAGTCATATGTCTCAGATTTTGTTCTAGCTACAGTCCATGTTCTTTCCTCACATCAGTCACCTTTTGGTCATGCCCGATTCATGCATCATTTATATTATTGTCACAAACATCTTAGCGTATGTTAATCTCTTATGAGATTGGCTCAGGCTCGTGGTAGCCTGGCTATAGAACAGAAAGATGAAAGAGATACAAAATAAGATAGATCCAAACAGAACAGAACAGATATAACCTCAGATTCAGATGTATAATTCATGTCACAATCAGAATTAACGTTTATATCGGAAAATAATTGCACTTGCCTTGATTGGATTAAATAAATAACTTTAGTTGTTGCAGAATTGTTGCAGAAGCTTTAATCTCTAATTTGAATTGAATTGCTTAGGTTGATGTTGATTAGCTTCTAGTTTTGATTCCAGCAGAGTAGCGACGCCATTTTTATTTTTATTTAGAACAGAGGCAGAGAAGATGAAGAATAGAATTGTGTGTAGAGGAGGCTAGGTCTTGGGGTGTATTTATAGGTGTAGGAACTCATTTCAGCCATCAGATTAACCCTAAAACCAATCCGAACCATCAAAAATCGTCCCAAGGCTTCAAAAATGCGTTCTGGACCAAAACAGGCCGACCAGGTCGACCTGCAGGGGGGTCGACACTATAGTCGACCCCCATGGGGGAGGTCGACTCCCAGGTCGACCCCCTGGTCGACCTGGGCCCCAGGTCGACCCCCGGGTCGACCTACCCAGTTCTGGGCTGACCTAAACCTTCTGAATCTTGTTTTGGCCATATCTTGGTCATACGGACTCCGATTTTTGAAAACTCGGACTCTATTTCGCGTATTTTTTCGAGAGGAACGCAATGGTGATGTCCATTTTACCTAATTCCTGATTCTTGAATTAGTTATCCTTATTTTACTATCTTTTCCGTAACATACGCCATTATCGAACTAATTTTTCTTCACTTCCATGTATTAATTAATTCTCCTTATGCATCACCATTATTTACGTATCCTAAGCATATTTTCATATATTTTATTTCATTTTTAATTATACCTAAAAATGCGGGGTGTTACATTCTCCCCTCCTTAAAGGATTTCGTCCCCGAAATCTTCAAGTTAAGAAGAATGTGTCCTACCATCCAATCATCCATCTACTCAATCACCAATCACAGGCATTCATTGTCCTTAAGAGATTTCTAATGCTGTATGAACATATGCAAGAAGTGTGTGTATATGCTCCTTGTCTAATGCAAAGATCAGGCGGTCCACTGATTCAGTTGACCTCCTTAATGCGAATTATGCCAGTGCCATGAGTCCAACATGTATGCAATTTTCCTACTCGATACACATCATTTCTATATGAGTGCACAACCATTCAGTCATATGCAACATCCATGTGCTGAGTCAATCATTTTGCATCCACAAAAATTGAAAATGCTCACACATCCATATGTAGTATGAGAGTGTTTTCGAGCCGATCTAGTGCCTAGTGTGTGTATATGCATCCACGAGCAACCACTAGCAACCACTTGCATCCACTTGCAACCATCAAACATAACATGTCTCAAACACATGTTTACACCCATTAGTTTCTACCTAAAGTTCGAAGATTCGATCGATAGGATACAGTCGAATGATGGAAGCGAGTACAGGTAGAACGAAGACTTGGTTCCTATTAGACATTGGTTGAGAAAACAATTCCCCTAAGTACCAACCCCAAAGACCGAAATCAATATCAGATTGACACTCAGAGGATTACCCTCTTTAGACAATGTCAAAACTGGAAATCAGAATTATTCAGATATTTACAGACTACTAATACAGATCAGGTTCCCTAATGATTCTTAGGAAGCTAAGCATGATAAAATCATACCCCACGAGAACTCAGAATTATGCGTCATACTTGACGCTTAACACAGATATCCCTCAAACCCCAATCCCAAACAGATGAGCCATAACCCTTATGGGTCTGAGTCTACAGCGGAATTCAGAAATAATACTAGTATTAAAGTGCAGATTATCGATTACAAAATCAAAATACCAGAATCAGAAAAAAACTTAACTCCATAATCAGATAAAGAAATTAAACCTACTATAGAAATTTTCCTACTCCTATCCTAGACACTAGCCTCAAGAGTGTTCGCCTGCCCTCCTTGTCCTCGTCTCTTCGGGCAGTCCCCAGTGAAGTGTCCCATCTCCCCACAGTTGAAGCAAGCGCCCTTCCTTTTTCTGCAATCCTTGTTCAGATGAGTCGAGCTTCCACAAGTAAAGCACTTTTTCCCCTTCTTATCTTCAGTCTTCTCATCCTTCTTTTGTGTTTCCTTTTTGGGCCCCGCTTTCTTATTATGTGGTTCTTCCTTCTTTGTCTCTTCCGGGCCCTTGTCTTCCTCGTGCAGTAGTGCCATGTCCACCAATTTCTCGTAAGTCGCTCCCATGGGTACGTGGGTCATGGCTAGGCTGTGCAGTGGCTCATTCAATCCTTTAACAAAGCGGAGGGCCTTTTTATGCTGAGTGTTGACTAAATCCAATCCAAACCTAGCTAGTTGGTTGAACTGGTTGACGTATTCCTTGACCGTCATACTTCCTTGCTTAAGAGATAAGAACTTTTCTACGAGAGAAATTTTGTCTCAAACCATGTTCTGAAATCCATCCATGTCTCAACCGGCCTCTCGGCGTTAGTGACTTCCCACCAGTAGGAAGCTTCGTCTTTGAGCAGCCATACCGCCAACTGTACCTTCTGCCTGTCGTCCACCTCAAAGATAACGAATAGATCCTCAGTTTCTTTGAGCCAGTTCCTCGCTTCGACGAATGATTCAGTTCCCTTGAAATCCTTTCCACCCGTGGCCATAAAATCTCTACAGATCTTTGAGAAAGCAATTGCACGAGGAGGGGACGGAGGAGGAGGGGGATCATTTGCTGGACCTGCAGCGGCGGTCCTAGCCTCAAGTTATTGACGAAACCAACCGGGTACATGAACACCCTCTGGTATCTTAGATGCTTCAGACATGCTGAAACGAAAAAAGGAAAGATTCAATACAAAAAGGACTGAAGGAAAGATATATGGCTCTTGGGGATCATGTATTTCAAAATAAGATTTTTTTTTTTGAAAATACTTCCTTTCAAAACCCTTTTTGAAAATAGTTTTTCAAAAACTTTTACCTAATCTGGTAACCTTCAGCTCTGATACCAAGTGTAACACCCCACCTCTGTTAAGGTCACTCACAAAGGGAATGCCTTAACTTTGGTGGAGCATTTTAGTAAATAGAACAGAAACTTACAAGACAGATAAAATAGTAATTGAAAATTTTATAACTTTATTACAGAGGAAAACAGAAATCAGTATGGTTACATCTTTTCAAATCACAATATCAGAATTCAAGTACAAAATATCAGTCTTGTACAAAAGCCTTCAGAATGCGTAGTTCAAAATCATAATCCCCATAGAACGGAAGCTATACAGAGCCAAGCCATACTTTAAGCACTTCAAGTAGAAGAAATCCGGATCAGGCTAAAGTATTCCCTCCTTGGATAACCTGGGGGGAAACGGAAGAAAGGAGGCGAAACAACAAGGGTCAGACAAAAAGTCTGGCAAGTCCAGTGATTTTCAGTTATGAACAGATAATAATAACATGACATGAACATAAAACTGGATGAGAGATAACTGTAACAGGTGTAGCAGATATAACAGAAGAACAGAATGATATAAGCTATTGCTTTACACTTCTCTGCACCAATACTAGTTTAACAGGATTAGGTGTCACCCTAATGTCTAAACTGAAACAGAAGCGGGTACAAAATGATTTAACAGAAACAGAACGCTAATAATGGGCCTTTACTACCAGATCAGAAACTGACAGAAGCAGAAACAGATTAATTCCTACGAAAACAGAATGTAGAATTAGGTGTACACTAGTAATGGGCCTTTACCACCCGAACAGACGGTACCACGCAGAAACAGACAGGTGTTACCACCCAACAGAAACAGACGGTACCAACAGAAACAGACAGAACTAAGTGTACCCTAAAACCCTACCCCAAGCGATCGGCTCCCTAATACATAAATATCCTGTGTCGGCCCCACAGTAGGGTGTATCACTCCCTAAAGTGACAACCAATTGGCACAGACCTATTTACAGATGTCACGGCGTCTTATATCCTCAGAGGCAGACCGGGATCCATGCACGCACATGACCCGGTTGGAACGCACCATCAACACCCCTCGCCATTATCAGAATGAACCGCTTATAATTAGTTCAGAAAGCGTGCCCGGACCCTACTTATTGTTGGGTCAAAGTTTTGATATCAGAAAGGGTTACTGACTAATATGGGTCCCAAACAACAGATGACACAAGTACTTCCCCTCCTAACCTTGTGTCCCCAGACTAACAGATTTCAGTTTAACTTGTCTACAAGTTTCAGACATACAAAATTTAGATTAACTAGTTCACCGACCAGACAATCAAGTTAACAGGTTTTCAGACTAACGGATCAGATGTCCGGGTTAACTGGCTTACAGATTATCTGGTTTCAGATTAACAGACTTACAGATTAACTGGTTACAGATTATCTAACTTTGTATTGGGCCTACGGATTCACAAAACGGGTTTATCAGATTCATTGGTCCAATTGGTTTAACCTTACCCAACACGTTTTAGATATCATAATTATCTCAGATTTTCATTAATTAAATATTAATGCCCAAACCTCTCACATTAGACTGACAGTTTGCGGCTACTGGTTAGGCCGGCTAGTTCCGGGCAGGTTTCTGTCGCAAACTGAGTCTAACCTCGGGTTTCAAGCATGTTATGACTAACTTCTCACATTAGAACCTATTGTTTGCGACCACTGGAATATGCCGGGAGGTTCCGGGCAGAATTACGCCGCAAACTCATTCTAACCTCGAGTTAGCCATGTTTATCTTTGCGGCCAATTAATTAATGATTTACCATTTATACCCACGCCTAATATACATGTCAATTATTCATAACTATAGCCAATTCAGATTATGTCAGTAGGGGACTAACTATATCAACTCAACAGATATAGCAGATAACAGATTTCTCAGATTAGGCGACTTAGCAGATTAAGCAAACTAGCAGATTTAGCATTTTCAACAGACTTAGCAGATGACAGATTTGACAGATGAACAAATCTAGCAGACCAAGCAGTAGAGCAGAACTAGCAAATTAAGCAATATAACAGAACTAGCAGATTAGGCAATGTAACAAAACTAGCAAATTAGGCAAATATAACAAATTTACTCATTTCTTAAAGTTTCATATCTTGCCTAATTACAAATCTTGCCTAAGTTCACGTGCATAAATAATAGTCTTGATTCACAATATTATCATATACCCTTTGTTTGTATTAAGTTTACATAGCACAGATTATGGTCATAAATTTACCATATATCATATGTTCCAAATTTTTATTAAACTTGCATAGTACAGAAGATCCCTACATAAATTATACCAAATATAGCCATCGATTACTATGCATATCATATATCCCAAAGATCCCTTACTTAGGTGTTTATTTACATTAATAGATACCCTACTCTGATGTAAATCTTTATGCCTAAGCCATATTCTCCTTATCTCAAATCATATGTTCAATACAATTTATATTACAAATATAACATGTCCAGTCATATGTCTCAGATTTTGTTCTAGCTACAGTCCATGTTCTTTCCTCACATCAGTCACCTATTGGTCATGCCCGATTCATGCATCATTTATATTATTGTCACAAACATCTTAGCGTATGTTAATCTCTTATGAGATTGGCTCAGGCTCGTGGTAGCCTGGCCATAGAACAGAAAGAGGAAAGAGATACAAAATAAGATAAATCTAAACAGAACAGAACAGATATAACCTCAGATTCAGATTTATAATTCATGTCACAATCAGAATTAACATTTATATTGGAAAATAATTGCACTTGCCTTGATTGGATTAAAGAAATAACTTTAGTTGCTGCAGAAGCTTTAATCTCTAATTTGAATTGAATTACTTAGGTTGATGTTGATTAGCTTCTAGTTTTGATTCCAGCAGAGTAGCGACACCATTTTTATTTTTATTTAGAACAGAGGCAGAGAAGAAGAAGAATAGAATTGTTTGTAGAGGAGGCTAGGTCTTAGGGTGTATTTATAGGTGTAGGAATTCATTTCAGCCATCAGATTAACCCTAAAACCAATCCGGACCATCAAAAATCGTCCCAGGGCTTCAAAAATGCGTTCTGGACCAAAGCAGGCCGACCAGGTCGACCTGCAGGGGGGGTCGACACTATAGCCGATCCCCAATGGGGAGGTCGACTCCCAGGTCGACCCCCTGGTCGACCTGGGCCCCAGGTCGACCCCCTGGTCGACCTGGGCCCCAGGTCGACCCCCGGGTCGACCTGCCCAGTTCTGGGCTGACCGAAACCTTCTGAATCTTGTTTTGGCCATATCTTGGTCATACGGACTCCGATTTTCGAAAACTCGGACTCTATTTCGTGTATTTTTTCGAGAGGAACGCAATGGTGATGTCCATTTTACCTGATTCCTGATTCTTGAATTAGTTATCCTTATTTTACTATCTTTTCCGTAACATACGCCATTATCGAACTAATTTTTCTTCTCTTCCATGTATTAATTAATTCTCCTTATGCATCACCATTATTTATGTATCCTAAGCATATTTTCATATATTTTATTTCATTTTAATTATACTTAAAAATGCGGGGTGTTACATATAGGGATGAAGATTGGGGCATAGATTGCAGTCATACGCCTTTTACTGATGATATATTGGAGGTCACATTCCCGAGACGTTTTAATATGCCGACAATGAATCGCTATGCGGGCAAATCTGACCCAATCCAGCATCTGATGCGATATTCCTGGTCCATGAATGTCGTCGCAGCTACAGACGAGATAAAGTGTAAGGCATTCCCTATATTTCTGGAAGATATGGCATTAGTGTGGTTTACCCGCTTGCCAGCCCGGTCGATATCCAGTTTCAGGGAATTGAGTGAGAAGTTCATAAACCAATTCCGCCTTCACGCTCAGAGATCTAAGAATGTGATTGAGCTGTCTCTTATTACACAGCGACCGGACGAAAGTTTAAGGTCATACTTGGATCGTTTTAATTTAGCAGTCACAGAAGTTAAAGATCCGCATGAGCAAACTGTGTTAATGGCCTTAATTGATGGTGTCGATAAAGATACCGAGTTTGGAAGATATCTGGTCGGCAAACCACCTCCGACCAGAGAAATATTTTATGAAAAAGCTGATGTCCGTTTACGACAGGAAGAGATATATGCTAATCGAAAAAGGAAGGCTACTGATAAGGAAGATATCCAGAGAAATATGGCCATCAAGCAGACAGGAGATAGCTCAGGAAAAGTTGAAGTCAATGTTGGGAATAAAAATCAAGGAAATGGTCGCCAACTGGGAAACAATAATAGCAATAGTCGGAAGAGAAACCGAGGAAATGATTCTCAAAGAAGATCTCGACCTAGGCCATTCGAGAGTTTCACACCGTTAAATGATACATTGGAAAATATCTTCCTGGACACCTATAACGTCCTTCTATATAAAAGGCCTACTCCGAGAGAGTCGACAGACAAAGAGCGTGAAACCGGAAAGTTCTGTCGGTTTCACCAAATCCTTGGTCAATCCACAAATGAATGCCGTCATCTAAGAGACCTGGTCGAGAGGCTTCTCCGAGAAGGAAAACTCGATGAGTACAGGGTCACACCCAGAGACAGGGGGCAAGCTGCATCTGCCCCAAACCAAAATCAAAACCAGAACCAGAACCAGAGCCAGCCTACTCCTCGGCTGACTGCTCAGCAGAAGGGGAAGAACATTGTCATTAACACCATAGTAGGAGGGCTTCATCTGGCCGGGTATAGCTTTAGGGCAATGGACCAGTATGTCAATGCAGCTAAACAACTCCTCATGGCAGGAGAAGGAAGTAACCCTGAGGACATTGCTCCAACCAAACAACAGAAGATAATGACCGATGACATCATATTTTATTACAGGGATAGCGTCGGCGTTCACTCCCCAACCGAAGACCCATTAGTAATCACAGCCGCAATTGGTCCAGCCATAGTCTATAAAGTTCTGGTAGATAACAAAAGCTCGGTTAACATTTTGTTCAAGAAAACGTTTGACCAAATGAAACTTGAGCCGAAGGACTTAAAATCATGCGAAGGGTGGATACGTGAATTCAATGGAGCATCCACTGCTCCAATGGGATATATAGAGTTGTCGGTAACCCTTGGGGAGGGGGAGCGCCAGAGAGTAAGAATCCTTCCTTTTGTGGTTCTGCACGTCGAATTCCCATATAACGCATTTCTAGGCTGACCGGCCTTAGCAAAGTTCAGAGCTTGTATAGCCCCTTGGTGTTTATTAATGAAGTTCCCAACTGAAGCTGGTATAGGTACAATAAGAGGAGATCAAGTTGTGGCTCGAGCATGCCACATTGCAGAGTTGAAGATGCTCTGCAAAGGAAAAGATGTAGAAACCAAAGGCGCTTCCTCCCCGGCAAGGGAGGAAACGTTATAGCAACAAAAGAAAATAACCATTGTAGAGTCTCCCAGAGAACTGCCCGAGGACATAGATCCCAGAAAGGACGAAGAGCCTGGGGGCAGAATGGCGACTCCCAATGAGACAACTGTGGATATTCCAATCGATGATGGAGACCCAGAGAAGGTCCTGAAGATTGGATCCGAGTTAGACCATGTTCGAGCCGGAGAGCTAATGGATTTTTTGAAAGCCAATTTAGATGTATTCGCTTGGACCCACTCGGACATGTATAGGTTATCTCCTTTGATCATGAGTCATTCGCTAAGCATCAACCCGAAGCATCCTCCTGTCAAACAGATAAGGCGAATGCTTGGCCCGGAGAGGTCGGCTGCTTTGAAAGAGGAAGTTGAGAAATTGAGAAGTAATAGGTTCATCAGAGACTCAACGTATCCAGATTGGATTTCCAACCCAGTCTTGGTAAAAAAGGCTAATGGAAAGTGGCGAACCTGTATTGATTTCTCGGACCTGAATAAAGCTTGCCCAAAGGACAGTTTTCCATTGCCAAGAATTGACCATCTGGTGGATTCGACAACTGGCCATGAACGTCTCTCTTTCATGGATGCTTATTCGGGATACAATCAGATCCCTATGCACATCCCCGATCAAGAACATACAAGCTTCATTACAGATTTAGGATTGTATTGCTATGTAGTGATGCCTTTTGGCTTGAAAAACGTCGGTGCTACATATCAGCGATTGGTTAATAGGATGTTTTATAACCAGATTGGGAAGATGATGGAGGTGTATGTCGATGACATGTTAGTGAAATCCAAACAATCATCCGACCATACTACCGATTTAGCAGAAATGTTTGAAATTCTCCGCAAGTATGGAATGAAATTGAACCCTTTGAAATGTTCATTTTGGGGTAGCATCGGGAAATTTTTTAGGGTTTATCATCAATTCGCGTGGGATCGAGATTAACCCAGATCAGATCGCAGCAATCCGGAATATTCAGAAACCTAGACAGATTAAAGATGTGCAAAGCCTCGCAGGGAAAGTAGCAGCATTGAGCAGATTTATCTCCAAAGCCATAGATAAATGTATCCCGTTTTTTGAATTAATAAGGCGAGGAAAACGCAACTTCGAATGGACCCCTGATTGTGTTGAAGCATTCCAGAATCTCTTGAATCATTTAGAAAAACCCCCGATTTTGTCTAAGCCCATAGATCATGAAGAATTATTCGTATATTTGATGGTGTCATCCAATGCGGTTAGTTCGGCTTTGGTTAGAGAAGAGGATAAGGTGCAAAGACCAGTATATTATGTTAGTAAGAAGTTGGCGGCAGCTGAACGAAATTATCCAAGGATAGAAAAGCTTGCGTACAGTTTGTTGATTACATCAAGGAAGCTTCGCCACTATTTTCAAGCTCATCCGATTACTATATACACTGATCACCCATTAAGACAAGTTCTTCAAAGGCTAAAGGCTTCGGGACGATTACTTAAGTGGAACATTGAACTAAGTCAGTTCGATTTGAATTTTCAACCCCGGCGATCAATAAGGGGGCAAGCGCTGGCAGACTTCATAGCAGACTTTACCATCCCAGAAGATGACACAATGAGCGAAGAAGTCGATCCGCCAAGGTTACTCCTTGACCCCAGTGCCTGGAAGTTGTTCACTGATAGAGCAAAGAACGATAGACGATCTGGTGCCGGAGTGGTGCTCGAAACTCCAGAACTACGGCCGATATACTATGCTCTCAGATTGGAGTTCCGTGCCACTAATAACGATTCGGAATACGAAGCCCTGATTGCTGATTTGAAACTAGCAAAGGAATTGAAGATTACGAAGTTAGACATCTTTTGCGACTCCAAAATAGTTGTGAACCAGGTCATAGGAAAATTCCAGGCCAAAAGTCCTAGGCTGATATCATATTTAGAAAAAGTGAAAAATTTGCTGGGTGGTTTTGACTATCACACCATATCCCACATTCCTCGAACAGAGAACCAAAAAGTAGTTAAATTTGCTAAAATGGCCTGTTCTGATAGTCCTGAAAATACAAAATTGGTCTCGATGGAAGTCTTATAGTCACCTAGTATAGATCAGATGTAAGTTGATCTGGTACTAGATGTTGAACCTGAAAGGGAGTCATGGATGACCCCTTTGAAGAATTTCTAATGTATGGTATGCTCCCTATGAAGAAAAGTGAGAGGCGTGCAATAATTCGGAAGGCCTCTCGGTATGTGTTGTAAGAGGGAGTCCTGTATAGACAAGGATTTTCGATGCCCCTCCTCCAGTGTATTTCCCACAGTGATATTCAATGCGTATTGCAAGAAGTACATGAGGGAGATTGTGGAGATCACACGGGAGGCCAAACATTGGCAAAGAAAATAATACGATATGGTTATTTCTGGCCAACCGTAAATAAGGATGCAGCCGAATACGCGCGACGTTGTGACGCCTGTCAGAGATTTTCTAAGATCCGTAGTGCCCCATCAAGCCAGCTGAAGATGGTGATGAGTCCTTGTCCTTTCGCTATGTGAGGAATCGATATCATTGGAAGCATCCCCATAGCGAAGGGCGGAGCAAAATTCGCTATCGTAGCCATGGATTATTTTACCAAATGGATAGAAGCAGAACCATTAACCACAATAACAACCAAGCGAGTAATCATCTTCGTTGTTAGAAACATTATATGCCGATTTGGAATCCCAAGAATCATCATAACGGATAACGGAACTCAGTTTGACAGCACCGAATTCAGAGATTTTTGCCAGAAATACCACATTGAGAAAAGGTACACCTCCGTGGCATATCCGCAGGCAAACGGCCAAATGGAGGCCACAAATAAAACAATTAAATCTATCCTGAAGAAGTGGTTGAAGCAGGCCAAGGCCATGTGGGTCGATGAATTGCCCTTGGCATTATGGGCTTATTGAACGACCTATAAATCGGCAACGGGCCATACACCGTTTTCCCTCGCCTTTGGAACTGAAGCGGTCATCTCGGTCGAGTTAGAAGTACCTTCTCATCGAGTCACCTATTATGACCCAATGACCAACAATAAGTTGCTCCTTGAATCCTTGGACATGATCGAAGAGAAGAGGGACGAAGCCGATTTACGTGCCTTAAGACATAAGCAGCAGATAGCTCAATATTACAATAAGAAAGTCCGAGCACGAACCTTTGAACCCGGAGACTTGGTTCTAAAACGTATCTTCCCACGCTCAGAGCATATGGGTCCGAAATGGGAAGGACCATATTCCATCCTGCGAAGACTTGATAATGGAACCTTCAAGCTAGCAACCATAGATTGAGATGAAATCCCCAGAGTGTGGAATACCCAGCATTTGCGGCCTTGCCTGACGTAAAATCGTCAGTTTCATTCTTTTGTTTTTAGGACCATGTAAAAAGGCACGACTTGCCTTGAATAGTCTGGTTATTTGAACAAAAGATTATAAAGTGGACGTAGGTCATGATTTGACCGAACCACTATAAAATATCGTGTGTCATTTACCTTTACTGCACCATTACCTATTTGCTTTATCTCGATTAATATAAATTATTTTTATTTTTTGAGTCTGTCACAGATTATGCAGCAATATTGGAACACCCAATACACTGTGCCACAAGGTGAAAGAGGAACCGTAATCGAGGACCAAAAGGTGCGGGAAAGTTAATTATCCCACGATCAAACTCTAACTCCTCAGAATCAGGAGAGAGTATAAAGGACACGAAGATGACGTCCGCAAGGCGTGAAGGTGCACCATGATAAAACCGCCTTGCCACCACTCTAACCCGCTGAAGGATCGGGAGAGTATAAAGGCGCAAGAGATTTAGCGCTCTCAGAATTTCTGCCCCGCTGAAGGATCGGAGAGCAGACCTAGAACGAGCTCGAACTCTAACCCGCTGAAGGAACAGAAGAGTATAAAATTGTTAGAAATTTAGCGCTAAAAGAATCTTTACCCCCCACCTTTCATAGGGGGCAACACACATGACTCTAATCAATCATTAATAAGCCCTGGCCAGGCATCATATTAATTGATTGATTGGGGGCATATACACGCATATCACATCTCTGCACAGAAATTTTAAAATTTTGCTAATGCGATTCATGAATTAATTTTCGATTAGTTATAGTTTAAATATTCGTGGCTAGATTAGTAAATTAAAATTGCAGGTTTGCAGGTCTAGTTCTCCTTTTTATGTGACTAATTTGTCCTGAAGGGAAACTCTTATTTGTATCACGACAAGGATGAAAGTCGAGGTCGACCAAGACGAATCATCGCCCATGCCGTTATGTTGGCTACTCAGGAAGTTGCACAGAGATGCAAGGAACTTGGAATCACTGCATTGCATATTAATTTAAAGGCAACAAAAATCAATTTTTATTTACTAAGATGCAGGGATATAAGATATGATAGTTAAACAAAAGTAAGGGCTATTCTCACAACTACTTTTTCTAGCCAGTGGAAAGTCTAAAAATCCTAAGAACAAAATATGAACTAATATCTACATCCTACTCATGCCTGGGGGTTATTTTGGCTTCTTTCTCTTCTTCTCCTTCCCTGACTCCTCCTTGTCAACATCCGAACGATCACCTTTTTTCCTCTTCCTCTTATCGACAAGAGGCTCTGGCGAAGAACTAGAAGATTGAGAGCCTAGTTGTGAAGTTACTGATCGGGAGGAAAATCTTATGACCAACCCAGTTTTGGGATCGATTTCAGAAATAGAGGGTACATATACTGGGTCCTGTTCCCCTTTCATAATGGGCAACTGCCTCTCCTCCTCAGCCTGTTGATCTACCAAGGTTTCACCACCACCCTTGATTTCATCTGTAATAACAACGTCATCCTCTTCATCCCCATGACCACCTTCTGTGTCCTTCAAAGCAGCAATGACCTCGGCATCTGCAGGAACATCGGTGTTGGGTACCACAGATGCCATGGTTACTTTTTCACCACTCTCAGTTCGCTTTGAAGTCTCAAGAATTTCAACATCAGTGCCTAAGGAGATAACAACTTTCTCTGCCTCTGCTTTCTTTTCTCCCCTTTTCTCAGTCAATGTATCACCTGTATTACAAGAGGCACATGTTAGTAACTCAATGGGTTGCTCCGCAGAACAGCGAAAAGTCATAACTGCTTTGGCAAATTGTGGGGACAATATGGATATACCTTCAGCTGATATTTCATCCAAGTTTACAGCAGAAGCTCTGACAGCCGGAGGAGTTGGGCGTAAGGGAATTAACGGATCATCAGAATTATATTCCTCGACTTCGGGAGCCTTGAATTCTACCGCTGAGCTAGAGCCCTCGTCAAATTTGCTCTTGCCTTTGGCCTCAGTCTTCACCCTTTCCACCTCTTCTCGGATTAGGCTTCTCCCCTCCTCCAAATCCTCGGGTTCTTTTCCTTTGAGGAGCCTCTGCATTAACTGGCCTTCATCGATCTCACTGACCTTCAATCGCTGCTTCTCATCCTCGACAATTGCATCCCATATGTTGGAAAGAGTAATGTGATAGTCTGGGATCCAAGAAATGTCTCGAGTTTTGATGACTTGGCCTAAGAAGTCGAATATCAGCTCCCCGAAACCATCTATTTCTTTTTCGGCTTCGGCAAGCTTTTCAGCAGTGGTGGAAGCTGTTTCAAGAATGCTGTTAGCATTAGTCTTGGCAAGAACCGCTCTCCCCTCCGCCTGAACGAGTTGGTCACTTAAGACCTCTTTCTCTTTCTTGGCAGCTGCAAGACTGCTTTTCAAGTCCGCTCTCTCCTTCTCCCAAGCAGCCTTCTCAGCATCAAAATGACTCTGCACTGCCCTCAACTCAGTATTGGCCATTTTAAGATCCTTTATTTCCTTTTTCAAAGATAATCGTTCTTGGCTATTAGAATCCAACTCGCTACGAAAACGCTTCTTGGCTTCCTCCAATTCTGTCTTGTAGTTCTCTGCGTCTCGCTGAGCTAAATCCAGTTGAGCCTGTGCATCCTCCAGTTCCTTTTCCATTTTGCTCCTGGCTCTTTCATTATTCTCAATTCTCACTTTGGATCTGACCGCGTTCGTTTCTAGCTGACGGATGGCATTCGAAAGGTTAACGGCGTGCTTTTTCATTACCTCATACTGTTTGGCTATATGGCACACATATCCTATCACCTCAGTATCCCAGTCCCTGGGAACCGGCTCAAGATCCGGTACAAACATCATCCTCTGAAAGAAAATGTCGGGGAATTCCTTGCGCAAGCACGCCAATCTAGCCTGATTCTCGGGACTATGGGTAGCATCTCGCGCAACGAGACTGTCGGAGTCGTGATCGTCAGGATAGACCAGAGCTTCTTTCCTTTCTTCGCGATCTTGCCCTCGTCTTTATTTTTGTCCTCTGACTCGCGATGTTTCTTGGAAGATTGCATGTGAGAAGGCATACTTTTTGGAGGGGTTAAGTCCCTAGGAAGCTTCTTACCGCCAGCCGGTGGCAGTGGATGACTGTGAGGTTTCCCGGGACCATACCTGAAAGGAGATCGAGATCGTGTAGGATAAGCTTGAGGAGGGTCGCGAGGCCGATAACTGTCCCTCCCCCAACTATCGCTGCGAGCAGGATTTGGATGAAGACTAGGCGTGCCTTCACAAATAGAGCGATAAGAATAAGATCGTTTGCGAGGCATCTTTCCTGCAAGAGAAACAAGTACATATTAAAACCTTGAATACTGTTGGTATAAAAGTGTGGGGTCAAACAGTGCATGTGATTTGTGCATCCTGTATAATTCCCCCTAACAGACCAGGGCCCGAAGTTAGGCTCGTCTGGGTAGTCTCTCGTTCTTCAAATGGAACAGTTGTTTCCTCAGAGATAGGAAAAATTGGCTCCCCTTCGAAGTCTTCCTGTGTATATACATCGTCGGGTATAGGAATCTTGTTCAATTCCTTAAATAACTGCTCCTCTGTTAAATCATCGGGATTGGCAGGCTCAACCGGTAGAGAAGCCCTTGAGGGGGAACCCCTCGGAGAGGCTGGGATTTCCTTAGACTCATCAGCACGGGACTCTTCTCCCATATATACATTTAAATCTTCATCATCCTGGTTAATTATCGGCAAGGACTCTTATGAAGTTTAGTTGTCTCTGCTGCCTGTGACGTTCCTTCTCCCCCGGTCGGGGGCACATATTTGTAAGGTTTGCCACCCGCGCCAAGTCCAAATCTTATATCCAGAAGGCGGTTGTAACACTCCATAATTCTGTAACACTAAGATTCACAAATCAAGGAAGAATTAAAAGTTAAAATAAAAATTGAGGGAAACGGTCTACGCCATTGCGTTTGTCTCGGAATTCTGCATGAAAACGAGTCCGAGTTTGCGTAAATCGGAGTCCGTATGAGGAAGATATGGCCTCCGGAAGATTCAGCGAAGTTCGAATTTCAAAACAGGTCAGAAAAGAGTTCAAATTCGAAAACAGACCCAGAAGCGGGCTAGGCGGGAAATTTCCCGCCCAGGACCCAGGTTGACCAGGGGGTCGACCTGGGAGTCGACCTGTGTACCCAGGTCGACTAGGGTGTCGACCTGGGGGTCGACCCCCTCACCCCCCGACCAGGTCGACTACCCAGTCGACCTGGGGGTCGACCTGCTCCCGAAAATCCAGGTTTTGAACCTGGGTTCATTTTGATGTATCCGGACGCCATTCTGACCAGATTCATCCGCCTAATCCTATATAAGCAGCCTTAGTCTCCTTCTCTATTCACAATTCTTTTCTGTCCTTATGCTGCAAAGATTCTTGGTAGACATGGCTTCTTCTCCTCCTCTAAATTAAATAATAAATAAATAATATATAAAATAAGTCAAGACGAGGAGATGTTGCTCAAGACTTTCAAGAAGGGGTGTAAGTCAATCTAGGATTGCAAGTGAAGATTCAAACGACTACAGCGACTGTTTTTCTACGGATCATAGCAACACCATTTTTCTATTTTAAAAACCGATCAATGTAAGTCAGTTATTTCTAGATTTGAACGTTTTTCTCTGTTCGTGACATGAAATTAAAGGAATAAAAGAATATGCCAAATCTCTCTCTCTCTATTCGAATCAGTGCCTATACTCTTGAACCTAATTAAGAACTGTTATGATTCGAGGACAAATAAGACCGTGACTATGAAACTATGGACCTTAAAACCATATGCCTATGACTATGAACATTGCCTATGACTATGGACATTGCCTATGACTATTGCCTCTGACTGTGACTGTGACTATGAGGATTATTTTCTTGACTAAGCCTGTGCCTTTGATTAGGAAATATAAACTATTACCTATGACATAACAAGGACATCTGTGATTAAACACCTGGGATTCATGACTAGGAAAGTATTGCTTAAGTTTTGTGACTATGGAATTGGGTCTAAACCCGATCATCTATTCTGTCTATTCTTGGTTATCCATGGTTTTAGACCTTGGGAATTTACCTATTAAGTTAGGTCTACCCATGTTCTTGAACCTATTCTGTCTATTCTTGGTTTTAGACCTTGGGAATTTACCTATTTAGTTAGGTCTACCCATGTTCTTGAACCGACGTCGTTATTCAACCCTCTTTATGCCAGTTAGTATGTCTATCTTTTGCATAGCATCTTTGGTTCATTCCCTATTTTCTACGAACGTAGCTTTATTTATAATCTAGACTGAATCACGATTATACGAACGGTGGGAATGCGGTTTGGGCAAAATATGAAATTTACTAAAAACATAGTTTAACTTGGAAATTGGCATAAATTGGGAACATTTATTATGGCATGTTCATAGAAATGCAAGTTGGATAAATTTGACATGAATTATAAGATGTGTAATTTGAATCTAATATTGACGTGTAAATCTTGCATTTACATGAATAGTGATCTAGAGTAATAAGTCTAGAATTAGAATGTTGAATAGGAATTGGATTAGCTAATTTGGCACGGTAAGTATATTGGCATAAATGTGAAATTGGCCATAATTGGGAATAACTATCAGGTTTAGCAAAATCATGGTTAGTGACACTTAATTTGGCATAGTTTACATACCAAAAAGCATAAATATGATATAGAGGGGAAAATGGGCCATAGAAATAAATGTAGACAAATTACATTAAAAGAGTAATTGGGAAATAAGTAAATTAGGAATAATTTACTTATAGAATTCACACCTATAAATACCATCCGAACCCGAGGCTAATGGGATGGATGACACGTGGCTCCGATCCGGATCGGGTTTTGAGCAAATTCACACCTATAAATACCCCGTCTGGATATAAAGAAGAGGATCTTTTTTCTGGCATTTTGGAGAGTTCAACCACCTTCATAACCCGAATTCCAGCAATCCCGAAAAATCCAAATCTTCTTTCAATATTTGTTTTCTATAATTGAGTGATTATAAGTGAGTTGTGAGAGGAATCAAGTGGATATTTCATTGTACTTGCAACTAAATCAGTAAATATAGTGAGAGACAAGTGGACGTAGGCATTTCTTCGCCGAACCACTATAAATCCTGTGTGTTCATTTTTATTTTTATCTTATTTCCTTTTCTTTCAGTTAATTCGGGTGTTAGAACCACTTTTTGGTCTAACATTTTGGTGCTTTCACTGAGAAACTCATCTGAATTCTTTATTTTCCGGGATTTCTTTCTACTTTTTGGACCGTTGAGTTCAAAGAAGTTAATCCTTAAGTTTCTATGCTCTTTTATATTTGTTGAAGTGATTGTCAAAGAATCATGGCCAAAGGAAAAGGCAAAGAAGTTCAGTCTGGTCGAGGAAATGGAGCTGGCGAAGATCAGCAAAATGCGGTTGTAACAAGGTCTCGTGGGCAGAGTTCAGCAGCAGGAAGAACCAATGCAGGAAATCCGAGCCGCCAACAGGGGGAAAGCTCCGATCCGATCCGGGTAGGAGATTCTGAAGCAATGCATTCCCCCAATCTGAACCGACCCGAGCAGCTTGCCACGTACCGATCCGACCAGGCTCCCCAGCTCCGAACCGACCCGACCTCCTATCTCCGATCCGATCCGACGCTTGGTGAAGCTGGAACCTCCACTCGAGTCCCTACGAATGCTCCGATTCCAGCCACCAGGGTTAGTGATCAGGTTATTCCATCTGCGCCCATCACTCAAGGAGATTTCTCGCGCTTACTTGACATGCTTGAGAGCACAAGGGAGGCTATGAAAGTCCACGAGCGCACTAATCTCATGATGCAGGAAAATATGAGGCTCATGAGTCGGGAGATTAGTGAACTCCGTCGACATTGAACTCCATCACCGGTTCGTCACACACCAGTGGATCAATCTTCATCTTCCGAGGAAGAGCGGCCCCGTGAACGAAGGCCGCTCGAACGACCTCAGAATGTGGAGCAGCTGACATTTGGATCTTTGGGATCTCGTGAGGATATTGCACGAGCGCTAGGAAACAATGACCCCACCAGGGGGCAAAGACTCCAATCCCCTCCTCCCGAGATCGACCGGGAGCGCAGGGAACGGAATCGAGCAGAAGCAGCTCGAAGAAGAAGGGCATCTCCTGAACAAGAGCCCAGAAGGAACCCGGATACTAGGGCCAGGGAACCTGAGCGGCCCCTAACTAATGCTGATGTACAGGCAATGGTTCGCCAGATCATGTCCGAGAGCCGGAACTATACAAATGAAGATTATGGCATTGAGCGAAGCCATACTCCTTTCACCGACGATATCCTCGACTTCCAATTTCCCTGACGCTTTAACTTGCCACAGATGGACAAGTACAACGGAAGGACTGATCCGGGACAACATTTGATGCGATACTCGTGGCTCATGAATGCTGCTACTGCCCCTGATGAAGTGAAGTGCAAAGCATTCCCAATCTACTTAGAAGATGTGGCACTGTTTTGGTTTACCCGACTTCCTCCTTGTTCGATTTCGAATTACAAGGAACTAAGCGAGCGTTTTATGAACCAGTTCCGACTCCATGCCCGAAAGTCCAAAAGTGTTATTGAATTATCGAGAATCAAGCAGGCACCAGGAGAGTCTTTGAGGGCATATCTTGACCGTTTTAACCAAGCTGTGACTGAGGTCAGTGACCCGCATGAGCCCACTATTCTGATGGCACTGAAGGAAGGAGTCGATCCTGAATCCGAGTTTGGAGATTACCTTTCTGGGAAAACACCCTCCACAAGAGAGATATTCTACGAAAAAGCCGAAAGGCGAGAGGAGGCCAGGGCAAACCGAAAGAGAAAGTCTGAGACGGCTTCAAAAGAAAATGTGCAGAGTAATATCGCCGTGAAGCAGTCTGGGGAAAGTTCTGGCAAGGTTGAAGTAAATGTGGGAAACAAGGGTGGAAACAACAATGCTGGAAGCGGGGGTAACAGCAACAATAACCGTAATCCGAACGGTAGCAGAAGAAACAGAAATAGGGGAAGCGATCCTAACAAAAGACCCCGATTCCAGACCTACGAGAATTATACACCATTGAACGACACCCTGGAAAATATTTACCTGGATACGTACAATGTGTTACAGTACAAAAGACCGCCACCTCGTGATTCGACCGAGAAAGAAATGGCGACAGGGAAATTTTGTTTGTTTCATGGAACTCATGGGCATTCAACCAATGAATGTCGGCATTTGAGGGATTTGATTGAGAAGCTGCTGCGTGAAGGGAAGTTGGATGAATACAAGGTTGCCCCGAGGGACAGGGGGCAAGGAGAGCAGGCTCCAAAACAGATTCTACCTGCTCCCAAGCCTACAGCGCAGCAGAAAGGTAAAGGAATTGTTATCAACTCCATAGTGGGCGGACCTCACCCGGCAATCCGAAGTTTCAGATCAATGGATCAATCTGTAAATGCTGCCAAGCATCTAGACGTGAATGAAGGTGATGATTTGGAAGATATCACCCCCATAAAACAACAGAAGACCATGTTTGACGACGTGGTATTCCGCAGCCGAGATAATACTGGGATCCAATCACCCACTGATGATCCGTTGGTTATTACTACCACCATTGGGCCGGCCTTGGTTCATAAGGTATTAGTAGACAATGGAAGTTCGGTTAATATTTTGTTTAAAAAGTCATTTGATCAGATGAAGCTTGAATCTGAGGATTTGAAGCCATGTGAAGGATGGATCAGAGGCTTCAACGGGGCATCAACAGCTCCCATGGGATATATAGAATTTCCCGTGACCTTGGGGCAAGGAGAACGCAGAAGAGTGCGGATGCTTCAGTTCGTAGTATTGGACGTAGATTCGCCTTATAATGCATTTTTGGGGAGGCCTGCCCTTGCTGAATTCAGAGTTTGTATCGCCCCCTGGTGTTTATTGCTTAAGTTCCCAACCGAAGCTGGAACTGGAGTAATGAGAGGGGATCAAGTTTCCGGACGGGCCTGTTATGTGGCCGAACTAAAGATGTTGATGAAAGGACTTAACATCGAGAGTGAAGATGCCTCGCCTCCCCTAAAGGGGGGCTCGGCGTAGCAATTAGAGAAATCGGCCCCGAAGGAGTTGCTAAAAGGAACGCCTGAAGACCTGGATCCCAGAAAAGACGAGGAACCAGAGACTAAGAATGCAACTCCTAATGAAGCGACAGTGGAAATTCCCATTGATGACACTGATCCGACAAGAGTCTTGAAGATTGGGTCTCAATTGGATCCATGTCGGGCCAAAGAACTAACGGACTTTTTGAAGGCGAACTTGGACGTGTTTGCCTAGACCCACGCTGACATGTGTGGGATATCGCCATCCATTATAAGTCACAAATTGAATGTAAACCCGAAACATCCGCCTGTGAAGCAAAAGAGGCGCATGCTGGGACCAGAGAGGTCGGCTGCTCTCAAAGAGGAAGTAGAGAAGTTGAAGCAGAATGGATTTATTCGAGATTCGACATATCCCGACTGGATATCGAATCCCGTCTTGGTAAAGAAGCCAAACGGAAAGTGGCGGACTTGCATTGATTTTTCAGATTTGAACAAAGCTTGCCCAAAAGATAGTTTCCCACTTCCCAGGATTGACCAGCTTGTAGATTCGACAGCAGGTCATGAACTTCTCTCTTTCATGGACGCATATTCTGGATACAACCAAATTCCTATGCACGTGCCAGACCAAGAACATACGAGCTTCATTACGAATTTGGGATTATATTGTTATGTTGTAATGCCATTCGGATTGAAAAACGCCGGAGCTACTTACCAGCGCTTGGTGAACCGAATATTTTATAATCAAATAGGAAAGACTATGGAAGTTTATGTGGATGATATGCTTGTCAAATCGAAACAGTCCTCCAGCCATACGCAAGACTTGGCGGAAATGTTTGGTATCCTGCGAAAGTACCGGATGAAATTGAATCCTCTGAAATGCTCATTTGGAGTGGCATCGGGAAAGTTCCTTGGCTTCATTGTGAGTTCCCGAGGAATTGAAATCAACCCTAGCCAGATAGCAGCGATTAGAAATATTGAAGAGCCGAGGAGAATTAAAGACGTCCAAAGTCTTGCAGGGAAAGTAGCGGCGCTGAGTAGATTCATCTCCAAAGCCACAGACAAATGTGTTCCATTTTTTGATTTGATTAAAAGAGGAAAGAAGAACTTCGAGTGGACTCCGGACTGTGTTGAAGCCTTTTGAAATTTATTGGAACTGCTAGAGAAATCGCCGATTTTATCAAAGCCTGTAGATCACGAAGAATTGTTTGTTTACTTGGCAGTCTCGGCTCACGCCGTCAGCACAGCCCTGGTTCGAGAAGAAGACAAAGTTCAAAGGCCAGTGTATTATGTAAGCAAGAAATTAGCAGCGGTAGAGCGCAACTACCCAAAGATTGAGAAGCTCGCTTACAGCCTCCAGATCGCATCCCGAAAACTTCGTCACTATTTCCAAGTTCATCCAATAACCATATACACCGACCAGCCCTTAAGGCAGGTGTTGCAGAGACCCGAAGCATCGGGATGGTTGATCAAATGGAACATAGAACTAAGTCAGTTTGATTTGAATTTTCAACCATGAAAGTCGATCAGAGGGCAAGCTCTAGCAGACTTTATTGCGGAGTTCACCATTCTAGAGGAGGAAGTAATCGATGACAGAGTGGTTAAGTCCGAGGATGAGTTAAAGATAGATCCGTGGAAACTATATACAGATGGAGCCAAGAACGACCGAAGGTCCGGAGCTGGAATCGTCTTAGTCACTCCCGAAGGACAGTCGTTATATTACGCCCTGCGATTAGAATTTTCGGCGACTAACAATGACTCTGAATATGAAGCCCTGATTGCCGGGCTGAAGCTTGCTAAAGACCTCGGAGTAAAAATGTTAGACATATTCTGTGACTCTAAAATTGTTGTTTGCCAAGTGCGAGAGGAATTTGTGGCTCGAGGACCTCGACTTATCGCCTACCTCAGGAAAGTGAGAGAGCTATTGAATAGCTTAGAGCGGTACAACATAACACACATTCCCAGAGTTGAAAACCAGAAAGCGGATAGGCTGGCAAAGCTGGCTAGTTCCGAAAATCCAGAAGAGACTGAAATAATTCCAATTGAAACGTTGGAATCGCCAAGCTTTGAGTCAATGGAACTTGAATTCGCTTTTGAAGCGGAACCAGAGAAGGAGTCGTGGATGACTCCAATTAAGAATTTCCTTAAGAATGGGACACTCCCATCAAAGAAGAGTGAGAAAAGAGCTGTAGTTCGCAAAGCTACCAGATATGTCATACAAGATGATACTCTTTATAGGCAAGGATTTTTTATGCCCATGTTACGATGTATAGCACACGACGACATCAAGCGTGTACTAAGAGAAGTACAAGAAGGTGAGTGTGGAGATCATACAGGAGGTCAAACTTTAGCAAAAAAGATATTGCGATACGGATACTTCTGGCCTACGATTAATAAAGATGCAGCTGATTATTCACGACGCTGCGATAAGTGCCAGAGATTCGCCAAAATCCCCAGGGCACCGTCGACCCAACTTAAATCAATGGTGAGTCCTTGGCCATTTGCCACGTGGGGAATTGATATCATTGGAGTTCTACCAATTGCTAAAGGAGGAGCTAAGTATGCAATAGTGGCCGTGGACTATTTTACGAAGTGGGTGGAAGCTGAGCCCTTGACCAAGATCACGACAAGAAAGGTGATAAGTTTTGTGGTCAGAAATATTATATGCCGGTTCGGGATCCCAAGGACGATTATAACTGACAACGGAACCCAATTTGATAGTACTGAATTCAGAAATTTCTGCCAGAAGTATAAGATAGACAAACGATATACTGCAGTTGCCTATCCGCAATCGAATGGGCAAGTAGAGGCAATAAACAAAGTAATAAAATCCATCCACAAGAAATGGTTAGAGCGTGCAAAGGCAAAATGGGTTGACGAATTGCCCCTAGCTTTGTGGGCATATCGAACAACATTTAAAACGGCCACCGGTCATACCCCTTTCTCTCTCTCCTTTGGCTCAGAAGCTGTAATTCCAGTTGAACTGGAAGTTCCTTCCCACAGGGTGACATATTACGACCCGATGACAAATCGGGCACTCTTACTTGAGTCTCTTGATGAAGTCGAAGAAAAAAGGGACGAAGCAGATTTGCGTGCGGCAAGACATCGACGTCAGATGGCACGCTATTACGACAAAAAAGTTCGCCTCAGGACTTTTGAACCAGGAGATTTGGTGCTAAAGAGAGTCTTTCCATCCCTTCCTCACCTCGGTCCAAAATGGGAAGGACCCTTTGTCATCCAACGGAAACTTGAAAAAGGAACCTTCAAGTTAACGACCGTAGATGGCGAAGAAGTCCCTAGAGCATGGAATGCCCAACACTTAATGCGATATTTGGATTAGAAATGCTATACTTTGTGTTATTTTTCTTATGAACTCTGTAATAAGGCACGACTTGCCTTGGGAAAATCTGACGATATGAATGAAGAACTATAAAGTGGATGTAGGCTACGACTTAGCCGAACCACTATAAAAATATTGTGTGTTATTTACTTTTATGCATTACATATATACATTCATCAGTTATTCTGTTGTGATTATAAAATACAGGATGACTCAAAGCCTAAAAAGGTTGAAAACAGTTTAGACATAAAAAGAAGCACAACGACTATTTGTGCGATAAGACATAAAAGAATGAGAAAACGACATTCTTAACTCTAACTCTCCAGAGAGAGAGAGTATAAAAGCGTCTCGGACTGAGCGCTGAAAAAGAAATTCTTCTCCTAACTCTAACTCTCCAGAGAGAGAGAGAGTATAAAAGCGTCTCCGACTGAGCGCTGAGAAAGAAATCTTTCCCCGCTGAAAGACCGGGGAATGAATAGATTACTGAGCTCGAACTCTAACTCTCAAGAGAAAGAGAGAGAGTATAAAAGGAATGCCAGAAAAAAGATAGGTACTGACGACACAGGAAGTGCTATCCCGTCAGAGAATCGGGAGCATTCAGGTTGCTTGATTAAGCATTAAATAATTTGTGGGAATTGGCTGGGGACACGTATGTATACGCATATTTCCCCCCTCCACAACTTCGTTTCATAACTATAGACATGCATTTTTACATGAGTGCAGAACTACTAACAAACAAACATTGCAGAAAATGAGTTATTTTTTTATTTACAAATGAATGAATTTGTACAGGAAAATAGCTAAAAAAGAAAGTGCAGGAGCCGCTCATGTAGCAGCAATTATTGGTTCACTAAATGCTAAAACGATACAAGGCAATCCACTATTTAGATTTTGAATGAGCCTTGGACTTCTTGGCGGCTTTCTCCGCATCCTTTGCCTCTTTCTCAGCCTCTGTCAAGATCCGTTTTGACTTCTTTTTTCCTGAAGATACGGTGCTGGAGCCAGTAGACTGCTTCCCGGAGGGCGGAGCGCTGGAATCAAGGGAAGATTTTTTAACAAGTTCCTCTGTAATAGATCTAGTTGAGAGCTTAACAACTAACCTTGATCCCGCATCCACAACTGCGAGGGGCTTAAGGGCTTCAGGGTCGAGTTCTTCGGTTTTTAATTGCAAGCGCTTGTCTTGATCAGCCTTCATTGCAGCCAAAGTAAAGTCATCAGCACTTTTTGACTCCCCGATTATTGCAACTTCCGGTTCCTCTTCCTGACCCCCGTCACCGCCATCATCCCTTAAAGCCGCTATCATTTCTTCATCATGGGGAGTGGCGGCCTTAGTCGGCTCAATTCCTTCTCCCAAGTCTATAGAAGCAGCCTTATCTTCCCCTCTTTTGGCCTTTTCTGCGGGCTTTGCCCCAGCGGTGGCTCCCTGAGTCACATCTGTCTTTTCGGATGATTCAACACCTACAGAATGAGAAGCAACAGTTATCAACTCAGGCGAAAACAATGGGTCTTTCATCGATTGTTCAATCACGTGGCGAAAGGTAGAAATAGCCTTGGCAAATTGAGGAGAAAAGGTAGGGATACCTTCCGAAGACCTCTCGGCAGGGGTGACTACTACCTCTGGTGCTGTTTCAGGAATAGAGGATAGTAGAGTTGTTCGGGGAATTCCCGGATTTTCAGGATTATACCCCTCTACTTCAGAAGTTGCAGGGGAAGAAAAAGAGGAACCAGCTTCGAGAACAGTTTTCTGTTTAGACTTCCATCTCTCTTCTTCCATGGCCTCAGCAATGAGGCGGCGCCCTTCGGCTAGGCGCTCCGGTTCATCATCCCTCAAGTATTTCTCCATTAGCTTATCTTCATCGATGGAATCGACCTTAAGTTCCTCTTTTTCCCACTCGACGATCTGATTCCATACTTGAACTAGAGTGGATGGATAATCCTCGATCCAAGAAATGTTTCGGCGACGGATGATATGTGCGAAGAATTCAATCATTAATTCGCCGAAACCCTGAATATCAGCCTCCGCCTCTGATAGTTGCTTACGGGCCTCCTCCGCAGATTTGATAGCACACTCCACATTGCCCTCAGCCAGGGCAGCTCTGTTCTCTGCCTCCAATAGCTTTGAAGCCAAGTCGGCATTCTTCTTTTCTAATTCAGCACTCCTCTTTGCTAACTCGGCATTTTTCCGTTCAAGCTCAGCATAAGCAAGGCGTGTCTTAGCAGCTTCTGACTTGGCCTCGTCAGCTTGCTTTTTTAATTCAGAGCGCTCCTGAGTGTGAGATTCAAGCAAGTCATGATAACGTTTTTGCATGTCCTCGAATTGTTGTTTGAAGTTAGAAGCGTCCCTTTGAGCGACAGCTAGCTGAGCTTGAGTGTCTCCCAAATCTTTTCCTAGAGCTTTTAAGGCCTTGGCATCCTCCTCCGCGGTCTTTTGCATTGAATCAGTATTTGTGATTAGAGTGCGGATGATTCTAGAAAGATTGCGTGAATATTTAAACATCTCAGTATACTGTTTTTCCACCGCATCTATCTTTGCTTTGGCCTCGTCTGCCCATTTAGAAGAAACAGGTTCAAGGGCAGGTAAAAAAGTCAAAGTCTCGAAGTAGTGTTCGGGAAATTGCTCCTTCAAATATGCCCGCTTTACTGCAGTTTCCGCATCTAGTGGGGGAGGAGCGGGGATTGTCAATTCGGTGTCCCTATGTGAGGAGGATTCGGTAGATTCTTTGTCTGTCCTAGGTCGTTTAGTAGCAGGAACCTTGTGCTTACTCCGAGACCCGGTTTCTTTCGGAGGACTTCTCTCTCTATTGCGCTTTTCATGGGAAGAAGTGGAGTCTTTAGATGGTGGTCTGTCCTCTTCCCTGCGGCTTTGATAACCCTTGTATTTCTCTTGTTCCGGCCGAACTGGTGAGCGAGAACGTGAGGGTCGAGAATGATAGGGATCATAAGGCCTTCTCTCCTCCCTACCACGATCATCCCGGCGATCATACTCGATATCCTGAGGTGGATTGGACATGCTGCGGCGAAGCTTCCTGATATCGTAGTAGGATCGAGACATCGTACCTGCACGATAAAACAAACGAAATTTAGAATTAATGGATTCACGAAGAAAGAGGTGCAATGAATGCTAATGCCGTTATATAAAGTGTATCCTAAGTGGTGTGTTTCCCCCCAACCAACCCGAGTCTGAAGCTAGACTAGTACGGGCAGGCTCTTTGGCCTTAGCGGGAGTGGTCTCTTCCGAAGAGGTGAAGACTAAAGGATCCTTCCTGAAATCCTCTGAAGTGTATATAGTCTCAGGTAAGGGGAGATCCCCCAAACCCTGAAATATTTGCTCATCAGTACTAGGGACATCCCCCTCGGAAGCATGAAGTGGCGATTCTTGGGAGGATTTTGACTTTTCCAGAGAAGTAGCCTCCTCAGGGGCAGTATATCCTTCACGATGCTTTTCGGCCAGATTAGCCAATTCGTCATCTTGTGTAGAAGATGGAGAAGGTGAAGTTTGAAGAGGCGCTGTAGGAACTCCTGAGCCTTCTCCTGTCTCTGGGACTACCTCCACTGGAGGAATGTATGCGTATGGAGCCGTCCCATGACCGATGCTACGAAAAACGGATAACAGCCCATGAAAGTGAAGGTATTCGTCTTTAAGGGCTTCGTCGATAGTCAAGAATTTCTGATCGCCATTAAGAAGTCGGTGCATCCGGTCAAAGAACACCTGATCTGATATCTGTATGGGATTGTCGACTGCAAACAAAAAGGAAAACAAGTTAAGGTGATGATTCAAGTGTATAGAGCCCGGATTTAGAAAATCAGTGCTTTAATTGATTTTGTCCACCTCCTAGCGCATCCAGGCTGTCGCTTCACGTAGAACCATTCTAGTCTGGAATCTCCAGCTTTACTACTGAATGGTGCTGAGATTATCTTCCTTTTTGGAACTGACTCAAAGTAGCAGAAAGATGGAGTCTCTCGAGTCCGATGCTTGAAATTATAGAAGAAGTGAACGTCATCGAACGTGAGCTCAATGCCTAAGATTTCACGATATGCTATGTACAAGGTGTGCAAATAGGCATATGAATTGGGATGCAACTGCATGGGGGCAATCCGCATTTGTCTTAAAAAGTCAACGATGAAGGGAGAGAATGGAGGAATGGCGCCGACCATGCACATCAATCGAGTGACCGCCATATATCCTTCTGGAGGGTTGTGGGGACGGTCAGAGCGTGAGGGCACTAGAGTGTCCCTTTTCATTATCCCGTACTTTAAGCAAATTCGGACCAGTCGATCATTGTCGATTGTTGATTCAACAGAGTTTGGAGGTGATTCCAATATAACGGCCAATTCAAATTCATCAAGGGCTCGATAATCACCAATCCCTCCTTCCTCCTCAAAACCCAGAGAAACTTCATTCTCTGAAGACACCTCGTTGCTTTCTCGATTTCCAACCCCGTAGTCTGGACCCTCACTGTCCCATTCTGGATCCGAAGGAGAAGATATATCCTCGAGAGTGATTTTGTTAGAGGTTTCCGGGGCTTCTTTCCTCTCAGCTAGTCTGGAAGAACGTCTGGGTCTCATTGTCATAGAACTATTGAAGAAGCAATAGCACGAATTAGAGTAAATTAGCCCGTACCCTCCTGTGCATGTGTGTGAACTAAAATGTGTGCAGCGAATGTGAGAAATGCAAAGTAAAGGTGCAATAATGTAAGACGAAACTTTGAAGAGAAAGTGATAGTCAGAGTAGTTCTTAATGTTCATTTATGTCCACAAGGCACTATCCTAACTGTTCATGAAGTTGGAAGTAATATCTAGCATTGTTTTAAATAGTTGGACAAAAGTTTGTGCTTTGGACTGAGTAGTTGTCGGTTCGGATGTATACATCAGGTTCAGATCGGATAGGCAAGGTCACATGTCGGCTTAAAGCAAAGGCTCACACTCAGTGAGATATACCCGGATCGGTTCGGGGATTGACTTTCGGGGCGGGTCGGATTGACCTGAATAACAATGCCCCTATTCTCTCTTTGTTTCACAACCCGGTCCGATCCGAGCGCATAAGTCTTGACCTCCATTTTATTCATAGGTCCGACCCGACCCGGTCAAACAAGTTAAGTCCCATTTCTTTGCCTTATTGCTACGACCCGGTCCGGTTCTGTGAATTTCTCTCTTTTCCTTTTTCTCCTACTATTCCCCCACCCAAACCGATCTCCTTCAATTTTCTTCCTCTTCCTCCTCTTAAGTAGCGAACCCAACTCGATATCCAAAGCCTTAATTAAAATCAAGTGCTTAAGCACTCAAGTATTCAACGACGAATCTCAATACCCTCCACCAACGCCTCGAAATGTCGTCGATGCCATTAACGACGAAGGCGGAGGATGAAGGAAGCTATGGCGATGGAATTAGTCAAATACCTTGCTAGAATCGTTCAACTTAACTGCGAATGTAAATTAAAAACAATTATGGCAACGAGATTCGAGATTGCAAGACTACCTAGTATTTGATTCAAAGATTGAAGCGAAAATTTTGAAATTTTCTGGAAAGACTAGGGTTTCGATGTGGAATCGGTTGGGCAAGAACGACGAAAGTAAAAGAAAGAGAAAGAAAGAAGGAGACAGGGGCAGAGAATATATACAAGAGGGAGGTGGCTACTCGTATTCCCCTCCTATATTTCCGCTCGGTCCGGAGTACGAGCCTAACAGCCCACACTTTCTGGCCCATTGATCTGTTGCAAGGCATAGAAAATCCATCCGGGTCGGAACTCAAACTATAAATCCGTTCGGGTCGGAGCCCGAACCGAACAGGATGATGAACAACAACTTGACATGTGAATTCAAAAGGAAGGATGAAGGTATTGTGCCATGGCAGTCAAAGCATGCTCCGTTTCCAACAGAAGCATCCTTTGAGGGGGCAAAATGTTAGCCTACTTTGTGAACTAGGCAACACAAAGTCAAGATGTCAAACATTGAAGAGCATTTTTAATTAGAAGACTTCGGTTCGGATCGGAGAGACCATCACTACTCAGATCGGAGAAGACACTACAGCCTAGATCGGACAGCTGCAATCGTTCGGGTCGGGTCAAAGCAACGTATCGGTTCGGATCGGATAAAATCTCCTGTTCGGATCGGTGAGCTATTGCTGTTGAAAGCAGAGAGCGCATGTTCGGATCGGAGGGCAGTCTTCTTCAAGATGGATCGGAAAGCCACCCAATTGCTACAGAGATAGGTCGGAGCGGAGCAGAATACAGAGAAGAGAGAATTGTCATCAAGACAATCCGGGTTTCATATCGTTCCCCCTGCATAAGCGCCTGGATATCCGGATCGGCTATGACCAGTTCCTGTCCATAACGTTCATTACTCTGATGCGTTGTCAACACAGTAATTCATCCGAACCCGAGGCTAATGGGATGGATGACACGTGGCTCCAATCCGGATCGGGTTTTGAGCAAATTCACACCTATAAATACCCCGTCTGGATACAAAGAAGAGGATCTTTTTTCTAGCATTTTGGAGAGTTCAACCACCTTCATAACCCGAATTCCAGCAATCCCGAAAAATCCAAATCTTCTTTCAATATTTGTTTTCTATAATTGAGTGATTATAAGTGAGTTGTGAGAGGAATCAAGTGGATATTTCATTGTACTTGCAACTAAATCAGTAAATATAGTGAGAGACAAGTGGACGTAGGCATTTCTTCGCCGAACCACTATAAATCCTGTGTGTTCATTTTTATTTTTATCTTATTTCCTTTTCTTTCAGTTAATTCGGGTGTTAGAACCACTTTTTGGTCTAACACAGTAGTCGCAACAATACCTGTCTAATGTAAGTGGTAGCGGCTTTAATTTATTTAGTTAAAGCTAGATCAAGAATGGTAGGGTTAAGTTAACTAAGACACTTAACCAGTTCAACATGATAACTAGACTGATGGGTGGGATTAGGTTCAGACTGACACTTAACACAGTTGAGCTAGAATGAGAAGGTTATGTCCCCAGGAACAATTAACCAACTTAACACAGTTAAGCTAGAATGGGAGGGCTAAGTCCATAGAGACACTTAACCAAACTCAAGGTAGCAAGACAAGATTTGTAGGGGTTAAGTAACTAAGAAAACACTTAGCCAAATTAACATGTTAACTAGACTAAGAAGGTGGGGTTAAGTAAAGTTAATACACTTAGCCAATTTGATATGTTAGCTGGGCTAGACCGTAGGGTTAAGTAAACTAGAACACTTAACCATCAGGTTGTGATAAAGGAATAAGGCTAAGTCTAAAACATGAAGGGACAATACTTAACCATTAATAACATGTTAGTGAAAATAGACGGGCAAGGTTAAGTTAAAAAGGAACACTTAACCAATACAGGATAATGGGTAGGGTTAAGTAATAAGGAATACTTAACCAATATAACTTGGTTTGTGGTCGGGTTAAGTCAACATGAATTACTGATAACACTTAACCAGTTTAACATGATAAATGAAGGAGGTTAAGTTAGCTTGAATTGACTAATGACACTTAACCAATCCAAATTGACGGGAACTAAGTAGTAAACCTTAGTTAAGAGAACAACGAATCTGGAAACTAAGTGGTAAATCTTAGTTAGTAAAACTAAGTAGTAATTCTTAGTATAACACGGGAAGGAGCGAATGTCCGTCTGAGTAATAAAGGAGGCTCCAACGAATTGGGCTACGAAGCCCGAGGCTTCGAGGGGACGGGAGGGTACTCTTGGTATCCCTCTGTGAGGCTGCAGATGATCCTCCTGGGCCCACAGAGGTTTAGGTCTGCGTAGAAGAACCAGGGGTATGCCTTGGTTGCAATACATGGCAACCTAAAGACCAGGATGGACCGACGTGATTCGGCGAGCAAACGGTAGCCCTGTGATAGCGACTCGTCGTCTACCATCCATCTTGAGTCAATCAAGACACGTGAAGCGGAAAGGAGGAGAACTCCAAAAGACCATATACTTGCTATCTAGTTATGGTTGCAGATGGCCATAGGATAGTGGGGCACCGGAGGCCGGCGTATAGTTCTCATTTTACAAGGTGTGCCTTTCATTAGTTGAGGGAGGGGTCAAGTGGGACCATAGCCACTGGAATAAAAACAGACCTTAGCATCTCATCGGCAGATATCTGAAGCTCCCGACCGAGTTCTGTATACCTTGATTTGCCCTGTCACAGGACTCGGACCGCACATTACAGGACATGTGCATCTAGACAAGCGATAACGATTCGCGATACATGCGTGGGGAAGTATAGGAACATATACCACTATAGGTAGTGTGTCCTAGACTTGGGGGCATCGTTCGACATGTAGCGTAATCCCTAGTTGGACTAGGTGGCATAAACCATGAACTCGAGAAGCGTTCAGCAGATAGCGTAAAACTCTAGTTAAAACTAGAAAGTACTTGGTAGAAAACCCTAGATTAAATCTAGGTAACGAATAAATAAATGGATACCTGAAGGCGATGGAAAATACAGGGTTTGGGATCACGTTATCGTTACTAGTTGGGACACTAGTTAGGTGGTGCAGAGATATAGAAACCAGTATAACAAGGAAATAGCAAAGCGGCGAAAGTATTAGAGCATATCCAGTTTATCTTATCTTAGCATATCTTGTGATTATCTTGTCTAATCTTGCTGACCCTATGGTCATGGTGTAATCTTGGATTCAGTTAATTCATGTCGTTTGTTTTTCCATGTTCACATGCTAGAAGTTACTGAACTTACTCAGGATTTATGTCTGGCTCTGTTTTTCTTTCGTCTTCTTCTCTTCCGTTCCCCCCCAGGTAGTAGAGGAGGAAGTAGTATAGCTCAGGTTAAGTTGGACTGTCACTCTTTCCCAACTTGAAGATTTGTCGAAGTTTTGCTTGGATTCTCTTTTCAGATGCTACGGCTGGTTCTTGTTACATTGGGGAATATAAATGTATTTTTATGCTTCTTTATTTTGTAAGACAGATGACACTCTGATATTGTAAAGAAATCTGTGTACAAACTGTTTTATCAATAAAGCAAAGTTTTATTTTCCGCTGTTTAATTTCTATCTGTCTTGTAATTTATCTGCATCTTTTACCCTAAATGCTCCACAGAACTTAGTGCATTCCCTTTGTGAGTGACACTAACGGACGTGGGGTGTTACACGTGGTATCAGAGCTGAAGGTTACCAAATCAGATAAAGGATTTGAAAAATTATTTTCAAAACGGTTTTAAGAGAAGCATTTTCAAAAGAAAAGATTTGTTTTAAAGGCATATTCCCCAAAGCCATATGCACTATCTTCTCTTCCTCTGTTTGAATTCTTGTTTCTTCTTTCTTGAGTCTCTGGGGCTCCTGGCTTTCTGGGATGTAACCTCATCGAAGGGCGAAGTAGTGCCCGACTTCCATCTATGGCTGTGGTTGTTTCACCTACGACCAGTTTTCTTTTAAGCTTATATAGTTTTCTGTACGATGGAAGCCGCTTTCGGGATATTTGTCAACAATGGCTACACACGGAAGGGGCTGAGGAGTTTGGCTAAGGAGCACAACCCTAGGATGATGAGTTCATGGATGTAGATTTAGCTCACGAAGGAGGAAGAAATTATAGAACCTAAGACAAGAGGAAGTACTTTTACTAGGGTAGGATAAGACATATAATCAAGGACAAGGGCAAGAACGAGGAACAAGATTTTCAGAAGGGCAAGTACATACTTTCACCACCAAGCGTACCTAGGAGAAAGGTAGTAAAGTTTTGTTGGGAGAGTCTAGTTTTGTTGTTCGTACTCTTTCCTTTGATTTTAGCGCTTTTGTTCATATCCACTTCCATAGTTGAGTCTCTGCACCATAGTACTTGTATAGTAGAAAGATCCCACTAGAGTCTCAAATCCGATTGGTGGTCCGACCAGTTTATTTTGGTTAGTAGGGATTTGAGAATAGCCAGCGAGTTTTCTTATATCATCTCACGTAGATCATCTAAACTCGGAGGAGATATTCCTTGGGTGCTTGTCTGATATTGGTTTAGGCCTTTGGGGCTTGTACTTGAGGAATGTCGAGTTCGACTAGGATGGTTTGCGTGAGAGATGAATAGTTATGAAAGGCACTCTAAAAAAGCACGTAGTGACCTTTTGACCCTTATAGTTATGGCATGGCGGATAAGAGGGAGACCTCTAATCAACTTAAGTACATATACTTGGTACCGTGATTGACATCTGTTCATTTTGGAATTGGAGGTCAGAAACTTCACAATCGTGAAGTTAAATTAGTTAAGATACAGTGGAGTAAAGCTCAAGAAGGCTAGATACTAGCGTCATACCCTTTTTCTTAAGGGTGCATCCTTGATTTCTTTGTGTAGGAGCTTTACGCATAATTGTTTCTCTCTTTCCGAAGTATATCACCTAGGTCGTATCTTCGATCTTTAGGTAGAAGCCAATGGATGTAAACATGTGTTCGAAACATGTTATGGTTGGTGGTTGCAAGTGATTGCTAATGGTTGATCGTGGATGCATATGCATACGTATTAAGCACTAGATCAGTTCAGACGCTTTCATATTGCATTTACAGGAATGTATTTGTTTGTAAGTTGAGCCTGATATGTTATCATATGGATGTTGCATATGGATGAATGGCTATGCGCACATGTAGTATTTACATAACTAGTGATGCTTGCATACATGATTGGACGCATGGCACTGACATGATTTGCATTAAGGAGGTCAACTGAATCAGTAGACCGTCTGATTTTGCATTAGATAAAGACATATACACACACTATGCATATGAACATGAAAGCATTAGAAATCTTTTAAGGACAATGAAAGCCTGTGATTGAATGGTTGAGTAGATGGGTGATTGGATGGTAGGACACATTCTTCCTAACTTGAAGATTTCGGGGACGAAATCCTTTTAAGTGGGGGAGAATGTAACACCCCATAATTCTATAACACTAAGATTTGCAAATCAAGGCAGAACTAAAAGTTAAATTAAAAATCGAGGGAAACAGGCTACGCCATAGCGTTCATCTCGGAATTCTGCATGAAAACGAGTCCGAGTTTGCATAAACCGGAGTCCGTATGAGGAAGGTATGGCCTCCGGAAGATTCAGCGAAGTTTGAATTTCAAAACAGGTCAGAAAAGAGTTCAAATTCGAAAACAGACCCAGAAGCGGGCTGGGCGGGAAATTTCGTGCCCAGGACCCAGGTCGACCAGGGGGTCGACCTGGGTACCCAGGTCGACTAGGGTGTCGACCTGGGGGTCGACCCCCCCCCCCCCCGACCAGGTCGACTACCCAGTCGACCTGGGGGTCGACCTACTCCCGAAAATCCAGATTTTGAACCTGGGTTCATTTTGATGTATCTGGACGCCATTCTGACCAGATTCATCCGCCTAATCCTATATAAGCAGCCTTAGTCTCCTTCTCTATTCACAATTCTTTTCTGTCCTTATGCTGCAAATATTCTTGGTAGACATGGCTTCTTCTCCTCCTCTAAATTAAATAATAAATAAATAATATATAAAATAAGTCAAGACGAGGAGATGCTGCTCAAGACTTTCAAGAAGGGGTGCAAGTCAATCTAGGATTGCAAGTGAAGATTCAAACGACTGCAGCGACTGTTTTTCTACGGATCATAGCAACGCCATTTTTCTATTCTAAAAACCGATCAATGTAATTCAGTTATTTCTAGATTTGAACGTTTTTCTCTGTTCGTGACATGAAATTAAAGGAATAAAAGAATATGCCAAATCTCTCTCTCTCTATTCGAATCAGTGCCTATAATCTTGAACCTAATTAAGAACTGTTATGATTTGAGGACAAATAAGACCGTGACTATGAAACTATGGACCTTAAAACCATATGCCTATGACTATGAACATTGCCTATGACTATGGACATTGCCTATGACTATTGCCTATGACTGTGACTGTGACTATGAGGATTATTTTCTTGACTAAGCCTATTCCTTTGATTAGGAAATATAAACTATTGCCTATGACATAATAAGGACATCTGTGATTAAACACCTGGGATTCATGACTAGGAAAGTGTTGCTTAAGTTTTGTGACTATGGAATTGGGTCTAAACCCGATCATCTATTCTGTCTATTCTTGGTTATCCTTGGTTTTAGACCTTGGGAATTTACCTATTAAGTTAGGTCTACCCATGTTGTTGAACCTATTCTGTCTATTCTTGGTTTTAGACCTTGGGAATTTACCTATTTAGTTAGGACTACGCATGTTCTTGAACCGACGTCGTTATTCAACCCTCTTTATGCCAGTTAGTATGTCTATCTTTTGCATAGCACCTTTGGTTCATTCCCTATTTTCTACGAACCTAGCTTTATTTATAATCTAGACTGAATCACGATTAAACGAACGGTGGGAATGTGGTTTGGGCGAAATATGAAATTTACTAAAAACATAGTTTAACTTGGAAATTGGCATAAATTGGGAACATTTATTATGGCATCTTCATAGAGATGCAAGTTGGATAAATTTGACATGAATTATAAGATGTGTAATTTGAATCTATTATTAACGTGTAAATCTAGCATTTACATGAATAGTGAACTAGAGTAATAAGTCTAGAATTTGAATGTTGAATCGGAATTGGATTAGCTAATTTGGCACGGTAAGTATATTGGCATAAATGTGAAATTGGCCATAATTGGGAATAACTGTCAGGTTTAGCAAAATCATGGTTAGTGACAATTAATTTGGTATAGTTTACATACCAAAAAGCATAAATATGATATAGAGGGGAAAATGGGCCATAGAAATAAATGTAGACAGATTACATTAAAAGAGTAATTGGGAAATAAGTAAATTAGGAATAATTTACTTACAGAATTTGTCCAAAATGAGAAATGTAAATTTAGACAAATTAAAGATTTATTAACGACATCTCTTTTAATGAAACACCAGAAAGTTCTAGGGTGACAGAGAGGATAGTGTCTAGGCTTGGGTTTGGAAAATACAAGTTTCCTGCTCTCCCTGGCTATCCCTAACTGATCCGACGAACGGAATGGTTACTTTCAAACCTTGATTTGAAAATAAATTGAAACCCTTTGAACTTAGAAAACACGAATATGCCTAGCCCGAGGTTAGACTGAGTTGCGATATAAACCTGCCCGGAACCAACCAGCACATCCAGCAGTCGCAACAATACCTGTCTAATGTGAGTGGTAGCGGCTTTAATTTATTTAGTTAAAGCTAGAACTAGAATGGTAGGGTTAAGTTAACTAAGACACTTAACCAGTTCAACATGATAACTAGACTGATGGGTGGGGTTAGGTTCAGACTGACACTTAACACAGTTGAGCTAGAATGAGAAGGTTAAGTCCCCAGGAACACTTAACCAACTTAACACAGTTAAGCAAGAATGGAAGGGCTAAGTCCATAGAGACACCTAACCAAACTCAAGGTAGCAAGAGAAGATTTGTAGGGGTTAAGTAACTAAGAAAACACTTAGCCAAATTAACATGTTAACTAGACTAAGAAGGTGGGGTTAAGTAAAGTTAATACACTTAGCCAATTTGATATGTTAGCTGGGCTAGACCGTAGGGCTAAGTAAACTAGAACACTTAACCATCAGGTTGTGATAAAGGAATAAGGCTAAGTCTAAAACATTAAAGGACAATACTTAACCATTAATAACATGTTAGTGAATACAGACGGGCAAGGTTAAGTTAAAAAGGAACACTTAACCAATACAGGATAATGGGTAGGGTTAAGTAATAAGGAATACTTAACCAATATAACTTGGTTTGTGGTCGGGTTAAGTCAACATGAATTACTGATAAAACTTAACCAGTTTAACATGATAAATGAAGGAGGTTAAGTTAGCTTGAATTTACTAATGACACTTAACCAATCCAAATTGACGGGAACTAAGTAGTAAACCTTAGTTAAGAGAACAACGAATCTGGAAACTAAGTGGTAAATCTTAGTTAGTAAAACTAAGTAGTAATTCTTAGTATAACACGAGAAGGAGCGAATGTCCGTCTGAGTAATAAAGGAGGCTCCAACGAATTGGGTTACGAAGCCCGAGGCTTCGAGGGGACGGGAGGGTACTCTTGGTATCCCTCTGTGAGGCTGCAGATGATCCTCCTGGGCCCACAAAGGTTAAGGTCTGCGTAGAAGAACCAGGGGTATGCCTTGGTTGCAATACATGGCAACCTAAAGACCAGGATGGACCGGCGTGATTCGGCGAGCAAACGGTAGCCCTGTGATAGCGACTCGTCGTCTACCATCCATCTTGAGTCAATCAAGATACGTGAAGCGTAAAGGCGGAGAACTCCAAAAGACCATATACTTGCTATCTAGTTATGGTTGCGGATGGACATAGGATAGTGGGGCACCAGGGGCCAGCGTATAGTTCTCATTTTACAAGGTGTGCCTTTCATTAGTTGAGGGAGGGGTCAAGTGGGACCATAGCCACTGGAATAAAAACAGACCTAAGCATCTCATCGGTAGATATCTAAAGCTCCCGACCGAGTTCTGTATACCTTGATTTCCCTATCACAGGACTCGGACCGCACATTACAGGACATGTGCATCTAGACAAGCGATAACGATTCGTGATACATGCGTGGGGAAGTATAGGAACATATACCACTATAGGTAGTGTGTCCTAGACTTAGGGGCATCGTTCGACAGGTAGCGTAATCCCTAGTTGGACTAGGTGGCATAAACCCTGAACTCGAGAAGCGTTCAGCAGATAGCGTAAAACTCTAGTTAAATCTAGAAAGTACTTGGTAGAAAACCCTAGATTAAATCTAGGTAACGAATAAATAAATGGATACCTGAAGGCGATGGAAAATACAGGGATTGGGATCACGTTATCGTTACTAGTTGGGACACTAGTTAGGTGGTGCAGAGATATAGAAACTAGTATAACAAGGAAATAGCGAAGCGGCGAAAGTATTAGAGCATATCCAGTTTATCTTATCTTAGCATATCTTGTGATTATCTATTCTAATCTTGCTGACCCTATGGTCATGGTGTAATCTTGGATTCAGTTAATTCATGTCGTTTGTTTTTCCATGTTCACATGCTAGAAGTTACTGAACTTACTCAGGCTTTATGTCTGACTCTGTTTTTCTTTCGTCTTCTTGTCTTCCGTTCCCCCCGCCAGGTAGTAGAGGAAGAAGTAGTATAGCTCAGGTTAAGTTGGACTATCACTCTTTCCCAGCTTGAAGATTTGTCGAAGTTTTGCTTGGATTCTCTTTTCAGATGCTGTGGCTGGTTCTTGCTACATTGGGGAATATAAATGTATTTTTATGCTTCTTTATTTTGTAAGACAGATGACACTCTGATATTGTAAAGAAATCTTTGTACAAACTGTTTTATCAATAAAGCAAAGTTTTATTTTCCGCTGTTTAATTTCTGTCTGTCTTGTAATTTATCTGCATCTTTTACCCCAAATGCTCCACAGAACTTAGTGCATTCCCTTTGTGAGTGACACTAACGGACGTGGGGTGTTACAGCGGTGCTTGTGAAGATTCTCGTCAATAATACATTTCTTGATCTTTAGGAAGTCGGATTTGCTTTTCAGAAGGAGGGATAGTCGATTACTATACACCGAGCCCTCCGTCTTTGGAAAGGTATGATCTGCATAGAGGAAAAAAGTATGTTAGCGCTTCGATTTCTTAAATAGATTATTCATTCAAAGGTTTAAGATTTACTTGATTTAAGCCAACTTCTTGCATACCCAGCCTGTCTCTTTATATAGAACCAATCAGCCTTGGGATCCCCTATGTTGCTGTAACCATCAGACAAGACCTTCCTATTTACTACGGATTCGAAGAAAGAAAAATTTGGAGTTGCGGTAGAACGATGCTTGAAAAGGTAATAGAATTTCAAGTCTTTAAACGTGAGCTCAGTTTGCAGGATTTCCGCATACGCGATGTATAAAGTGTATAGGGCTGCGTAGGCATTGGGATGAAGCTGCATCGGAGCAATACCCAATCCTTTTAAGGTTTCAATAAATATTGGAGGAAAGGGGGGAATAGCGCCTACCCATCACATGAGTCGGCTAACTGTCATATACCCCTCCGTAGCCAGATGAGGTCTATCTTCGCTACCAGGTGTTCTCACATCATCCCAGGGGATCCCTTGTTTCAAGCAAATTTTATTAAGCTTTTTGTCATCCAGTTTGGAGGCTAAAGTGTCAGTGAACTTCTCTATTTCTAGTGCACTAGGAATCTCGTCGGAGGCTCGGTCGTCTACTTCAGGCTCCTCATCAAGCGAGGTACTCTCAGATGAATCCGATTTAGTTTCTGCCTCATATTCGGATTTAGAATTCTCACCCTCTGGGTTAATTGGAAGAATCTCGGGGTTGTGGTGCTCAGACGTCTCGATATCTATCTCCATTTTAGATCTTGAAGGGGAACGATTATCCAACATTACTGTTTAGGCGAGTAAACATGAGAAATTAGAATATAATTACCTGTCCCCCATGTGTGCAAGTGCAAGTGTGTGTTTGTGCATACATAGGAAGAAAGCATAAAAGTTAACAAGATCATCAAGATATTAGTTGTTGTCCGTTGTTAATTTATGCTGCTGTCCAGTTCAGAAAGTTTCAAGGGCTCTAGCCTAACTGTCCATTGATATACCAGAGTTAAGTTGCATTTCTTATTTAAGGTTCATCGGATCGTTCATCATCTGGATCGTGACGCGATAACGGATCGTGGTACATCTTTGAATCGCGGAACGGGTATGGATTCACAGCAAAAACACTGACTCGTGGAAGAGTATTGGATCATGAACACCGGAACGGATCGCAATGACCTCTCGCGATCCCTTGTCTTCTCGTGAACCAGTGACCCCCTTCATGACCACGACCCGATCCGTCCTCCAAATCCTACTCCTTCCATTTCCTCCCACCACGATCCGCTCCCAGGCCACCGCCACGATCCACTACCTTGCCATTCTCCTTCATCTTTCTCCTCTTTCCTCCTCACCCATGATCCGACCTAACCCGCTTCTCTTCTTCCTCCTCGTTTCTCCCTCATCATCCCTCCATCTCCGAACTCAAACCGCTGAACCCATCAATCAAGTCGCCACCCAAGCCTCGAACACCACAAAACACCGTCGTCCTTTCCTCTCAAATAAGTGTAAACGCAAGACAAGCGAAGAAGAAATCACATGGAAACACTCCTAATGTAATTACCTCTTCGATTTGAGTAAAGAGATGATTTAATTCTTCGAAATTTACAGCGTAGAGACTGAGAAGGAGAAGAAATAGGCGGTGGAGGAGATAGCAAGAAAAAGAAGGGAACGTATGGGGAGGGGCCCAATTTATATAGAGGAGGAGGTGACTCTTTGTCTCCCTTTTTTTGTCGCGATTCGATCCATGGAAGCCCATGGGCCGCGGTCATTGGAAAAGGCCCATCAGGGCTAACGATTCGATCCCTTCATTTGATCGGCACGTGGTATCCGCTCTGGTAGCGAACCACATGGAACCAAAATCGAAAACAACTATGAAACAAAAGAGGTGAAAATACACGCAAGGATTTGAAAACATACTCGATAAGCTGATTTTTACTTCCTCCAGAATTCCAGAGATAGAAATCATCTGATAAACGGAGAAAAGATTGAAGATTTTACTGGATATTTATACCGGTCAAGGGATGCGACTCTTTAAAAACGACGCAACGGTACAGATGGGCAGACACGACCTCTGATTTGCGCCACTTCATAAAAAGACAACTCAGAACTTTCAAAGCATGTTCCATCCTCAATAGAACATACTTCGAGGGGGCAAAATGTTGGCTAGCTTTTTGACCAAGCCACCAAGGTCTACACATACAAAGAAAATGTGGAACTTCGTTCCTCTGGCCATCGAAGACCTGATCGGATCACCCTACATCACCACAATCGCGATCGCCCCATGTCTAACGATCTGATCCGTCCAACACTAGCTCGACCCGATCGAATTCCAGAAGTTAGAAAATGAAGATCACGACCTGTTCAACCACGATCCGAAATGTATGGATCTCGCGACACCTGTCCACAACGGCGGACAATTTCTTCATCAAGATACGAACCAATACGAGATCCTCAGGATGTCTGCCATGTATGACCACGATCCGTCTGGAGAAATCATCTATAAATAGCCTAGAACTTGACATTTCAAGGATCTTCTGGCAATCGAGAGATCTGACTCCACGATTATCATATCTTCATTGTTTTTACTTAGAGTTACCCTGAAATTATTAAGAGAATCATAATTGTTAGAGCGAGATTGAGTGAAACCATTTGATTGTACTTGCATTCAGCATATAATCGACTACATATAAAGTGGACGTAGGCTCGTTAACCCCGAACCACTATAAATTTCGTGTGTTTTCCTGCTTTTTCTTCATATTGTAGTTATAATTCTTCGTAGATCAGAACAGCTTGGGTGTTAGACCAAATTTTGGATCTAACAGATCTCCCACTACTATTGTTAGTGGTGTTGAAATTCCTAAATCAAAAGATAGGTGGGATGCTAATGATAAAAAATTATTTTCAACTAATGTCAATCGATGAATGCTTTAATCTGTGCTCTTGATAAAACTGAATTTAATCAAATTTCTCATTGTGAGACTGCGCATGAAATATGGCGTACGTTGGAGGTCACACACGAAGGTACATCTCAAGTGAAGGAATCTCGTCTTGTTCTACTCAGCAACGAATATGAAAATTTCTCTATGCAAAGAGACGAAGATATAAAAGAGATGTATGGACGCTTCTCGTCACCAGTCTACAATGCAAAAGCTCTTGGCAAAACCTATACTGAAGAGGAATTGATTAGAAAAATATTGAGAGTGCTACCGATGAATTTTGAAGCTAAGGTGACAGCGATACAAGAATCAAAAGATCTGAATAAAATAAGCATGGAAGAGTTGATCGGAAATCTGATTACTTACGAGATGGAGTTAAAAGCAAGAGAAGAACGAAAGGATTCTGAATCAAAGAAAAAGACGATCGCTCTAAATAATTCTGTTGAAAGTAATGATGATGATCCCCCTGAAGAGCTAGCCATGGTTTTGAAAAAGTGGGCCAAAGGAAAATACAAACCACGAAAAAAGAATTCAAAAACCGATAAGTCCGAAAGTTTAGATAGTTTAGACGATGAAGTGTTTTGCTACAATGTCAAGAAACCCGGACATATCAAACCAAATTGCCCACAACTTTAAAATGGAAAGAGGAAGAAGTTCAGAAGGAAGAAGAAGGCTTTTGCTGCTACATGGGATGACGAGGAAGGAGAAGAAGTTTTCGAAAGTGGTGAAGAGGAAGCTAATTTGTGTCATATGGCTCAATCTGATTCAGAAGGTAGTGAAGAGGATTCTAGTAAGGTATCGAATTTTACCTATAAAGAATTAATTCTAATGTGTCACGACCTCACAAAAACTGTTGATTCTATTGAACTAAAAGTTAAGAAATTGGAATCTGATAGGTCAAAACTAGTTCAAGAAAATAATAGTTTAGAAATAAAACTTGAAAAGGGTAAGAATTCGATGTTTTCAGAATGTGAAAAATGTCAATTTTTGAGTAATAATTTTTTGAAATTAAAAACTGATCTTGAGTTACTTAAAAGTGAAAACGTGAATTTGAAAAACGAAAATCATGATTTTGAAAAGGAAATTAAAAATCTTGGAGAATCTGAAAAACTTGATTTTGAAAAGCGAAAACAATTTGAAATTGAAATTTCTAGGTCCAATGCTAAAATCAAAGCACTTGAAAAAAAAAATTGGTTTTGAAACAAACTGGTGCTGAAAAGAGGAAAATCGCTATTAATCATTGTTCAAATTTAATGAAAGAAAATAGCGTTCTTAAATTTAAAATTCAACGACTTGAGTCAACATTGACTAAATTTTCTAAAGGAGAGAAATCGTTGAATATGTTGTTAAAAAACCAATTTTTTGTTCAGAATAAAAAGGGACTTGGTTTTGGATCTGATCAGGTTAAAAAACAATATCCTAATGATTATAAAAATCCTTTAAATGGCTTTGAAAACAATCAGATTGGAATTTTGAAATCTAATAATTTCAAAGGTTTATTAAATCATAAAAAAAATGACAACTTGTTTATTAACAATTTATTTAAACCGGTTTGGATTCTAAAAAATATCAAAATGAATTTGAATAATTCAAAACGAATTTGGGTTCCAAAGGGTACGCGAGTGGATAGTAATGAATTGTTATATAAACAGGTTTGGGTACCAAAACGTGTGAACGAAGATAAGAGTGGTAAAACAATCTTTGTTAGACCACTCGATACTATAATCATTTAGGTACCGATGGAGGCTAAGGAACGACTGTGCTTAAAAGAGATATAATTCAAGTTGTTCCACTTTATTGAATTGTTTGAAGTTCCTTAGCCATAATTCAGAGTTGGAGATTCATTGGATCACATTGATTATGGTAAGTCAGGTATAATCTCTAAACTCGTACTTTTATTTTAATTCCTTTTAGTTTACTTTCCTTTTTAGTTTTTATTTCTTTTATTTTCCTTAACCATAGTTTATTTTCCTTTTAGTTTATTTTTACTTGGATGATTATGAAATCATTCATTATAGATTGTTGAATTTCCTAGATTATGAAAAATTCGATTTTTTTTGTGATCCCAAATAATTATCTTAGATTTGATCGTTGAATGTTTCGTGTTTGTCGAAAAATTCTCTGAAAATTTCACTCATGATTCTCGCTTTGAAAATGATCTTGTGGTGCTATGATAAAGAAATTGATTTGATTTGGTGACTGGACGATGAGTTGAAAAATCAGTAATTAAATATCTTTAAAATTCCATAAGACAATTTGAATTAAATAAATAAGTTGTTTCAAAATTGTCTAGGAACAATCAGCATTAGAAAAATTAGATAATTTCATATTCTACTGATTGATATTTGAAACTGATTTTCAAACTTGCATTGATATTTTCAAAGACTCCTCTTGAAATTGATATTTTCAATTTTAAAATTATTTTTGATTATTTATTCAAAAATTGAAATTATTGATTAATTTGAATCGTTTTATGACTCATCAAAATTATTAATAGATTTATGATTTTGTGATGGGTTATGACTATGGTATAATTCATAACTAGAGGAGATGTATTTTAAATCTCATGATGATTGGACAGATTTTATAATATCTTTGAATTAGAGCTCATTTCACGACCATCTTCTATATTTACAATATTTTTGTCATTCATCATGGTTTTGTTTAATTTGGGGAGTTCTAGTTATTCTTGGAATTAAAAATAAAATAATAAATAAATAATTTATCCTTGGTATTTACTCCTATTTAAAAGTCCTCGCGGTTATGAGTGGGTGAATTACCTTAATTTCTATGTGCTTCCATTCTCATTTAAAAGACCTTTGGGCTGTGCATGGATGGAACTCATTAGAGAGGGTAGAGTTAAGTCACTACTAACCCGATTTAAAAGACCTTTTGGCTATGAGTGGTTAGAAAGTGCTTAACACATTTTTCAGCATATTTAAATTTTGTTGAAATTCATAATTAAATATTCAATTGAACTCTTCTCATTCTATAAAATCCATCGTAAATCCATTCATTCTGAAAGTGAAATTTGCTTCTGATTTAAAGATTATTATGATTTTGTTTGATTGAATGGGCTTTACGATATATATTCCCTCATGAGTTTTTTGTACGGACAACCTACTACCACCAGCAGCATAACTAAGCTCAAATTTCAAAGAGAAGGAAGGTACTTTCCTTATTTTGCTTTGAAAACATATAATACTATATACATATGCTACTCATAAATCATAATTACGATTTTCTTTCCAAATCATATTTCCAATTGTCTCATTCTTATATATTCTGTTATATTAGATTTCATTTCAATCGATTACCTTCTACATTAATAGTTCTCGAATTTGCTAAATTCTTATATATTCCCCGTATAAGTTTCGAAACTTTTATATCCAATATCTAAAATTGAACATTCAGAAATTTCCATTTAAATTTCAAAATTCAGATTTGATCTCTAAATTAATTCAGATATTTATCACCTTTCAAATTCTGATGTATGAATCTATTAATTATAAACCAGAATGTCCTTTCAATTTTCCCATTATTTAATTTTATCGCTTAATTCAATTTTTTATTCTCTCAAAATTTTAGAATTTTTCATTTGTATAATAAACTTCTCAGTCATGCATTATTACTCCTTCATATTCACACCATTCGACAGTCAATTAGCAAGCGAATAACTTCCCAAGTATTAACCCCGAAGGCCGAAACCTATATCAGATCAACACCCAGAAAATCATTCAATTTGACTAATCTGCAGTAAATTTGTAGTTTCCTTAACTCCATTTCTTTATTTCTTATCACATCATTGCTTATGCAATTCTCGAATTCAATTTATAAATCCACTTCTTTTACATTCTTCTGCCCTTCATTCTTGGTGTACGGCTTTTTGTTGTTCAGTTCTTATCATTTATCAAAAACCCGCTAGCCACTCACGATCTTTTTGAAGACATTTCCAGTTATCTTATTTATTTTCTACAATTCCAGAAAAGCTCTTATTCGAAAATATTTATTTTCTATAGAAAATATACTTTATCCTCATTCATTATTTGTATTAAAACAGATGTTAAATAAAACATCACTATTCCTACTTAATTGTTGACCCTCATTAACTCAATTCACTTAACAAACTCTTTCTATCGAACCTTATGTATTTCTTAGTCAACAATGAAGTCAATCAAGTTGGGGTATAATTACCTTTCAGACCGTAACTGAACAACATTATTAACTTTGAAATAGGTTAAGTTCATAGCTTCTAATACCCATAAAACATTCATTCTCGTTACTTTCGAATTCAACTTAGGAATTTCCTTCTTTTACAATAATCGTTGATTGTAACAATAATTCACGCCTTTAAGATATTTAACTTTAAAATATACTTCATTCCTTAATCTAAGTACATAAATAATTAATTAACGATATATTAATTTTTGATTTAAACGAAAAATAAATTTTATTTTTTCTGAAACTAGACATAGTCGACTTCCATAAATAACTTCCTTTCGAATAATCTATTATTCGATACCATATTCTGAACTTTGGAAAATCTCATTTGACTTTTATTCTGAACTTTAAAATATTCTCTCTATATTGCTGAACTCCATTTCCTTTATCCCACTTTCATTTGCACATTTTTGCTTTCACACATTATTTACTTCTGAAAGGTGAATATTATTCCTTTTATAGGGATCTAGACTCGTCTCATCAAATTAGATTTGATTTCATTTAAATATAGGTCCGAAAATCTTTAACATCTTCATTCATATTTCTCTTCCTCTTATTTACGATTCAGTTCATTTATAATTCTCATTTACCATTCAATTCTGGTGAATAAGTTCAAAACTCATTATCGAATTCATATATTCGATCATATGTTATTGGTTTGAAACCAATTATAATTTATCTTGACAAGTTCTGCATAATCTAAATAAATTAGAAATAAAATTTGACACAGTCGAATTCCAATTATCGCCTTCTTGATTTAAATTTCACATTCCATTGGTCGAAATAAAATTCATCGTACTCATTTGAAACGATTTCAAATTTTCTTTTTATTCAAATTTCCATCGGAATTCTTATTTCCAATAAATTTCAGTCGTCTTTGATTTCTAAAATACACGATTAGAGAATTTTATTCGTTGATTAACTTATACTTATCTTCCTTAGATACCATTGGGTGATGGATTCTAATTTTAAATTTAAAAAGGGCCTTACTGAAGATTAGCTCTCGCAAGCTGTGATTCGAAGACTGGGGATTTCGTAGAAGAATTTTAAATCTCAAAAACAAATTTCCTTTCCGCTGTATTAAATTCAAAATACTAGTTTCAAAATACATAACAATTTAAAAATAGTTTTTCTTTCAGAACCCCTTCAAAATCTTTTATTTCCACGATCTATTTTCAAACTCAATAAGATAAGCTTTGAATAAACCTCTCTGATACCACTTGTAACGTCCCGCCTTTTGGACTGCTTCAAATTGGTAATTAAACCAACTTAAAACGTTCGAATCGACGACCCGTTATCTAGCTTACCGAGTCTAATAACAGACACAGAAAAACTCAATAAATAAATAATACAGTATTGAACCGCAGAATAAATCCTTTATTTATAAATCAGAAGTTTTGATACAAAATTTCCTATATAGAAGAATTTAAAATACAGTTGAATACAATGGAAAATATTTACTATTTTTGAATCTATATAGTGCGCCGTCTTTGGACTCCCCAGCTTCGCCAATCTTCGGACCCTAAGCTGTTATTTTTTAATTTGCATTGCTTGGGTCTGACCGGAGCATTCCATGAAAAAACATAAAGCACTCGAGTCGGGATTAATCATAGTTCAAGTAAATTAACTTCAATAGAAATTTAAAGATAATAGTTAATCCTAACTTCCAAATTTAAACACAACATAAAGGTTGTGTGGTATCTATCCAAATCAGTTCTATATCAGTGTCCAAGTCAAGTATAGTATTTGTATGTATAAGTTTTTATTTCGGGGGCAAGGGGTTACAGAAGTCTACACGTACACTTGTGTATAGGTACACGTGTGCATTGCCTCAATTTTCCATAACCTAAAGATCACAAGTGTGTGCACAGAATTGACAATAGCAACATATGTACACACACATGTAAATAAGTGGCGTAGCATAATCGGGATACCACATGTATAACTAGAGAATAAATGCACAATAATGTGAGGGACAGTTTTAATTCAAGAAGGCAACATATACATTAGAGTGCAGCGTTATTAGATGATAAAGCAACCATACAAGAAATCACATGTCACTGTTAAACCTGGAAAATGAATTTGAGCATTTAAGGATTCAAGGATGGTTCAGCATGGGTAACAACGGATCCATGTGGTCATATACAAAACCAATTTCACATTCAGTGAACATGGTAAGGTTTTAATATGTGCATTTTTAACACACACACATACACACACACACACACACACACACACACACACACATATATATATATATATATATATAGCAATTGATCATATCCCAGTTATATTATCAAGGCATGAGCTCATTCCAGATGGACATGACAAATGCACTTCAAGTTATAAAGAAACTGAAATATAATGTACATGGCAAATGTACAAATGCACTTCAAGTTACATGAAATTTAACACAAATGGAAAATATGCTTGAGAATGCAATGTATGGCTAGCTACAACGGCTACAACCGCAAGACATATATACTTGTGAATGTAATGCATAGCTAGCTACGATTTTAGTCCTACTAAACAAATCTTCAATTTGCTGATTGTAAAGATCGACCCATTTGTTTTCAAATATGTTGAAGTAGTATATGAGTAAACAATATTCATCATATTTTCTCTTTCATACACTAAATACATGGTTCCTGGTAAATCTTGCAGTTTGTTTGTTGGGAAATACATCGTACTCTTGTACAAAATAGATTTTTGAGTAGCAGAGTTTCAAATACATATTAAATCTTAGGGGAGATTTCAAGTATGATTAAACTTAGCTTTGAAAATACATGGCACCAAAAATATATAAAAAGTTATTGGGTTAATTTTGGTTCAGTATCAAATAGGACATCTAGTGTAAAATAAATGTAATTGTTCACTGTATATATAAATCCATGCACAGGCAAGACTAACAAGGCATAATGTAACTTGTTTATTTTTTTTACAGGGATAGCAGGTTTAACACGGCTAAGTATAACACAATTAAGGCATTGTCTCCTGCTAAGTAGATAAATGCTCATTCTATCATGAAACTAGCTTAAACAAGTTAAATGCACAAGTTCCAACAAGAAGGGGCCTGTAACGACCCAGATTTTTGGTTAGTTAATTTTAAATATTTAATATGGATTTATATATTGAGCTAATAATATAAATCGATTTTATATTGAGTTATCATTAAACCGTAATACGATTTATTTCGAATATATATAATCATCGTAATATGATAATAAATTTATTTGAATTCAAGATTTAAAACTGAATTGAAAACAATTCAGATAATCAATACAAACTTCTGTTTGAATTAGAATAATAATATTAATTTATTATTAAAGAATTAATTGTTTTGAATTTAAATTGTATTGATTTAAATTAATACCTCCTCAGTACAATTAATGAAGCTTCGAATCCTGTACCAGTAGGTTCAGAATGGTGGTTTAACCCTAGGACGGCCTGTTTTTGGGCTCAAATAGGAGTTGAAATCAACATGATAATTTAAATTAACGGATACCGGTTCTATTTAAAATAACACTGAATAAAAATTTATTATAAAAATAATTTTCCTTTACTATTAAGAAAACAAAGTGCACTGTGATTATATGTATTTTGCGCAGACCAATTTCCTTAGTGGTTAAGAAATCATCCACTACCTACATTCTCTTTTAAAAATTGATTTCATTCCTTCTAAAAGAAAGAAAAAGGGCCGCACCATTCTTTCTCTTTAAAAATCAATTCGGTCCCTCAACCTTTCCGTTTATCTTCCCAGTCAAATTGCAAGAATCGATCCGCCAATTCAAATAAAAAACTGTATCATGTTTGGAATTTGAATCTCGAGAACGGCAGGGATGCTCGCAGTTTAGGGTTCAATCTGAAGCATGACATCTACGTCAGGGACTCACAATTTCTGGAAGCTCGCGACTTTGGGGGGCGAGTTACACTATTGCAGCAACGAGGTCTTGTCGCGATGATCCAGAATGGATCTGGGTCTTCGTCGAGATGACTATCAGGGGGGTGTTCGTGAAGAGAAAAGGTTGTACTGGCAGTTCTACTCAGCAAGTTGCAGTGATCAAATTAGGTAAGCAAGATCTAGAAACCGAAATGAAGAATATAGGGTTTGGGTTTTGATCGATAATATTCAAAGGAGCGTCGGGTTTGAGGATTGGGTGATTGCTGGATGAAGTGTTGCATGCTGAGTTGAATGGGTGTGGAGATTCTGGTGGCAGTGATTGGAAGTAATGTGTTACATGCATTGGTTTGTACAGAAGGCAGTTTGAGTACAGATGTGAAGGAGCAGCTTCCATTTGTTATAAATGAGAGAAGAAAGTTCGAACAATGTATTAAGGTAAATCCCTTAAATTAAAAGTTGAATTTTTATTTATACCAGTTGGTTCATTGTCATTTTAAGACTAAGTTTCTCCTGTAGCCAAGAAAAGGCAACAAGGAAATTGGTGAGGTGGATTTGACTTCCTTTATTGACTTTGGAGTTCCTGGATTAAGTAAATGAGTTGAGGAGATTTGTTTGGACAATGGAGTATGAACTGTTTGAGGTTTGCAGTTGTGATGTAGGCAGCTCTTGAGCATAAAGGAAGTATTGGTGATGAATGAGATTTTACTGGGATAACTTCGGGTGTTTATCGTGAGACTAGACCGTGGGTTATCAAAGTATAAGGTGATTATTTTTATTTTAGAAATAAATTTCTAATTATATTTAAATTATTTGACAGCATAAATAACGAATATAAATTGTTAAATGTATATAAGGTCATATCGAATGGAAACAGTCGTTTAATCCGTAGCTGCGGGATACATTATCAGGAATTAAATTGGAATCAAAATGGATTGAATTAAAAATCCGGTGAGTAAATCTCACTCATAATTTTATTTAGAATTTATTTTATTCATTAAAATAATTGTTCGTTGGTTTTTTGCTTACATTGGATTTTTATTGTGGCTATATTAAATATATATTAGTTATTTATGGTTGGTGTTGTGGTTATTATATATATATATATATATATATATATATATTGGTGGTAGGATGTTCCCCCAGTATCATTAGCGGATGCCCGCAGTAACATTAGCGGATGATCTTATGCGCCCTACGCTATGACAGTGGATGACCTTATGTACTGTAATATCCTGCCTCGTAGCAGGATGGGTATTATTTATGTTGGTTAATGCCTGTGGATGTAGGAAAACAGGTTGGAGGAATCCAACTGGATTCCTCAAAAATATTATTATTTGTTTGTTTTCATATATCTTATCATATATGATGTGTTAGAACCCTGTGATTGATAATTGGGTGTTTTTAAATATTTGAATATCATCGGGCCCTAGATGTTAATTTATAAAATACCGTAAAAAAAAGGATATTCAAAATTTAAAATGGAAAATATATTTTTCAAAAATAGAATTTGAATTTCGAATAGGCTATAAAGATATTTACTTGTTTTGAATAAGTAAAACAAGTATTAAAATTTATAAACGATGTTTATAAATAAAATAATATAGGAAATTGAAGTATTGAAATTTACAAGCGATATTTATAAATTAAATAATCAGGGAATTGAAGTAAATTTATAAATGGTGTTTATAAATAAAATGGAATGATTCTCATTAGATAATAAGGGGAACTGAAGTGAATTTGTAAACGATGTTTATAAATGAAGTGAAATGAATTATTATTGGATAATTGGAAAAATGTAAATACAAGTGTGAATTTGAAAAGGGAAATTTATTTTTCCATGGTAGAATTATAATTTCAAAAACTGAAACGAGACTTGTTTAAATATATAAATAGGTAATATAAACAATATTTATAAAGAAAGGTGAAAATTATCATTTGGATAATTTGAAATATTTAAATTCAAATAAGAATTTAAAATGAATTGGGAATCATGTTAAAAGGGAAATGATGAAATTTATCCCAATGTTCGAAATGTAGGTTGAATTAAAATAAATCCAAATGGATTTATGGTTAGAATTCAACTATGTCGAATTTATAAAAGTAAATTATATCCAGAAAGGATATTTAAATTTTATTAAATAGAATTTGAAATTTAATATGAAAATATATTATACATTATATACGAAAGTTATAAAAATAAATATCCCAAAATAAGATTTTGGTTTTAAGTAGATTTCGAAATGGAACTTGTTTAAATATATAAACCAAGAAAATTTATAAACGGTGTTATAAATATGATGAATTAATTATCAAGAGATGATTTGAAATGTTTAATTTAAGTATGAATTTAAAAGTATAATTTGAAATCATTTCGAAAAAAGGAATAATAGTTTTTATTTCAGAATTCGGAATATAAAAGGGATTGGGTTTCAAATAGGTATTTGAAAGGAAAGCTTGTTTTAATTTTTATAACAAGAAAAATTAATTTATAAACAATATTTATAAAAATAGGGAAAGAAATTATCATTGGATAATTAAGAAGTTTATATTTTCAAGTATGAATTGAAAGTGAAATGGGAAAACGGTTTGAAAACAAAGATAAATTTTATTTTGGGATTTGGAACATAAATTAAAGTAAGAAAAATCCGAAGGATTTATAATCAGAATTCGATTATATTGAGTTTTATAAAATAATTTATTTCTGAAGGAATTGGGATATTAAAATAAATAAAGTTGTAAATAAATTTACAACAGAGTTATGAAAATCGACGATTTAGAAAAACTGAAATGTTTAACTTAGATTTGAAAAGCCAATTTATATATATTAAAATACATAAGAATAGAGTTGAAATTTATAAATTAAAAGAAGTTTAACGTTTATATTTGAATATAATTAAAACGAACTCGCCGCAGCGCGGTAGTTCGTAAATTGGCGTTTCAAACTTTAGTTGAGAATACATAACTCAATTTAAGTCGAAATTTTTTGAAACAAGAACCATCAGGACCAATTAGATAATAGTTTTCTAATGGAAGAGAAAAATTTGGATTTCGCCTAATAGATTTTGAGTTATGCCAAAATCAAATCTTCAGAAAAGCAGCGCCATATCCATTATAAAACTATAACGGTTTATTAATTAAAATCAAAGTATTTTAAGTTAATAAAACATGGATTTTTAAACTTAAAAATTCAAATTTGAGTTGTAAAGTAAATACGAATACAAGTTGTATAAATGAAATGATTTTTGAAACAAAAATCATATTTTAATTTTTGGAATAGAATTAACTAATTTGAAGAATAATTAGTTAATCGTGTTTTGAATCGAAATTGGACGTTGGATAGGTGAATGGGGTTTATGAATTTATATTCAAATTGAATATGAAACTTGAGTTGAAATGGAATTAGATTAAGTTTTAAATAAATTAAAAATATATCTGAACATGTTATGTTCAATTAAAAAGTGGAATGGGCAAATTAGCTAATTAAAGAATAAATTAGCAAATTGAGTTAAAAATGGCCAGATTGAGTTGAAACAAATTGGCAATGACGCATATGGGTTAGACAGGAATGGAATGAGGTGTATGAAGATTATAATTTAAGTGCCAACAAAAATGTACACATTTAAATTCCATATGAGTTTTTATGCACCGAATCGGCAAGCAGCTTGGCTTTTTTTTTATTTTCGAATGGAAAGGGCCTAGATAAGCGAGTTGAGGTTTGAACTATCGACCCGTACAAAGGGGGTGTTGGCCAAATTTTCCGAAAATTTAAGGAGTTAGAATATTTCAAGAATTTCGATAACTGAAAATCAATATATCAATATATTAGAATTTGATAAGGAAACGAACATAAAATAGAATATTATAAACAAAAAGGAAATCGAAAATCTAGTAATAGAATTAGAAACGTATATATATTTTAAAAATGAATAATTGGCTTTATATGATGTTGGTTATTCGGGAATAGTGGTCTTGTCTATTTTGAAATTTAGGGATATTTTCAGTCAAGGTCTGAGCGGTAATTATACCCCAACTTGACTAACTTCATTATTAACCGATAAATAGGATTATTCAGTCTCGAAGATAAATGTTTAAAGTGTTTAGTTGAGTGTAGTATTTTGGGTTGTTATAACCATGTTTTACACAACAATCGTTTTAACCTAGTAAGTGGAACTTTGGAAATATAAATATTTCCTAAGTCCAAAAATAAATGGTCGTGAAGTAAATAAGTAAGTGGAGTGTTTTCCAATTATTAATAGAAAATATTTTCTAGGTATAGAAAATAAAAGAAGACGATATATGGAAATGTTTTCCAAATAGCGTAAGAGGCCAAAAAGATGATTATTGAAAATATCGGATTAACAGATATTGATAAGAAAATGGAAAAGTGATTTAATTACTGAAATATTAATTAAGGGGCTCAGTGATTTGTTTGTTGCTTTGGATGAATGTTTGTTTTACTTCAGTAGTTAAATAACCGACTATCGGAGTATATGCAAATATCGTTGTCAATATAGAGAAACTGGTTGGATAATTATCCGAGAACCACTCTGTATTGACAATAGAGTTGCGTACCATAGTATATGAAGATAATTGAAGACGGAGTAAAGTGCAGGTTCTTTTTTTGTTAATCCTAGGTAGAAATTGCCTAAGATGGATTAATGGAAATTGTGCCTTCGGTTTCGTTCAATCCTAGAACGAACATATATGGACGAATGTCTGATAGAGTATTTCCAATGATCGCATATGTTGTTCTATACAAATATATATGGTGGCGGAGAATTTATTCTCTTAGCATAAAATCTAGAATATATTTGTGCAAATCAATTAATGATTAACAAATCTGATAAGGTGGCATTCAAAGTGATTGTGCTATCAATGAATGGTAAGCAATCGTAGCCTCAGGCCTCAACAACTGGGAAATGACAAAAATCGGGCAGCCAACATGCTATGTGGGTAGCTCCCATTAGGATGTCTTATCACCTATCTAGAGAAATTCATTTCATTCTTTATACTATTCGATGTTGTCCCATTCGGGAAAATGATTGCTGATCCCAATCGTTGGTGATATACATTCAATACACTCAAGCAAAATGAGTTGTCGGTCATGTATGGCCAGGTTACAAGATGTTCTTGTTGAGTCCAGTGTATTCTCCTCTGGAGATACACTATCGGAAGGTGGTTCCATACCTTGTCATAGTTGGAAATTCATTACCTAATAAGTGCTCGTGGTTTTGATTGTACATTATATGTGGATCGTGAGATGCAAACATTCCACTAGATTGTTATTTATATTGGTAGACACTATTATAATACTAAAGGAGTTTTGATATAAAGATTATCGTTTCTTTCAAAAGTATTTTGAAAGTTAAAGCAAGTATTTTGGATTCTCATAAGGGAAAAAATCGTTCCATGTTATACGGCGTAGTCTTATGAGATATCGTTTATTTTCTCAAACTGTTTTAAATTGTTTACTTATACCAGTCCCATGACTAACCCAGATTCTATTTTGTTTTGTTTTGTTTTGTTTTACCTAAACTCTTGGGTGCCCAAATTTGTACGGGCAGTCAAGTAGTTCAAGATTTTACAGATTTATCTGAAGGAGCTTGGAGTAGGGGGCTTCAATGTTGGATATGTTTACCTGTTTTATTTCCGCTATGTTATAAGTGTTGTACTTTGATAATTGTATGTTATACAGTAAAAAATTTATACTTCAAAAGTTATGATATATTATATTTTGTTCCGCTACGATGTGAGATTTTGTGTTGTTATTTCTGTTCTTCTTCTACTTTTTTCTTCTAAAAAAATTGATTCGTATTTCTTTGATATTTGCGTTGGGCGTGTGATGTATGTACTCAACTCAAATAATACAGATTTGCGGGCCATTATAGTTGGTATAAGAACTTAGGTTAAGCGAATACCTAGGCTTTGGTGGACATGTGCTCATTAGAAACAGGGTCAGTAGACCTTTGAATGAGTTTAGTGTATGTATACGAGAGCACGTAATTTTAAATTGATATAAAAACTGTTTTTTATTGTGTTGGCTAGTCTATTGAGTGGTTTATGAATTCTGATCAAATTGTGGGATGCCACGAAGTCGACAGGAATTTCTAAACACTTGAACAAAGAAATTTGACACAATATTGTTTTAAGTGGGTAAACAAAATAATTTTACCCAAAATTCTATGTTGATATAGAAATGAATAATTTTATGAAAATTATTATATTATATGGATGTGCTGGATGTTAATATTATAATCAAATAAGGTTATAAAATTGGAATGTTTATAAATAACCAAAAATATAATTTGTATGGATAATAGGGTTTTATATTGTCAATGAGCATCGAACCAACGTTTAATCAGTTTTTAAATTCAAATCCTTTTAAAAATAAATTCGGTTTGTAAACCCCGTTCTGATTCTATTGATTTATATACGATTCCTTATCCTATCGATCGGACGAGAAATTTAGTTTATTTACCTTAGTAAAGCTGAGGACTATGACCCTTTATACTTTTACTTTGGCGAATAACTCTTGTACTCATGCGTTCAAACATGTATGGTGATTTTCTCTGTTTTGATTAGAAACCAATTTCGGGTTCGTAAATATTCGAGAATAGCATGTGGTTATGGGACATGTTGCAATTTCCTTATATTAACTAGCTCGGAGTAATTTCTATTCACCCAGCTCGATGTGATCCGTTTTATTATTATCCTTGATGTTTTGAGAATGAACTAACAACGGGTTCGTAAATATTTGAGAATAGCAAGTGTTTATGGGACATTTAGTCATTTTCTTATATTAACTATCTCGATGTAATTCATACTCACCTGGATCGTTGGTATTTGCCTCCCGACATAGTCGTTTGGTTCGCAATCGTCTAAGTGGCAATTTACGATTTGGGACCTTCATCTATGGGTCTTCGGTCCAACTTTCTATGATGTTCTATAATTTATGACGTTTTCTAGAGATTTCATGATTTATGTGTTTTCTCTCTTCCGGGGTCACGACTCGGCTTCGTGGGGAGCTTCGGCTCAAACAATAGGTTCGCTGCCTAGAGATCGTATCTCGCTACTTTGATGCATTGCGCGTCAATTTGACCACTTTGACGCATTACGCGCCAATTTGATAAATGATTTATGATTCTTGATTACTTTGATGTGATGCACATCAATTTGATTTATGTTTACTTTGATGCAATGCGCGTTAATTTGATTTATGTTTACTTTGATGCGATGCGCGTAAATTTGATTTATGTTTACTTTGATGCGATGCGCGTCAATTTGATTTACGTTTACTTTGATGTGATGCATGTCAATTTGATTTATAGTAGGCATTCCTTTGTCATTTCCTGTAGTGTTCTATTGTTTGAATGTTGCATTCTACATTAGCTAGAAGATTATTTAGAGATATTTGTGTGCTGACATTCCGTTGTCATTTCCTGATTTTGTTGACATGACATGTTTCATATTTGTTTATGACTAGATATTGTTACTATAATCATGTCATCCTGTCTTCTATCTCTTTTTTATCTTAGTTTATTTGATGAGTAAAGCTAGACTGATCCGTTTATTGTTTATTCCTATAAATAATACTCGGGTCAGGACGAGTCAGTTTAGGCACTCCTTTGGGACTCCTCGCAGGATTGATCTTCCGCTTTCAGCTTGCTACTCTGTCTCCGTAATTTTATGTACTTTTGTACCTTTGTCATTTCACTTGTTGTGTACATATTCTTTTGTTTAGATCTTGGTGCATGTATCTATTCTTTTGGGATTAGTGGATCTTTGTTGACCACTATCTTGTTGTACACATCCTTGATTTATTCATATCTATTCCACCTTTGTGATATGATTATTCCGTGTCTGGCTTTGAGATATACCATATTTATATTATTGTCGTTTTCTATTTTATGCTGCTTTCCGGATTGCATATAGTCATTGTGTAGTTGCCCTATGTGCCAAATGGTCATGTCGAAATTTTAAATCGGTATCAGAATTCGATGTGCATTCCTCATATGGAGTAATTATACAATCCATTGCTCTTCAAAAACCTCATTCTCCGTTATGGTCTATGCCATTTCCCTGAAATGAATTGGACAATAGTGGGTATAGAGGCGGGGCGTTACAGTTGGTATCAGAGCCAACTTTTCGGAACAACGTAAGATAGCATGACGATGGTATTTAAGCCTCTCTCAGGAATCGTGCTTTAGGGTTTTAGTTAGAGTCTTAAGACCCGTCATAGCTTGTAACATCCCGCATTTTTATCGGTTTATATTTGAATATTTAAATCAGTTTAAATATTGAATTCATAATATTAATTGATTTATATATTAATTAAAACAAAGTTGAACATATAAAAATATATATTAAATATGATCGAGCTCATAATGATGCTGTAGTTCGTAATTTAACGTTTTGAACTTCAACTGAGCGTACAGGACCCGTTATAAACCGGATTTCTTCGAAACAAGAAAAATTGGAACCTGTTGAACTGTATCTTTCTAATGGAAGTGAAAAATCAAGATTTCGCGTTATAGATTGTGAATTATATCCAAATCAAAAATTCAGAAAGTCGCTATGAAATCGTATATCGACCGTAATGGTTTATTTGAAATAACTAGGTATCGGTTTCGAATTCGGGCAAGGTTCTTTTGAGATATAGTGATAATTTAATTTTTAGAATTTTACTGTAATTTTTAATTAATTAAATACAAACTTTTTTGGAGTATTTTGCACCCTATATCGATATTTTGGGGTTTCACAATATAAGTTAAACTACTGATATTATTATATTTTTGGGGTTGTGGCACATTGCTCGTCACAACGGTGTTTTTATTTCTGTCGATAGGGGTGCGAAATTGAACAGAGTTTTACGTAACGAGGTACCCTTAATAACATATATATATTTGCGAAACATATATGAATTGCTTACCTTTACTACCCTTTTCATCTGCGCTCTGCAAAGACATGTGCTTACAATTTCTTTAGTTGAGCAATCTTAAATTTGTGTGTATATATATATATATATGTTGCACAGTATGCCTACTCTATCAATCTATCCCAAATGATAGGGCACATCTCATGTTTCGTACAGTAAATCCGCAGTATGCTCACATATATTTTATTACATCAGGCTAATCCACAAAACACATTATGTCATCATATTTTATGAATACGGAACATGATTTCAACTTCATAAGAAGCATCAAATAAAAATCTCTGTCATGTTTCGTCAATCAAACAGCTCACCTAGATTACCTTGCACATGCTAAAAACATCACGCAGAGACTAGAGATGCGGTACAAAATCTTTCTTCTCGTAATCTTCCTTGTTACTGAAGAACCCTCAGTGTATTGTCACAATCAACTGATGGAACAAAACAACATGTCTACCCGTACATCCACAAACCTTTCATCAGCTACCTACATCACGACATGACTAGTCATTCATTAGTTCCAACCTACTTGCGCAGACCTACTAGCTAGCTCAGCTTACAAGCTTGCCGACCAAGGGAGCCATACATCACTAGACGTATAACAATGAAGACCGTATGCTTTCAAAATCAAACCAAATAAGGCTGCAAGCCTAAACGTTTTAGAGAGGTACCTCCTATCTCCTCTAGTCCTTGGCAACCAAGGTGTTAAGCCTATAAATACTTACGAAATCGTCCATTTCTCTCATCAGAAAATCTAAATGAAACCGTTCTCTTTTTATTAAAATAAACATATATTTATATACGAATCCGAGTCGAGATTACTGGAGATGCAACGCGGTGGAAGTGGAGTGCTTGATGCAGCATGCACCCTGACAGTTTTTCTTTAAGGAGAATTGGTGAAAAATAGTTGCTATATTCATGATGAGGTCGAAGTCGAGATCTGGAAATGGGTACCAACGCATGGAGATCATGGCACGTGAAGGGTATAGTTGCGGAAGGAGGGGTGCTGTTTTAACGGATGGGAATGGACGTGCAGTATAAGATGGGTCTTGCATTTTGTTGTGTGGAGGGTGGAAGGACTAAATTGATGGAGTCAAAATGTATGGAGCGGCATGTTGATGTTGAGGACATAACGGGGATGGATGTATTCTGAAGGAGGAGATGCTGTTGAGGGTACTTGCATTGGTAACCCACATGTGCAGTAGGGGTGGCAGCATATTAATGTTTTCATGCACGACGGGTTGTGGCAAGGCCTAAGAGCTTGCGGGAAGATCGTGAAGGAGACGAGGTGTAAATAAATGGTAGCGTTGTAATACCCGGAAATCTGAGCCAATTTAAAAATTTTATTCTGGCAATTTTAGCGAATTTTCATTATTTAAAATGAATTATTTTAAATAATATCGACGAGAAATTTATTTTGAATAGAATTCGAATGTAAATATTTATATAGATCGTCGTTAGAATATAAATATTTATATAGATCGTCGTTAGAATATAAATATTTATTTTAAATAATAAATGGAATTGAAAATGGCGCGGTAGTTCGATAATTCGATTTCAAAATTCAAATGAATGTACCGGGTGCAAAATAAACCGGATTTTAGTGAAACCAAAAATATTTGAATCTAATTGAGAATACCTTTCCAACGAATCCGGAAAATCAAAATTTCATAGCGGAGATAAAAAAAGCTATGTCCAGTTGAAAATTCAGAATAGTCGCTATGGAATTCAGGCCCTTAAAAATAGCCATTTTGCAAACGACCTCGGTTTTCGACGAAACCACTTTTGTTGGATCCTTGATGTCAAATTATTGCTAGGTTTAAATTTCATAATTTTTCGAATCACTATGTGAGCGTGGCAAAGGAAAACGTGTTTGACCAGTTTTAGTTGATTTTAATCGACTGGAAAATGGTCATTTTTCAAACGGTCTTAGAATTCGACGAAATTAGTTTTGTTGGGACCGTATCGTTGATACGAAGTTAGAAATAATTTTTCTGTAATTTTTCGAGTCCGTATGTTGCCCCGGTAAATTGAAATGTACGTTCAAATTGAATATATAGATTTATATTTTAATTTTGATGTAAACCTATCGTAACAGCCGAATTGGCTTACGAAACATATCCCATTGTGTTCGTAATGGGGGTGTTACGCTAGGGACGATAGTTGTTGGGCTTGATTCGGTGTTCGAATTAAAAAGTTACCTTTTTGAATTTAATAAAGAAATTAAATAATTTTATAATACCCCCTCCTTTTACTTTCCCCTATAGTCAAACCCCCTTTCATCGTGGAAAACACGATTAGAAGGAAAAAAACGAAGCAAAGGGGTGGAGCCCTAGATCCACCGTCGCACGCGCCGGAGGCGGCCTCCCCAGCGCCGCCTCCTCCTCCAAGCTTCCCCCATTCCTCTTCCCTCCTTGCTCTTCCTCTCGCCCCAGTCTCGAATCTGACGCCGCAGGAAACGACGCAACCCCCCCTCTGATGTTCGACGCACCACTTCCCCCGCCTCCAACTGACCCTGGCCGCCACACCCCGACCACAACCCCACCTGCCACCGCCTACATCCGCCCCCGCACCGACTGAAGACCCTCTCCTTCCTCTCCCCTTATGATTCGAGTGAGACCCCCCCCCCTCCTTCAATAAAATAAGGTAAAATTTTATGTTCTTTACTTCATTTATTTTCAACAAAGAAAGGTAGGATTTTTGAATAAGTAAAGGTTAGAAACTGATAGAAAGATTATATTTTTATTGTAAAGGAAAATATAATTTTTATAAAGGAAAATATAATTTTTATAATGTAGAGATATTAAAAATATAATTTTTATATTATTGAAAGGTTTAAAAATATGATCTTTGATTCGTAAAGACGAGATTTTTAAATTCGAAAAGATTGAATTCTTATATTCAGAAAGACTAGATTTTAGTATACAAAAGTTGAGATTTTTATATATTGAATAGCAAAGTAAAAATTCAATTTTTATATATTGAATAGCAAAGTAAAAATTCAATTTTTATATATTGAATAGCAAAGTAAAAATTCGATTTTTATATATTGAATAGCGAAGTAAAAATTCGATTTTTATATATGTAGTGAATACGGATGACGAAAGTGATGAAAGAAGCACGACGAAGATTTTCTACATATGAAGAGTCGAGGCGTGTGGTTTAGCTAGTCGATGAGAACATCTCACTTTTAATTTTTCTAGTTAAAATATATACTAGGATGCAGACGGTGTTTAGTAGCACATGACACCCGTCGTCCACAGACCATGGACGGCTTGTATGCTTGTTTGTATGATTTTGATGTGTTGTTGATTATGTGTTGTGATGTGAAGTGAAATAAAATATTTATATAGTTAAAAATAGAATTTTAACGTATATATGAAATGAAATAAAAATAAACAAATCAGACGATTTGTTTATATACACACATTTGACTGATATTGATTGGGACGATAAATTTTACACATCGCCCAACTGCACAAATAAAATCTGTGTTTGATTGTTTGAAACCCCACACGGGTATTGGGATGATATTTGACGTACACTAATCCCGATTGTTTAGTTGTATGTCGATCGATTGATTGACAGACTGTTATAAGCATTGAATATTTATATTTGATGCTTATACAGTGTAGAATGCACTTTGGATGATGGTTGATTATTCGTCGTTGTTATTGTATACATGTGTTGTAGAAAATCCATATAATTAACATTATATGGTAATTGACTGGGCCTCATTCCAGTTTTGAAAAAGAAATATTTCAATAGAAATATTTGAAGAAGAAATATTTGAAATAGAATATTTGAAAATAGAAATATAGAAGCCGTGTTGATTAGATTTACGCCATTTTGACGTGAACGATATTTATATCGATTTTATTCATTTTATAATGAACATCGAATGTGATTTCAAAATCTGATATTTGGAATAAAAATGAATTCGAATTGAAATCAAATTGAATTGAAATTGAATAGAAATGAATTCGAATTGAATTGAAATTGAATAGGAATGAATTCGAATTGAATTGAAATTGAATAGAAATGAATTGAATAGAATTGAAATAGAATAGAAATGAATTCGAATTGAAATTGAATAGAATTGAAATTGAATAGAAATGAATTCAAATTGAAATTGAATTGAATTGAAAACGAACTGAAATTGAATTCAAAATTGATTTGAATGGAAATCAATTTGAAATGAATTTAAAACGAATTTGTAAGGGAAAATTTAATTTTGATTTGAATTTGAAAAAGAAGTTGAAATCGTTTTGAAAACGAATTTAAAACAATTTATAAAATACGTTTTAAAAGGAAATCGACGAAGTATATATTATATATATAATATAATGGCCTGAATAGAATGCGCCGCGCCGCGGCAGTTCGCGAATTTCGATCATTGACTTCGAACGGATATTACGGGAGATCCGACCGTCGGATTCTCCTGAAACCGGAACCGTTGGGTTCGTATCGAAAAGAGTTTTCTAACGAATATTAGAGATTTGAAATCTAACGGATGGATTTGGAATTATGTCCAAATCAAATTTGGAAAAGGTCGTTTTAAGTGCAGTTCGATGGCCGTTGATGGAAATCGACTGTGCGGGCCTTGATAAAATTATTAAAAATAGTAATAATTTGTGTAAAATCATAGGAAATGATTTGTGAAGATTTGGGATGAAAATATCCATATTTGAAAAGATAAAAATAGATTTTATCGAAATGAACTAGTTTTGAACTAGAATTATAATTCTATTTATTTCTAAATAAATAAATTGAATTTGAAAAGGGTTTCAAAAGTAACCAGAATTTCCAATAATTGAATTGGAATGGATTTGAATCGAAATTGTCTTTGGATTATTTCGATGTTGGATTTCGTGATTATACAGATATTGTTATGGAAATTTGAAAGATATTTATATTGTTATTTCCAATACGATATTTGTTAGTCGTAGAGTTTGATATTGAATATGAGCCGATATAATTTCTATTCAGAGCCTTGTATTTAATATCAGATGTGATTTGGGTTTGTTGTGAAGGGTGTCTTCATTAACACTGTTCTTGAACCCAGTTGAGAAAAAGGTTAAATCTTTTTATTTAGATTTAATGAAGTGTACCAATTAAATAATATTTAATTGGAATTGAATTCGAATTGATTCTTGGGTTTATCGTGAACGGTGTTTTAAATAACACTCGTTCTTTAACCCGATAATTAATAGAATGTGATTTTGGGTTGTCATGAATGGTATCTTCAATAATACTGTTCTTTGACCCAAAGGAGTTAAGGAAATCAGAAACTAACTAGAGGTTAGTTAAGTTGAATGGTTTCCGGGGTATTTATCTGATGTTGGTTTCGGCCTTCGGGGTTAATACTTAGGGAATTGCTCACTTACTATTTTACGGTTAGGGACTGATTGAAATGTGATGTGATTTTGGGGTTTATCGTGAATCGTGTTTTAAATGACACTGATTATTTAACCCAGTTAAAGATTAAAACTAATTGGAGTTTTAATGAATCTTTAATCAGATTGAAAAGATCGAGAACGGAGTATCACTAGTTTGGCTCCAGGCGATAGTTAAATCTTTAATTAGATTTGAACGTGAAATGGTAATTGAATTTACCGATAACACCGTGGTGTTAGATATGAGGTATTACCAGTTTTACTTCATGGGATGAATAGGTTGGGATTGGGAAATTAAAACAAATGATTACTTCAGTAAGGTTTGTTAATCCCGACTAGTTTGGATAAACCAAAATTTGGTTTGAATTGATTTTCAAACGATGATTAAAGAATAAATTTAAAGGAAATTATCTTTGATAAAATTAATGGGAATCTTTCCCTAAGAATGTGAAATTTAGAAACTAACTGAAGGTTGGCTAAGTCAAATGGTTTCCTTGTTTTGATCTGATGTTGGTTTCGGCCTTCGGGGTTAATATTTGGGAAATCGTTCTCTTATTGATTTATGGTTGGTGACTAATGAACTGGAATATGGCGTATGTGTGTTTGTGTTGCACTTGTTTATTATAAACGCGAGTTGCTCAGAAAGACCAGGTTTATCCCATTCTGAATAACTAAATCGACGATAAGAAATCGAAGATGAAGACGGTGGTCGAAGACCGGAGATCTTGACCTCGTCTGGATGGTAACTGATGTCCTGATTGGGAGGCATCCCAAAATATGGATAATGAGTGGTGATCGTCCAGACGTACGTGGAGATCGATGGGTTTGCAAGGTATATAGTGCCTCCGGTTTCGTTCAGACCCAGAACGGACTTGCAAATGGAATGTGTGTCTGACATTGGAATTCATTCTGTGTGATTGATAGCCATTAGTTGCATGGTGTGAATTGCCTGTGTGGCATGCTAAGATGCAATGATCAGGACTTCTGTTGAAAAGCAAAGTCTTGTGGTGATGATCAAAGCACCGCCTATGTGGAGTAGCTTTGTGTATAACGTGAAATCGCGAGCCTCACACCCCGGTATGAACCAAAAACGGGAGAGGACATCAGGGAGGGCCTGCGTTTCTTCCTAGCTAGAAGTGGCGTCAGTGGTTTTACACGCCCTGACGAGTTTGACTTATGTGGTTATTGCTGTTGCGAGGCGCCTCGGTTATATCGGTCGATCCGGGACCGATGGAGTCATTCGTTGGCTCATTTACGCCCCAAAGGGTGGAGAAACGTAGTGTTCAGGCATTTTAATCCACTCCGTGTGGACCGGCCCTGACGATCCAAGGGTCGATGCGTTCTGATCCTGAGACTCGGGCTAGGCAGTCTCGAATTAGGTAAGGATTATCTTTTGCCTTGGTTCATGATGGAAATCCAATTTCCAAATACGTGATTTTGCAGTTTTAATTGTAGAACTAGTATGGCGACATGATATATGGTACCCATGTCATCTATGATTGATACTTATGATTTGAAATTGTTTTGACACTATACACTTATAATTGTATCAAATGATTTGTTTTAAACGTACTAAGCATGTTTGGCTATTATAAGGGAAAACCCTATCCCCCGGCTTGCGTTGCATTGTGTGATAGGGCCTGGGTCTTATAATAGCTTCATTTTTCCAAAAAAGCATTGCGTTGTTTTGTTATATGCACTGGTATTCTTGGGAGGAAACCCGCTCCGTGTTATACGGCGTGGTCCCTTGATATATTTGATTTAAAATAAAGATTAATAAATGTTTTAGTTCTCACACCAGTCCCATGACTGACCTGGAGTTTATTGTTTTAACCTAAACTCTGGGTGCCCTTATTTTGACACGGGCAGCTAGTAGTTTTGGTTTTGCAGATTTATATTCACAGGATCCTGGTTTACAGCTGGAACGATATCCAGAAAGCTTTGTACCCGTATATCTCCTTCAGTTGTATTTTGTATTATTTTCCGCTGCTATATAATGTATTGTAATCTCTGATATTTATCGAATGTATATTATTATTTTATACTCTGTATATTCTTGTATTCTGATGAATTGTTGTAATATTGATTAAAATGTTCTTCCGTTTGCGTTCTTATGTGGCTTGTCCTCAACTCAATCTGGGCTTTCCCCACCAGGGAAGTTCGGGTCGTTTCAGCGTGGTATAAGAGCCTTGGTTTACAAAGCTCAGAGAACAAGACACGTTAGAACCATATGAAAGAATTCATCAAAAATTGAATTAGTAATATCCAGTGGGAATGACTCGTTAGAGATAGGATCAGTAGTATCCTAGAACAAGTGTAAAGAGTATATTTTTAAAATGAAAAATAAATTTTGTTTTGAAATTTAATTCAATTATTAGTATTTGATTATTTATTATATATTGATTTGGACAATCCAATATATAAAGATTTTGCATATATGTCTTGCAAACGTGTATTCGAAGTTTTAATGTATTGGATAGTTATAGAATCGCACTCTAGTGCCCGGGGATAATTCGGGTAACGGGGCACCATCGCTAGTATTTATTTTCGAGTTTCGAAAGTGAGATCTCTATATATTTCCAATTGACTGTGTGAGAACCGAAACTAGATAGAGCCTATTGTTGTGATTTGGCATCAAAAATCTGATTTTTGATTATGTATCAAAGTTATGAATTTCAAAAGCTAATCAACTAATTGATTGATGGTTGTGTTGTTGATTATTGGTTGATTTATTAAAATTTGTACCATATAGCCAAATTGAATCAAATTGTGAGTTATATTGAAAATTGGTCGCATTTGCTTGCATATACATGTACTTACATTGAACATGTCATAGCAAAGAGGCTAAAGCAGAAGAATAAAATTGTTTGCCCGACAAATAGGTACATGTTTACCATAAATTACTGTTTTGTTTGGGTGATGATGATTTTATGAGCCGATTGGCTAGCCGCTTGGCTTTTTCTTTTTCTTTTTGAGATCAGAGGGCCTGTATGGCAATTTCGGGATTTTCCCGGTGCTCCCGGTGCAGGGGAGGTTATGGCGAAAATTTTCGAAAATTTAGGGTGTTAGCCAAATTTTTGAAAAGTTCTTAGAAACTGAAAAGTTGAAGAACTTAAGCCGTAATGGAAATATGGAAAGTTGAGTTGATTAGTTAAACAACTTTCGGCTTCGTTCCTTTTCGGGGACGAAAAGTTTTAAGTGGGGGAGATTGTAATAACCCGGAAATCTGAGCCAATTTAAATTTTTTATTTTGGCAATTTTAGCGAATTTTGATTATTTAAAATGAATTATTTTAAATAATATCGACGAGAAATTTATTTTGAATAGAATTCGAACGTGCATATTTATATAGATCGTCGTTAGAATATAAATATTTATTTTAAATTATAAAAGGAATTGAAAATGGCGCAGTAGTTCAATAATTCGATTTAAAAATTCAAATGAATGTACCGGGTGCAAAATAAACCGGATTTTAGTGAAACCAAAAATATTTGAATCTAATTGAGAATACCTTTCCAACGAATCCGGAAAAACAAAATTTCATAGCGGAGATAAAAAAAGCTATGTCCAGTTGAAAATTCAGAATAGTCGCTACGGAATTCAGGCCCTTAAAAATAGCCATTTTGCAAATGACCTCGGTTTTCAACGAAACCACTTTTGTTGGATCCGTGATGTCAAATTATTGCTAGGTTTCAAATTTCATAATTTTTCGAATCAATATGTGAGCGTGGCAAAGGAAAACGTGTTTGACCAGTTTCTGTTGATTTTAATCGACTGGAAAATGGTCATTTTTCAAATGGTCTCAGAATTCGACGAAATTAGTTTTGTTGGGACCGTATCGTCGATACGAAGTTAGAAATAATTTTTCAGTAATTTTTCGAGTCCGTATGTGGCCCCGGTAAATTGAAATGTACGTTCAAATTGAATATATATAGATTTATATTTTAATTTTGATGAAAACCTATCGTAACAGCCGAATTGGCTTACGAAACATATCCCATTGTGTTCGGAATGGGGGTGTTACGCTAGGGACGACAGTTGTTGGGCTTGATTCGGTGTTCGAATTAAAAAGTTCCCTTTTGAATTTAATAAAGAAATTAAATAATTTTATAACACCCCCCTCCTTTTCCTTTCCCCTTTAGTCAACCCCCCCCCTTTCATCGTGGAAAACACGATTAGAAGGGAAAAAAATTGAAGTAAAGGGGCGGAGCCCTAGCTCCACCGTCGCACGCGCCGGAGGCGGCCTCCCCAGCGCCGCCTCCTCCTCCAAGCTTCCCCCTTCCTCTTCCCTCCTTTCTCTTCCTCTCGCCCCAGTCTCAAATCTGACACCGCAGGAAATGATGCAACCCCCCCTCTGATGTTCGACGCACCACTTCCCCCGCCTCCAACTGACCATGGCCGCCACACCCCGACCACAACCCTACCTGCCACCGCCTACATCCGCCCCCACACCGACTGAAGACCCTCTCCTTCCTCTCCCCTTCTGATTCGAGCGAGACCCCCCCCTCCTTCAATAAAATAAGGTAAATTTTTATGTTCTTTACTTCATTTATTTTCAACAAAGAAAGGTAGGATTTTTTAATAAGTAAAGGTTAGAAATTGATAGAAAGATTATATTCTTATTGTAAAGGAAAATATAATTTTTATAAAGGAAAATATAATTTTTATAATGTAGAGATATTAAAAATATAATTTTTATAATATAGAAAGGTTTAAAAATATTATCTTTGATTCGTAAAGACAAGATTTTTAAATTCAAAAAGATTGAATTCTTATATTCAGAAAGACCAGATTTTAGTATACAAAAGTTGAGATTTTTATATATTGAATAGCAAAGTAAAAATTCGATTTTTATATATTGAATAGCAAAGTAAAAATTCGATTTTATATATTGAATAGCAAAGTAAAAATTCGATTTTTATATATTTAATAGCAAAGTAAAAATTCGATTTTTATATATTGAATAGCGAAGTAAAAATTCGATTTTTATATATGTAGTGAATACGGATGACGAAAGTGATGAAAGAAGCACGACGAAGATTTTCTACATATAAAGAGTCAAAGCGTTTGGTTTAGCTAGTCGATGAGAACGTCTCACTTTTAATTTTTCTAGTTAAAATATATACTAGGATGCAGACGGTGTTTAGCAGCACATGACACCCGTCGTCCACAGACCATGGACGGCTTGTATGCTTGTTTGTATGATTTTGATGTGTAGTTGATTGTGTGTTGTGATGTGAAATGAAATAAAATATTTATATAGTTAAAAATAGTTTATAGTTAAAAATAGAATTTTAACGTATATATGAAATGAAAAAAAAAAAAAACAAATCAGACGATTTGTTTATATACACACATTTGACTGATATTGATTGGGACGATAAATTTTACACATCGCCCAACTGCACAAATAAAATCTGTGTTTGATTGTTTGAAACCCCACACGGGTATTGGGATGATATTTGACGTACACTAATCCCGATTGTTTAGTTGTATGTCGATCGATTGACAGACTGTTATAAGCGTTGAATATTTATATTTGATGCTTATACAGTGTAGAATGCACTTTGGATGATAGTTGATTATTCGTCGTTGTTATTGTATACATGTGTTGTAGAAAATCCATATAATTAACATTATATGGTAATTGATTGGGCCTCATTCCAGTTTTGAAAAAGAAATATTTCAATAGAAATATTTGAAGAAGAAATATTTGAAATAGAATATTTGAAAATAGAAATATATGAAGCCGTGTTGATTAGATTTACGCCATTTTGACGTGAACGATATTTATATCGATTTTATTCATTTTATAATGAACATCGAATGTGATTTCAAAATCTGATATTTGGAATAAAAATGAATTCGAATTGAAATCAAATTGAATAGAAATGAATTCGAATTGAATTGAAATTGAATAGGAATGAATTCGAATTGAATTGAAATTGAATAGAAATGAATTGAATAGAATTGAAATTGAATAGAAATGAATTCGAATTGAAATTGAATAGAATTGAAATTGCATAGAAATGAATTCGAATTGAAATTGAATTGAATTGAAAACGAACTGAAATTGAATTCAAAATTGATTTGAATGGAAATCAATTTGAAATGAATTTAAAAAAATTTGTAAGGGAAAATTTAATTTTGATTTGAATTTGAAAAAGAAGTTGAAATCGTTTTGAAAACGAATTTAAAACAATTTATAAAATACGTTTTAAAAGGAAATCGACGAAGTATATATTATATATATAATATAATGGCCTGAATAGAACGCGCCGCGCCGCGGCAGTTCGCGAATTTCGACCATTGACTTCGAACGGATATTACGGGAGATCCGACCGTCGATTCTCCTGAAACCGGAACCGTTGGGTTTGTATCGAAAAGAGTTTTCTAACGAATATTAGAAATTTGAAATCTAACGGCTGGATTTGGAATTATGTCCAAATCAAATTTGGAAAAGGTCGTTGTAAGTGCAGTTCGATGGCCATTGATGGAAATCGACTGTGTGGGCCTTGATAAAATTATTAAAAATAGTAATAATTTGTGTAAAATCATAGGAAATGATTTGTGAAGATTTGGGACGAAAAAATCCATATTTGAAAAGATAAAAATAGATTTTTATCGAAATGAACTAGTTTTGAACTAGACTTATAATTCTGTTTATTTCTAAATAAATAAATTGAATTTGAAAAGGGTTTTAAAAGTAACCAGAATTTCCAATAATTGAATTGGAATGGATTTGAATCGAAATTGTCTTTGGATTATTTTGATGTTGGATTTCGTGATTATACAGATATTGTTATGGAAATTTGAAAGATATTTATATCGTTATTTCTAATACGATATTTGTTAGTCGTAGAGTTTGATATTGAATATGAGCCGATATAATTTCTATTCAGAGCCTTTATTTAGTATCAAATGTTATTTGGGTTTGTCGTGAATGGTGTCTTCATTAACACTGTTCTTGAACCCAGTTGAGAAAAAGATTAAATCTTTTTATTCAGATTTAATGAAGTGTACCAATTAAATAATATTTAATTGGAATTGAATTCGAATTGATTCTTGGGTTTATCGTGAACGGTGTTTTAAATAACACTCGTTCTTTAACCCGATAATTAACAGAATGTGATTTTGGGTTGTCGTGAACGGTATCTTCAATAATACTGTTCTTAGACCCAAAGGAGTTAAGGAAATCAGAAACTAACTAGAGGTTTGTTAAGTTGAATGGTTTCCGGGGTATTTATCTGATGTTGGTTTCGGCCTTCGGGGTTAATACTTAGGGAATTGCTCACTTACTATTTTACGGTTAGGGACTGATTGAAATGTGATGTGATTTTGGGGTTTATCGTGAACCGTGTTTTAAATGACACTGATTCTTTAACCCAGTTAAAGATTAAAACTAAGTGGAGTTTTAATGAATCTTTAAACAGATTGAAAAGATCGAGAATGGAGTATCACCAGTTTGGCTCCAGGCGATAGTTAAATCTTTAATAGATTTGAACGTGAAACGGTAATTGAATTTACCAATAACACCGTGGTGTTAGATATGAAATATTACCAGTTCTACTTCATGGGATGAATAGGTTGGGATTGGGAAATTAAAACAAATGATTACTTCGGTAAGGTTCGTTAATCCCGACTAGTTTGGGTAAACCAAAATTTGGTTTGAATTGATTTTCAAACGATGATTAAAGAATAAATTTAAAGGAAATTATCTTTGATAAAATTAATGGGAATCTTTCCCTAAGAATGTGAAATTTAGAAACTAACTGAAGGTTGGCTAAGTCGAATGGTTTCCTGGGTTTTGATCTGATGTTGGTTTCGGCGTTCGGGGTTAATATTAGGGAAATTGTTCTCTTACTGATTTACGGTTGGTAACTAATGAACTGGAATTTGGCGTATGTGTGTGTGTTGCACTTGTTTATTATATACGAGAGTTGGTCAGAAAGACCGGGTTTATCCATTCTGAATAACTGAATCGACGATAAGAAATCGAAGATGAAGACGGTGGTCGAAGATTGGAGATCTTCTCCTCGTCTGGATGTTAACTGATGTCTTGATTGGGAGGCATCCCGAAATATGGATAATGAGTGGTGATCGTCCAGACGTACGTGGAGATCGATGGGTTTGCGAGGTATATAGTGCCTCCGGTTTCGTTCAGACCCAGAACGGACTTGCAATTGGAATGTGTGTCTGACATTGGAATTCATTCTGTGTGATTGATAGCCATCAGTTGCACGGTGTGAATTGCCTGTGTGGCATGCTAAGATGCAATGATCAGCACTTCTGTTGAAAAGCAAAGTCTTGTGGTGATGATCAAAGCACCGCCTATGTGGCGTAGCATTGTGTATAATGTGAAATCGCGAGCCTTACACCCCGGTATGAACCAGAAACGGGAGAGGACATCAGGGTGGGCATGCGTTTCTTCCTAACTAGAAGTGGCGTCAGTGGTTTCACACGCCCTGATGAGTTTGACTTATGTGGTTGTTGCTGTTGCGAGGCGCCTCGGTTATATCGGTCGATCCGGGACCGATGGAGTCATTCGTTGGCTCATTTACGCCCCAAAGGGCTGAGAAACGTAGTGTTCAGGCATTTTAATCCACTCTGTGTGGACTGGCCCTGACGATCCAAGGGTCGATGCGTTCTGATCCCGAGACTCGGGCTAGGCAGTCTCGAATTCGGTAAGGACTATCTTTTGCCTTGGTTAATGATGGAAATCCAATTTCCAAATACGTGATTTTGCGGTTTTAATTGTAGAACTAGTATGGCGACATGATAGATGGTACCCATGCCGTCTATGATTGATACTTATGATTTGAAATTGTTTTGACACTATACACTTATAATAGTATCAAATGATTTGTTTTAAACGTACTAAGCATGTTTGGCTATTATAAGGGAAAACCCTATCCCCCGGCTTGCGTTGCATTGTGTGATAGGGCCTGGGTCTTATAATAGCTTCATTTTTCCAAAAAAGCATTGTGATGTTTTGTTATATGCACTGGTATTCTTGGTAGGAAACCCGTTCCTTGTTATACGGCGTGGTCCCTTGATATATCTGATTTAAAATAAAGATTAATAACTGTTTTAGTTCTCATACCAGTCCCATGACTGACCTGGAGTTTATTGTTTTAACCTAAACTCTGGGTGCCCTTATTTTGACACGGGCAGCTAGTAGTTTTGGTTTTGCAGATTTATATTCACAGGATCCTGGTTTACAGCTGGAACGATATCCGGAAAGCTTTGTATCCGTATATCTCCTTCAGTTGTATTTTGTATTATTTTCCGCTGCTATGTAATGTATTGTAATCTCTAATATTTATCGAATGTATATTATTTGTTTATACTCCGTATATTCTTGTATTCTAATGAATTGTTGTAATATTGATTGAAATGTTCTTCCGTTTGCATTCTTATGTGGCTTGTCCTCGACTCAATCCGGGCTTTCCTCACCGGGGAAGTTCGGGTCGTTTCAAGCGTGGGGTTCGAATTTCATACTGGAGCGGAAGTGGACATGTTGGGCTTGTTTGTGGTGATGGGGGTCAACATTCAAGTACTGTAGGTGGTTCATTTGTTTGGAAAAGTGGAACACACACAGTAAAAAGAGCTCGTCCCCTGTTTCGATGCAATGAAGAGCTGGGTGGCGAGTGGGGTATTAGTGATATTACTGTAGTGGAGATTATATTTTGAGGAATACAGAGTTCAACTGCGATGATGGTGTAAACATACTGGCAGCATACGTCATTAGTTATAAAAAGGGAGATCAAAGACAGGGTATTGATATGTGCATTGGGTGAAGCACGAGATCGAAGACAGGGTATTGATCCATGCATTGGGTGAAGCACTGAAATGCGTACGTACGAGATAAAGTGAACATTGTGGTGCGATCTGATTTTGGTTAAATGGATGGAAGTACGGTGGTAAGGCGGAGTTGCCTGCTATGTTCAGCGTTACGGTAGGAGTTGAGAAGTTTTGTCTAAATTGTTTAAAAAAATTACTATGGTGTAAATTCATGGTTAACAGAAGGGGGCGTGGCAACGAGGTCTCCATGGAAAAGGTGGTATATGTTTTAAGTTTTTGGAAAGATGATGGAGAACAGACGGTAGAAGATTGAGTAATGGGTGTGTTTGACTGTTAGTTCCAACTGGAGTAAGATCGGTGAAAGGGAGTGACGATCTGTCACTGGATGGATCAGGGTCTCGGATGGAAAGGAGGTAATCACGAAAATGGCCTGCGTTTGTTTTACTGGAGAACATATTTTTGTCGAAGAAGAACTGCGGCGACAATGGAAGGAGAAACTGATCGCACGAAAGCTGGTGATGGAGCAATTTAAAGAATATTAAATTTATGGCAGAATAAAACGCTTGACCGGATCTACCGAACGCAAATCGTTATTTAACGGTTAACGCGCAGAGGTGAGTAAATTCACTAACTCTGATCTATTTTAAAATATTATAAACATTGGTTGAATGTTGTGTGATGGTCGTTTAGGTAAATTACAGTTAAATTGGTTGAAATATATATATATATATATATATATATATATATATATCGTTGCATATGTATACATCATTGGTTGGATACTGATTTGACTGACATCGGTGGATGTAGGAAACCGGTTGGAAGAATCCAACCAGATTCCTCAATACTTATATGCACTGTTTGTTTGTTTTATATATGCACTGTTTGAACCGTGTTGAATGAAAATTTAACATTTGTTTTGGTTTAATAAATAAATGATATCGATTTAGAAAGTGGCAAAAGTCGACCATAAACACATCGTTTTGTAAGAAGTTGATTAGCCGTCAGGCAAATCAACGAAGTCGATTATACAAATTAGATTTTTATAATTAAAGCGAAGCTTTAAACTATAATGGAAATTCTATTATAAACTAGTACTTTATAGTTCATTTTATAAAGTAAAATATTAGTTTATTATTTTTAATTAAATAATTGTTTCTTAAGTGGACCTCATTTAAAATGTTATTGAATTAGAGATGTCAAGATTTTTGTAATGGAAAGAGATGTCAAGATTTTTGTAACGGAAAGAAGTGTCGAGATTAGTTATAAAGTGGAATATAGCAGCGTGTGGCAAGTTTGAACTATAGCGATAAAATAACGTTGTTGACTAGGCTTAAGCGTGACTATTCTGTCGAGACTAGTTATAAAGGAGAATATTATAGAGTATGACAAGTTTTTAAACTATAACGATAAATTAGCGTTGTTGACCAAACTTAAGCATGATTTTTATATAGCACTACTCCTTAGGGAATGTTAACAGTTTGTTTTGAAATTCACTTATTCTAAAGTAATAAGTAACGATGATAGTCCAAAGAAATATAAGAACGAGTAGTGGAAAATCGTTTCAGAAAACGATGACATCATTTCGATGTTTGAAATATGATTAGAGTTAAATAACACTATTAGAAATGGATAATTCAACGATGACGAATGGTAAATAAAAAGTGCCTATGGTTGTGTGATGTTAGTTGAACATTTGAACGAATGTTTGTTTTTACTTCGATAGTTAAATAACCGACTATCGAAGTGTTTTGACCATCGTTGTCAATACGGAGAGATCGGTTGCATATATTATCCTGAAACCACTTCGTATAGGCATAAGCGCTGCGAATTAGATTATGCTGAAGACAATTGAAGATGGGGTGAAATGAAAGTGTCGTCATGTTCCAGAATGGTGTTTTTGTTTGTCCAGTCCCAGGACAACTTGTATGGACAAATATCTGACAGAGTATTCCTAACGATCACATAAGGCGAACTTTTCGAGGTATTATGTCTGGTGGCGGAGAAATTCGTTTCTCTTAGCTTTTGTACCCGTAATATTTTTGGGAAGATCAACTAGTGATTTGATGGGATTGACGATGTGGCATTCAAAGTGTATGGTGGCCAGATGTTCTAAAAAGATAGATATAGCCTCAAGCCTCACAACCAGAAAATGAAAAAAATCGGGTAGGCAGCATGGCTATGTGGGTCGCTCCCATTAGGGTGTATAATCACCTATCTAGAGAAATTCCTTTTGTTTCTTATTCAATCGATTCTGCCCATTCGGGAAACGGTGGTTTGAGCCCAACGGTTGGTGATATACATTCGATACACTCAAGCGAAATGAGTGGTCGGTCATGTGTGGGCAGGGTTTCAAGACGTTCTTGTTGAACCCAGTGTATTCGCCTCTAGAGATACACTATCGGCAGGTGGTCCCATACCTTGTCATAGTTGGAATCCAATCTCCAATAAGCGCCCTGCGGTTTTTGATTTTATACTATGTATGTAGAGCGTGAGATGCAAGCGTTCTGCAATTTGGTTATTTACTTGATTAGACACTATTATAATATCACTGTATTTGATATCAAAGTGTTTTGGGTTATAGTAAGTAAAAACCGTCCATGTTTATGTGTGGGCTGGTCTTACAATTATCCTTTTTCTTTCAAAAGGATTTTTCAAAGTTAAAATATATGGTTGGAGTTTACTCACACCAGTCCCATGACTAATCCAGAGTTTATTTTGTTTGTTTTCCCTAAACTCTTGGGTGCCCGAATTTGTATAGGCAGTCAAGTGTTTCAGGCTTTACTGATACACTTGGAAGAGCTTGAATCAGGAGTCTTCACTGTTGGTTATTTAGAGTTATTTCCGCTGATGTTTGTTGTACCCAGATATTGTCTGTATATTCAAAACAAATTTGTATTTCAAAGTAATGTTATATAATATATTTTATTCGTTCCACTGTGAGATTCGTGTTTACTCTGATTTTGTTCAGCTATGATCTTCTTCTTCTTCTATTCTATTAGTTCTATCTTTTCTATCTCATACTCTTATTTCTTTCTATTAATGATCTGAATTTTCGTGCACTTTGAGTTGAATGTGTAGGATATTTATCAGCTCAAATTAGTACGGATTTTTGGTTCGTTTCATAGCTTATCATCCAATATGATTCCATTTTGATGAATTCGCATCGTTTGAATTCAACTTCAGACTAACTTTTTCCTCCTTCTTTTTCTTTAAAGAAGCGGAATAGTTGGTCGCAGCCGTGCAAGTGTCGGTTCACCCGGTGTACCTCCTACGGGAGGGGTGATTATGTCTCAATTGACCTATTTTTAGTCCTTTAGAATAGTCATCAACTCTTTCTCCTTCGGGTTGATTCTATAGTCCATCTAGGACTTGTGTGCTTTAGTGGTGCTTCCGTTTCATTCTTTGACTCGAGTTGCTAATCGATGTCTGTTTTTGTATCACACTTATCTTGTTGATCATTTATGATCCTTGTAGTTGATTGATCATTGGATATCTTGCCCATGCATCGTTACCCACGTTGTAAGCGTCTTTTGATTCTGATATTTCTTGATTTCTAGTTAAGATTGTTTCGTACGTCGTTACGTACATAGCATGGTCTATTGATCACTTGTCGGTAGGTATGGAGATACCATGTCTTTGTGACTAAACGTACTCCCCTGTTGTCAGCTATATAGTTCTAGTTCAGTGTGAGATCACCAAGCTCTTGAGCTAAAACAACTCATTTGTTACCTCGTTATGTCGTTGTGAGTCACCAAGAATTTGTGCTAAATTAACTCAACAAATGTGCAACGATACATTTGTGTCACCTCATTGCGTTCCAAACTCAAAATCAAGAACGAGGGAAAGCATCCCGCTTCTTGTGACCCCTCTTCTTGAGTCATGGTACATGTTATTAATTGCTTAATGTCATTCACCTTGTTTAGAGATTATTTTATTTATGTTCTTTTGATATACGTCGATCGTGTTCTTCATTATCAAAAGATATCATTTGTGTTTTATTCATAAGTTGATAAAGGAATTTTATTTCCTTTATGCCATCCCAAATGATTTATTGAATTTTTATATTTTCGCGAGATTTGCAAGAACGTTAGAAATTATGAGGACCTTCTTATGTTAACTTGTCCATCGGGTGCTTTAAGGATCTCGAACGAGACGTGGGACGCCATGTTGTAGTTCGGAATTCCTAAACACCATTATGTGACAATCCGACATTCAAAATGACTCCTAAAAAAATTTACTCCTAATAAGTTAATCAAAATAATAATATTCTGGGGTTTTTGCAATTTTTCATAATCGTTTGTTATTTTTCTAGATAATTTATTTCTAGATATCCTCGGAGCAATTCACAGAATTTGAGTGGTTCAAGATTTTTAAATAGAAATTATCTTGAATCTTTTCTTTGAGCAAATTAAATAACTTCAGGAATAACCCAAAAAGTTATTTATTTATGTCTCTTGTTTCTGGATTTCAGATCTTTGATTTTCGAGAATTCTTAGTGATTGAGAATCTCGCCTAATTCTTAATCCCTGTTTCGATTTGCCAAAGAGAACTTATTATTCTTGTGATTCCATGGATCCCCTTATTTTTTTTAGTGAACGATCACTTGAGAGAATGGGAGTCCGGTGGGGGAAGGGGAAATTTGAGTTTTTGCGATCCGCGGCAAAATCAATAATTCCTTTCTTCGAATCTATGATCTAGTCGATCATTAAGAAGTGCTATAGTCAATTCACTTATGGACTTAGCCTTGCGTTGTCCTTAGAAATGAATATCGAAAGGATGAGCTCTTTTGGTATTCACCCTCGTTTGTTTGAATTATTTGGGTCGACAATTGTCTCCGCACGTTTGTTAACCCTTATCAATCAAATTTTTGGGGATTACGACCACTTTGGTTTAATCTCATCTTGTTATAGAAATTGTCTATTGCTTCATTGATTAATTGCTGACGTTTTTGCGATTTGAGATTTTTGGCGGAAAATTATCTTAAATCCTATTGTTCCGAAGTGGTAAGTTGTGCACTACTTATCCATCATCTTCTCGATGTTTTTGGTTTTCTAAAATCGATAATCAAGTTTTTGAATATTGGGAATTTCGTATAATTCCTAATGGTTCATCTTTATGGTTACTAAATGAGATTTAGTACCTGGTTAGAAATCAATTTCCCCGAATAGTTCATTGGTCTTCCGTTACAAATATTTGTTATCGATTTCTAGTTCATTGGTATTCTGTTACTAATATTTGATTATCGACTTGTAGTTCGTTGGTATTCCGTTACCAACCTTGTATCATTGATATTAAAATTGACTATTCCTTTGAGAGTTTCTCTCTTTCTCTAACTTCGTTGGAATCTCTGAGTTGTTCTTTTGTGGGTGTCAGCCACCTTGTCGCAAGACTAAAATGCTGAAGTTCGGTGTTCGCTACATCGTCGTGATTGAGATTTGGGAATGGATTAGTCAACAATCGTAAATTCCCATTTCATATCCGCGTCTGTAGGACGCAGTCCTATTGCTTCTTGAAAATTCCGGATTTGATTTGCAAGGTTCGTATGTATTATACAATTCTCATTCCTTTGAGAATTGTAATAAGAGAGGCAAATCAATACGAATTCATAGCATTTATAATTTTTTTCTGGAATTACTTTACCCGTTTGGGATGACTACCTTCATGGGTAACGAAGTTCGAGATTTAACTCTAGCTTTTATGAACTTGCGAGATGAAATTGGGATCTCACCTAGCCATTGGTGTGATCTTTTCATTTCGTGTCGATTTTTGTAGTACCACTCCGTTGTATTATTTTTAGTTGTTACCTATTACTTCATTCTTAAGGAATTTTGGGGATGCAATTCTTTTGAGGGGGGAAGTCTGTAATAACCCGCTCATTCGATGATTTTCGATTTAAATATTTTATTTAAATATATCGACGTATCCGATGTATCCCTCAAAATTTCGTTTTTCACAAACGATAAAATTAGGACTCGGGACAACTTCCATTAAGTACGGATCGTCATTTACAACCTTTTTTACTATAAGCATCGATATGTTCCGAGATTCGGAAATTTGGCACCTTGGTTGGGTATTGGTTGAGCTAACCTAGCTCACCATATAACCCCAAATCATCCTCCTTCTCTTCACTCATTCTCCAAACACTTAGAAAATAGAAAATGGGGAGTGGAAAGGGGAATTAGAAATTCCTAAGCTAGGGTTGGCTCCTAGGGATCCAAATCAAGAGGAAATCAAGTGTAAAAACATGGGTAAACTCTCTACTCTCCCTCTCTACCTTATACTCCTCTCAATTTCAGATTTTAGTGTGCCCTAACACTCATGTGTCTTCATTTGTGTTTATGAGGTTGTTATTGAGAAGCTATTGGAGAAAGAGGGGTTCTTCGTGCGTATTGGAGCATGTTCTTCATCGTTTGAAACCAAGGTGAGTTCTTTTTGAACTCATATCTATGCCACAAGCCATTGGCTTGTACAAGTGTAATTTAGTGTTCATATTAGTTTGCATGTGCTAGTGAATTGGTTATGTTAGTGTAACTTAGCCGATTTCATGTTTTTATGTTTCATTGAGTTGAAAATTATGATAAGGATTGTTCATACGATCTAATGCATATGTTATGAGTTGATTTGATGATGTTGTGAAGCTCCGTTTCCCCCGGCAAATTTCTAATTCTTCACAAGTCACTTGAATTGCTTTGGTGTGTTTTGGTTTGGAATTTAGTTCCTACTTGAATTTATAAACCGAATCATTGCAATCTTATGTATATATGCTTATGCATGTGAATATGGCGTTGTGAAGTACCATTGTCACACCAGGCAAGTTCTAAAACTTCACAGTTCACTTATATCGCATTTGATTTCTTTCGTTAGAAAATTTAATCGTTTTGGGGTTTATAATCAAGAATCAGTGCAAATCTCTTGTGTGAATGTTTATGCATGTGAATTTGGTGTTATGAGTTGCTTCGGTGAGTTGTAGACGCCTCATTTTCATGTATTTAACCTCATAGAGCTCCGGGCATTGGCCGGTATCATTTTGGACATGTTTGGTTGGCAAAAATGTAAATTTTTGTGGGTTTAACAGCCGTTCGGCCATTAATGGCTGAATAGAAGAAAAAAAGTTCGATCTTTAAACGGCCATAACTTCTTCATACGAACTCGGAATTGAGCGATATCAGGTGTGTTGGAACCGTCTTGATGAGAGCTTTCCATTGAAACTAATTTAGAGTGATTTAGAGCTAATGGGAACTTTTGGTGGAGGAAAACATCAAATGTAAATAACCGAACAGTGAAAAACAAAGGGTGAAATAATTATCCACTTTAAAACGATAATAACTTTTTCGTACGAACTCGGAATTCAGCGAAACTAGATGAGTTGGAACCGTGTCGACGAGAGTTTTGAAATGAGACTAATTTTGGAGTAATTTACACTCAGAAATCATTCTAAAGCCCGTGCGTTCTATTTTATATATCGAATTTATTCGATACTCTTGTTAAGATGATTCACGCCATTAAAACGTGAATTATCGACTTGATATCCTTCGAGTCTATTCTGATTTAGTTTAAAACCTTCACGTTTCTAGTTTGGGATTTCAATTCGTTCATTGATCGAAATTACAACGTTATGCCTTGATTTCTTGTATGTTGTGTGATGTGAGTTTATGTTTCATGATGTTTGTGTTCTACTCGCTACGGCGATGGATTTCATAAATAATTGAACCACAACGGATAATGGGGTTTTATATTGTCAATGAGCATCGAACCAACGTTTAATCAGTTTTTAAATTCAAATCCTTTTAAAAATAATTTCGGTTTCTAAACCTGGTTCTGATTCTATTGATTTATATACTATTCCTTATCCTATCGATCGAACGAGAAATTTAGTTTATTTACCTTAGTAAAACCGAGGACTATGACCCGTTATACATTTACTTCGGCGAATAACTCTTGGACTCGTGCGTTTGAACATATGTGGTGATTTTCTCTGTTTTGAATAGAAACCAATTGCGGGTTCTGTAACACCCCACCTCCATTAAGGTCACTCACAAAGGGAATGCCTTAACTTTGGTGGAGCATTTTAGTAAATAGAACAGAAACTTACAAGACAGATAAAACAGTACTTGAAAAATTTATAACTTTATTACAACAGAAACCGAAATAAGCTTGGTTACATCCTTTCAAATCATAATATCAGAATTCAAGTACAAAATATCAGTCTTGTACAAAAGCCTTCAGAATGCATAGTTTAAAATCATAATCCCCACAGAAGAAGACAAGCCATACTTTAAGCACTTCAAACGGAAGAAATCTGGATCAAGCTAGAGTACTCCCTTCTACAAAACCTGGGGGGAAACGGAAGAAAGGAGGCGAAACAACAAGGGTTAGACAAAAAGTCTGGCAAGTCCAGAGATTTTCAGTTATGAACAGATAATAATAACATGACATGAAAATAAAACTGGATGAGAGATAACTGTAACAGATGTAACAGATATAACAGAAGAACAGAATGATATAAGCTATTGCTTTACACTTCTCTACACTAATAATAGTATAATAGAATTAGGTGTCACCTTAATGTCTAAACTAAAGCGGAAACAGGAACAGAATAATTTCCACAAAAACAGAAAGCTAATAATGGGCCTTTACCACCCGAACAGAAACAGACAGAAGCAGAATGCTGATAATGGGCCTTTACCACCCGAACAGAAACAGACAGAAGCAGAATGCTGATAATGGGCCTTTACCACCCGAACAGAAACAGACAGAAACAGAAATAGATTAATCCCTACGGAAACAGAATGTAGAGTTAGGTGTACACTAGTAATTGGGCCTTTACCACCCGAACAGATGGTACCACGTAGAAACAGACAAGTGTTGCCACCCAACAGAAACAGACGGTACCAACAGAAACAGACAGAACAAAGTGTACCCTAAAACTCTACCCCAAGCGATCGGCTCCCTAATACATAAATATCCTGTGTTAGCCCCACAGTAGGGTGTATCACTCCCTAAAGTGACAACCAATTGGCACAGGCCTATTTACAGATGTCACGGCGTCTTACATCCTCAGAGGAAGACCGGGATCCATGCACGCACATGACCCGGTTGGAACGCACCATCAACACCCCTCGCCATTATTAGAATGAACCGCTTATAATTAGTTCAGTAAGCGTACCCGGACCCTACCAACTGTTGGGTCGAAGTTTTGATACCAGAAAGGGTTACTGACTAATACGGGTCCCAAACAACAGATGACACAAGTAATTCCCCTCCTAACCTTGTGTCCCCAGACTAACAGATTTTAGATTAACTTGTTTACAAGTTCAGACATACAGAATTCAGATCAACCAGTTCACAGATTAGACAAGTTTTCAGACTAATGGATCAGATATACGGATTTAACAGATTAACCGGTTACAGATTAACCGATTACAGATTAACAGACTTACAGATTAACCGATTACAGATTAACAGACTTACAGATTATCAAATTTTGTATTGGGCCTATAGATTCATGAAACGGGTTTATTAATTTCATCAGTCTAGTTGGTTTAACCCTATCCGCCCAACACGTTTTAGACATCATATTTATCTTAGATTTTCATTAATTAAATATTAATGCCCAGACCTCTCACATTAGACTGACAGTTTGCGGCTACTAGTTAGGTCGGTTGGTTCCGGGCAGATTTCTGCCGCAAACTGAGTCTAACCTCGGGTTTCAAGCACGTTATGACTAACTTCTCACATTAGAACCTATTGTTTGCGACCACTGGATGTGCCGGGCGATTCCGGGCAGAATTACGCCGCAAACTCATTCTAACCTCGAGTTAGCCATGTTTATCTTTGTGGCCAATTAATTAATAATTTACCTTTTATGCCCACACCTAATATACATGTCAATTATTCATAGCTAATTCAGATTATGTCAATAACAGACTGAATATATCAACTTAACAGAAATAGCAGATAACAGATTTTCGCAGATAAGGCGACTTAACGGATTCAGCAGATTAAGTAATTTAGCAGATTTAGCATATAACAGATTTGGCATTTTCAGCAGACTCAGTAGATGACAGATTTGGCAGATGAACAGATCTAGCAGACTAGGCAGTAGAGCAGAACTAGCAGACTAAGCAATATAACAGAACTAGCAGATTAGGCAATATAACAGAACTAGCAGATTAGGCAAATATAGCAGAACTAGCAAATTGGGTAAATATAATAGATTTAATCACTCCTTAAAGTTTCACAAACATATCTTGCCTAATTATAAATTTGGCCTAAGTTTGCATGCCTAAATAGTTGTCATGATTCACACTACGATCATATACCCCACGTTTGCATTGAATTTACATGTCGCGGATTATGGTCATAATTTACATGTCCCAATTTAGTTCAACTTGCCTAGTACAAAAGATTCACATATAAATTATACCAAATATAGCCATCGATTTCAATGCATGTCATATATTCAAAAATCTCCTACTTAGGTGTTGTTCACATTTGGTAGTTATCAAATCTTAATATAGATCTTCACACCTAAGTCATATTCTCTTTCAAACCATGAATTGTTATATAAACAATATGCCCAACCATCTAGTTATAACATATCTTAATTCAAAATATGCGTTATGTCCAATGTCTCAAGTCACATGTTAACATACCATGGTTCCTCTTCTTCCAATTCACAGAATATGCATAGATCTAAATCTAGTTTACAACCTATGTCCTTTTTCTTAAATCAGTCACAGATTAGCCATGTCCAGTTATGCCACATTCATTATTTGTCCCAAACATTTTAGCATTCGTGCATTAATCTCTTAGGAGATTGGCGCAGGCTCGTAGTATCCTGGCTATAGAACAGAAAGAAGAAGAGATACAGAATAAAATAGATAAGAACATAACATACACAATCTCAAATTCATATTTACAATCATGTCACAATTATGATTAAAGTTTATATCAGAAAATAACTGCACTTGCCTTGGTTGGATTAAAGAAAGAACTTTAATTGTTGTAGAATCGTTGCATAAGCTTTAATCTCTAGTTTGAATTGAGTTGCTTAGGTTGATGGTGATTAGCTTCTAGTTTTGATTCCAGCAGAGTAGCTATGCCATTTTTATTTTTATATAGAACAGAGGCAAAGCAGAAGCAGAACAGAATTGTGTGTAGAGAAGGCTAGGTTTGGGGCTGTTTAAATAGGTTTAGGCAGATGAATCTGGACAGAAGTCGGACTAGAAACATCAGAACGAACACTGGCCCAAAAATGTGCTCGGGAACCAGGTCGACGCCCAGGTCGACTGCCCAGTCGACCTGGTCTGGGGGGTCGACTCCCCAGTCGACCTGGGTCTGGGCGGGAAATTTCCCACCCAGTCTGTCCTGGGTTTGAAATTTTGAATTTTGAATTCGAATTCGAGCTGTTTTGAACTCTGAATATTTCTGAAACTTTGGAGGGCCATAACTTGGTCATACGGACTCCGATTCTCACAAACTCGGACTCGTTTTCAAGCAGAATTTCGAGACGAACGCAATGGCGCAACCCGTTTTCCCTGATTCTTATTTTATATTTTAATTACACTTAGATTTGTAATTCTTAAGTTCACAGAAAATAAGGGGTGTTACAGGTTCGTAAATATTCGAGAATAGCATGTGGTTATGGGACATGTTGCTATTTCCTTATATTAACTAGCTCGTAGTAATTTCTATTCACCCAGATCGATGTGATCTGTTTTATGATTATCCTTGATGTTTTGAGAATGAATTAACAACAGGTTCGTAAATATTCGAGAATAGCGAGTGGTTACGGGACATTTAGCTATTTTCATATATTAACTATCTCAGTGTAATTCATACTCACCCGGATCGTTGGTATCTGCCACCCGACATAGTTGTTTGGTTCGTAGTCTCCCTAGTGGGAATTTACGTATTGGAACCTTCATCTATGGGACTTCGGTCCAACTTTTTATGATGTTCTACGGTTTATGACGTTTTCTAGAGATTTCACGATTTATGTGTTTTCTCTCTTCCGGGGTCACGACCCGGCTTCGTGGGGATCTTCGGCTCAAACAATGGGTTCGCTACCTAGAGATCGTATCTCACTACTTTGATGCATTGTGCATCAATTTGACCACTTTGATGCATTACGCTCCAATTTGATAAATGATTTCTGATTCTCGATTACTTTGATGTGATGCGCGTCAAATTGATTTATGTTTACATTGATGCGATGCGCATTAATTTGATTTATGTTTACTTTGATGCGATGCGCGGTAATTTGATTTATGTTTACTTTGATGCGATGCGCGTCAATTTGATTTATGTTTACTTTGATGCGATGCACATCAATTTGATTTATAGTTGGCATTCCTCTGTCATTTCCTGTTGTGTGCTATTGTTTGAATGTTGCATTCTACATTAGCTAGGAGATTATTTAGAGATATTTGTGTAATGACATTCCATTGTCATTTCCTGATTTTGTTGACAGGCCATGTTTCATATTTGTTTATGACTAGATATTATTACTAGAATCATGTCATCCTGTGTCTATCTCTTTTTATCTCAGATTATTTGATGAGTACAGCTAGACTGATCCGTTTATTGTTTATTCTTATAAATAATACTCGGGTAAGACCGAGTCACTTTTGGTACTCCTTTGGGACTCCTCGCAGGATTGATCTTCCGCTTTCAGCTCGCTACTCATTCTCCGTAGTTTTATGTACTTTTGTACCTTTGTTATTTCACTTGTTGTGTACATATTCTTTTGTTTAGATCTTGGTGCATGTATCTATTCTTTTGGGATTAGTGGATCTTTGTTGGCCACTATCTTGTTGTACACATCCTTAGTTTATTTATATTTATTCCGCCTTTGTCATATGATTATTCTGTGTCTGGCTTTGAGATATACCATATTTATATTATTTTTGTTGTCTATTTTGTACTGCTTTCCGAATTGCATATAGCCATTGTGTAGTTGCCCTATGTGCCGAATGGTCATGTTGAAATTTTAAATCGGTACCAGAATTTGATGTGCATTCCTCATATGGAGTAATTATACAATTGGTCACTCTTCAAAAACCTCATTCTCCATTATGGCCTATGACATTTCTTTGAAATGAACTGGACGATAGTGGGTATAGAGGCGGGGCATTACAAAAATGTTAAAATATATGAAGCCGTGTTGATTAGATTTGCGCCATTTTGACACAGACGATATTTATATTGATTTTGTTTATTTTTATAGCGAATATCGAAAAGGAAATTATTTCAAAATCATATATTTTGAAAATATTACCATTTATATATTATTGATATAGAATATTCAATTTTGATCTAAAATTTAAAATGAAGTTGAAAACGTTTTTAAACAAAATTAAAATGATTTATAAAATACGTTTTAAATGGAAATCAACGAAATATATATTATATATATTATATACATAATATAATGGCCTGAATAGAACGCGCCGCACAGCGACCGTTCGCGAATTTCGACCTTTGACTTCGAATTGGTATTATGGGAGATCCGACTGTCAAATTCTGCTAAAACCAAATCCGTTAGGTTCGTATTGAAAAGAGATTTCCAATTAATATAAGAGATTTGAAATCTAATGGTTGGATTTGGAGATATGTCCAAATCAAATTCGGAAAAGGTCGCTGTAAGTGTAGTTCGGTGGCCATTATTGGAAACCGACTGTACGGGCCTTGATAAAATTATTAAAAATATCAATAATTTGTGTAAAATCATAACAATTGATTTGAAAAGAATTGGGATGAAAAATTCCATATTTGAAAAGATAAAAATATTTTTTTATAGAAATGAACTAGTTATTAACTATAAATAATAATCCAATATTTTTAAATAAATAAATTGGATTGAAATGGTTTTAAAAATAACCAAATTTTCCAATGAATAAATTGGAATGGATTTGAATGGAAATAATCTTTGGAATATTTCGATATTGGATTCCGTAACTATACGGATATATTTATGGGAATTTGGAAGATACAGATATCGTTATTCCCAATAGTATATCCGTTGGTTTTAGGATTTGATATTGAATTTAAGCCGATATAATTTCTATTCAGAGCCTTATATTTAATATCAAATGGGATTTTGGGTTTGTCGTGAATGGTGTCTTTATTAACACTATTCTTAAACCCAGCTGAGAAAAGAATAAATCTTTTAATTAAGATTTAGAGAAGATTTCCAAGTAATTAATATTTAATTGGAATAGAATGAAAGAATTGGATTTTTGGGTTTATAGTGAAAGGTGTTTTAAATAACACTTGTTCTTTAACCCGATTGACCATAAAATGTAATTTGGAATTTATAAATCTATTATTAAGATTTAACGGGAATTTTCCAAAATAAAGTTTTCCAATTTAATATAAATAAATTGGGATTGAATGGAATTCTATTTGGTAATTATCGAAGTGAGCTTCTGTGGAGGAAGACTGTTAATATATATGGAATTTAAAAGGCTTTGTCGTTATTCCATTTATATTATCAGTCGAATACAGAAATTGATATCGATTATATATTGATCCGTTTTTCCGTGAAGATTCCATAATTAGTGGAATATGATTTTGGGTTTATCGTGAACTGTGTTTTAAATGACATTGGTTCTTTAACCCAGTTAAAGGCAGGATTACATGTCTAACATTGTATTTCAAACTGTATGGTTGATCTCTGCTAAATATATATCTGTTTAGTGGCGGAGAATTTATTCTCTTGCTTAACACCCTTGTCTAAAACGTACGAGCTTAGAGGTTATATATCGACAAAAATCAATAGTACGGTGTAGATTGTCGATGCGGCATGTTTGTGTTTCCAAAGTTAAATAATCATTACTATGGATTTTTGGGAAGATTAAAACCAAGTGGAGTTTTAATGAATATTTAATTAGATTGAAATGTGATAATTTAAATTATCAAATTTCGGAAATGATCGAGAACGGAGTATCGCCAGTTTTAATTTAGGCGATAATTAAATCTTTAATTAGATTTGAACGTGAAATGGTAATTAAATTTACCGATAACACCATGGTGTTAGATATGGAGTATTACCAGTTTTGCTTCATGGGATGAATAGGTTAGGATCGGGAAATTAAACAAATGATTACTTCGGTAAGGTTCGCTAATCCTACTAGTTGATAAACCTTAAATTGGTTTAGAATTGATATCCAAAGGAAGATTAAAGAATAAATTTAAAGAATTTTTCTTTTATAAAATTAATGGGAACCTTTCCCAAAGGATATGAATATTTAAATAAAAGAATATTAAGAATTGGAATATGGCATATGTTGTGTTTTTATAGCACTTGTTGATAAAATACGCAAGTGATTCGAAAAGGACGGGTTTATACCCATTCTGAATAACCGATTCAACGATAAGTTGACGATGAAGATGGTGGTTGAAGACTGGAGGTCTTCACATCGTTTGGATGATTACTGATGTCTTGATTGGGCTTTACACCCAATGGAAGGTAATAAGTGGTGATCTTCCAGACGTACTTGGCGATCTATTGGATATGCGAGGGCCTCTCTCCTATATTGGACATATGGGACGAGGAATAAGGTGCTCATGGTTTCGTTCAGACTCAGAACGGACTTGTAAATGGATGTGTGTCTGACATTAGATTTTATTTTGTGTTGACTGGTCTCTTTTAAATATATATCTGTTTGGTGGCGGAGAATTTATTCTCTTGCTTAACACCCTTCTCTAAGACGTATGAGCTTAGAGGTTATATATCAATTGATATCAGTCGCATGGCATGAATTGTCAGTGTGGCAAGCTGAGATGCAAATGGTCAACGCTTTTTTTGGAAAGCAGAGCCTTGTGGTTGATGATCAAAGCATGGCTTTAAATAGCATAGCTTTGTGTAGCGTTAATTCACGAGCCTCACACCCAGATGTGAACCAAAAACGGGAAAATGACCGCATGGTAGTGGACATTTGTTAGTTCTAGCTACGATTAACGTCATGGTATGGAGCCCAGACTGTTTACACATTTGGATGTTGCACACTATTATTACTTGATGGGAGACGAGGTACCTCGGATATATCGGCCACTACAGGATCGATGGATATATCAGTCACTATGGGGCTGATGGGAGATGGCCGACATACCGACCATTTTAGAGGTTTGATAGAACCTGCAAACATATAGTTTATGGCAAGGTTTTAAATCTCGTATATCGGTCGTGTTTCGTCTTGGGGATTTTATAAACTCGGTCTCGTATCGGGGGAGCTCACGGACGAGATGAGTCTAACTCGGGAGTTCATCTCGGATTTTCATCTCGCTTCTGAAAGTTCATATCGAAATAATCTCGGGGTCATGATATGTTAAAAATGATATTTTAACAAAATGATTTTTATGATTGCTATTAAAAACATAGTATCTTAAACTTAAAATGAAAAATAACTTTATTATTCTTCATTTTGTGAAAGATCATTCATACTCTTAAAATGAAAAATAACTTTATTATTCTTTATTTTGTGAAAGATCATTCATACTCTAAAGCGTAAATATGCTTAAAGCAAAAATATTGTTAGACAGGAAACATTAAAAGGATCCAAAACATTAAAAAATTCAGCATAAATAAACCATAAAATAAATAATTTCATAAGTAACATGTATGTAAAAAGATGAATGTGAAAATCATAAGCATTGTAAAACGTATACGAACATACAATATAGTCGTTTAACATGCAAAATGTAAATTACAAAAGATTAATATTGCTAGATTTGAGTTTTTTAATTATAGTTCTAGTTCAGGCACAAATTTAAATTTTAACCCAAAAACTAAGATCTCGGACGATATTCCAATATTTCGTCTCAGTCGATATATCGTTCAATATTACAATATCTCGGGCGATATATCTAAAAGGAGACTTAGAGTGATATTTGTTGTTTCATTTCGGAAGGAGCCCAAACGAGATCTCGGAGGAAACCTCAGGCGATATTAGCGAGATTTGAAACACTGGTTTATGGTATAACTAATCATCGACGAATGACCGACCATGAAGATCCAAGGGTTGCCTAGAGTGCGTAGTCCTAAGGCACTTGCTAGTGTGTCTCGAAGCGGAGAGGAGCCATCCTGACCTCGGTTCATAGATGGAAACCCAATTTCCAATACGTGATACTTGGTTTTAGTTGTATATATATATATATATATATATATATATGGCGACGTAATATAATGGTACCTACGCCGCCTATGATTGATAAATTTATATTTGAAGTTGATTTCTTCACTTATAGTAATAATAAAAGATGAAATTTCGCGTATCAAGCATATTTTGCTATTATAAGGAAAAACTCTATCCTCGACTGCGTTCATTGTGTGATGGGACCTGAGTCTTATAATAGCTTCATTTTTCTCTTTAGCATCGAGCTATTATTTTTATGCACTAGTATGCATGGGGGATAAACCCGTTTCGTGTTATACGGCATGGTCCCGTGATTTACCTAACTTTAAAATCAAGCTAGTAACTGTTTTAGTTCTCATACCAGTCACATGACTGACCTGGAGTTTGTTGTTTTAACCTAAACTCTAGGTGCCCCTATTTTCCACACGGGCAGCTAGTAGTTTTGGTTTTGCAGATATTATATTCACAGGATCCTGGTTTACAGCTGGAGCTATATTCGGAATGCTCTGTATCCATGTATTTCTTTCAGTTGTGTTTTGTATTATTTTCCGCTGCATTATATTTTGTAAATCTCTTATATTTATCGAATGTATATTATTTATTCATACTCTGTTATATTCTTGTACTCTAATGTAAATTGTTGTAATAAGCAATGAAATGTTCTACAGTTTGTGTTCTGATTTGTCGTGTTCTCAACTCAATCTGGGCTTTCCTTTACGGGGAAGTTTGGGTCGTTTCAGCTGGTATCGGAGCTTTGATTTTACAGAGCTCGAGAACAAGAGACATTAGAACTAAACGAAAAAATTCATCAGAAATTGGATTAGTAATATCCGATGAGAATGACTTGTTAGAGGTAGGATTGTTAGTATCCTAGAATGAGTAGGAAGAGTGTTGTTTTTAAAATAAAAATGAAAACAATTTTTTCTTTGAAAATGCAAATCATATTATACGTATTTGAATATTTATTTTAAACTGATTTTTGACAATCGAGTATATGGAGATTTTGCATATAAGCCTAGTTAGTGTATATACGAAGCCTAAAATATAGTGGATAGATATATATTCATACTCTAGTCTCCTGGAGATGGTACTGACGATTACTCGAGTATCATCAGTATTTATGTTCGAGTTTCGAAGGTGTCATATCTATATATTTACAATTGACGGGTGTGAGAACCAAAACTAGATTGGGTTATTGTTGTGAATTGGCATCAAAAACATGATTTTGTGTATATATATCGAAGTTATGAATTTGAAAATTTAATGAACCAATTGATTGCTGATTGTGTTGTTCGATTATTAGTTTAACTAATAAAAATATTGGAATGGTAATTAATTAAAACCAATACAAGAATGTATGGTAAATTTAGCCAAACTGAATCAGATTACTGAACCGAATTAAAAATTGATTGAAATTGTTTGCATATGCAGGTATATACATCGAACAGGTCATAGCAAAGAGGCTAGAGAAGAGGAATAAAATTGTATGCCTGACAAATAGGTACATGTTTACTATATTTCTTGGGTTTGGATGATTTTATGAGCCGATTAGCTAGCTGCTTAGATTTTTCTTTTTCTTTTTGGATGATGAGGGCCATACGTGGCTAGTTACAGTTTTAAATGTCTCCCCGTAAAAAGAGGTTATGGCGAAATTTTTCTAAAATTTAGGTTGTTAGCCAAATTTTTGAAAAATTTGAAAATTCTTAGAAACTGAAAAGTTGAAGAATGAAAGTTGAATTGATTAGTTAAATAACTTTCAACTCTGTTACTTTTAGAGGAAGAAAAGATTTTAAGTGGGGGTGATTGTAACAACCTGGAAAATCAGAACCAATTTAAAATTTTTATTTTGGCAATTTTAATGAATTTTGAATATTTAAAATGATTTATTTTAAATAATAACAACTAGAAATTTATTTTGAATAGAATTAGAACATATAAATTCATTTAAATCGAAGTTAGAATATAACTATTTATTTTAATTACATAACGAGCCGAAAATGGCACGATAGTTTGAAATTTCGATTTCAAATTTCAAATGAATGTACAGGATTCAAAATAAATCAGATTTCAGTAAAACCAGAAATATTTGAATCTGTTTGAAATTATCTTTCCAAGGAATGTGAAAAATCTAAATTTCATAACGGGAATAAAAAGTTATGTCCAGTTGAAAATTCTGAATAGTCGCAATGGAATTTATATAATATATAGCCCTTATAAATAGCCATTTCGAAAACGATCTCCTTTTTCGACGAAACCATTTTTGTTGGAACCGGAATGTCAAATTATTGCTAGATTTCAATTTTCGTAATTTTTGGAATCAATATGCGGGCGTGGCAGATTTAAACGGGTTTGGTCAATTCAATTTGAATTTAATCGACTGGAAAATTGTCATTTTTCAAACGGTCTCCCAATTCGATGAAATTAGTTTTGGTAGGACCGTATTGTCAAAACATAGGCAGATTTATTTTTCTTTAATTTTTGGAGTCAGTATGTTGCCCAGTAAATTAAAATATACACTTAAATTCAATTTATATTTTAATTTAAAGAAAAACTGATCGAATCGGTCGAACTGGCTTAAGAAACATATCCCATTATGTCTGGAATTGGGGTAACTAGCTAGGGGCGATAGTCGTTGGGTTGATTTGGAGTTCAGGCGAAAATTCCACTTTTAGAGGATAATTTGAATTAAAATATTGTATAAAAAAAGAGGGGGGATTATAAAACCCTAACGTTATCAGAGCCGCCACTCATTTTCTATGGCCAAGAATGCTCGAGAATTCAACCCCAAAAATCATCCGATCCAGTGCGATTTAGATCCCCAAACCAAAACGAATATTGTTTAGCTTGCTTCGATCTTCAAATCTAAGTAAGCTTGATTGAAATTAGTGGAGTAATGAGCGAGATTTCTCAGCTCAAAGCGCCTCCGTTCGAGCTCAAAAATCTAGGTGGCGAGGCCACCGAGCCAGCTAACATGGAGGGCGCCGATGAAGCTCGTGAAGGCACACCCCATGGTCCAACCTGATCAGCTTCTGATCATGTGAGGTGGCATAGGGTTTGGACCATAATTTCGAACTAATGGGTTCACCGAGGGGGGGGGGGTCTCGTACAGGAAGAAGGACAATAAAGAGGGAAAACAACACTTGGTAAACGTTATTAAAAGTGTTGTTAATTCCATATTTAATTATTTTCAGTTTTTACTTTATATAACAATGTATAAAAAGGGAGATTTTATATAAATAAGCACTAATTTATTTTCAATTTTTTTTAAAATAAGAAAAAGTATTATTTTAAAAATATAATTTATATATATAGCATATAATAAAAATGAAATCTTTATATATAAAGCATTGTTTTTAGAAATGAATTTTTATAGAATTAACATTGTTTTTAAAAATAAAATATTCATTGTTTTAAAAATAAAAAATATATTGTTTTAAAAATAAAATAGAATTGTTTTAAAAATAAAAATAGATTTGTTTTAAAATAAAAATAGAATTGTTTTTGTTACACCCCACCTCCGCTAGGGTCACTCGCAAAGGGAATGCACTAGCTTTGGTGGAGCATTATCTAGGTAAACATACACAGAAATATTACAAGACAAAACATATAAAACAGCGGAAGAAGAACCAAATTTCATTGCTTTAAAATCTAGAAAGGTCTAAAGCCTTTTACATCAAAATGCTATTATTAAATCCATTACATCGAAATCTGTCTTGCAATAGTAAAGAAGCATAAAACCATAGTCATAAATCATTCCCCAAGTAAAACAGCAAAGCAAGCCATAGCCAAGAGAAATCCAAGCAGTACATGAAAGAGCCTTGGAGCTCGGTAAGATCCGAACTAAGCTGTATTCCCACCCTGCGAACCTAGAGGGAGGGAAACGAAAGAAAAAGAGGCGAAACAAACTGGGTTAGCCATAATGACTGAGTAAGTCCTAGTGGCTTTTAGCATAAAAACAGGTGAAGATAATATGGCATGAATAAACTGAAAGTAAACATAAGCATGATGACAAGGTAAGCTACAGGCACGATGAATCAAGTATAACATCCCATGCTTCCTATCAAGAGTATCATCACAAAGTTCCTTCCAAGTATCACATTGCAAGGTTTCTATTAAGTATAACATCGCAAGATTTCTAAGCTTCACCATTCCACTATTTTCTTTGATTTCCTATATTCTCTGCACCAACTGTACTTGTACCCCAAACCATATCATCCTTTCCATGTATATGTATAGTCCCTTGCCCTATATCTTACGGGTTTCATCACGTATTTCTATACTACTTCAACATAGTGCCACCATTCTTGAAATCGTTTGGACCGCCACCCTTGTTCTGGCTAGGTTTCCTTATCAGGAACTATCGCGTGTTCAACTAGGATCTATGCCACCTAGGACCACTAGGTATTATGCTACCTATTGAACGTTTTCCAGATTCGATTAGGGTTTATGCCACCTAGGACCACTAGGGGTTATGCTACCTAACGAACAACACCCTTTTTCCACGTAACGATCTATTAATCGATCGGCTCCCTACAAGTCCTAGCTCGTTCATGTGTTTGTGTCATACGGCCCAATCACGAAATGTAGTTACCTGTGCTAGGTCCACCATAGGGTGTATCAAGCCCTAGGGTGCCAACCACCGACACGAATCAAGCACGCACAGTGTAAACCTATTGATGCCCAATGCCTTCTTTTTCAACTCCGGACTACGTGCACGACCATAGTCCGCCTGAACCTACAATGGCGCACCAACTCAGCCGTGGTTCTGGTCGCTTACAATAAGCCTAGTAATCATGCCCCACCCTGCCTAGTTCCAGGGTACCGTGATACATCTAGTGGGTTACTGCTGAAAAGGACTGCGCAACTAGGGTTTCCGTCCAGTAGGTTAAGTGTTGTCATTTAAATTCGAGATTTAACCCCATCAGTCTAGCATGTCAAGTTCGTTAAGTGTTGTCATTCAAGTTCGTGACTTAACCCGCCTATGTGTCATGTCAAATTGGCTAAGTGTTGTCGTTCAAGTTCATGACTTAGCCCTATGAATCATGTGTCAAGTTGGTTAAGTATATTCAAGCGGTTCATGACTTAACCCTATCAAATCATCGTGTCAAATTGGTTAAGTATATTCAAGCGGTTCATGACTTAACCCAATCAAATCATCATGTCAAATTGGTTAAGTATATTCAAGCGGTTCATGACTTAACCCTATCAAATCATCGTGTCAAATTGGTTAAGTATATTCAAGCCGTTCATGACTTAACCCTATCAAATCATCATGTCAAATTGGTTAAGTATATTCAAGCGGTTCATGACTTAACCCTATCAAATCATCGTGTCAAATTGGTTAAGTATATTCAAGCGGTTCATGACTTAACCCTATCAAATTATCGTGTCAAATTAGTTAAGTATATTCAAGTAATTCATGGCTTAACCTGCCCATTCATGTCATATTGGTTAAGTATCATTAATCTAGTCATACTACTTAACCCACCCATTGGTCTGATTAACAGTAATGTTGGTTAAGCCCACATTTATAAGTTTTACATATTCTTAACTCATACCGGTTAGGTCCACATTTACATGCCATCCCACCTAACCCTCTAACCATACCCACGTCTTATTATGGTTAGTATTCCTTAATTCATTCATTATGATGAACGTATCATGACCTCTCACATTAGACCATGCACTTTGTGGCCACTGGATTTGCCAGGCTGTTCCGGGAAGATTTACACCACAAACTGAGTCTAACCTCGTGTCATAAATCGTTACGCCTACAATTCGACCTTTGTCCTCCCACATTAGACTGATACTTTGTGGCTACTGGATTTGCCGGGCAGTTCCGGGCAGATTTACACCACAAACCAAGTCTAACCTCATGTCAAAGGTTCATTAATGGTCGTATTTCCCCCAAAACCCCAATATCAGTTCATGTGTTTAACATATAGAAATGTTCATGTTCGTGCTCAAGTCAATTATCCAATACACAGTCATTTTCATGTTTCAAATTCCCAACTTTACATATTAATAAACATATGCCCAAGTTCCAAAATTACATGCCAATATATATATATATATATATATATATATATATATATATATATACACCCAATTCTAGTCAGTTTACATACGCCCAATTCTTGCCTATTACATGTATGCCAGGTTTATGCCATTTTATCCATATGAAGTTCTAGCCAAGATTACATGTATCAAGTTTCATGTCCAAATAAACCCAAATCATAATTCATGATGTAGTTATCCAAAACTATAATCTTTTTATTACAACACACGCCAACTACCCAAGTTCATAATACATATTTATGCCAATTATCAATTTTACAATTTCTTTTAGGTTCAAAGTCCAAATTCTACTTATGCCCAATCATAAACCCAATCTTTTGATTTAATTTACATAGGCCCATACTCGTGATTTGATTTACATGCTAATTCATTATGCCCACTTCATGCCAATTTAATTATGCCAATGGCCAAACTTGCAATTTCAATTATATTGAAAATACCCCAAATTTCCAATTTCATGTTATGCCATCAATTTTTTTTACCAAACATGTATATCCAATATAGACAACAATCCCACATTTCCCGTATTCAATCGTACGCAAATCGCGGTTTAGGCCTAGGTCCGAAATTGACCTAGGTTCATCGAAAGAAAATAAATAAGGGAAGGTAGAATTTGTATAAAAATCAGTATAGAGAGAAAACTGGCCTGGCATAAAAGATAGATCTAGATAATAATATCAATATGAACCAAGAAAACTGATTTTCAATAGGCTAAATAGATCATAAACTTGACATGAGAACGAACATAGAAAAGTCCCAAAACTCAAGATTCAAGAAGCAACAGAAATAGATCTTAATCAATAAACATACTTAAATCCAATTCCACTTTATTCCATGACCATATTATAATTAAATGTTTAAATCTAAAAATAACTAGAACTTACAGAGCATGGCTAATGAATTAAGAACTGAATTTGTTGTACACATGTCACGGCGTTGTTGATTTATTGTCTTGAATCATTGTAGAAGCCTTGTTCTTTGAATTGATTTGAGTTTGAATGTTTGTACTTTGATTTGGAGACGGCAGCCATGGTTCAAGAGGTATTTTAGTAGCATAATAGTGTAAGAATGATTTGATATGAATTAGGTTAGGTCTAAGGGTGGTTTTATAGGTGTAGCAACTAGTTTAGGCCCTTAGATTAACCCTAGAATCAATCTGGACCATCAAAACACGTCTCAGGCTTCAAAAATGAGTTCTGGGTCAAAACAGGCCGACCAGGTCGACCTGTAAGGGGGCGAGGTCGACCAAATGGTCGACCTGGGGGGTAGGTCAACCCTAGGGTCGACCACATGGTCGACCTGGTCCCCAGGTCGACCCCCAGGTCGACCTGCTTGGTCCTGTGCTGCCTAAAATCTGCTGAATCTTCTACAGGCCATAACTTCTTCATCCGGACTCCGATTTTCGAAAAATAGGACTCTATTTCATGTAAAATTTCGAGACGAGCGCATTTACGTAACTAGTTTCCCTTGATTCTTATTTTAAAATTTAATTCTGCCTTGATTTGTGGTTTTAACTTGTTATAAAAATTCGGGTTGTTACATTCTTCCCTCCTTAAGGGATTTCATCCCCGAAAACTTCAAGTTAAGAAGAATGCATCCTATCATCCAATCAACCATATACTCAACCATCATTCACAAGCAACCATTGTCCTAAAAATATTTCTAATGTTGTATGAACATATACAAGAAGTGTGTGTATATGTTCCTTGTCTAATGCAAATGATCAGGCCTGATTAATCTTTTTAAATGTAAGATATGTTTAGTGCCATGAATCCAACATGTATGCAAATAGCCCTAGTCATATAAACACTATATGTGTGCACAAACATCCATCCATTTGCAACATCCACATGATAACACATTCAGTTCCATCCATGAACAAGTGTAAACATTCATGCATATGCAATCTAAAAATGTGACTGAGCCGATCTAGTGCCTAATGTGTGTTCATGCATCCACGAGAAACAACTAGCAATCACTTGCAACCTCTTGCAACCATCAACCATAACATGTATCAAACACATGTTTACACCCAATTGTTCCTACCTAAAGATATAATCGAACGATAGAAGCAAGTAAAAACTTTGTGCCCATTAGGCAATGTCAAAACTGGAAATCTATGTCACATATATACTGATTAGGGGAAGAACTCCCTAAGCACCAGCCCCAAAGACCCGAAATCAATATCAGACCGATACCCAAAGAATTGACCAACCAATATATATGTTTCTAGGAAACTAAGCATGATGGACTCCTTTTTGGTCACAAGAAATCCCTTCCTAAGACCAACCCATATCCTATAAAACCGAAAAGTTTAGTCAAACCAACGGACACCCTCAAGCCCCAACATGTATTACTAACAAATGAGTCATACTCCCTATGGGGTTTGCAACAGAATTAGGATGGAGAATAGGAACGAGAGGTTATACTTAAAAGATAGCATGCAAATAAGCTCTGCAGGAAAAGAGGGATCAAGGATATACTCTTAAAAAGAGGTATGATGTGCGTGTCTATTTTTCAATCTTCTAAGTCGCATTTCCTTGAGCTTAACTCCATTGTGCTTGGGCCGTCTTTAGCTTCACAATTTCGTAGCTTCTTAATTCCTATTTCCAAAATATGAGTCGGAACTCATTTCACTATCACCTCTCGTTCCACTTTCACTTATTCTTTTCTAGTATACTCGGCTTAAACATAACTACGTACTCATGGTTTCATGCAAGCTCTCCAAAATTCACTAGTGAATCTCGGATCTCGTTCACTTATTAAAAGGTATTCCACATAAATGAATTATCTCTTGGAAATAAACAAATGCCAACCATGTTGTCAAGAGTACTTACTAAGGTGATTTTCTATAACTCATGTATAAGCGAGATGAACCATCCGCCTTGGTGGCGAACACTACTCGAGCGGATCAATAAATATATCAAGAGATTCTAGGTAACTAAGCATGGCTGAACCCTAAGGGTTACACTAGACTTCGAGGACATTACCGGGGCAAGTCAAGAGTCTAACTACCCTCTTTTCATACTCGAGAATGGTATCATTTTTGGAAAACCACTCCATCCCTAGAATCAACCCATTGCCCAAAAACATAAGCATTACTTCTAAACTCAACACTTAGCATAGAAATTCTCAAATCCAAACAAGTCATGAATAAATGAGCCGATTCCCCATAGGATTTGAGACAAAAACGAGATCCTGTACTATGCTAGTACTAAGGTGTAGAGACTCAACTATCGAAGCAGAAATAAAAAGGATGCGATGTACCATAATCAAAAAGGGTACGAACAGGACAGAAATATAAACTAGACTTTCCTACAAAAACATTTCTACCTTCTTGTTCTGAGCTTCATTCGCCTTAACCACTCTTATCCCCTCTTATATAACGTGTTAACAGGTCTGTCGGGAACTACCTCCATCGCACGACAACCCTACAAAGCTTGAAATAAGATTAGTCGCAGATGGAATTAATGAGACTATAGATGGAGGAAAGAAAGGAAAAGGGATTCGAACAAGGAAACAAAGGATAATGCTAATGGCCTTTGGGGAATAGCTTTTAAAAATAAAACTTTTCTTGAAAAATGCTTCTTTGTAAATGGTTTTGAAAATAATTTCAAAAGGTTTTAAAAAATTTTGCCCAGTCTGGCAACCTTCTACTCTGATACCAAATGTAACACACCACCTCCGCTAGGGTCACTCACAAAGGGAACGCACTAGCTTTGGTGGACCATTATCTAGGTAAACATACAAAGAAATATTGCAAGACAGAACATATAAAACAGCGGAAGAAGAACCAAATTTCATTTCTTTAAAATCTAGAAAGGTCTAAAGCGTTTTACATCAAAATGCTATTAAATCCATTACATCGAAATTTGTCTTGCAATAGTAAAGAAGCATAAAACCATAGTCATAAATCATTCCCCAAGTAAAACAGCAAAACAAGCCATAGCCAAGAGAAATCCAAGCAGTACACGAAAGAACCTTGGAACTTGGTAAGATCCGAACTAAGCTGTATTCCCACCCTGCGAACCCGGGGGGGGGGGGGGGGACGAAAGAAAAAGAGGCAAAACAAACTAGGTCAGTCATAAAGACTAAGTAAGTCCTAGTGGCTTTCAGCATAAAAACAGGTGAAGATAATATGGCATGAATAAACTGAAAGTAAACATAAGCATGATGACAAGGTAAGCTACAGGCACGATGAATCAAGTATAGAATCGCATGCTTCCTATCAAGAGTATCATCATAAGGTTCCTACCAAGTATCACATTGCAAGGTTTCTGTTAAGTATAACATCGCAAGATTTCTAAGCTTCACCATTCCACTATTTTCTTTGATTTCCTATATTCTCTGCACCAACTGTACTAGTACCTCAACCCGTATCATCCTTTCCATGTATATGTACAGTCCCTTGCCGTATATCGTACGGGTTTCATCACGTATTTCTATACTACTTCAACGTAGTGCCACCTTTCTTGAAATCGTTTGGACCGCCACCCTTGTTCTGGCTAGGTTTCCTTATCATGAACTATCGCGTGTTCAACTTGGTTTTATGCCACCTAGGACCACTAGGGATTGTGCTACCTATTGAACGTTTTCTAGATTCGATTAGGGTTTATGCCACCTAGGACCACTAGAGATTATGCTACCTAACGAACAACACCCTTTTTCCACGTAACGATCTATTGATCGATCGGCTCCTTACAAGTCCTAGCTCGTTCATGTGTCTATGTCATACGGCCCAATCATGAAATGTAGTCACCTGTGCTAGGTCCACCATAGGGTGTATCAAGCCCTAGGGTGCCAACCATCGACACGAATCAAGCACACACAGTGTAAACCTACTGGTGCCCAATGCCTGCCTTTTCAACTCCGGATTACGTGAACGACCATAGTCCGCCTGAACCTACAATGGCGCACCAACTCAGCCATCGTTCTGGTCGCTTACAATCAGCCCAGTAATCGTGCCCCACCCTGCCTAGTTCCAGGGTACCGTGATACATCTAGTGGGTTACTGCTGAAAAGGACCGCGCAACTAGGGTTTCCGTCCAGTAGGTTAAGTGTTGTCATTTAAATTCGAGATTTAACCCCATCAGTCTAGCATGTCAAGTAGGTTAAGTGTTATCATTCAAATTCGTGACTTAACCCGCCTATGTGCCATGTCAAATTGGCTAAGTGTTATCGTTCAAGTTCATGACTTAGCCCTACGAATCATGTGTCAAGTTGGTTAAGTATATTCAAGCAGTTCATGACTTAACCCTATCAAATCATCGTGTCAAATTGGTTAAGTATATTCAAGCGGTTCATGACTTAAACCTATCGTGTCAAATTGGTTAAGTATATTCAAGTGGTTCATTACTTAACCCCATCAAATCATCGTGTCAAATTGGTTAAGTATATTCAAGCTGTTCATGACTTAACCCAATCAAATCATCGTGTCAAATTGGTTAAGTATATTCAAGAGGTTCATGACTTAACCCTATCAAATCATCGTGTCAAATTGGTTAAGTATATTCAAGCGGTTCATGACTTAACCCTATCAAATCATCGTGTCAAATTGGTTAAGTATATTCAAGTAATTCATGGCTTAACCTTCCCATTCATGTCATATCGGTTAATTGTCATTAGTCTAGTCATATTACTTAACCCACCCATTGGTCTGATTAACAGTAATGTAGGTTAAGCCCACATTTATAAGTTTTACATGTTCTTAACTCATACCACTTAGGTCCACATTTACATGTCAAATTTCCATGTCATCCACCTAACCCTCTAACCATACCCACGTCTTATTATGGTTAGTATTCCTTAATTCATTCATTATGACGAACGAATCACGACCTCTCACATTAAACCGTGCACTTTGTGGCCACTGGATTTGCCGGGTGGTTCCGGGCAGATTTACACCACAAACTGAGTCTAACCTCATGTCATAAATCGTTATGCCTACAACTCGACCTTTGACCTCCCACATTAGACAAACACTTTGTGGCTACTGGATTTGTCGGGCGGTTCCGGGCAGATTTACACCACAAACCGAGTCTAACCTCGTGTCAAAGGTTCATTAATGGTCGTATTTCCCCCAAAACCACAATATCAGTTCATGTGTTTAACATATAGAAATGTTCATGTTCGTGTTTAAGTCAATTATCCAATACACATTCATTTTCATGTTTCAAATTCCCAACTTTACATATTAATAAACATATGCCCAAGTTCCAAAATTACATGCCAATATATATATATATATATATATATATACCCAATTCTAGTCAGTTTACATATGCCCAATTCTTGCCTATTACATGTATGCCAGGTTTATGCCATTTTACCCATATGAAGTTCTAGCCAAGATTACATGTATCAAGTTTCATGTCCAAATAAACTCAAATCATGATTCGATGTAGTTATCCCAAACTATAATCTTTTTATTACAACACACGCCAACTACCCAAGTTCATAATACATATTTATGCCAATTATCAAGTTTGCAATTGCTTTTAGGTTCAAAGACCAAATTCTACTTATGCCCAATCATAAACCCAATCTTTTGATTTAATTTACATAGGCCCGTACTCGTGATTTGATTTACATGCTAATTCATTATTCCCACTTCTTGCCAATTTAATTATGCTAATGGCCAAACTTGCAATTTCAATTATATTGACAATACCTCAAATTTCCAAATTCATGTTATGCCATCAATTTTTTACCAAACATGTATATCCAATATAGACAACAATCCCACATTTCCCATATTCAATCGTACGCAAATCTTGGTTTAGGCCTAGGTCCGAAATTGACCTAGGTTCATCGAAAGAAAATAAATAGGGGAAGGTAGAATTTTTATAAAAATCAGCATAGAGAGAAAACTGGCATAAAAACATCATCTCTGGCATAAAAGATAGATCTAGATAATAATATCAATATGAATCAAGAAAAATGATTTTCAACAGGCTGAATAGATCATAAAATTGACATGAGAACGAACATAGAAAAGTCCCAAAACTCAAGATTCAAGAAGCAACAGAAATAGATCTGAATCAATAAACATACTTAAATCCGATTCCACTTTATTCCATGACCATATTATAATTAAATGTTTAAATCTAAAAACAACTAGAACTTACAGAGCATGGCTAATGTACTAAAAACTGAATTTGTTGTAAACATGTCGCAGTGTTGTTGATTTATTGTCTTGAATCATTGTAGAAGCCTTGTTCTTTGAATTGATTTGAGTTTGAACGTTTGTACTTTGATTTGGAGACGGCGGCCATGTTTCAAGACGTATTTTAGCAGCATAATGGTGTAAGAATGATTTGATATGAATTATGTTAGGTCTAAGGGTGTTTATATAGGTGTAGCAACTAGTTTAGGCCATTAGATTAACCCTAGAATCAATCCGGACCATCAAAACACGTCTCAGGATTCAAAAATGAGTTCTGGGTCAAAACAGGCCGACCAGGTTGACCTGTAAGGGGGGAGGTCGACCACATGGTCGACCTGGGGGGTAGGTCGACCTTAGGGTCGACCTGGTCCCCAGTTCGACCCTAGGTCGACCTGCCTGGTCTTGTGCTGCTTAAAATCTGCTGAATCTTCTACAGGTCATAACTTCTTCATCCGTACTCCGATTTTCAAAAACTCGGACTCTATTTCTTGTAAAATTTCGACACGAACGCAATGGCATAACCAGTTTCCCTTGATTCTTAATTTAAAATTTAATTCTGCCTTGATTTATGATTTTAACATGTTATAAAAATTCGGGTTGTTACATTTTTCAAAATAAAAAAATAGAATTGTTTTTAGAATAAAAATACCATTGTTTTAAAATGAAACTACCATGGTTTTAAAAATATAAATAGGATTGTTTTTAAAATATAAACATAGTATAAAAATTTTATATTTATATATATAGTAGCATCATAAAAAATTTATTTTTATATATATAGTAGCGATATTAAATTGTGATTTCTAATGATATATAGCATCGTATTAAAAATATGGTTTTTAATATATATACCGCATGAAATAGATTGCGATGGAACTAACTGGAAACGCGGAATTCAAAACCATCCTTTAAAGACTTACGGAGTGGAAACCAAAGGTGAGAACTCTTTCTTACTCAATTTATTTACAATTAAATATGTACTAGGATGCAGACGGTGCTTAGCAGAACCCGACACCATTGATTGTACAGACCATGATTGTTTTTTTGGATTGAATTGACTATGTTGTGTTTATTGAATGAATAAATTATATAAAATATTCATGTATGGAATAAAATATTTGAACAATAAAAATATCATTTTTATTGAATGAATAAAACATATAAAATATTCATGTATGGAAAAAAATTATTTGAACAATAAAAACATCATTTTTATTGAATGAATAAAATATATAAAATATTCATGTATGGAATAAAATATTTGAAAAATAAAAATATAATTTTAATTGAATATATGAACCATATAAAATGGTCATGTGTTGAAAACAAATATTCATTTCCAAATCGAATGATTTGTTTATGTAAACCCATTTATCTGATACTGATTGGGACGATATATTTTACACATCGCTCAACTGCACAAATAAAATTTGTGTTTGTTGATTGAAACCCCACACGGGCATTGGGATGATATTTGACGTACACTAATCCAATTGTTTTGTTGTATGTCAATCGATGGGTTGACAAACTGTTGTAAGCGTCAATTATTTATATTTAATGCTTATGCAGTTGTGTAGTGCACTCTGGCTGATGGTTGATTGTTTATCATTGTTGATATATACATGTGTTGTATGAAATCCATATAAATAAAATTATACGGTAATTGATTGGGTCCGATTCCAATTCAAAAATAAGGAATATTTTCAAATAACGAATATTTTAAAATAATGAATATTTTAAAATAATATTCAGAAAAGAATCAAAATATGATTTTGATGTCCGATTTTGTATGGACACGAAAATATTTAAATATATGAAGCCGTGTTGATTAGATTTACACCATTTTGACGTAGACGATATTTATATCGATTTTATTTATTTTTATAATGAATATCGAAAAGGAAATTATTTCAAACTCGTATATTTTGAAAATATTATCATTTATATATTAATGATATAGAATATTCAATTTTGATTTAAAATTGAAAATGAAGTTGAAATCATTTTTAAAAAAAAATAAAACAATTTACAAAATACGTTTTAATTGGAAATCGATGAAATATATATTATATATATAATATATATAAAATAATGGCCTGAATAGAACGCGCCGCACAACAACCGTTCATGAATTTCGACCATTGACTTCGAATTGGTATTACGGAAGATCCGAACGTCAGATTCTCCTAAAACAAGAATCGTTGGGTTCGTATCGAAAAGAGCTTTCCAACGAATATAAGAGATTTGAAATCTAATGGTTGGATTTGGAGATACGTCCAAATCAAATTTGGAAAAGATTGTTGTAAGTGCAGTTCAGTGGCCGTTATTGGAAACCGATTGTACGAGCCTTGATAAAATTATTAAAAATGTTAATAATTTGTGTAAGATCATAATAAATGATTTGAAAAGAATTGGGATGAAAAATTCCATATTTGAAAAGATAAAAATATATTTTTATCGAAATGAATTAGTTATTAACTAGAAGTAATAATCCAATATTTTTAGATAAATAAATCGGATTGAAATGGTTTTAAAAATAACCAAAATTTTCCAATGGATAAATTGGAATGGAAATAATCTTCGGAATATTTCAATATTGGATTCCGTGATTGTACGGATATTGTTATGGAAATTTGGAAGATACGGATATCGTTATTCCCAATACGATATCCATTGGTTTCAGGATTTGATATTGAATATAAGCCGATATAATTTCTATTTAGAGCCTTCTATTTAATAAATGGGATTTTGGGTTTGTTGTGAATTGTGTCTTTATTAACACTGTTATTAAACCCAGTTGGGAAAAAAATAAATCTTTTAATTAAAATTTAGAGAAGATTTCCAAGTAATTAATATTTAATTGGAATAGAATGAAAGAATTGGATTTTTTGGTTTATAATGAACGGTGTTTTAAATAACACTTGTTCTTTAACCCGATTAATCATGAAATGTAATTTATAAATCTTTTATTAAGATTTAACGGGAATTTTCCAAAGTAAAATTTTCCAATTTAATATAAATAAATTGGGATTGAATGGAATTCGATTTGGTAAAAATCGAAGTGAGTTTCTATGAAGAAAGATGTTAATATATGGAATTTAAAAGGCTTTATCATTATTCCATTTATATTATTAGTCGGGTATGAAAATTGATATTGATTATATATTAATTTGTTTTTCCGTGAAGATTCCATAATTAATGGAATATGATTTTGGGTTTATCGTGAACTGAGTTCTAAATGACATTGGTTCTTTAGCACAGTTAAAGGCAGGATTACATGTCTAACATTGTATTTCAAACTGTATGGTTGATCTCTGCTAAATATCTATCTGTTTCGTGGCGGAGAATTTATTCTCTTGCTTACACCCTTCTCTAAGACATACGAGCTTAGAGGTTATCTATCGGCAGAAATCAATAGTACGCTATAGATTGTCAATGCGGCATGTTTGTGTTTCCATAGTTAAATAATCATTAATATTGATTTTTGGGAAGATTAAAACCAAGTGGAGTTTTAATGAATCTTTAATTAGATCGAAATGTGATAATTTAAATTATCAAATTTGTGAAATGATCGAGAATGGAGTATCTCTAGTTTTACTCCAGGCGATAGTCAAATCTTTAATTAGATTTGAACGTGAAATGGTAATTAAATTTACCGATAACACCGTGGTGTTAGATGTGGAGTATGGAGTATTACTAGTTTTGCTCCATGGGAAGAATACGTTGGAACTAGGAAATTAAACAAATGATTACTTTGGTAAGGTTCGCTAATCGCAACTAGTTGATAAACCTTAAATTGGTATAGAATTGATATCCAAAGGAACATTAAAGAATTAATTTAAGGAATTTATCTTTGATAAAATTAATGGGAACCTTTCCCAAAGGATATGAATATTTAAATAAAAGAATATTCAGAATTGGAATGAGGTGTATGTTGTGTTTTTAGAGCACTTGTTGATAAAATACGCGAATGATTCGGAAAGGCCGGGTTTATTCCCATTATGAATAACTGATTCGACGATAAGTCGACAATGAAGATGGTGGTTGAAAACCGGAGGTCTTCACATCGTTTGGATGATTTCGGATGTCTTGATTGGGTTGTACACCCGAGACAAGGTAATAAGTGGTGATCGTCAAGACGTACTTAGAGATCGACCGGATATGCGAGGGCCTCTCTCCGGTATTGGACATATTGGACGAGGAATAAGGTGCCTCCGGTTTCGTTCAGACTCAGAACGGATTTGTAAATAGATGTGTATCTGACATTGAATTTTATTCTGTGTTGATTGATCTCTATTAAATATATATCTGTTTGGTGGCGGAGAATTTATTATCTTGCTTAACACACTTCTCTAAGACGTATGAGCTTAGAGGTTATATATCGATAGATATCTGTCGCATGGCATGAATTGTCTGTGTGGCATGCTGAGATGCAAATGATCAATGCTTTTGTTGAAAAGCAGAGCTTTGTGGTTGATGATCAAAGCATGGCTTTAAATAGCATAGCTTTGTATAGCGTTAATTCGTGAGCCTCACACCCAGATGTGAACCAAAAACGGGATAGTGACTGCATGGAAATGGACATTTGTTGGTTCTAGCAACAAGTAACGTCATGGTATGGAGCCCGGATTGTTTACTCATGTGGATGTTGTACACTACTATTATTGATGGGAGGCAAGGCACCTCGGATATATTGGTCACTACAGGATCAATGGATATATCAGTCACTACGGGGCTGAGTGGAGATGGTTGACCTGCCGACCATTTCAGAGGTTCGATAGAACTGGCTAACATATAGTTTATGTTATAACTAACCATCGATGGATAACCGGCCATGAAGATCCAAGGGTTGCCCAGAGTGTGTAGTCATGAGGCACTTGATAGTGTGTCTCGAAGCGGAGAGGAGCCATCCCTGGCCTCGGTTCATATATGGAAACCCAATTTCCAATACGTGATATTTGATTTTAGTTGTAAATTTATATGGCAATGTAATATAATGATACCTACGCCGCCTATGATTGATACATTTAAGTTGATTTCTTCACTTATAGTAATAATAAAAGATGAAATTTCCCGTACCAAGCATATTTGGCTATTATAAGGGAAAACTCTATCCTCGACTGCGTTCATTGTGTGATGGGACCTGAGTCTTATAATAGCTTCATTTTTCTCTTTAGTATTGCGTTGTTATTTTTATACACTGGTATTCATAGGAGATAAACCCGTTCCATGTTATACGGCATGGTCCCGTGATTTACCTAACTTTAAAATCAAGCTAATAACTATTTATTTTCTCACACCAGTCACATAACTGACTTGGAGTTTATTGTTTTAACCTAAACTCTAGGTGCTCCTATTTTCCACATGAGCAGCTAGTAGTTTTGGTTTTGCAGATATTATATTCACAGGATCCTAGTTTACAGCTGGAGCTATATTCGGAATGCTCTGTATCCGTGTATTTCTTTCAGTTGTGCTTTGTATTATTTTCCGCTGCATTATATTTTGTAAATCTCTGATATTTATCGAATGTATATTATTTATTCATACTCTGTTATATTCTTATGCTCTGATGTAAATTGTTGTAATAAGCAATGAAATGTTTTGTAGTTTGTTTTCTGATTTATCGTGTTCTCAACTCAATCCGGGCTTTCCTTACTAGGAAGTTTGGGTCATTTCATTTGTATTCTGTTGTTTTTATTCAGAAGACAAAAGAAAATTTGCAAAACTATCAACATTGTCTATGCGTATATCTAGCCATTTTCTCAGTCTTGTTCTTTTGTCCAAATTGAATATGGTGCTTAAATGATAAAAAATTAAGTATCCTGTGTTTTGAAATTTGAAAAGTCACGCAACTTTCTAACATTCAACATTAGACAACTAATGATGCATTCATTTCTTTTTATTTATTTTCTTTCCCACTATGATTTACTTGTGAATTTTGAATGAGAAATAAGTATTGTCACCTCACCCTTAGTGTAACGACCCAGAAAATCTGAACCAATTTAAAATTTTTAAATTGGCTAAAATAATGGATTTTAAATATTTAAAATAAATATTTTAAATAATGGCGATGAAAATTGAGTTTGAATCGACAATTGAAAATGTATATAATTAATTATAATTATAAACAAGGCTTGAAAAGGTGCTACAGTTTCCAAAAAATTGAATTCAAACTTTGTCGGACTGTACCGGGTGCAAAACAAAACGGATTTTAGTGAAACCAAAAATATTTAAATCTGTTAGTGAATATGTTTCTAACGAATCTGAAAAATCGAATTTTCATAGCGGAAAGCAAAAGTTATGGCCGAATGAATTTTCAGAAAGGTCGCTATGGAATTTATATAGCCCGTGAAATTGGCCATTTTGCATACGACCTCGGAATTCGACCAAACCACTTTTGTTGGGTCCGGGATGTGAAGTTATTGCTAGGTTTCAAATTTCATAATTTTTTAAGCTAGTATGTGAGCGTGGCCAAGGAAAATGTGTTTTGGCCAATTACAATTGAATTGGATCGACCAAAAATGGGCCTTTTTGCAAACGGTCTCAGAATTCGACGAAACTAATTTTGTTGGGACCGTATCGTCAAAACATAGCTAGATTTATTTTTATGGAATTTTTCGAATCAGTTTGTGACCCTGGCAAATTGAAATGTTCGTTCAAATTAAATGTTGAATATTTTATATTTTAATTTGAATGGAAACTGACTGAAACAGTCGAATGGGCCTTCGAAACATATCCCATTGTGTTCAGAATGGGGGTAAAACGCTAGGGACGATAGTCGTTGGGTTTGAATTGGCGTTCGTCGGTGACAAGGGGTATTTTAGAGATTTTAGAAATTATAAAATAAATAAATAAATCCTATTGGCCCATTATCTTTCTCTCTCCCCGTATGATATCGAGCGACGGCGAAAAACCTTCCTGAGCTTCCAGTCCATTTTCTGATCAATCCACTCACTAATATCAAGAGCTCCAGTTGAAGATTTTGTAGAGCTCAGAGAGATCTTCAAATCCATATATAGTTTGGATTTTTTTCGTGCAGCGTTTGGAGAGTTTCGATGCTGGGAAGATCCGCCATTTCGAGCCAGATCGCGCCTCCACCGCCGCGCCGAGTTGAGAGCCACCACCCTCGTCCTGAGCGCCTCTCCAAGCTCTTCGCCGCTGCGAAGGCCGATCATCCTAACACGCATCGATTCGCGCGAAATCTGTTGACCTAGTTTCGAACAAACCAAGAGAGGTTCGGTTTTTATTTTCTGAACTGATTTTAACAGTTTAAAACCGTTGCAAACTTCGAAAAATCATATCTTTTTGTTGTGTTAACGAAATTCAATGAAACAGGAAACATCGTGACCGTGTGGATGCCTTCTACATTTTAGAAGAGACCGCATATTTTTCTGAGCCTTCTGCTATTTTTGGTGGAGTGGAACCCAATGTGAGATTTCTAATTTATAAACAATATGGAAAACGACGATGTATAAATTATATAGTCGATGTATGAGTTATATAAGCGTTGTACACCTCTTGTATAAGCGTTGTATAAGTTGTACGTTCGATGTATAAGTTATATATGCGTTGTAAAAAATATATATGTGTTGAAATAAAAGTGAATTGCTATATATATATATATATATATATATATATACACGCCCCTCGTCCACAAACCATGGACGATATTTATTGGTTGTGATTGGTGTGAAAATTGATTAATAGCGAATGGTTATTTGGGATTGTTTGTGGTTGATATTGATTGATTATGGTTGAAAAATACCCATTTGTGGTTGAGAAATATTTGGTTGAAACCACATAGGATTAGTTTGTGGAAATGAAATAAATATATACATGCCGCCTGCGTGCGAACTAGATGCATGATCCCCATTATCAAAAACCGCGAGGTTTTAAGGTAGAGCGAGGAGCCGTACTAGGGACGGTCCCGGTTTTAACTACCCTGCCGTTATGCTGCCGAAATTTTGAATAATATTCATGTGTTTGAATTATTTTCATTTGCTGAAACTATATTTATTCATTGAATAGAAAACCTTCATGTGTTGAATCGATATTCATTCGTTGATTAGAAATTCATGTGTTGAATGGTATTCGTGTTTTAAATATAAAAATCACATTTTTATCTATATATAGAAACTATAGAAAACCTTCATGTGTTGAATCGATATTCATTCGTTGATTAGAAATTCATGTGTTGAATGGTATTCATATTTTGAAATAAATTGTTTGATAATAAAAAATCACCTTTTACCGACTATATGAACTGTGTAAAATAATCTCGTTTTGAAAAAAATTGTTTTATAATAAAAATCCTATTTTTATCACCTCTATAAACTATATAAAATAATAGTGTTTTGAAATGAACTGTTTTACAATAAACATCACATTTTTATTATATACATGAATTGTTGAAATGTGAAGTGTTAAAGATAGCAACTCGTTCAAATAAATATGCGTGAGTTGAAATATTCATTAATTAGCTAATGATATGATTTTTTCCTATGCCTGCAACATTAGAATGAATGGTGTTTTTAAACCAAATGAAATCAAATATGAAGTTGAATGGAAAATGATAAATGATAAGAACTGTATATATGTACATGCATATTTATTGAACAGGTTATAGCAAAGGGGCTAGAGAAGAGGAATAAAATTTTGTGCCCGACAAATAGGTACACATTTACTATTTTGTTTGGGTGATGATTTTATGAGCCTGTTGGCTAGCCGCTTGGCTTTTTCTTTTTCTTTTTGACATGAGACGCCCGTGTGGCTATTTGGGAATTTTTCCAGCCCCTCCCGTACAAAGGAGGTTATGGCGAAATTTTCCAAAATTTAAAGGCATTAGTGAAATATTTGAAGTGAAAACGATATTGAAATTGTTGAATGAACTATATTTATATAAATATATAAATATAAATAAAATTAAAACGAAACGTGGCCGTGCAGTTCGTGATTTGAAACCGTGATTTCAAACGACTATACCAGGAGATCCGACCATCGGATTTTCCTAAAATCGCAACCGTTGGGTTCGCCTTGGAAAATTCTTTCCAACGGCACCAACTTTGTAAAAATCCAACGGTTGGATGGTCTGGAATGTTTAATTCAAATCTGAAGAAAAACAGCGCCAGAAACGATTATATATATATACAAATATAATTATATTTAATCGAATAACGACACTGCAGTTCGTATTTTGAAATCAAAACTTCAAACGATTGTACCGGGAGATCCGACCGTCGGATTTTCCCGAAACTGGAACCGTTGGATTTGTTTTGAAAAGACCTTTCTAATGATGTAAATTTTTTGAAGATCCAACGGTTAGATTTTTAGATATGTGTAAATCAAATCTAAAGAAAAACAGCGCCACGGCCGCGTTATGGCCCGAAGCGTCGTTTTGAATAAATTGGCTATTTTAAAATGAATAAAAATAGCGATAAATCATTATAAAATATCATAAACTATATGGAATGGAAATAAACTGAATTTGCTCGATTTATGTGGTATTTGATGGTTGAATGTGTTTGGTGGGAAAATTACATTAAAGAACAAAATTGGTGTTGTCGAATGATTTAACCATTGGAATAAATTGATTTGAAATTCTAAATATACGTGAATTATTTGAAAAGGCCGAGTTAATTCTCATTTCAAATAATTGACCGACGATTGAAAGTCGAAGATGAAGACGATGGTCGAAGACCGGAGATCTTCACCTCGTTTGGATGGTAACCGAGGTCCTGATTGGGAGGCATCCCGAAATATGGATAATGAATGGTGATTGTCCAGACGTACGTGGTGATCGATGGGTTTGCGAGGTATTTAGTGCCTCCGGTTTCGTTCAGACCCAGAACGGACTTGTAGATGGACTGTGTGTCTGACATTGGATTTTATTCTGTGTTGATTGATCTCTATTAAATATACATCTGTTTGGCGACGGAGAATTAATTCTTTTGCTTAACGTCCTTCTTTGAGACGCACGAGCTCATAGGTTGTATATCGATGGACATCAGTCGCATGGCATGAATTGCCTGTGTGGCATGCTAAGATGCAGTGATCAGGGCTTCTGTTGAAAAGCAAAGTCTTGTGGTGATGATCAAAGCACCGCCTATGTGGCGTAGCTTTGTGTATAACGTGGAATCGCGAGCCTCACACCCCGGTATGAACCAGAAATGGGAGATGGACCTCAGGGTGGGCATGCGTTTCTTTCTAGCTAGGGTGGTGTCAGTGACCTACCAGTCCTGACATTTATGTACTTTTCACCTATGTGGTTGTTGCTGTTGCGAGGCGCCTCGGTTTGATCGGACGATCCGGGTCCGATGGAGTCATTCATTGGCTCGTTTACGCCCCAAAGGGCGGGGAAACGTATTGTTCAGGCATAATAATCCACATCGGTGGACCGGCCTTGACGATCTAAAGGGTTGATGCGTTCTGATCCTGTGGCTCGGGCTAGAGAGTCACGAATTCGGTAACGACTATCTTTTGCCTTGGTTCAGGATTGAAATCCAATTTCCAAATACGATACCAGCGGTTTTGATTGTATAATTATATATGGCGACATAGTGGTATGGGGCATTAATGCCGTCTATGATTGATAGTTATGATTTGAAATTGTTTTCAAAACATATAAACACTAGCAATAATACCAAATGCCTTTATTTTATTCGTATCAAGCATATCTTGGCCGTTATAAGGTAAAAACTCTATCCTCCGGTTTGTGTTGCATTGTGTGATGGGAACTGAGTCTTATAATGGCTTCATTTTTATAAAATGCATTGCGTTGTTGAAAAGAAAGATTTGTTTTAAAGCACTGGTAATCCAATGGAGTAAACCCGTTCCACGAAAGTGGCGTGGTCCTGTGATTAGCCAAATTATATATGTGTTGAGTAGATTTCTCATACCAGTCCCATGACTGACTCGTAGTTTGTTTCACTTTCAAACTCGGGTGCCCCTTTTTCTACACGGGCAGCCTTGTATTCAGGTTTAGCTGGTTCTTTCTGGATAGCTGGAGCTGAAGATGGATTCTATCATTTATCTCTTTTTATGCTGTTCAGCTCCTATTGTACATATTATGTTTGTTTTCCGCTGTAGACATTTATGTATAGCTTAATTGTATTTTTACTTAGTATGATCCTGTATACTGTGTAACTCTGATGATTACTTTTATCCAGTATATTCTATGGTGTATTTATTTAATTCTGTTCTACTATTATCTATTTTTGTGTTATATTCCACGGATTACCCTTGCTACCGTCAGTACGGGGTTTGGGGTCGTCTCACTTAGTCATCCACATATAGTTTATTTGTAACTTGCATAATACAAAGAGACATCTTGGGAAAATAACTCATGTATTTATTCGCTCCTCTCAATACTCTTCTATCTATTGTTCAAATTCATTTAGAAACAAAACTATATCCTTTATTTCCCTTTTTCTTCTCTCTTCTCTTTATATTTACAGTCTCCAAATCTCAAACTAAAAAGAAAAGAAAAAACAATGCAACTTCCTCTTCTCTAAAGGTTTCACGATATCCTCTCCTTCTTAAAAAATTTCCATCCTCCTTTTCAAAAGAAAAAAAGATTTTCAAGTTCAAATTCACTTCTTAGGAATGGTCGTTGTCCATGTTTGTTGCTTATCTTCATCTATCCATAAAAGGTGAGTTCTAGCTCACGACTAACAATCTTTTGCAAGTACTGACATCGAATGAATTGATAATATTGTGGTAAAAAAAATGATTGTTAGTTGTTTATTACATGATATTAAATTAATTAATAAATGTATGATTATTTGTCCTTTACGTGATTTGTTGATAATAAAGTACATGAAATGTTAGTTGTTGTTTATATTAAATGATAGTTCTAAGTTTAATTAAATGATAGTGAAAATTCAAATGAAATCATGGTTGTTCATCGCATGGAATAATAGTGATTGAGGCATAACATGTTATGTTTGCATTGTCATCATCCATTTATCACACTATAAGTTCCCAATATTTATATGAATTGTTGGTTGTTATTTACGTGAAATTTCATGGAATGTTCGAGGTAAATGGCATGAAATGATGGTGATAATTCATTTGAAACTATACTTGTTCATCGCATGAAATGATAGTGATTGATTCATAACATGTTATGTTAGTTTGTATTGTCTTCATCCTTGCATAACGCTGTATGTTCTCAATATTATATACTATATATGAAACAATGTTGACATTGGATTGAACCATGTTAAGTTAATATTTGGAATATTTGACCTGAAATTATAAAATTGAAATTTAACAAAAAGCCGTAATTAAGTTTTAAGACAAATTTTGTTGATTGATCTAAGTTTTAAATGTCAATAATTTAATTTATAAAAATTTGATTTTTAAAAATTTAATTTGTTTAATTAATATTGAGGTAAAGAGTTGGTTTGGTTTAATTTAAGTTAAAGATTGAATTAACATAAGGTTGTTATTAAGTTTGATTGATTTAAGGACAAAATTATGAATTTGATTTAAGTGATAAATAATTAAACTTTGAATTATATTTTAATTTAATGAAATGAAATTTAAATTTAAAATTTAAGTTTTGTAAGCAAATTTATGTAAATGGGATAAGATTGGAATTTTTGTTGTAAACCAATATATCACTCTATTGAAACTTGAAATTTAAATTATTTTAAGTTTCAAGTTGATTTGAAATTCAAAATCCGAATTGATTTTTAAATAGAAACTTGGAAACGTTAATTTGGGATTTGGATTGGAATTTGGAATAATAATGAAAATCTGTGTTTGAATTAAATCGACTTATAACATGAAATACGATGTTTAATTAAATTTGAGCATATCATTTGTTGGGTTACTTGTTCATTTCACTTGAGTTAATTAATCCTGACTCGAGTGTTTTTTTAAAACTTTACGCTCGGGTCAAAGTGAGTATTTCAATTTAGCGAAGACATTGGTTTCAGAAGACGAAGAGGGGTTGAAGACATATACACTACTATTGCATTTCTGCTGCATCATTGGTATGTTATGTTAAAATGTTTAACTTTGATATTGTAAACTGAAAACAAATGAATATTATTTAAAAGTTTTATAAACTGTATATGTTATAATTATATTTTATCGTTCAGTTGTGAGATTCTATGTATTGTTTAGTTCTCATCTTATTTTCTCTTCTTATATAAATCCAAATAATAATCCATCATTTTTAAATGGTTTAGGTTAGACGTGTGTGGTTTATTGTCAACTTGAATCATCCCAAAAAAGGTGGGTTGTTACATGATGTCCACGAATCTTCTCTATGTAGGTACCTCCATTGCATGTGTATATCCATGTTTTAATCAAGTGGTTAATTTAACCACCATGGGCTCTAGTCGACATGCTTGTCATTTAGTGAGGTAAAGAATATAGTCAATATATGTTATTTGCAGTTGTAGACAAACTAAATGTAAAGTTGTATTTGAATTGTTTATTGATATATCTATTTTAAAATAGACGGTAATATCTTTTTATATGCAAAAAATACTGCCATTATTTTAAAATGTAACTTGGAATTTCTTTTCTTTTCAATAAAGTCATGATATTCGTATATGTTGTTCAGTTTTAATAGAAAATGTACTTGATGTAAACTTTTAATTCATCAACACTATTAGATATATATGTACTATACCATCTTTAACTTTATAATTGATAGTAAGTGGTTTCATGGTTTTCCTACATTCGTTTTTATGCCAATGAACAGAAAAGAAATCGAGGATGCCGATTAAAGTTTAGTCATTTAATTGGCTTTAATTTGGTTGTAAACCATGTTGAAATTTTTTGAGAATAGGAGAGAGGAAGAGACACCAATCTTAAGGGGAATAAAATTTAAATTAATTCAGAAGTTTTGCTTTTAATCATTGACTAGAGCGAATGTGAATGAATATTTGTTTGTTTTCTTGTAGAATTATAACTATAGTCGTGAATAAGCTAGGATTCTACCGGTAATAACTAAAATTCTGCTTGTATCTACTTTCTATTTTTTGATTATCAAAATCGATTCTACCATAAATTCTATTATAAATCAGATGCTAATAACTAAAAGGGTTGTATATTGCTATATATTCTCTCTTCAATTCCAAGACAAACCACCTAGCTCTTATCTCTAATCTCTTTCTTTGCCAAACGTATAAGTTAATTCAGTAGCTCCAACAGCTACAAAGCCTTCTGCTTTGTTTTTTCTATTTATTATTGTGATACTCTTATATCTAAATCTTTGTTGTCTTTTTATCATTAGATATTTTTTCTTTAACTTGATTGTGATTCCTATAATAGAATTTTGAACTGCATATTACCTTAGAAATTTAGCGGAAAATTACTGGAAATGGTAATGCTTCAACTAATACACCAATATGGAAAATAATTTCACCTTTAACTCCATTTCAACATGCATGGAAAAATCAAACAATGATAATGCTTCAATAAATCAACCAACATGGAGAATAATTTCACCTTTAACTCCATTACATTTAATGTATGTGGAAAATTAAATAAGGAAGCACTAACATTGCAGCACATATGTAGCAAAACCGAGAAATATATGTACCATCTTAAATGAGTTTTATATTCACTATGTTTTTCCATCAAAGGCCGCTATTAATGTAAGTAATGATCAATTCCTTTTAACAGAAAAACCTTAATAGGATCTTACAATGATGTGATACAACAAACAGGTTCAAATAATTATTAATCATAAATCACAGGAAAATTTGAAAATAAGAGAAAACACACTATAGTTATAGTGGTTCCACTATCGCGAAATAGTGTACATCCACTTTAATGGGGAAGAGATTTTATTAATATTTTAGAGATTATAATAGAGCAAAGAAATCAAGAAATGACATAAGAGATGATGAGATTAACATTCTCCATAGCTCTCTGTATATAGAGAAGAATTACTTAGGGATGAAGTAATTGATTTATGTAAATAAATTAATTCGTGGAAGAATAATATACATATCATTTGCATTAATTTTCTTGTCATATAATTTATTGATAACATTCCATTTTTCTGTCAACCAATTTTATCCCAATATGATTTCTTTTTGTTTCTTCTTTCATAAAATATGATAACAAATATATGATGAATATCTCCAAAATCCCTATATTTTTAGTATTCCTGTCAATTTCTTTCATGCATAGAAGGGGTAACCAATATAACGAGAATATCAACAAAATCTATTTAATTTTGAAAATATTGTATCACCAAAATTCTAATAATTAAATTGCTTTAGAATACGAACTAATAACAAAATTAGGAAGTTACCTCAGTTCGTTTTACTATCGAAATTGAGAAAGTGTTTACTGCCCTTGCAATTATTGGGGAATTTTGTGGTTTGAGAGTATTGGAGGAAGATAATTATCGTACTTCAGACTTCAAGGATTTATGAAATTGATTTTTTCAGACAATAGTTCAACCCATCAGGTACAAACGGATTAGCGAATTATCTACTTTCAGGATTCAATGAAGCCTTGGAGTAGCGTAACAGGATTCAAAATTTGTATGACTTTGATCCGACCAAGAACACTTTAAAACTTGATTCTAATGATGAACGTATAGAAAATAGAGTGAAGAGAAGAAGAAGAAGAATCAACCCTACAGGACTCTATAAGTGTTGCAAATTTATAACACTTCTGAGGTTAATGGCAATGGCGGCACTGAAGTGTATAGGAAGACGAAGCATTGGAAAAATGTAATATCAACGTCCTAGACTACTTCTATTTGTAGACAACGAAGTATCGCAACCGTTTGCAGTGGTTACATCAATTTCAAATTGAAACGTCGTGCCCTATCATTTTAACACTTTGAAAACGTTGTATATTTTAACTGTTACGTCTGTTCACTTGCAATGGTTCAAAACGTCACAAAATTTCCTGCCCTCTATTTAAAATACTTTCGGGGTCCTTAATGGGCTGAAAACTTCCCCATTACTATTTATAAATCTGATCCAAAAAGTTCGTAATGCTCTAAAAATGTTGCAGATTTGAACTGTCGCGTTTGTTCATTTGTAACGGTTCAAAATGTCACAAAATTTCCCACCCTCTATTTAAAATACTTTCGAGTCCTTAATGGACTGAATACCATCCCATTAGTGTTTAAAAATCTAATCCAAAAATATTGCTATTGGATTCGGACCCAAGACACGCAACCAGTACCCGGTTCAGTTCACAGCGGCGCACATGTGTGTGTTGGAGATGCATGGTCTCCCTCCTCACAACAAAGCAAACATGTGGGAGCCACAAGGCCCCAACATTTTCATGAGAATGCCACTTAAGTACCTTGAAACATTTTCCACTTTCATGATGTAGAACTAATCCCCACACCCTTCCTTCTTCCTTTCTCGCTTCCCTCTTCAAAAACTAATCCCAACACTAAACTTGTTTTGAAAATTTCACAACAACTCCCTTAATTTTCAAAATAAAATAAAGTGAATGACTGAATAACTAGTGTGACTTCCAGCATACCCAAGCGTGATCAAACCTGTGTAGTTCTAATATCATGTTTTGCATCATCGTGGGAACAACACATAAATAAGAGGTATCTTTTAGATTTGAACCTTTACTTTGTGTAAACCATTCAAAGTTCTATCGAGATTCTATGGTGAACAAATCTTGAACCAAGTATCCCTTAACAATAAAACAAAAACAATCACACATGTTGATTTCCTTAGTTAGAGTGTTCTGTATTGCTCAACACGTTAAAGGACATGTGCTTTTAAACCTGGTTCACGAGTTTACATTGTTCCAGGTTGCAGGTTGCATCACTGTATTCTTCTATTGCAGCAGGATATTCCTTTATAAGATAAACCATAGTTGATGGTCCCTTTCAAATAAGCTAAAACTTTGGAAATGGCTTTCTAGTGTTAACCCGAATTACTCATAAATCGGCACAACACACTTATAACATGTGTGATGTTTGGTCTAGTGCAATGCATAGCATACACAAGACTCCCAATAACACTAGAATACTCAAGTTGAGAAATGGTACGTCCAGTGTTCTTCTCTAATTTGATACTTGGATCTAAAGGAGTTGGTGCTGGTTTGTCATCATAATGACCATACTTCTTTAGGAACCTCTCAACGTAATGAGATTGAGTTAGTAACAACTCCCCCACTTTCCTAATGATTTTAATTCCCAAAATTATATCAGCCTCTTGTAGATCTTTCATGTCAAATTTGGAAGATAGAAATATCTTAGTTTGATTCACACAAGATATATTGGAACCAAATATCAGCATGTCATCAACGTAAAAACATATTATAACATAACCTTTGTTATCTGATTTCCTATAAATACGTTTATCAGCATCATTAATAATAAATCCATATGACAATACAACTTTATCAAACTTCTCATACCTTTGCATGGGAGATTGCTTCAGGCTATAAAGAGATTTTATTAATTTACAAACTTTCTTTTCTTGGCTTGGGTGATGAAACCTTCAGGTTGTTCCATGTATATCTCTTCTTCTAAATATCCATGTAGAAAAGATTTCTTTACATCCATTTGATGTATTACCAAATTATAAATTGATGCAAGTGTTATTAAGCAGCATATAGAAGATATGCGAGCAACCGGAGCATATGTATCAAAATAATCCACTTCTTATATTTGCTTGTATCCCTTAGCAACTAATCTGGCTTTAAACTTATTGGTGGATCCATTTGTATTCAACTTTTTCTTGAATATCCATTTACATCCTATAGTAGCACCAGGAGATAAATCAGTTAAAACCCAAGTTTTGTTTAACATTATAGAATTCATTTCATCATTGATAGCTTCTTTCTAGAAATTAGAATCTCTGAAACTCTTAGCTTAAAATAAGTTTTGGGATCATCGACGTTTATTTTATATATTGTTACATTAAGGACTTCGTCCTTATTGCCTTCTATGAGATATGTTACGAAGTCAGTATCATAGTCCTTCTCCATACTCGCTCTTTTACTTCCCCTTTGTTCAGTACTATTATCTGGTACTAGCACTTCCTTGCTGTTTTGAGCAGTAGAATATTAATCGTCATTGATATCATTAGTCACACTTAATTCTGGGCCAGATGATCTCAATGGATTCACAATAGTTCGATTTTCAAAGAATTCTTCATCTACAAATTCTATAACATCTACGGTGTCAAGAATAAGGAACCTACAAGTTATGCTATTAAGGGAATATCCTATGAAAACACACTTAAATGCCCTATTACCTAACTTTGGTCGTTTAGGTCTGATTTTCTAACATATGCTAAGCAACCCCAGATTTTAAGTCTAGTAAGGTTAGGTTTTCTACTAAACCATAATTATAAAGGGAAATATTATTCTTTTTAAGTTGTACTCTACTTAAAATGTAACATGCAGGTAGCATAGCATCACCCCATATGCTATAAGGTAAATTTGAACTTATGAGCATGGCATTAACCATTTCTACTAAAATTTTATTTTTCCTCTCACCAACACCATTTTGCTATAGTGTATATGGGGGGGTTACGTTGGTGAACTATACCATGTTGTTTGCAAAACAAGGTAAATTCATTTGAAAAATATTCACCACTACGATCAGAATGTAACTCTTTAATTTTAACTACTAATTGTGTTTCGACTTCTGCTTTGTAAAATTTGAATTTATCAAAAGCATTATCTTTAGATTTCATTAGATATATATATGCATATCTAGTATAATCATCAGTAAATGTTTTATAGTATTGGTTACCACCATAAGTGATATGACTTTTTACGTCACCCACATCATTATATACCAAATCAAGAAAACCAGTTTTTCCTTCAACATATCTAAAGGATTTCCGTTGTATTTTTCTTGAACACATAATTCACATTTATAGATAGAATCTAACACTAAATAGTATGGGATTATTGATTTAATGTTACATAATCGTAATCTTAACTTGTTGGTACCTATTGAAACTATCTATCCATTTCATGTCATAAGTTGGGTTTCTTTTAAGGATGATCAATTTTCATTCATATACTTTAGTCCCATTTCTTTTGACTTTATAGAAACCATTGTCTTTGGAAGACCTTTTGTAAGTGGGTCAACCAAGTTTTTCTTCGTTTCTATGTTGTCAACAATTACTCCACTTTGAGTAACTAGCATCTAATGTCTTAGACTCACATGTCCAGACTTCCCATTATATGTCTTATTGGAGACATAATATATCGTTGCTTGATTATCACAGTTAATCAAGACTACTGGAGATGGCTTCTCCCATAATGCGATTTCCATAAATAAATTCCTAAGTCATTCTGCTTCCTTACATGCATCTGCTAATACAATTAATTATGATAACATAGCTGAGTCAGATATACAGGTCTGCTTCTTGGAAGCCCAATACACAGCAGCGCCTCCTAATGTAGATATCAATCCAGTCGTTGACCTGGATTTGGATTCTACATTATTGCAGGTTGCATCAGTATATCCTTCTATTACAACAGGATATCCTTTATAAGATAAACCATAGTTGATGGTTCCTTTCAAATAAGCTAAAACTGTGGAAATAGCTTTCCAGTATTCAAAACCAAGATTACTCATAAATCGACACAATACACTTATAACATGTGCGACATCTGGTCTAGTGCAATGCATAGCATACATACGACTCCCAATAATACCATAATACTCCAGTTGAGAAATGGTATTCTTTTCTAATTTGATACTTGGATCTAAAGGAGTTGGTGTTGGTTTGTCATCATAATGACCATACTTTTTTAGGAACTTCTCAATGTAATCAGATTGAGTTAGCAATAACTCCCTCGCTTTCCAAATGATTTTAATTCCCAGAATTACATCGGCCTCTCCTAAATATTTCGTATCAAATTTGGGAGATAGAAACTTCTTAATTTCATTCACACAAGATATATTGGAACCAAATATCAGCATGTCATCAACGTATAAACATATTATAACATAACCATTGTTATTCGATTTGCTAGTACATTTATCAGCATCATTAATAATGAATCCATATGGTAATGCAACTTTATCAAATTTCTCATTCCATTGCATGGGAGTTCACATCAGGACATAAAGAGATTTTATTAATTTACAAACTTTCTTTTCTTGGCTTGGGGTTATGAAAGTTTTAGCCTATCCCATATATATATATATATATATATATCTTATTCTAAATCTCCATTTAGAAAAGCTGCCTTTACATCCATTTGATGTATTACCAAATTATGAATTGATTCAAGTGCTATTAAATAACGTATAGAAGATATGCGAGCAACCAGAGCATATATATCAAAGCAATCTACTCCTTGTCTTCATTTATATCCTTTAGCACCTAATTGGGCTTTAAACTTATCAATGGATCCATTTGTATTCAACTTTTACTTGAATATCCATTTGCGTCCTATAGTTTTAGCACCAGGAGGTAAATCAGTTAAAACCCAAGTTTGGTTTAACATTATGGAATTCATTTCATCATTAATAGCATCTTTCCAGGAATTAGAATCTTCGAAACTCATAGCTTCAGAATAATTTTTGGGACCATCATCGACGTTGATTTCATATCTTGTCACATTGAGGACTTTGTCCTTATTGCCTTCTACGAGATATGTTATGAAGTCAGGACCATAGGCATTCTCTATTCTAGATTTTCTACTTCTCCTGTGTTCAGTACTATTTGCTGGCACTGGCATGTCCTTGCTTTTTTGAGAAGGAGCATATTTATCATCATTGATATCATTAGTCACAGTTGGTTTTGGAATAGACGATCTCAATGGATTCTGAATAGCTTGATTTTCAAATAATTCTACGTCTACGGATTCTATAACTTCTAAGGTGTCAAGAATAAGGAACCTATACGTTATACTATAAGAGAAATATCATATAAAAACAGGCTTAAATGCCCTACTACCTAACTTTGGTCATTTGGTGTAACAACCCGCATTTTACATATCAGAGGATCGTAAAATATTTTTATTTTATTCCCAGAGGATTGGAATCACTCTCGTCTTTTGATATGTTGCTTATGGGGACGTGAGACATGTCCATAATTTTTACCAATTTTGTTTGTGATCATTTTGCCCCTGTCATTCTTGTACATGGCATAAATTTTGACTCAGGTCGAACTAGGTTGTGAGACCTGTGCCATTTGAAAAGAATTGATGATTGTCCTTCCGTAGAGTGGTTACATAAAGGATTTGGCTCAGCGGTTTGGGAGAAATTGTTGTTTTAAGGTTTTTTCAGTTGGCTGTCTAGGTTTTGGGAGCCTAATGGGCTGATTTGAGGGAGGCCCATTAGTGGGCTGATGGAAGGGTATAAATAGGGGGTGAGGAATATGGGAAATGGATTAGTTTCTCATTCTTCCATTTGGTGCCTTGTGCTCCTTCTTCCTTTAACACCTTTCCACTATTAAAAATCATAATCCAAGAAGGGAAATTGAAGATCTACACCATCGGAGGCTAGATCTACGTCACTTGAGGTAAGGATTCATCGGATCAAGGTGTTTAGTGCAAGGTGCTTTCTGTTCAAATTCATATTCCATTGATTTTGGAATGTTTTGGAGAATCGGTAAGTGATATGCATCTCTCACATAGGTTCAATAAAGTGTATGAGTGTTTGTTCATGTTTTTCATCAAATGCAAGTGGTTTTCCGTATATCAATGCATTGGTAAGTCTATTTTCATGTAAATCGTCTTATGATCTGATTTAGAGAGTTTAGATAAGTAATTTTTATGATATTTCGTATGAATATGCTAGTTAAATCCATGACTTAGATCATATGTTCATTTATCATGATTTTTGGAGAAGCATAATTTGATGATAATTGTCATTTTCATGATGTTAGTTGTTCCATAACATACTTATGATTGTATTGGATGTATTGGATGAGTTGGTTTCGTCGAATTTGTCGTTTAGCTAAGTTTTGGTCGAAATTATAGTTGGATTGGGGTTGTACAGTGAATCTATCGGTAGTGTGTGCTTTAAGGACCGATCTGTAGTGTTTTTCAGGGAACCGACTGGTGGTGTGCTTCAGGAAGATTGGATCAGTAGTGTGTGCTTCAAGGACCGGTCGGTAGTGTTCTTCAGGGAACCAATCGGTAGAGTTCTTCAGGCTGACCGGTGGGTGCTTTAGGCTGATCGGTGGGTGTTTCATGGAGGTCAGTGTTTCGGTGTTTCAGTATTCTAAGCAGGGGCGACCGATCGGTGGTCATAAGGGAGGACTGATCGGTAGGACAAGGGAGAAGATCAGAATTACCGGGGCGACCGGTCGGTTGAGCAAGTTGGACGCTGTTCTGGGAAGGGCTGGTCGGTGTTGATTTTCTGAAAATTTATTTTTCGGGTACAACTCAAATTCGAACAAAAAGATCTGAAAAATATATATTTTTTGGAGGCAACCCCCATGAACCGTCCTAAAGACGCAGCGCAGTGGTGCAACTTGGTTCGGTGATGATGTGACTCCGAAGTAAATTCAAGTTGGAAGGTTTGAAATGTTGAAAGGTGTTCGTTGACTGGTGTAGAACAGCGAATGAGTTGACAACTCAAAGGTCGTGAGTTGGTGGATAATGGTTGCAAGAGAAGGTTTCTTAGGCTATGGAAAGTCGTCAAGTTGGATGACTACAGATGAGAAGGCTGAGAGATTATCTTTTTCATAAGTTCTAGCAGGCTCAAAGCAGGGGTACGATAGGGGCACCTAAAAGACCGGTCATAGGTTGAGTACCTTGGGTATCATTGAAAGGCCTAGTTGTCAAGTTTGGACAAACATACGTATTGTTGAAAGGCGTATGGAGTTTATGCTAGAACTGGGGTTACCATTAGCCCTTGACATATGGCAAGGTTGGCCGTCATACGATTAACGATGGTTTCAAAGCAGGATTGGCAGTGATAGCCAGAGTCAGTCATGGATGATTGGTTGTTCTGTTTGTACTGTCTCATATAGATTGTCCAACGTCAAATGAGATGTTCCTTGGGTGCTTGTCTGATATTGGTTTAGGCCTCTGGGGCTTGTGCTTGAGGGATGTTGAATCCGAATAGGACGGTCTAGATGATATATATATATATATATAATCTGGATGTTATGAGTGCTTACCATGATTGAGTAGGTGTTCTGGTTTCCATGAATGAATGGTTGACTTGTTTATTGTAAAGGCTAGCACTGTCCGATGTGGGGAAGATAAGGTTGAGTTCTTCTCTGTTATTGTGGGTAGATTTGTATGTTTATCTATCCATGCTCATATACTTTATTCTTGAAGCTTGTTAGCTATTTTATTGCTCACTAGGATTGTTGTCTGACTCAAGGTTTTATGTCTCCTCTTATTACCTTCGGATGTTCATCCGGTTGTGGATGGGAAGATTGAGTAGCAGGTTGCAGGTGATTAGCGAGGACGATGCTGCTGTGTGGAGGCGAGCATGAAGCTGACATATCGATTTTGTTACTATCTAGTATTTTTGTTTCCACTATTTGAGTGCTCTATGAGGGTTGTAGTGAGGCCTTATGTTCAAACTTTGGTATCAGTTGGATAACCTTTCAGGATGTTGTGAAAGTTTGCTATATGGTGATTCATCACTATTACCTGTTGTATAAGTTCTATTATATTTTATTCTTGTGTTGTGAGTAGGTTCCGCTTGTGTTTACCTACTCTGATGATCGTACATAGCTCCCTAGCACACCTTTCAATGCATTATTCCTCTTGTTTAGTGTAGGGGTTATGGGCGGTCGTCACATTTGGTATCGGAGCTCTGCTTAACTATTTTAGCCAAATTTATGAGATGTAATTATTTATGAGAGATGTACTTGTAGATTTCAGTTGAATGCTTACTATATATATTAGCATATATAGTAGTAGCGATTGAGTTCCTTTAGCAATTTTCCTTGAAGTGGCTAATTATTCTATATTGCATATTTAGAATGAGTAGACGACCATGAAGACACACTACTAGGGGAGCTAATAATGGAGGGGGAAATGGCAGTGAACCAGACTACCTAGCCATGTTTGAGGCCATGGCGGCCACGATCATGAATAAGGTTCCCGCTCCAGTAGCAGCTGCGGTTGATGTTGGAGTTCCAGTGCCTACTGTTATAGAATTTACAAAGCTATGCAAAGACTTTTCTTCATTGGGAGGAAAACAATTCAAGGGCACTGAACCAGTTGAAGAAGTCCATAAGTGGATGGATACTTGTGTTAGGATCTTCAAGGACTTGGGTATTGATGATGCTATAAAGAGAAAGCTTACATCAAGGCAGTTGGAGGCATAATAATGGACTGGTAGAACTCTGTCACACTTGAGACCCCGGAAGAGGATATTTTGTGGGAGCTGTTCCAAGCTAAGTTCGAAGCGAAATTTATCTCCACTGTGCAAAGTTTATTCTGTTTAAGAAATTCGTGGAGCTTAAGTAAAATGGCCGACCATTTCTTGACTATGTTTCTGATTTCGAGGCTTTGTTAAAGTATGCTCGTTCATATGTGGATACTCCTTATTAAAAGAACGAGAAGTTTGTCTTGGTGTTGGATGAATACCTTGGGAATCAGCTTGTGCATCACATTGATGATAACTTTGAGAAGGCTTTCAGGCATGAAAGTCTATTTCCTAAGAAGATGTCTGTTGTTACACCTAAGGAAGAACAGAACCCACAGTAGGGTGGTAATAATAAGAAGAGGAAGCAACAACAACAGAAAGGGAAGAATGGCTAAAAGAAGCCTAAGAGTGAGGTGGTTTGCTTTAACTTCCAACAGAAAGGCCATTTTTCTAGTGAATGCAAGAATCCCAAAGATGAGAAGAAGCGGTTCAAGTGTGGGAAGCCTGGGCATAAGAAGAAAGACTGTCCAGAATTAGCTAAGGGCAAGCAAGTTGTGAAGGCATATGCTTTGGAAGCCGTGCCAACTTCTTCAAGAGTTCCTACTACAGAGGAAAAGGGAAAGGGTGTCATGGTGCAAGGTACTCTTTCTATTAATGGTGTTTCGGTTCGAATTTTATTTGATACTGGAGTATCGCATTCATTCATTTGCAATGAGCTTGTTTGTCGCTTGGGTTTGGAGCCCGAGATTTGTGATAGACCATTGATCGTCACTAATCCGGTTGGGGTTCGTCCAGTTTGTGCATCTTGTCTCATGGTCTACTATTGTAGAGTCATGGTTGCTCTTTTGTGTGTGATTGCTTTGTTCTTAACTTCGCTGGGTTTGGGATCATCTTGGGTATGAATTGGCTCAAGAGGTATGCGGCAAGAGTGAATTGCGAGAAGCTAAAGGTGAGAGTCGGGAATGCGGGAGGGCGAAAGGTGTTGATTAGATGTAAACACAAAGAGGGTGTCTTCATGAGCTATCTATGTTTGCTTGGGATTCCACAGGAAGAATTGTCATATGTGCTGATTGCTAACGAGTATGATGATGTCTTTGATGAGGTCAAAGGGTTGTCGCCGCATCGTGAGATCGAGTTTAGGATCGATTTGGTCGAGGGTGCTAGACCAATTGTTATGCCACTTAAACGGATGGAGCTTAAGGAACATCGAGAGTTGGAGGTGCAAGTTCGTGACCTTTTTGGAAAAGGATTCATTCGGAGGAGTGTATATGAATGGGGTGCACCGGTCGTATTTGCAACCAAGGCGGACGGCTTGTTAAGATTGTGTGTAAACTATCGTGAGTTGAACAAGGTGACTAAGAAGAACAAGTATCTGTTGCCAAGGATTGATGACTTATTCGATCAGCTTCAGGAAGCCAAAGTGTTTCCTCAAACGGATTTGGTGACGGAATTTCAGCAGTTGAGGGTGGCTGAGGATAGTGTGCCAAAAACTGCTTTTAGGACACCATCCAGTTTCTTCGAATGGTTGGTGATGCCATTTGGGTTGATTAACGCGCTAGCATATTTTGTGGATCTTATGAATAGGGTTTTCAGAGATCAGTTGAACAAGTTCGTGCTTGTGTTCGTGGATGATATTCTGGTTTACTCTCGGAATGAGGAAGAGCACAAGACGCACTTGAGGGTTGTGTTGGAAATATTAAGAAAACATCAGGTGAGGGCCAAGTTTTCAAAGTGTCACTTCTGGAAGAGTGAAGTGAGATTCTTAGGCCATGTAGTTTCCAGTAATGGGATAGCGGTTGACCCTGCTAAAGTGGCAGCAATCCAGGAATGGGATAGACCTAAGAATGCAACGGATGTTAGAAGTTTCCCTGGTTTGGCTGGCTATTACCGACGATTTATTGGGGATTTCTCAAATGTATCTACGCCATTGACAGGGTTGACGAAAAAGAACCAAGTGTTTGCATGGGAATGCAATGTGTGAACAACCATTCAGGATTCTGAAAGAGAGACTAACGAGTGATCCTGTGTTGACCATCCCAAATGGGAATAAGAAGATGTTTGTATACACCGACGCATGTGGCACTGGGCTTGGAGCAATGCTAATGCAGACAGATAAGGTTTTGGACTACGCGAGTCGACAGCTGAAGCCGCATGAAAGAAATTACCTAACTCATGATTTGGAGTTGGCGGCGATTGTGTTTTCTCTGAAGATGTGGAGACATTACCTATTGGGAGTTCGATACGAGTTGTTTATGGATCACAAGTCGTTGAAGTATCTTTTCTCCTAAAAGGATTTGAATCTTCAGTAGCAACGATGGCTGGAGTTTCTGGCAACGTATGATTTTGCTATAGCATATACTCTGGGCAAAGGCAATGCGATTACAGATGCATTGAGTCAAAGTCACGCAAGTTTAGGAGCGATTTTTTTCAAAATGAAAGTGCCTCGAATATTTGGCAAGGTTCGATTTCAGTCCACGATGTGAGTTAGAACCTAAAATATTGGCAAGCTTATCGATAAGACCTACTTTTATCGAAAGGATTGGCGAGAGCCAAAAGCGAGATGCAAAGCTTGTCAAGTTTATCTAGAAGCTGGAACTAGAGAATAAAGAGTTTGAGGTCGATCGAGAAGGTTGGCTTCGAAAGCAAGGGTAACTAGTTTTTCCTGATATTGATGGATTAAGAGATGAGGTTCTGAGAGAATGTCATCACACGAAGTTGACGATTCATCTCGGTGGTAATAACATGTATCAGGGCATGAAGAGAGTCTACTATTGGGAAGGGATGAAGCAAGATATTGGAAAGTTCATTTCCAAGTGTATGAACTGTCAATTGGTGAAAGCTGAACAGAAGAATCCAAGTGGTTTGCTTTAGCCATTGGAGGTTCCTACATGGAAGTGGGAGCAAGTGTCGATGAATTTTATCGATGGAATACTTAGAACGAGGGTAGTAAATGAATGGATTTGGGTCATTGTCGATCGCTTGACCAGAAATGCGAGATTCATTCCTGTTAAGCTGACGTGGACAACGTCGAAATTGGCTGAACTTTATGTGAAATGGATAGCTCGATTCCATGGAGTCCCAAAGAGTATAGTGAGTGACCAAGATCCATTATTTACGAGTGGGTTTTAGAGAAGTTTGCCAGAAGCTTTGGGAACCGAGTTGTGCTTGAGTATGGCTTATCATACCCAAACAGATGGTCAAACCGAGAGGGTTAACCGAGTTTTGGAAGATCTCCTGAGGGCTTGTGTGTTAGAATTCGAAGGATCATGGGAAGACCATCTACATCTGGTTGAGTTTGCATGTATTACCAGTCTAGCATTGGGATGGCACCGTATGAGGCGTTGTATGGGAGGTCGTGCAATTCTCCAGCATGTTGGTTAGAAACTGGAGATAAGTTGGTACTTGGGCCAGAGATGATTAGAGAGACCTCAGATTATATCGAGATCGTTCGGCAACGAATAAATGCAACCCAAGATTGCCAGAAGAGTTATATTGATAAACGTCAAAAAGACTTGGAATTCGACATGGGCGATATGGTTTTCGTGGAGATTTCGCCATTAAAGCATGTGGTTTGATTCGGAAGTAAAGGAAAGTTAGCTCCAAGGTTCGTTGGACCGTTTCCAATTATTTAGCGAATTGGAAAACTTGCATATAGATTGGAGTTACCCGAGAAGATGTCGAGTGTGCAAAATGTGTTCCATGTGTCGTTTCTATGGAAGTTCATGCATGATTTGAATGTGGTGATATCTTCAGAGCAGTACGAAGACCTAGAAGTAGAAACCATAGTTGCAAAACCTCGTAAGCCACTTTGTGTTGTGGGGAACAACACGAAACAACTTAGGAGGAAGACGGTTAAGATGGTTAAGGTACAATGGAGTGAAGGTGGTGACGATTGTACATGGGAGACAGAAGAGAGCATGAGGGCGGCTCATCCAGAACTCTTCATCAGTAGGATCCTTTGATGTTGTATCATCGTTATATCGTTGTATCATGTTGTTGTTCGATAGAATTCTACATGTTAGGATAAGGTTATGGATGCATGGCTTGATGGTTGCTATCTTGGGTGATAGAATTGGCTTCTCATGGATGATAGGCATGTAGAATTGTTGTGATTGCTTGTGGGAATATCCAGGGCGAAATTCTTAAGGGGTGGAGAATGCAACAACCCGCATTTTACGTATTGGAGGATCATAAAATATTTTTATTTTATTCTCTGAGGGTTGGAATCATTCTCATCTTTTGATATGTTGCTTATGGGAATGTGAGATATATCCATAATTTTTACCAATTTTGTTTGTGGCCATTTTGCCCCTGTCATTCTTGTACATGACATAACTTTTGATTTAGGTCGAATCAGGTTGTGAGACCTGTGTCATTGAAAAGTAATTGATGATTGCCTTTCCATAAAGTGGTTACATTAAGGATTTGGCTCAATGTTTGGGAGAAATCGTCGTTTTAAGGTTTTTCCAGTTGATTGTCCAGGTTTTGGAAGCCTAGTGGGCTGATTTGGGGGAAGCCGATTAGTGGGCTGATGGAAGGGTATAAATAGGGGGTGAGGAATATAGGAAATGGATTAGTTTCTCATTCTTCCATTTTGTGCCTTGTGCTCTTTCTTCCTCTAACACCTTTCCACCATTAAAAATCATAATCCAAGGAGGGAAATTGAAGGTCTACACCATCGGAGGCTAGATCTACATCAATTGAGGCAAGGATTCATCGGATCAAGGTGTTTGGTGCGAGGTGCTTGCTGTCGGATTCATATTCCATTGATTTTGGCATGTTTTGGAGAATCGGTAAGTGATATGCATCTCTCACATAGGTTCAATAAAGTGTATGAGTGTTTGTTCATATTTTTCATCAAATGCAAGTGTTTTTCCATAGATCAATGCATTGATCAGTCCATTTTCATGTAAATCACCTTATGATTTGATTTAGCAAGTTTAGATAAGTAATTTTTATTATATTTCATGTGAATGTACGAGTTAAATCCATGACTTAGATCATATGTTTATTTATCATGATTTTGGGAGAATTTACATAATTTGATGATAGTTGTCATTTTCATGATGTTAGCGGTTACATAACATGCTTATGATTGTACTAGATGTATTGGATGGGTTGGTTTCGTCGAATTTGTTGTTTGGCAAAGTTTTGGTCGAAATTGGAGTTGGAATGGGGTTGTACAGTGAACCAACCGATAGTGTGTGCTTCAAGGACCGATCGGTAGCGTTCTTCAAGGAACCGATCGGTGGTGTGCTTCAGGAAGATCGGTTCGGTAGTGTGTGCTTCAAGGACTAGTCGGTAGTGTTCTTCAAGGAACCAATCGGTAGAGTGCTTCAGGCCGACCGATGGGTGCTTTGGGCCGATCGGTGGGTGTTTCACGGAGGTCAGTGTTTCGGTGGTTCAGTATTCCAGGCAAGGGGCGAGCGATCGGTGGTCAGAAGAAGGACTGATCGGTAGGACAAGGGAGAAATCGGTACTCCAGGGGGGACCGGTCGGTAGAGCAAGTTGGACACTGTTCTGGGAAGGGCCGATCGTTGTTGATTTTCTGAAAATTTATTTTCTGGGTACAACTCATATTTGAACAAAAAGGTCTGAAAAAAATATTTTTTGGAGGCAGCCCCCCAAACCATACTCAAGCCGCAGCACAGTGGTGTAATATGGTTCGATGATGATGTAACTTTGAAGTAAATTAAAGTTTGAAGGTTTGAAGTGTTGAAAGGTATTCATTGACTGGTGTAGAACAGTGAATGAGGTGACAACTAAAAAGGTCGTGAGTTAGTGGATAACGGTTGCTCGAGAAGGTTGCTTGGGCTATGAAAAGTTCAAGTTAGATGTCTATATATGAGAAGGCTGAGAGATTATCGCTGTCGTAAGTTCTAGCAGGCTCAAAGTAGGGATACGATAGGGGCACCCAAAAGACTAGTTGTAGGTCGAGTACCCTGGGTATTGTTGAAAGGCCCAGTTGTTAAGGTTGGACAAACATACGTACCGTTGAAAGGCGTATGGAGTTTATGCTAGAACTGGGGTTACCATTTGCCCTTGGCATATGGCAAGCTTGGCCGTCATACAATTAACGATCGTCTCAAAGCAGGATTAGGATGATAGCCAGAGTTAGTCATGGATGATTGGATGTTCTGTTTGTACTGTCTCATATAGATTGTCCAACGTCGAAGGAGATGTTCCTTGGTTGCTTGTCTGATATTTGTTTAGGCCTCTAGGGCTTGTGCTTGAGGGATGTTGAATCCGATTAGGACGGTCTACATGATATATATATATATATATACTCTGGATGTTATGAGTGCTTACCATGATTGAATGGGTGTTATGGTTTTCATGGATGAATGGTTGACTTATTTATTGTAAAGGCGATGTGGGAAAGATAAGGTTGAGTTCTTCTCTGTTATTGTGGGTAGATTAGTATGTTTATCTATCTATGCTTATATAATTTATTGTTGAAGTTTGTTAGTTGTTTTATTGCTCACTAAGATTGTTGTCTGACTCAAGGTTTTATGTCTCCTCTTATTACCTTGGGTTGTTCATCCGTTTGTGGATGGGCAGAATCAGTAGCATGTTACAGGTGATTAGTGAGGACGATGCTGCTGTGTGGAGGCGAGCAAGAGGTTGATGTATCAATTTTATTACTATCTAGTATTTCTGTTTCCGCCGTTTGAGTGCTCTATGGGGTTGTAGTGAGGCCTTATGTACAAACTTTGGTATCAATTGGATAACCTTTCAGGATGTTGTGAAAGTTTGAAAAGTTTGCTATATGGTGCTTCATTACTATTACCTATTGTATAAGTTCTATTATATTTTATCTTTGCGATGTGAGTTCTACAACAGGTTCTGCTTGTGTTTACCTACTCTGATGATCGTACATAGCTGCCAGACACACCTTTCAATGCATTATTCCTCTTGTTTAGTGCAGGGGTTATGGGCGGTCTTCACATTTAGGGTTTGGTTTTCTAACATATGCTAAGCAACCCCAAACTTTAAGTCTGGTAAGGACAGGTTTTCTATTAAACTATATTTCATAAAGGGAAATATTTTACTTTTTAAGTGTTACTCTATTTAAAATGTAACATGCAGGCAGCATAACATCACCCCATAGGTTATAAGGTAAATTTGAACTTATGATTTTAACGTTAACTATTTTTACTAAAGTTCTATTTTTCCTCTCAGCAACACCATTTTGTTGTGGTGGATATGGGGCGATACATTGGTGAACTATACCATGATTTTTGTAAAACAAAGTAAATTCATTTTGCATTCTTGTTTTGCATCTATTGTATAAACAACAGATGCAAATAATACAATTTACATTTGTTCCTAATCGAAAATAGACGCAAGTAAGGAAAAGAAAATATTAATCCAATTTTTGCATCAGTTATTGTCAATAAATGGATGCAGCAGGGTGGGAAAAAAATTAAGTATAGTTATCTGCGTCTATTCGTTATATAATCGGACACGACCACAAAACAAACTACTTGCGTCTTCTCTTTTAAAAACAGACGCAAGCTGTATTAAAAATCTATACTCCATTATAATCACTGAGTATATTTTCTTGAACTCTCGCGGATGCTACGTCCAATGCTGAATTGAACGTCTGTATTCTTTCCCATCTTCAGCAGATTTCTTAATTGTTTTCCACCTCATCCCTTCGCTTCTCCCCAGTGCCCTGATTATTTTTCTCTATTGTTCCTGTGATCTCCATTTTTATCCTTTGCCTTTTGATTTGAATAAGGCAAACTAAATATTTTTCCTTCCGTTTCTCGCTGAATCTTTCTTCTCTGTCACTTTCGCCAACCAGTCCTAAGGTTTGTTTAATTTACAAGATTTTTACATTGATCTGCTTAATTAATTTTAACTACATATTTATAATAGTAGATGCGTTTGTGTGGATTGATACCAAATTTACTTGGGTATTTTTTAATGCGGTTTGACATTAGAAATTGTCAAACAATGGAAATAACTGTAAATTGATTTTAATCCCGCTAGGTATTTCACCAAGATGATTGATTTTGATATCATCGAATTAATTATTGCTTACGAGAAGATTAAATTTTTTGATCCTTTCTTCTTAAATTCGTTTACGTCTATCAATATTATTAGCTTTTAGAAAAGAACCAATGTAATTCTTGCTTCTTAAACTAATTTTTCAGAATTGTATGTTAATAATTTTTGAATAACGCTTAATTACCCTTAAACATATATGTTTAAGTGATTACGTTTAAACATACATTAATAATATTTGAGTGAAAGTTGCTTGAACGAAGCGTACAATATTTAAGTATATTAAGAAGCAAGTGAAAAAGGAATCTATTACAATATTAGTGTTACACTTTGTTTGCAAATTCAGGTTGACATGACAACAACAGATTATATATGTTAGATAAATTCTATATGTTGATAGAGAATTATATATGATGTCTATAACTAGCAATCTCTTTAAAAATAGAGTTATAATAATATATAATAAGTGTATATGTTTTCTATAATATTGTCTATAAGAATCATGTTCTTGTATTTGTTAACTTTTCAGTGATAGATATTGCTTTATATTTGTGATCTGGAACCATTTTGTCATTTTGCTATCTCTGTGAATCTTGGTTTCATTACTGTTATATTACCTTTGTCTCACTGTTAAAAGTTTTATTTTCGTATTATCTTTGTATTTATACTGCTATATTATCTTTGTGTCAACGTTATAGGTTTTATGCTGTTATCTTTGTTCCAATGTTTTAATTCTGCTATAACAACAAATAATTTTATATTGAAATCTACGAAAACAGTAATTCTATTTTTCCTTATTACTGAAATGGTGCAGACAAAATTCTATAGCTTCCATTTCAACTTTCAAAGCATGGTGTCTGCCCACTTATCTGCGATGGCACCCAGTTTCACAAATCTGGGACCATACAATCCTTCATTTACTATGATTTGGAACCATTTGCCATCTTAGGGAATCTTCTTTAAGATAGGGTCTGGCTATTCGCACCCCATTGTTTGCTCGTCACCCCCCATTAAAAATTTAAAATTTTATCAAAAAATTTACCCTTTCACATATGATTAGATAATTTGTGCAATGCATGCTCGAGGATAAATAATGATTAAAAATTTAAAAACTGTACAATCAGCAATATGCATTATTATGTATTATGAGACCGGGTATGTTAGCAGTATATAGAAATTGCAAAGACCTAAACAGTAAGTAAATAAATCATCAGTATAAATTGTATTATTCAAATAAATCAACACTTCCCATTCATATCAAATAATAACACCGTCTAGAAATGTTAATTACTTCAATCAAAATTTTAAAAGGATAGAGTAGTAGAAACAAATTGCAAGCTAGAAATTATAAAAAGAAGAAAAAAGTGGTGAGAATGAAAATACAGCAAGGGCATTTTTGGTTTAACGCGGTGGGAAGAGAAAATGATGGGGTGCACATTTATTTTCTAGTCAGTGAGGGGTGAAAAGCAAGTAACGGGGTGTAAATAGATGCACCCTTTAAGATATTATTGTTTTCTGGTGTTGCTATATTACTTCTGTTTCACTGTTAAATTTTCTTATGCTGACATGATCTTTGTTTCAGTGCTTCTATACTATCTTTCTTTCAATGTTAAATTTTTTTTCTATTAATATTATATTTGTTTCAATGTGTCAGTCCTGCTATTATTCGAATTTAATGAAACAATATTTCCATATCTAATTAATTATGGAGATATGCATGGTGATTTCATTACCTGTTTTGTGCAAGGAAAGAATGGAAAGAAATGGAAGGAATATTAATGAATAGGGGATATTGGAAATGTTTGTCATTTAATTAGTTGTCATGTTTCATGAAGAAAAGAAACGGAAAGAGACTAAAATTGCAAAAGGGTTTGATTGATGGAGAAAAGGGAAATTATCAATCAATCATATGCCAATTAATTAATGGGATATTTGTTTTTTTTCCATAAATTGATTTATTTTACATAAATCAATTGTCTCATCCCCAAGTAATCTTTTCTCTATTTAAAGACAGACATAGAAAATGTTATGAAATGAGAGATCATTATATTCTTCATTTCTTTTACTCTACATTAAAAAACTCTGTAATCTCTTGAATATATTAATAAAATCTCTTCCCCATTGAAGTGGACGTACACTATCTCGTGATATTGGAACCACTATAAATTTGCATGTGCTCTGTTGCTTTTATTTTATCTGAGATTTATATTCATTTCAAGCTATTTGTTCTATCACATCATTGCTGGTCCTATTAAGGTTTTTCCGCTGAAAGGGATTGATCACCCCTTACAACTGGTATCAGAGCGAGATTCACAAAGAAGGTGTTTGGTAGAATGGCAGGAGGAGATGAAGGCAAGACAAATAATACGTCAGTGCCAGTAGTTGCTCCATACGTCAGAGGCTCCTATGTAGCGTCAGGATCACAGTAGATGATAGAGAAGTGGAATGGTGAAGGAGATTTTGAAAAGTGACAGTGGATGATGAAAGCAGTTTTGAGAAGAAATCGCGTTCATCGAGTAGTATTTGATACAGAGACATTGCCTGTTGATATTTCATCAGCAGAACTAGAAGAGATGGAAGAATGGGCCTTTACTACTCTTCAGCTTGCTATGGAAAGAATGTAATTCTGAAATCAGTCAGGAGACAACGGCTAGAGGCATTTGGAAGAAGTTGGAGGACCTCTACATGAAGAAGTCCCTAACCAACTGCCTGATCCTATTGAAGACTTTCTTCACTTATAAGATGAAGGAAGGTTCTTCAATTAAGACACACCTAAGTGTGTTTGATGACCTGTTGATGAAGACGAAGTCTATTGAGTTGAAGATTGATGAAGAACAAAAAGCAATGGTTTTGTTGTGTTCGCTTCCAGAGTGATACACTGGTTTCGCTAACAGCCTTATCTATGTTAGAGACACATTGAAATTAGATGATGTGAAGATAGGTTTGCTCAGTGAAGAGTTGAGATATCAGATGAAAGAGTTTGGTGTTGATGATAGTAATGGAGGAAGTAGTAGTTCGGGCTTATTTGTTGAGAGAGGAAGAGAATAGAAGAAAATGAAGAATAATAGGGGGCGTTCCAATTCTGGGAAGCCCAATTCGCGGAGTAAGTCTAAAGATGGAAAGTGCTATAATTGTAAGAAACCAGGCCATTGGAGAAGAGACTGTCCAGATTTGGAGAAGAAGACTGATGGTTCTTCTTCTATTGCGATGGAGAAAGGCGGTAGCGACTTATTAACAACGGTTGTATCAGATGTTGCAGACCACTGGATTCTATATTCTGGAGCATCATTTCACATGACTCCTAATAAGGATTATTTTTCTTCCTTTGATGCCAAAGAAGGAAGTTCTATCCTTATGGGGAACGATGGTACATGCAAGTCTATGGGAGTTGGTTCAGTATGCATTCGCATGTATGATGGGATTGTTCGCACACTTTCAAATGTTCGCTATGTCCTAGGTCTTTGGAAGTCATTGATATCATTAGGCCAATTGGCATCATTGGGATGCAAAATAACCATTGTCAAACTTTGAGAGTTTCTAGAGAGGCATTTGTATTGATGAAGGGTGTTATGGTGCAAAATCTGTATTTGCTAATAGGTACCACTGTCCATGGAGAATCATGTGTTGGAGTCGATAGTTCTAAAAGTTTGGATGCTACCAAGCTTTGGCATATGAGATTAGGTCATACTTCGGAGAAGAACTTAGAGTTGCTTCGTAAGAAGAAAAAGATCAAAGGAGAAATCTTCAACAAGTTGGACTTTTGCAAGGAGTGTGTATTGGCAAAGCAAACCAGAGTTTCTTTTGGCGATGGCATGCATACTTCTAAGAGGTACTTGATTATGTGCATTCAGATGTTTGGGGGCCATACTCTACAGCTTCTATTGGTGGAGCATATTATTTTGTTTCCTTCATTGATGACTACTCGCGCAAGGTTTGGGTGTATGTAATGAAAACTAAGTCGGACGTATTTGAGAAGTTTAAGGTTTGGTTAGCTCTTGTTGAAAACCAAACAGGAAGGAAATTGAAGATTCTTAGATCTGACAATGGTGGCGAATATGTCTCCAAAGAGTTCCTCGACTACTGCAGACATCGTGGTATTAGAAGACATTTTACTACACCTGGTGATCCGCAATCCAATGGGATTGCTGAGAGAATGAATAGGACTCTACTTGAAAAGGCCCGTTGCTTGATATTGACTGCGGCTATGTCTAAGGGTTTTTGGGCTGAAGCTATTTCGACTGCAGCACATATTATTAATCGGATTCCGTGCTCAGCCATTGATGGGAAGATTCCAGAGGAGGTATGGCGAGGTAAAAACACTTTATTAAGTTATTTTCGTATATTTGGATGTCCGGTTTATGTTCATAATACAGGACATGACAAGTTGGAGCCTAGGGCCTCCAAATGTGTTTTTCTTAGTTATACAGATGGCATAAAAGGATATATAATTTAGAATCCAATTACGAAGAAAGTTATACATTCTAGACATGTGACTTTTGATGAGTCAGCAATGTTCAAACCTTTGGAAGGTTTATCAGAGGGTTCAGACTCAGTTGATGAGACGCCTAAAAAGACCGAGATTCCCAGTTTTCAAACCCAAAGTAGAGCTATCACTTTTGATAATAATGATGGAGCAATTTAAGATACATCACATGATAGTCCACATATTTCCTCTAGTAGTGATGGTGATGGTCGTGAAGCTAGAGATGATTCAGCTCAAGGGGGAGCTCAAGGTGGAGTTCAAGGTGGAGCTGAAGGAGAGTCCGGCGATATAGTAATTAGGGCTAGTCAGAGACCAAAGAGAGCTCCAATTAGATATGGAGATTGGCAGTATGCAAATTAGAGCCTTGATGATCAATTTGAGTATGCTTTACATGTAATTCATCATGAACCATTGAGCCTTGAAGAAGCCATGAAGTCGAGTGACAACTCGAAGTGGAATTGCGCTATGGAAGAGGAGACACAGTCTTTGCAAAAGAACAAGACTTGGGATTTGGTACCACTACCTCAAGGAAGCCGAGCCATAGGTTGCAAGTGGGTGTTCAAGGTAAAAGATAATGGTAGATACAAGGCAAGATTAGTAGCCAAAGGGTTTTCACAAAGAAAGGGGCTAGAGTATGAAGAAATATTAGCTCCAATTGTTAGACAAACTTCAATTCGAATCCTACTTGCAATATTTGCCGCTTACGATTTGGAGTTAGAACAACTTGATGTGAAGACCACTTTTTTGCATGGTGACTTGGAGGAAACCATTTACATGAAGCAGCCAGAAGGATTTATTGTAGATGGAAAGTAAGATTGGGTATGCAAGTTGAAGAAATCTCTTTATGGTCTAAAATAGTCGCCTAGACAATGGTACAAAAGGTTTGATTCTTTTATGCTTTCACATGGTTTTAATCGTAGTACTAAAGATGCATGTGTTTATTTTAAGCATTTAAAGAATAATAATTGGGTGTATTTACTTTTGTATGTGGATGATATGTTGATTGCTTCCAAGGATAAAGATGAAATTGATGTATTGAAATTGAAATTAAAAGCGGAATTCGATATAAAAGACCTTGGAGAAGCAAAGAAAATTTTGGGGATGGAAATCCAAAGAGATAGAAAGCTTGGACTTTTGAACTTACTCAAAAGGAATATATTCAAAAGGTGCTTGCTCGGTTTAGCATGGATGGTGCAAAGGCTATCAGTACACCCATGCCTTTGCATATACAGCTTTCTAATCAGGGCTCTCCGATCTCAGAAAAGGACAAGGCCTATATGAAGAAGATGCCTTATGCCAGTGCAGTAGGTAGCTTGATGTATGTTATGGTGTGCACTAGACCTGACATTGCTTAAGCTGTTGGATTAGTTAGTAGATAAACGGCAAATCCAGGAAATCGCATTGGGAGGCAGCGAAGTACTTTTTTAGATATCTTAGAGGAACATCAGATTATGGGCTTGTTTTTTGCGGCAGAAATAAGGATTTCAACTTGGTTGGATTATGTGATTCAGACTATGCCAGAGACAGAGATTGAAGGAAGTCAACCTCAGGCTATGCGTTCACACTTGGAGGAACAACTATTAATTGGAGAGCAAGGTTGCAGACTATAGTTGCTTTGTCTACTACAGAGGCAAAGTTAATAGACGCAGTTGAGGCAGCTAAGGAGGCACTTTATTTGAAGAAGTTATTGTGTGATTTGGGCTTTATGCAAGATGCTTGTTTGGTGAATTGTGATAGTCAAAGTGCAATTCATTTAGCTGAAAATCTGGCTTTCAGTTCTTGAACAAAGCATATAGTGGTAAGAGAGTCTTTCCTTATCTCTATGAATGGGGAGAAGTTAGTTCGTCTTCAGAAGATTCACACAAATGAAAATGCAGCAGACATGTTTACGAAGGCATTACCTGCTACTAAGTTCGAGCATTGCTCGAACTTGATTCACTTGATGAAGTGTTAGGTGCCACGTGGTGGCACGATAGGGAAGAGAGTGACTTGGTTGAAGTCAATAGAAGATGTGGTATTCTTCTTGTATGAAGAGATAGGAGTTGGTTGCAATATGTCTACCTTGTTTTTTTGAATGCTTCCAACACTTTGTTGGTGGGCGGTGGCCTTGTCGGAGTTCACTAACAAAGTGCAATGAGGGGTGGCTTTAGCTGGAACTCATTGGGAAGCATTCACATTGGAGTCTCTAGGTTGCATGAGATATTGTATCAAGGTGGAGATTATTGGAATTTAATGATACAATATTTCCGTATCTAATTAATTATGGAGATATGCATGGTGATTTCGTTACCTATTTTGTGCAAGGAATGAATGGAAGGAATATTAATGGATAGGGGATATTGGAAATGTTTGTCATTTAATTAGTTGTCATGTTTCATGAAGAAAAGAAACGGAAAGAGACTAAAATTGCAAAAGGGATTGATTGATGGAGAAAAGGGAAATTATCAATCAATCATATGCCAATTAATTAATGGGATATTTGTTTTTTTCCCATAAATTGATTTATTTTACATAAATCAACTGTCTCATTCCCAAGTAATCTTTTCTCTATTTAAAGAGAGACATAGAGAATGCTATGAAATGAGAGATCATTGTATTCTTCATTTCTTTTACTCAACATTAAAAAACTCTATAATCTCTTGAATATATTAATAAAATCTCTTCCCCATTGAAGTGGACGTACATTATCTCATGATAATGGAACCACTATAAATTTGCGTGTTCTCTGTTGCTTTTATTTTTTCTGTGATCTGAGATTTATATTCATTTCAAGCTGTTTGTTCTATCACGTCATTGCTGATCCTATTGAGGTTTTTCCATTGAAAGGGATTGATCACCCCTTACAGCTACAACATCAAAGAGTTCTATGTAGATTTTTGTGAAAAGCAATTATACCACTTTTTATTATTGAAATGGTGTAAACAAAATTCTGTACCCTCTGTTCAACTTTCACAGCATCATAAACAAGTTCATCTTTATCATTCAATATAGCTTGCAAGTTTTTTCCGCATTTTCTCATTGATATACTTGCATGAAAATAATCTAATGTTTTCTTCCTATAGCTGCATTATTTTATATATTTAAATTGTTATAATTTCACAGAAATAATATTACACCAAAAATCAAAGTGGTAAATATTAAGGTACATTATAATGCAACATAATAAATTCATTCTTGAACTCATGAAATCTAGTAATGGAAATACATGGCATTTTTATTATCAGAAAGAAGAGTGTGTGAATGTTAATAATTGCAATTTTATCATGGACATTATTCAACAAAACTCTTCAACTTTTGACACTACCTACTAGCATCCAGGTAGCTTACAATGTGCTAATGAAACAAATATATAGTTTATATGCAAAAAATCCCATTGCAATAGAGATATTCATGGGTTTTTGAAACTTTGTTGAAATGGTACATTTCCATGCAAACTGATTTACCATGGACAGTCCTTTCTAAATCTGTATACGTTAGCGTGTGCACTTTTCAAATATTGAAAAGGAAATACTTTCTACATACGCCTCTTTGTTAGACTGCAAGTTAAATGTGCATTTCAAAGTTGAAAATATTTTGGAGTGTCATTAGTCAATATTTTATATAAATTTTTGGTCAGGCATTGACAAATTTAATGACTCTTAAATTAAAGTATCAATGGAGGCTATTATACCGTTAGTGCTTTTTTTAAATTTAACTTTGAAAGTGTATAATGAAAGTTCGTCCCTATGTGGTCTGAATGTTGGGTACTGTAATGTTTACTAAATTGCTATGTTGCCTACCGTGGTAAAATGGTTCAGCCAAGGTAGCTAAACCCATATACATTTTATCTATTTCATTTTAGTAATCAGGTTTCTGTTTATTAGTCAGCCAACCGTATGATCTCATGTTATTTACTGGGAGAAGTTAGCAAATTTTATGCCATATATCTTGGTTAACAAGAGGTACAACTAACATTAAGCTATCATTTAGCTTTTAATTTCATGCAAATTGAACAATAAATTACATACTATTATTTTTGTGGTAATATTATTCTTTATTTGTTCTTGAGGAAAAAGCTGCTCGCATAAAGGTGCTCCTAATTGATGTGAAACTATGTTGTAGGTCAATTTTTGCGACTATGAATTGGGAAATATAGTAAACTATAATGACCCGGTTTTTACACGTATCACGGACACAGGTATTAACTGATCCTAAGTAAGTATTTACAAACACGATTTAAAAATCAAGACTTTAAGTTATTTCAAACATGTCAAAGGTTTAATTGCCATTTTCTTTTAATATATGATAGCATGAAAAAGATAGCGTTTGTTTAAATTTATTTATACATGTATGACTGATAACACTTTTTAATAGCAAGTTTTAGAATGCCATTTTTAATTTACATGTTTTATTCATTTTTCAGAAGAGTTAAAATTTGAGTTTTGGGTAAATTCTTGATTGGAAAACTTTTAAACACTTGAATTTAAGCATGCCAAAACCATTTTAGTCAAAATTCATTTCATGATTCACTTATACATACACCAAAACATGAAAGAGCCATTCCATTTGCAAACATGTTTCATGAACCAAATTCAAGATACAACCTACATTAGTAGTAAGCTAGTAAAGGGGATCTAAAGAAATATTTGTCACATGGCAAATCATTTTTGGTATCAATGTATTTTCAGTTCAAATCTTTTTCTTTTTACACAAGATTTTCTGAAATGACCTTTTCTTTTGCATTTTTAAAACCATGTCCATTTGATCATAAAACATGTGCTTTCTTGTGTATTTAAACCTTAGATGCACCTACACTAGATCCATTCTAATACTTAGATTTTTCAAGATGTTTCATGTCTATTTAATCACATGGCCAAGATCATAAGGTACAAAAACTTTCAGATTTTGTATTGCCTTTGAAGGCAAGTAAAAGTATTTATATATTTTGTTGTTAAATCAATTTGTCATGAGAAGATCTTGGGTTAGAAACCTTATGAAAATGGAACATTTACGGTACAAAAGATGGATGCTATAATTTGTTAAACCAAGGAAAAGATTTGTGAAGATCATGTGTTGCACATGGCATTTGAGGTGGTGTTTTGTAGTAACCAATAAGGGAAAAGGATGTCATGTACAAGGGATCTCTATGGGTGATGGTGGTTGAGATAAACCATGTGATTTTGGGGTGGTGATGTTTTGATTTGGTAAAAGGAAAGGCTTTTCTGATATGTCCATCAATTGTCAAACCAAAAATCTAGAATTTGTGTTTTTTTATGCACCATATTTTAATACTTTTCCGCCACTATAAATAGACATAAGCACGTACTTTTCCCTCATAACACAAACACTGAAATCAGATCAGTAAAGGGAAATAAAGCTAAAGGTGTCACGCTTTTAAGGGTGAGTAAACTTACCTATTTTGTATACTGATTTTGATGATGCATATATGTTTAGTTGTGCTTGATCAATTTGATTTGCATATTAAACCTTGAAAACAAATATGATAAGAACTGAAAGTTAAAACAGGAAGTAGGTGAGTAAACTACCTTTTTAATTATTCGTAAGATGATTAAGATCTGTATGTATACATGTTTTAATGATTTATACTGAGTTAAACAAACATATATGGCGAACCTGAAAGTAATTTTTCTTGAACGAACTTAGGTAAGAATAACCCTCCTTGTTCCTATTTGAAAATATTTATGTTTATTATGTTGTAGACACATATGTTTGGTATGTATTAATTTAGCAAATTAGATTTTCATTTCAAGTCTGGAAAATGAAAATAAAACAAATAAACTAAAATACAGTAGTGAGAAATCTCTTTCTCATTTTAATCTGTTGTGTTCAGTATAATGCAAAACCCTCCTATTTATGTTTGGGATGCTTTTGGATATGTTTACAGATTCAATTTCAGACTGCATTTTATAACAAGAATCTATGGTAACTGAAATGAATAACCTGTAAACGAAATACAGACCAGGCTCTGTTTATTATTCTCTAAACCCACTATGTAGCGATCCGGGAAATTCGACACTCGAATCCAGACGCTAACACGTCCTATGTCCAAACATAAGTATCGAAAACCCAGAAAGATAATCGAAAGAAGTTAGAGGGTGAGAAAAGAAAGAAAGAAATATTAGAATAGAAGAATAAGAAGATCAGAGTCTCACAGCGGAATAGACAAAATATAATAATCAATATTACTTTATACAAAAGAAACTGTATATATATGATTACAACATTAGAGTATACATTCAGATCAATACAACACACAGAGGAAATAAACTAGTACAAGTAAATATATGGAATACATCTCGGCTTCGACTTCTCTTCTGAAGCTCCAAGCGATACCTATCCTGGAAATATACTCAGTCTGACCCGAGCACATTTGATTTAAAACAAAATTCACCCGGATCAGTCTGGAATACTTTCAGTGAAAAATTCATACAGCATCCAACTTGTTTAACTTTGAAAATTCCTTTGAAAGAAAAGATAATAGTAAGACCAGTCCACACATAAACACGGACGGTTTTTATCTTACTATAACCCCAAACATTTTTCTGATATTATAATAGTGTCTAAATACAAGTAAATAGAATCTAGCAGAGCGTTTGCATCTCACGCTCCACATATATAGTATATAATCAAAACCATGGGCGCTTATTGGAGATTGGATTTCCAAATATGACAAGGTATGGGACCACCTGCCGATAGTGTATCTATAGAGAATAATACATAGGGTTTAACAAGAACGTCTTGCAACCCGGCCCACACATGACTGACCACCATTTCTCTTGAGTGTATCGAGTATATTGTCACCTTATGGCTTTCTGTCACGCGACCACCGTAATCCCTGGGAGATACAGAAATAAAAAGAAGTAACAAATATGGATATTCTCTAGATGGTGACAATACACCCTAATGGGTGCGACCCACATAGCCATGTTGCCTGCCCGATTTTTGTCATTTCCCGGTTGATGAGGGTTGAGGCTATAGTCGACTTTTGAAACATCTGGCCACCATTCACATCGTCCATACATATCATCCAGGTACAGGATGAACCGAAGGCACCCTCCTACCGTATCCTAGGAATCACCCTATAGATCAATAGCGAGTAGTCCTTGCAACCCATAGATTCCAATCACGACAGAGTCACATTGTATCTCTAGGGATCAGCCAGAGATTGTAAATAAATCTTCCGCTTCATGAAGATCTACGGTCTTCAATTTCTCCATCTCGATCAACGTCTTCGACGTATTCGTATTTATTGGTTGGAATGGTTTTTGAATATAAATTCGATCTCGGTCTTCCCGTACCAATAACGTTGGGTCAGATTTTGATAGTTGGTTCTTTGACTATCAAAATAAACAACCATAAAAACAAACAGATCCATTGGTTTCTTATATAGCATCACTTAGCCATTTACAATTACTATATCAGTTAAAATACTCGAAAATAATATATTGGTTCAAATATATTAATGTTCTCAGATCCTTTTACTTATATACCGAAAAAAAAACCTAAAAATCATATCCAGTTTAACATTCAACTAACATTTCAACACATTGCCATACATTTCTTTTAACGATTCAACTTATCATTTGTAAATAATCCATACGACGTCTTCTTTTGCTCCATTATTTGAACACCAAGATCACTACTCATCCCTTTAGAATAATCCCATTTAAATCTCATTTTCTTAACTTTGAAAATACTATTATATTCCCACCAATCATTTCATAACATCAATTCCCTTTTTATTTTCTTTAACTTCGAAATCTCATTATATATATATATATATATATATTTCAAAATCCTTCAAATAACGTTACACTTTTATTTTTCCCAAAATATTTTATTCTAACACTTTCACCATCACGACTAACATTATCCTTTGATAATCCTGAAGTTGTTCAAGTTGGAGGTATTTTAATTATCTCTCGGGCCTTGATCAACAACGTTCTTATCGTAAGATAGATGTCAGTTGTAATACAAAAACCAATACTCATTTTCAATACGACAAATCCCGTTACAATTCCATCTTGATGGAATGTCATCTCTTCTTTAAAAATGGCGATTCTATATCGCATCTTTATAATTTAGTTCGTTTAACTACTCTGATTCAAACTTGGGTTTTATATCTTCGCACAACTTGGATTCATAGAATCAAATATATTTCAGTAAGAATATATGTCAAAACTTCGATTTCTCATTATAAATATTAAGTCGCTTTATTAATTATAAAAATAGCTTTAACTTTACAACTTTCCTTAGTATATTTCCTATTCTAAATTATCACCTTAATGACAAATAATCAAATTTTAACATTTATTAAAATAAATCTGGATTACTTAACCATTAACTGCTCCCTTTGAACTAATTTGATCAACAACTTCCATTACACCGTAACTTGTTCAAAACATGACTATCCCAGTAGTCCATCGTTGTTGATCTTGTCATTTAGATTAATAAATAAATCTAAATAATTTTATTTGCTTTGATTTTTTTTATTAAATCAATATAAACTCATTACGTTAATTTTATTCATTTGAATAAAGTCGTTTAACAATCGGTTAACAAGCACGTGCTTCGTGCATGGTAGATTTGGTATAAAAATGGTGATTCGTGGTTAAACCAATCAATGTATATACGTGGCTGATTTTATTCCCTTTTTAGATACTTTATTTAAATTAATATATTTAAAAATATATCTGGTTGTAAAATAAATTACATAACTTCATTTCTAGCGATTCACCTGACGGTGAATTGATATTAATAAAATGGTGTATATTTGGGCCATTAGCTATTTATTCTTCAACCAATACTATATATATTGGTTCAAACTGAACCACATTCAACCACTAACAGGCTTTAAAGTCAACGGGTTTTAAACCGTTCATGAAATAACAGCATATTAAATTTGAGGAACCGGTTCGATTCCTTCTACCTGTTCTTCCCTGCAACACAGACCATTATAATATTTCATATCAGTACATAGAAGTATTTTAAATGACGATAATATAATTAATGCCAACCATTAAATCAACCATAGGCATCCAATCAACCAATTAGAATATATGAATTTAGCACATCCTAGTATTTCAGAAATGTGTGAGAATTAACTCACCTTTGTTTTCAGACGGTTCACGTTGTTCGTATATGTCGCTTCTGTCGATGCGATTCCAACGTATCCGGCTCCATGTGATTCTAACGATATATGGATAGGTTATCGTTATTACGCTGCTTGTTATATAAATTAAAATAATTAAATTAACAAATTATTCACTTTAAATGTTAATAACGTTTTTAATCACCTGCCAGTGTCACGCTTTTAAATCGTCACGCAGTTTGTTTTTGTACATCTGGTTCCAGCTGATAATGCATCTCCTAATCATATTTCTTTGCTGTTACCTTCTTTTCCTTGGTCCCATAATTAAATCCTTATGAACTATAACCATATATAAATTATAATAATATATTAACTAAATTAATTATTTCTTTAAACAAATATTCGTTACCGTTATTATCTGAGCTAGGCACCTCACGCGTTCTACCTATCCACTGTTCTACATTTAAACAGTCATCTCCAACCTTCTTTTCCATGACATCGGAAACCACGGTGCGTTCCAGCAAAAGGGCTCTCCACGTTTTTGCCACTTATTTAGTCTGGAAAAATAAAGCATGGTTTTGTATTTAGAAAATTATCTTCTAGTCACCCTATACTCCCTTACCGCATATAACAATCCATACCTCCAATATAGGACTAGATTCTTCATTTCCTATTGCATACGCGCGGGACCCCTCCTTATACATGCCCAGTACCTCAACATGGCCAACCGTACTCGAACTAACTCCACATACCCTTCTCGCCGGTCAGACCTCCCTGACAGCATCTCCACGACTGTCTAACGCATGGAACACCACGATACACCCATTACTTTACAAAAACCTTCACGTCCATTATAAAACTACTCCCTGCATCACCACCTTGTACTCACTCATGCGCCACCGTTTAGTTTCTCTCTTTTTTTTAGATTGGGTTGCCATTAAAATCTTACTGGGAACAAAGATGAGAGGTTTGTGTTCCACGAAATGAAGAGGCATGCTGCGTACTTATAGGTGAGAGATACCTTGGCCTCCACGGTTGAGTAGTTTGGATTGCAAGTAACAGCTTCGCAGGGTGAGGAGACTAGCTGTTCTGTTGCTGTTCTTTCATTTCAATGGAAATGGTTACAGTGGAGATGAGCAACGTAGGCATGTGTTTGGTATTAGATAACTGTGTAAACTTTTGTATAGATGTACTAATGTTTTCCTTCATCATCGGTCCCTATATAGGTTAGAAAATAGCATGTGCGTGAAAAGATATGGTAACTGTGTTACTTTGTAGAATGGAATAGTTGTGGTACGTTTTCTTCTTCCTTTACACAGCTTGGCGATTTGAATCTTGCCTGTACGTGTAGTCTATGTGTGGATTGTGTTATCACGTCAGAAAAGAAGCATACGACTGATTTGTTCAGGGTAGGCATTCGCTAATATTTATTTTGCTGCGCTGAAATGTGAAATGAAGTTTCGAAAAGGTACATACATTTGTATTTGTATAATGGGCAGGCATATACACTTCTAAGTATAGGCCAACTATTAGAAAGTAATACAGCTGCATTTGAAAACAAGGGGTCATTGACAGGAAAGGAGAGTATGGTATGTGGACAGGCTGTAGAAAGTATTTGGGGTAGGCCGTAAGTAATTCATAGAGTATGTTTTCTTTTCATTGTACTTCAGCTTCAAGTATACATATTTTGAAATCTTTTAGTTTTTACGGAACAAACCTGGGAAGTAACATCTAGGGTAGGTAAAAGAAATAGATTTTGTACTTATTTGCTACCCATTACAAAGAATTTCGTTCATGTTTACGCCGCTACGGACAGAAATAAAAACGCCATTGTGTCGAGCATTGCCTCACGACTCCAAAAACATAATAATATTGGTAGATTAACTTATATTGTGGAACTCCAAAATGTTGATATAGGGAGCAAAATACTCCAAATAAAAAGTTGCTTATTTTATGAAATAAAAATTAGAGTAAAATTCTAAAAATTAAATTATCACTGCTCCTCAAAGGGCTTGTCCAAAATTGAAACCATTATTTAGTTATATTTAAATAAATCGTTATGGCTTATAACGATTCCACAGTGACTATTTCAGAATTTGAGTTGGACGTAAAATAAAATCTACAATGCAGAAACTCCATTTTTCTCGTTCATTAGAAAAATATTATCAACTAGATTCAGACGCTTCTTGTTTCATCGAAATCCGACTTAACATGAGTTCTGTATGATCAATTGAAGTTGAAATTCAATTTTACGAACTACCATGCAGTTTTGAGTTCGTTTTATAATATAAATATAAATATAAATATTCAGTCGGCGTTTAGTTAACGAATTCGATATTAAATCCCGTAAATAATCCAAGTATAATAATTAAAACAAATTTAAATATTCGTATTCGAATGGCCGAAAAATCCGGGTTACACACTAGCAAGGAAAAATCAATAAATAATTTTCTAATGAGTGTTAGAGATAGAGTTTAATATCAAAGAATTCAATTTTGTTTAATGGTTACTGTAAAAACAGTTCACTTTGATATATATGTGTATTTCCATATGTTGATAAAACAGAACCAAAGAACAGGAAGCAGCAGGTGTGAGTAAACCTTTCTCTTTTCCCTATTTTGAATATCACTGATCGTATATAACATTACGTCGAATTACATATATGCATATAGGCTTTGAATGGATTGTATTTAACAAATTTGATCTTTATGACAAACCTAGAAATCAACTTGCAACCTATGAATGAAAATATAAAAGAACAGAGGAGATAATCAGTGAGGAAACTTCACTTATACTCCGTTTTACCTTAACTGATATAATTTGTGCAAGTATGTGGTTTCTTTTTATGTACCTCAACTATAACATATGTATATTGATATGTATTTGTTTTAAACACACCATGCATCATTGGAAATGAAGTCTGTAAGTATCAACAGGGATTTAACCATTTACCTGTTGTCATAATAAAAGATTAACTAAATCTTTAGTGAAACAACCCGAAATCCCCCTTAAGGGAAATCACGGATTGAGTGGAGTACAAGACACATCGGAAGGCAAACAGAAGAACATTTCACTGTTTATTACAACAATTACATCAGAATACAAGAATATACAGAGTATGAATAAATAATATACATCACAAAATATCATAGATTTACAAATTACAATGCAGCGGAAAAATAATACAATACACAACTGAAAGTAATACACGGATACAGAGCTTTCCGAGTGTCGTTCCAGCTGCAAATCAGGATCCTATGAATATAAATATGCAAAACCAAAACTACTAGCTGCCCGTGTCAAAATAAGGGCACCCAGAGTTTAGGTTAAAACAATAAACTCCAGGTCATCATGTGAATGGTGTGAGAACTAAAACAGTTATTAATCTTTATTTTAAAGTTAGGTAAATCAAGGGACCAAGCCGTATAACACGGAACGGGTTTCCTCCCAAGAATACCAGTGCATAAAACAACAACGCAATGCTAAATAAAGAAAAATGAAGCTACTATAAGACCCAGGTCCCATCACACAATGCAACGCAAGCCGGAGGATAAGGTTTTTACCTTATAATAGCCAAAGAATGCTTGACACGCTAAAAACAAATCATTTGATACTATTATAAGTGCATAGTGTATAAAACAATTTCAATTATAAGTGCATAGTGTATAAAACAATTTCAATCATAAGTATCAATCATAGACGACATGAGTGCCCCATCCCACTATGTCGCCGTACTAAGCTCTAAAAATAAAACCACAAAGTCACATATTGGAAGCTGTATTTCCATCTGTGAACTGAGGCAAAAGATAGTCCTCTACCGATTCGAGACAATCTAGCCTACCATGTCTCAGGATCAGAGCTCGAGTGACCCATGGATCGTCTGGGCCGATCCATCGATGTGGATTAAACTTAAACCCTGGACACTGCGTTCCCCACCCTTTGGGGCGAAAATGAGCCAAATGACTCCATCGGCTCCACACTGTCACCGATATATTCGAGGCGCCTCGCAACAACAACAACCACATAAGTCAAACTCGTCAGGGCACGTAAAACTACTGATGCCACTTCTAGCTAGAAGGAAATGCATACCCTCTCTGAGGTCCTCTCCCGTTTCTGGTTCACAACCGGGGTGTGAGGCTCGCGAATCAACGCTACACAAAGCTATGCCACACAGGCCGTGCTTTGACCATCAACCACAAGACTCTGCTTTTCAATAGAAGCCTTGATCATATTGCCACTTAGGCATGCCACACAGACAATTCACTCCATGCGATTGATATCCATCAATATATAATCCCTGAGCTCGTACGTCTCAGAGAAGGGTGTTAAGCAAGAGAATAAATTCTCCACCGCCAAACAGATATATATTTAATAGAAATCGATCACACAGAATAAAATCCAATGTCAGACACATAGTCCATTTACAAATTCGTTCTGGGTCTGAACGAAACCGGAGGCACCTTGTACCTCGTATATCCATCGATCTCCAAGTACATCTAGACGACCACTAACCGATTCCCTCCCATTGGGTGTACGGCCCAATCAAGATCATCAGTAATCACCCAAACGATGTGAAGACCTCCGGTCTTCAACCACTGTCTTCACCCTCGACACTACGTCGAATCAGTTATTCAGAATGGGATAAACCCGGTCTTTCTGAATAACTCGCGTATATAATAAATAAGTGTTACACAAACACAACATACGCCTCATTCCAATTCAAAATATTCTTTTATTCCAATATTCTTATTCTTTGGGAAAAGTTCCCATTAATTTTATCAAAGATAAATTCTTTAAATTTATTCTTTAATCTTCTTTGAATATCAATTCAAACTAGTCGGGATTAGCGAACCACACCGATGTAATCTTTTATTTTATTTCCCAATCCCAACCTATTCATCCCATGAAGTAAAACTGGTCATACTTCATATCTAACACCACGGTGTTATCGATAAATTCAGTTACCATTTCACGTTCAAATCTAATTAAAGATTTAACTATCGCCTGGAGCAAAACTGGTGATACTCCATTCTCGATTATTTCGATCTAATTAAAGATTCATTAAAACTCCACTTAGTTTTAATCTTCCCAAAAATCAATATTAATGATTATTTATCTTGGGAAATCACCTCCTGTCATTAACTGGGTTAAAGAACCAATGCCATTTAAAACACGGTTCATTATAAACCCAAAATCACATTCCATTAATTATTAGGTTAAAGAACAAGTGTTATTTAAAACACCGTTCACGATGAACCCAAAAAAATCAATTCAAATTCAATTCCAATTAAATACCATTTAATTGGTACACTTCATTAAATCTAAATAAAAAGATTTAATCTTTTTCTCAACTAGGCTCAAGAACAGTGCTAATGAGGACACCATTCACGACAAACCCAAATCACATTTGATATTGTATACAAGGCTCTGAATAAAAAATATATCGGCTTATATTCAATATCAAATTCTACGACCAACAAATATCGTATTGGAAATAACGATATAAATATATCTTTCAAATTTCCATAACAATATTTGTATAATCACGAAATCCAACATCGAAATATTCCTAATATAATTTCGATACAAATCCATTCCAATTCAATTATTGGAAATTCTGGTTACTTTTAAAATCATTTCAAATCCACTTTATTTATTTAAAAATAAATAGATTATTATTCAAGTTTAAAAGTAGTTCATTTCGATAAAAATTTACTTTTATCTTTTCAAATTTGAAGTTTTTCATCCCAATTCTTCACAAATCATTTCTTATGATTTTACCCAAATTATTACTATTTTTAATAATTTTATCAAGGCCCATACAGTCGATTTCCATCAACGGCCATCAAACTGCACTTACAACGACCTTTTCCAAATTTGATTTGGACATGACTCCAAATCCAACCATTAGATTTCAAATCTCTAATATTTTTTAGAAAGATCTTTTCGATATGAACCCAACGGTTCCGATTTTAGGAGAATCCGACGGTCGGATCTCTCGCAATATCCATTCGAAGTCAATGGTCGAAATTCGCGAACTGCCGTAGCGTGGCGCGTTCTATTCAGGCCATTATATAATATATATACATATATATATATATATTATATATATATATATATTTCGTCGATTTCCTTTCAAAACGTATTTTATAAATCGTTTTAAAATTCATTTTCAAAACGATTTCAACTTCATATTCAATTTCGAATCAAAATTGTATAATCCACATCATCGATATACAAATGATAATATTTTCGAAACGTTAAATTTTGAAATCACTCTCTTTTCTATATTCATTATAAAAATGAATAAAATCGATATAAATATCGTTCACGTTAAAATGGCGTCAATCTAATTAACACGGCTTTTATTCAACACATGAATGTTTATTCTATTCAAAACATGAATATATATTTTCAATTCAATACATGAATTTATTTTCAATTCAACACATGAATTTATACTTCTATACAACACATGAATATATATCTCTATTAAACACATTAATTTATACTTCTCTATTTTCCAAATTGGAATGAGGCCCAATCAATTACCAAATAATGTCAATTATATGGATTTTCTACAACACATGTATATAATAGCAACGATAAATAATCAACCATCATCCAGAGTGCACCACACCACTGCATAAGCATTAAATATAAATAATTAATGCTTACACAGTCTGTCAACCCATCCATTGACATACAACTAAACAATCGGGATTAGTGTACGTCAAATATCATCCCAATACCCGTGTGGGGTTTCAAATCAACAAACACACATTTTATTTGTGCAGTTGGGTGATGTGTAAAATTTATCGTCCCAATAAATATCAATCAAATCAGTGTATATAAACAAATCTCCGATTTGTTTATAAATATTTATTTTATATACATGTTAACAATTATATTTTTAACTATAAATATTTTCCACTATAAAATATTTTATTTCTTTTCACATCACACAATCAAATTTCACAACACAACAACCAAACAGACAAGTCATCGACGGGTGTCGGGTGCTACTAAACACCATCTGCATCCTAGTATATGATTCAACTAGAAATAAATTTAAAAGTGAGGAGTTCTCATCGAGGGATCCACTCCTCCATTCTTTATTTCCGAAATGTTGGATTCTGTTTCGCTTCCAGTCAGTTCCATCGTAATCTATTTCACACGGTTTTAGTTAAAAATCCTATTTTTAAACAACGCTCTTTATAAATAAAAGCCACATTTTATTTCGGTGATTATATATATATATATAAATCACATTTTTATCGCTACTTCACATATATATAAATCGAATTTTTATCTTTAATTCATATATATTAAAAATCTCGCCTTTTCATATCTAAAAATCTCGCCTTTTCATTCTTAAAAATTTCGCCTTTTCATATTTAGAAATCCCGCCTTTTTGTACTTAAAAATCTGATCTTTACTTAATTAAAAATCTTATCTTCATAAAGTTAAAAACCATATTTTTATACCGTGTTATTTTCTTTAAAAACAATGCTATTTAGATTCTTAAAACAATACTACTTTAAATAAATTTCAGATTTTTAAACAATGTTATTAAAAAATAATAATAATAATAATAAAAGAAAAGAAGGAAGAGCTCATTGTAATCGTTCCAGACGTTTCCAGCATCTCGAACCCTTGCTCACCATCGACATTGGCTTGCGCGGGCTATCAGAGGGGGAGCAGGCGGACGTCGGAGGTGGCAGCAGATAGGGGATCCGGTGGTGATGTGGTCTTCTTCGAGTTTGGGGCTTCAGGGTTTTGGGTTCGCGAGATGGAGCTCGCGCTGGACAGAGTGGGGACCGGAGTTGGGGAGGTCGGCGGTGGCTGCTTGACGAGGGCGGCGGCGCGTCCGGTGGATGGGAGAGCGTCGCGATGGTGGAGTAAAGGGGGTGATGGATTTAACGATGGGTTTTTTTTATTTCTTTTATTTCAGAACGGGAGAGAGAAAGGAAGTGAGGGGGGTTGACTACGTTGAATAATATATATAATTAATAATTTTAAATTGTTTTATCTCTCCAAAAAGTAGCTTTTAATTTCGATCTCTAAACGAGACCCACCGCCTGTCGTCCATAGCTAATTATCCTCATTCTGAACATAATGGGATATGTATCGTAAGCTGATTCGATCGTTTCGATCAGTTTTCATCAAAATCAAAAAATAACTCTATAAATTGAATTTAAATGCACATTTCAATTTACCGGGGCCACATACGGACTTTAAAAATTCCCGAAAAAATATTTTCTAGCTTCGTATTGACGATATGGTCTTAACAAAACCAATTTTGTCAAATTCCGAGACCGTTTGAAAAATGGCCATTTTCCAGTCGATTAAAATCAAAAAAACTGGTCAAACGCATTTTCCTTTGCAACGCTCACATATTGCTTCGAAAAATTTTGAATTTTGAAACCTAGAAATAATTTGACATCACGGATCCAATAAAAGTGGTTTCGTCGAAAAACGAGGTCGTTTGCAAAATTCCCATCTTTAAGGGCCAGAATTCCATAGCGACTATTCTGAATTTTTAATTGGACATAACTTTTGATTCCCGCTATGAAATTTCAATTTCTTGGATTCGTTGGAAAGATATTCTCAAATAGATTCTAATATTTTTGGTTCCACTAAAATGCGGTTTATTTTGAATCCTGTACATTCGTTTGAACTTTGAAATCGAATTTTAAACTACTGCGTCATTTTCAATTCCTCTTATAATTAAAATAAAATATTTATATTCTAACGTTGAGGTATATAAATATATACGTTCTATTTCTATTCAAAATGAATTTCTTGTCTTAATTATTTAAAATAATCTATTTTAAATGTTCAAAATTCATCAAAATTGCCAAATAAAAATTTTAAATTGGCTCGAATTTTCGGGTTATTACATTTAGGGTGTTACAAAAGTGGAGAGTTATGCTATTTTAAAAACTATTAGTGGAAAAAAATTAATACATGACAATTTAGTTCTATATAATAAACAATATCAGCAAAGTAGGGGCGTAGGTTAGCTTGCCGGTAGACTTTGGGTGTGGAGACATTTCGCAGGGAGGATGACTCGGAGATGGACTCCAACATGGCAGCAGTGGCAGAGTTTCTGATCGCCGGAGTTGAGCGGACGAGTTGGGTTTATGCGAGAATTTTTAAGTATCGAATGATGTTGAATAATAAAGGAGATATTGAGGGGTAGTAGAAGGGGTGTTGCACCGGTATTGGGGTTTGGCAACTTCGTTTTTGCCTGGGTTAATGATGATAGAAAGAAAAGAAAAGGAGGTGAAGTAACCATTTAATTAAACAGCATTTAGTTAGAGTAAATCTTAAATAGAAGCCATTGTTTCTCAACAAAAACTATAGGAGCTAAATCTTCCTCTTATGTGAGTTGTTTTGTGATGCATACTAAAGATTTTGGTTCTAAAATGATGGCCAAAATGGGATTTACTCCTGTTAGTATTAGCTTTATTATGTATTTTACTTGTGATAAGTGTAAGATGGGTTTATAAAAATACAATATGAGAAGGGTACACTTTCTTTCTTCTCTATGAACAAATTCTTACGTGCCGAAAGTGAACTCAGCAATTAGCCTGCGTAATTTGGTGTGTGGGGCACGTATAATGGGTATATTACTATATATACATGTAAAAAACGAGGAAAGAGCTGGGTCAAGAATGCATCACGCTGATGCATCATGCATAGGAAAGCTACAGTCTGGGTTTGCCTCATAGCATCTTGCTGTAGCAATATGTTGGGAAAATGGGAGGGCGTGAGCATTAGTAAGTGGGTCTGTTGTCATTGGGTTTGTGTATATATATATAATAAAATAAAATAAAAGAAAAAAAAAAGAAAAAAAAGAAAAACTAAGCAAACAGGAAGCAAAGAGGGAACGTGTTATAGCAATTCGAAGAAGGAATGGAAAGAAAAGGGGAATGCAGCAGATCAATGGAAGGGAAAGCGAAAGAAAGGGTCTAGGCAATGGTATTAGACACTAGTCATTGCATATGAATGGGTGGGAAGGTGTGTACTGATTTTTATTTTTTATTTTCGCATGTTAAAGGGAGTGGTGGATGGGATCGGTATATGGAGCAAAAGAATGAACGTCGGAAGTAAAAGATAGTAGAAGAACGAGCGGAAAGGAGAGAAAGGGGGTGGGCCTAGGGTTGTTGGGCCTTGTTTGGGCTAAAAAGAAATAAGTCACAAAAGAAAATAGAGAAAAGAGAAAGGGAAAAGAAGTTGGGCTGTTCGGGCCAGTATGGAAAATAAATGGAGGAGTAATCTGAAATGGAGGTGATAATAGATGATCGGACAATGATCTTAATAGTCTAAGTTAGGCTTTTGTGAGAATTTAACATAGTTATTTTTATTTTAAATGAAATTGAATTTATTTCTTTCCAAAATAAATAAATAAAATAGGATTAAAGGTAGAGAAGGACCAACGTATTGGGCTGGGGAAGTAATGATTTGGGCCGAGCCTTTGGGACCTGATGGGTTTAACAAGAAAAAGAAAATATAAATTCTACCTTGTATATAAGTTTCTAAAAATACTTAAAATAAAATCTACATATACAATAAGAATATATGGATTAATATAGATATATGTATGGAATAAAATCAAAACTCAAGGGCTTTAACAAAGTTTTAAATAAAATAAAGAGGGGTTTGGGCCGAAGGATATTAGGCCAGTAGAGTAGATTAAAATAGAAGAGAAAAGGGGAAATAAATAAGAAAAATAGTTATTGAGAAGTGATACTTTTAGAAAGAAAAAGAAGAGAAGAAAAGAATAAAGAGGAAATGGGTTGAAGATGCTGGGCTTGAATGGGCCAACACTAAAAATAAATAGAAAATAAATAGAAAAAAAGAAATTAAAAATATTAATTAAGGAGAAAAAGAATAAAGAAAAAAAATGTCAAAGGAAGAAAAAGTGGCGAAGTGGTAATTGGCAAAGGAAGCTGGTATTTGGCATTTGGCAAAATGCGAAAAGGGAAGAGATTAGGCAAATAAATTAGTGTGCGTGGCATGGAGTTTTTGAATGGGAAAGTGGTACTTTGGCAAATGCAAACTAAAGGAATTTAGGACCGGGTTTTAATTAAAACAAGTTTTAAATAAAATATAAAATAGCATAAATTAAGTTATATACGCTTATGTAGAAATACAAAGAAAATTTATGAAGTATGACAAAGATATAAAATGTCGGATAAACAAGCTGACATTTTAGAGTAAAGTACCATGAGCGACGCATACGCTTTAGCTGGTCATTTATAAAGGATAGTCAAAACTGAATAAATTACCGTGTGCGACGCACACACTTAAATTGTTCATTTATATAAGGTAGTTAAAATATATGGAATTAAATAATGCAGACATATACCATTCTGTTTGGGTGATAAAGAGTATATAAACTGAATTATATTTAATCCAGTTCATTTAAGTTGATAACTAATTCTTTAGAGAAATGTTTAAGATCAAGTGAATATTGAAAATATTCTTAAATATCAACTGATAGTAAAATACATTACGCAAATCATTTCGAAGAACCTGGAATTTATATTCCACTTCGATTCGATTTATATGTCGCGTGTTAAAGTTTATTGAAGAAAATTGAAGACGGAGATATGCGAGGGCTATTTTGTTTCCAGAAAAGTGCCTTCGGTTTGTCCAGACCCAGGACAACTTGTATGGATGAATGTCTAACAAGGTATTCCTAACGGATCACATAAGACGATCTCTTCGAGATATCACGTCTGGTGGTGGAGGAATTCGTTTCTCTTAGCTTTTATACCCGTAATATTTTGGGAAGATCAACTAGTGATTTGACGGGTTTGACGATGTGACATTCAAAGTGAATGGTGGCCAAATGCTCTGAAAGATAGACGTAGCCGCAAGCCTCACAACTCGAAAATGAAAAAAATCGGGCAAGCAACATGGCTATGTGGGTCGCTCCCATTAGGGTGTATAATCACCTATCTAGAGAAATTCCTTTTGTTTTCTACTCTATCGATTATGCCCATTCGGGAAACGGTGGTTTGAGCCCAACCGTTGGTGATATACATTCGATACACTCAAGAGAAATGAGTGGTCGGTCATGTGTGGACTGGGTTGTAAGACGTTCTTGTTGAACCCAGGTGTATTCGCCTCTAGAGATACATCATCGGAAGGTGGTCCCATACCTTGTCATAGTTGGAAATCCAATTTCCATAAGCGCCAAGCGGTTTTTATTTGTATACTATATAGGAGAATGTGAGATGCAAGCATTCTTCTAGATTATAATTTATTTGTGAAAACAAATAGACACTATGATAATATCTGATTTCAAGTATACAAAGTGTTTTGATCTCATAAGGTAAAAACCCATTCCGTATTTATGGCGTGGTCTTATGAGATATTTTTAATTTGTTTTAAAACTGCTTACTCATACCAGTCCCCTGACTGACCCGAAGTTTATTTTTCTGTGATTCCCTTAAACTCTTAGGTATTCATAACACTTATTATGAATAGACAAGTGAATCAGGATTGGATAACACTTGAGAAGCTAGACGGAGAATTTCTGTGTGCTGGTCTACTTATCTCATTTACTGTGTAATTAAGTCTGTCAGTATAATCATAAATGATATGTATAATTAAAGATGTACTATGAATGGCATGTATCACAAGACCTATGATGCTCTGATGTAATATGTTCTCCTATGCAATATTATGAAGTATCATCTTTTGTAAAAATTCCGCTGTGAGATTCTGATGTTTCTGTGATTTTATCTTCTATCTATTCTTATTCTTATTAATGGCACGACTTCTGATGTGTTCGAAAGTTGGGTCGTTACAAAAACAAAGTATGCTTACGTGTTTGCATATGTGTTCTAACAATCCTTATGCTCAAACATTTCTCTTATTCTGATTTTGACAATTATTTAACTGCAGATTATGTTCCTTGAATAATGCTACATGTGGTGATGATGCGATCAGACGGTTGGTATGGCTTGGTAGAGGTTAGGCCTTCTCCCCATTGACATAGGTTTCTCTTTTTTTATATAAAAAGCAAAGATATCATAGGTAAAATGTATATAGATGATCAAAATTTAACTTATGAATTCAGTTTTGGTCATGTTTGTATTTTGTTATAACATCATGGAGATATTGATATATACCAGAGTGTTTGTAGATACAATATTTTTTGATACTTGGGGGAATAAAATTTATGTTCATATTTATCGATTAAGAAGTAAAATTTTTGTTGTTATATAAAACCTATTGGCTATTGCCTTACAGTGTGGTGCATTTCACTATGATATCCTCATTTTATTTTATTAAGGAAGGATTCTAGGTTTATTTCAAATAATGGTATGAACTGAAATAAGGAGTATGATTTAAAGAACAACAATAGGTTTTTAGTTTTTAGAAAATTTTGAAAATACCAACGTGTATCAGGGTTAGTTCATTTCATGACCGCTTTGTGAATCATTTGACAATTACATGATATCCACCCTAACGATGATATGAACTACTATATGTGACAATGAGGAGAAAAAGGACTTGAATTACTGTTAATTTGTGTTGAGGAGCACAAGAGGGGGAAAATGAAATTAAAAACCTTGACTTTGAGGTATTATTTATATACTACTATTCTGAAATATGATATGCGATGGCCCTATCGACTTTTAAGCAATTTCAACTAATTATTTTAGAAAGGCTTTACCAAATTTTGGAACAAATGCATATTGATCTCTTAAAGGGTTAATAACAGCTACAAAAGTGAAAATTTATCTAAACGTGTAGTGTTGGATTTATAATGGATCATTATATGGAAATGTAATTTTCTTGAAAAATATGAATGGGTTCATAGTTTTTTTTGTGTGGATAAAGTACTTATTGATTTATGAAATGTTAATTTCTACATGAGTTAGTTCCACTGTTCTTATGAAAATATATTAAAAAAAGGGAAATCCTTTTCATCTTTCGCTCATTTTTAATTAACAAAATGGTTTTCCGTTTTGCTAATTATCAAATGCTTTAGAAAATAATTTATTTAGCATATTTATAGATGGTTCTTAATAAAGGAAAGAAAGAACAGTGGGAATGCAATGGTCACATTCCCATTATAACATAGCAACGGTCACATGCCTATTATAACAAAGCAATGGTCGCATTTCCATTATAACATAGCAATGGTCACATGCCTATTATAACAATGCAACGGTCATATGCCTATTATTCAAGCCTATTTACATTTATTTCTTGTATTATAAATAAAGGACTCCTATATACAATATATATTATCTACAATATAATTCATCAATAATAAAACTTCTCTTCAATCCTGTTTCTTCTATTTTATTTTCTAATATGGTATGTGAGCTTCATTAAGGCTTAACAGCCATTGATCCATATTTTCTTCAACTCGAAAGAGTTTTGAATAATCTTTCTCCTCGGTTAATTTTCATCGTCTATTCATCATGGCCAATGATACAGCTTCATCGGCTTCGGACAATGCCACTGGAAGGATTGAAAGCCTTATTGTTGTTGACAAACTCACCAAAACTGTAATTAGTCCTCAGTCACAACTAACTACAGTACAATTGGATGAAAACAATTTCTTACTTTGGAAACTTCAGATCGATACTGCAATCCAAGGTTATGGCCTTGAAGGTTTCATCATGGGGACTTTATCAATTCCACCAAAGTTCACTACTGATCAAGAGAATACAATAGTCAGTAACGAAGAATACATGAAATAACATAGGCAAGATCGTTTAATCAGTTCACGGCTATTATCTTCTACCAGTCAAAGCTTATTACCACAAGCGATTGGTTGCAAAAGTGCTAACGAGATATGGACAACAATAGAAAAAGACTTCAACATCAGTCCGCAGCCAAATTTATGTTCTGTAAAATGCAATTACAAAAAATAAGGAAAGATAATATTACCATGAGAGAATACTTAAGCAAAATCAAATCTGTTAGTGACATGTTAGGGGCAGCTGGCCATAAAGTCCAAGATTCAGAACAGATCTAATAATTCTTAATGGTTTACGTTACGAGTATGAGATCGTCGAAGCCATTATTTCTTCACAAAAGGAATTTTCTTCCTTATATGAAGTTCATTCAATCTGTTAGCACATGAAGCCAGACTTGAAAGCAATAAATCTCAAGAAAGTGACTTTACTATCAACTATGCTGTCAACAAAAACAATGATAATAGCAAAACGCAGGCAGGTAATAATTATTGAACCGAACAAACCTTTCAAAGAGGAAACTTCATCACTAGAGGCAGAGGCAACATAGGAAGAGGATGTTGGAGCAACAACAACAATCGACCAAAGTGCCAAATTTGTGAGAAAAATGTCGACACTGCCATCAAGTGTTATTTCCGATACAATTCAAACTACCCAGCAAACCATGGCAACAACAATAGCCAAAGAAACTCCAGTTACACTGCTAATGTTGCACAAACACAAGGTGGACCGTCTAATCATGCTGATCATATTCAATATGAATCATGGCACACAGATTCTGGAGCTAGCAATCATAATACCAACAATCTATACAACCTAAATCTCGGGAACAAAGAATACAAAGGTAATCAAACCATAAGTATGGGCAATGGTAAATGTGTTAAAATTTCACATATTGGTATTAGTGTTGTAAATTCTAATAGGAAATTATTTTTACATAACTTATCAAGAGTCCCGACAATTAAGAAAAACCTAAATTAGTGTGTCTCAGTTTGCTAGGGATAACAATGAATATTTTGAATTCTTCCCTAAACATTGTGTAGTCAGAGACATACTAACTAGAGAAATTCTTTTAGAGTGTAATGCTATAAAGGGACTTTATGAATTCAATTTCAGCAATCGCAATGCTGCTATTAATGATCAACCACGTTGTAATCTGACTGATATAACTGATGAAGTTCAAACTAGAAGTACTTTTAACTTATGGCATTATAATTTAGGCCATCCTAGTGTTGGCATTGTAACAAAAATTCTTAATGATAATAAAATAAAATTTATTCCCTCAAAATTACCTTGTGTATATACTTAGTGCCAGATGGGAAAAGCCACAAATTACCATTCTCTGATTCATTAATTGTGTATTCCAAACCTGGTCAATTAATTACCACTGATATTTGGGGTCCATCTCCTATATTTTCTGATTATGGGTATAATTACTACATATCATTTGTTGATGCTTATACTAGATATACTTAGATATATCTCTTAAAAGCTAAATCTGATACTAAAAGTGTTGTCATCAGTTTTATCAATATGTTTGAAAACCAAATAAATTGTCAAATCAAAGTCATGCAAACTGATGGAGGATTAGAATACAAACCTCTGACAGATTATTTTAAAAGTAAAGGTATTATACATAGAGTAATGTGCCCCTATACTTCTGAGCAGAATGGTATAGTTGAGAGGAAGCATAGGCACGTAGTTGAATCAGGTTTAACATTGTTAGCTCAAGCATCTTTGCCACTTAAATTTTGGCCTGATGCTTTCAGTACTGCTGTGTATCTAATAAATAGAATGCCTACTAAAGTACTAAAGGCATAACACCTCTAGAAAACCTATTCAATGTGAAACCTGATTACAATAGTCTAAAAACATTTGGTTTTCTATGGTTCCCTTACCTAAGATCTTATAATAATCATAAACTTGACTATAGATCTAAACCTTGCACATTTATAGGCTACTACAATAATCAAAAAGGGATTAGATGTATAGACAAGTCTGGTAGAATTTTTACAAGTAGACATGTTGTTTTCAAAGAAAATATTTTTCCTTATAGCAAATCAGATATGCAAACCACGACAAAAATATATAATCCAAAGGTTAGTGTACCTGATCCGCATAGTATTGCTGACACATGGCATCAAGAGAATGGTGACAAGGCTGCTAGTAGTAGCTCTGAAGGCCATCATAGTGATAGTGAAACTAGTGATGATCAGCCAAAGAAAACTAGCCACGCCATTCAATCACCTGTAGAATCAAGTTGCAAGCAATCAGAAATAAGAGAATAAACTAGCAATATGAGCAATCAAAATACTAGCAGCAGACGAAATGACTCACCAACTTAATCACGACATCATCAAACTGGACATCTAATGATAACCAGATCAAAAAGGGGAATATTCAAACCAAAGATTTATACTGCGGTCGTTACTGAAGAAGAGCCAAATATTTATCAACAAGCAGTGAAACACAAAGAATGGAGGAAGGCAACGGATGAAGAATATCAAGCACTGATGAACAACTGTATATGGGAACTAGTAAATCCACCAAGCAACAAGAATATAATTGAGTGCAAGTGGGTATATAGACTGAAAAAGAATCCTGATGGGTCTATCAACAGATATAAAGCAAGACTTGTTGCAAAGGGGTTCACACAAGAATTTGGCTTTGATTATAATGAAACTTCTCACCAGTGGTAAAACCCTCAATAATTAGACTTATATTGACTATAGCATTAAGCAATAATTGGAAAATCAAGCAGCTAGATGTCAATAATGTATTCTTATATGGAAATCTACATGAAGAAATATTCATGCAACAACCAAAAGGCTATACACAAGATCCAACATTGGTATGCAAACTGAGTAAAGCAATCTATGGCCTGAAACAAGCATCCAGAGTATGGATTGAAAGATGAAAAGCAAGTTTAACAACTCTAGGCTATTCACCTACCAGATCTAATACATCACTATTCACAAAAATCAGTGAATCATCTACCACTTATATATTAATATATGTGGATGATTTAATTATTACAGACAGTAGTTAAACTGAAATCAGAAAATTGGCAGATTATTTGAACAATCAGTTCTCAATAAAAATTTTGGGTGACTTATCTTATTTTCTTGGAATAGAAGTTAAAAGGAAATCAGATAAAGAAATTCATATCTGTCAAAGAAAGTACATTGCAGAGTTTCTAAAAAGACAAATATGATTGAAGAAAATGGTGAGCCAACTCCTATGATCTCAAACCAGTACTTATCAAAGAACAAGGGGAAGCTATCTTAAATATTAAACAATATAGGAGTGTTGTAGGAGCATTACAACATGCTACTATAACACGACCTAATATTTCTTTTAGTGTTAGTAAAGTGTCTCAATTTTTGCAGGAACCCAAAAGTGAGCTTTGGGCAACAGTGAAATAAATACTCGGATCTTTAAAAGCAACAATCAACTTTGGCATATCACTAAAAGGCAGCAGAGATTTAAGCATAACACCACACTCAGATGCAGATTGTAACCCCCCACCTCCGCTAGGGTCACTCACAAAGGGAATGCACTAGGTTTGGTGAAGCATTATCGAGGTAAACATGCACAGAAACATTACAAGACAGAACATATATAAAACAGCGGAAGTAAAACAAATTTCATTACCTTATAAAATAAGGTCTAAAGCCTTTTACATCAGAACACATTAAAACCTGTCTTGCAAAGGTAAAGAAGCATAAAACCTTTTTCATAAATTATTCCCCAAATAAAACAGTAAAGTAGCCATAGCCAAGAAAAGTCCAAGCCATGCGTGATGACCTTCAAGCAGAAGAAGTCCGAACTAGATAACAGTGTTTACTCCCTGAAACCTGGGGGGGAACGGAAGACAAAGAGGCGAAACAAAACGGGTTCAGTCCTAAAGACTGGTAAGTCCTATCTACTTCCAGTATAAAAACAGGTAAAGGTAACATGACATGCATAAACCGAAAGTAAACATAAGGATGCCGACAAGATAGATAAGCTAAACCAAGATAACTGGATGAACTACTATAGCAAGATAAACTAAGGTTTCATGATAAACTACGGTGTCAAGATAAATCAAGGTATCACGGCGTCAGGATTCTACCAAGTATACTATCCCAAGGTATCTATCGTGTATAACATCCCACGGTGTCTATCATGTATATTTTCTCTGCACCCCTCGTACTAGTATCCCAACCCACGTCATGTGTTAACTATGAATGTCCCTTGCCCAATGTCATGTAATGGTCCGTGTCAACCTAATATATAGCATATGTAGGTTTTCCCAACTCGTATGTTTCTTTTCCCATGTACAAGTTCAGTCCTTTGCCGTAGGCCGTACGGGCTTTCCCATGTAAACATTTTATCCTTGAGGTTATTTTGGACTTCTACCCTTGATCTAGTTATGTTTTCTTACCATGAACTATCGCGCGTCCACTTAGGATTTATGCCACATAGGACCACTAGGGATTATGCTACCTAATGAACGTTCCCGTGTCTTGGTTTGGGTTCAGGCCACCTAGGGATTACGCCACCCATCAACCGCGCCCTTTATCCCGTGTATGTATCGTGAATCGTTTTCCATGTCTAGACGCACATGTTCCTCAATGTGCCATCCGAGTTCCGTGCCAGGGCAAATCAAGAAATACGGAACTCGGTCGGAAGCCTTAAGTCGTCTGCTGATTCAGATATCAAGGTCTGTTTTTGTACCCGTGGCTATGATCCCACGTGACCTCTCCCTCAACTACTGAAAGGCAACCCAAGAAAAATCATGTATGAGAACTACACTACGGCCCATCGATGCCCACTTCCAGATAGCCAACCTCACCCATAACTTGATAGCTAGTATATGGTCTGTTGGGAGTTCCCTGCCTTTCCGTACGTATACGATTGACTAAAGATGGTAGGTAGTCGGCGACATGCTATCCAGGGCAAAAATCAAGTATCGTCGACTCCACGCTAATCCATCCCAGTATTTAGGTCGCTCGCATAGCAACCAAGGCATACTCTCGGCTCTTCTACCGCAGACCTTAACCCCTGTGAGGCCGGGTTTCATGGACCACTTGCCCCCTCACAGAGGGATACCAAGAGTACCCTCACGTTCCCCGAAGCTTTCGCTTCGTCACCCAGTTCGCTGGAGCTTTTATCCAAGTCAGATAACTTGCTCCTCCTCGTATACTAAGCGATGACCTACCGTACCAGGTTACTCATCTCTTTATGAACTAGTCCCATGTCCTTAGCTAAGAATTATTACTTAGTTACCCTTAACTAAGGTTTACCACTTAGCCCCTCTTTCCGCTATCCTTGTTAACTACGATTTCCAACCTAGTCCCCTGAGCTAGGGTTTTGTCAAATGGGTTAAGTGTTGTTATCCAAGTTCATGATTTAACCCGCCTACGAATCATGTCAAGATTGGCTAAGTACTCAAGTTCAGGGCTTAGCCCTACAGGTTGGTTAAGTGTACCAAGAAGCTCATGACTTAACCTTATCAAGTCAACCTGGTTAAGTATTTATTTGTCTTAACCCTATCAGATTATCATGTTAGATTGATTAAGCATAGATTAACTTAATCCCATCAGATTATTGAGTCGGATTGGTTAAGTATGGGTTAGCTTAACCCCATCCACTAATCATATTACAATGGTTAAGCCTACTTTTAAAAGGTCTTGTGACTTAACCCTATCAGGTCCACCTATTAGATTGGTTGAGTATAGGTTACTTAACCTCATCAAATCATCATGTATAATTGGTTAAGTATAAGTTACTTAACCCCATTAAATTATCATGTTAAATTGGTTAAGTATTGGTTAATTAACCCCATTGAATTACCAAGTTTAGATTGGTTAAGTGTTTAACTTAACCCCATCGAATTCCCGTGTTTAGATTAGTTAAGTATAGGTTACTTAACCCCATCTAATTACCGTGTTTAGGTTAGTTAAGTCTTAATTACTTAACCCCATCTAATTACCGTGTTTAGATTAGTTAAGCCTTAATTACTTAACCCCATTTAATTACCAAGTCGGATTAGCTAAGTGTAAATTACTTAACCCCATCCCCTAATCATCTTGTATGGTTAAGTGTCATTAAGAAATCAAACCCGGTCCCACTTAACCTACCCATTCGTGTCATATCGGTTAAGTGTCATTAGTCAAATTTACTTAACCTTATCATGTGGCATTAATTTAATTAATGCACTCTCAACCTCTCACATTAGACCTTGTTGTGGTTACTAGTTAAGTCGGGCGGATCCAGGTAGTTTTACACCACAACCTAGTCTAACCTCGGGTCTTAAGCGCGACATGACCAACTTCTCACATTGGATCCTATTGTTTGTAGCCACTAGTTAAGCCGGGCGGGTCCGGGTAGATTTATGCTACAAACTCAACCCAACCTCGATTTGGCCACTTTCATGTTTGGTCTAGTGTCTTTTTACCCTTACAACCCACCCATGTCTAGTTCAAGTTCCATGTTTTCCCACGTGTCATGATCATATTTAAATGTATCATGAATGTCATGTTCTCATGTGAGCCCCATGTCAAGTTTTTCCATGTCATACCCACGTTTTTCCTAAGCTACCAAAACGTATTTCCAACCCAAGTGGAAGCGAGTCACATAGTAGGGTATTATGCCAACATATTGGCCACAAGCATGCATAGTATCATAAGGGAATTTGGCCGCAAACATGCATAGTATCTTAAGGGAATTTGGCCATAAGCATGCATAGTTTCATAAGGGAATTTGGCCACAAGCATGCATAGTTTCATAAGGAGATTTGGCCACAAACATGCATAACATAAAAAGGTGATTGGCCACAAACTTGCATATTATCATCAGGGGTTTTGGGTTTATATACTTGCATAAGCCCCAAGTTAAGTTCATGCACATATTTCACAAGCCCAAAGTGGTTCTAAGGTCTTATGCCCACATTGACAAGTTAAAGGTTCAATCTTTCATGATAGACTAGGCTAAACATAACATGAGTGACATGATATAGTCGCTAAAACATAGTTCCAAGTCATATATTCAAGGTAAGAGGCAAAACTAGGTTCACCTAGGTTATAGCACTAATGTTTAACCGCATTTTATTCCATGCCATCATTAAACTACCGTTAACATCTCGAAGTAGCTAGAACTTACATAGCGTGGCAAGAGGGCTAGGAGCATGAATCGTCTTGTCGAAGAATCCATGTTGAGATGATGATCAAAACCCTTGATTTGGTGTAGAAAGCTTGCACCTTCGTCTTGGATCTAGTTTGAATGCATAGGCTCTTGAATTTGCGGATGGAGGCCATGATCAATGTAGATTTGGGCAGCACTTCGTTGCAAGAGTGATTTATGAGGGGTTTAGGGTAGGCTTAGGGTCTTTTTATAGAGATTAGGAGTAGTTTAGGCCGTTAGATTAACCCTAGGATAGATCCAAGCCCTCAAAAATCGTCACAAGCCTCCAAAACCGAGCCAAACAGCAAAACAGGTGCACCAGGCTGCCTGGGTCCGACCAGGCAGGTCGACCCTGGGGTCGACTCCCCAGTCGACCTGGTCCCACCCAGGTCGACTCCCAGGTCGACCCCCAGGTCAACCTGGTTCTGGCGGGATTTTTCCCGCCTAGCCTGATTTCTGAAAATTTGAAATCTGATTTGAATTCTGATTTTTCGTGAAACTTCCGAAGGCCATATCTCGGCCATACGGACTCCGATTTACGAAATTTCGGACTCTATTTCGCGTATTTTTCTGAGACGAAAGCAATGGCACAGTCCGTTTCCCCTGATTCAGATTTTAACATTTAATTCTGCCTTGATTCTTGTCTTAACACGTTGTTAAAATTCGGATTGTTACATTCTCCCCTCCTTTAAGGATTTCGTCCCCGAAATCTCCAAGTTAGGAAGAACATATTCTACCATCCCTCATCCATCTACTCAAAACATCATCCACAGGCAAACATTGTCCTTAGACGATTTCTAATGCCATATGAACATATGCAAAATGTGTGTGTATATGCTCCTTAGCTAATGCTAATGATCAGGCATGAATGATCTTCTAATGCAAAATATGTTTAGTGCCATGCGTCCAACATGTATGCAAATGGTCCTAGTCATATAATTACTATATGCGTGCACAAACATTCATTCATATGCAGCATCTGCATGATAACACATTCAATTTCATCCATAAACAAGTATAAATACTCGTGCATATGCAACATGAATCGTGACCGCGTCAATCTAGTATCTAATGTGTATTCGCACATCCACGAGCAACCACTTGCAACCATTTGCAACCATATCAATCATAACATGTTTCAAATACATGTTTACATCCATAGAGTTTTACCTACGGTTCCCAAGATAAGATCGAGGAGATAAACAAGACAAACTCCTTACGGGGTCTGTAACAGAAACAAGACCGAGAGGATATCCACCAAGCGATAGCGTGTAAGCAAGCTCTACATGTGAACCAAGGATCAAAGATATACTTTTAAAAAGAGACATGATGCGTGTGTCTAAGCCGCATTTCCATGAGCTTAATTCCATTGTGCCTTGACCGCTTTTGACTTCATGATTTCGTAGCTCCTTGATTCCTATTTCCAAGGTATGAGTCAGAACTCATTTCTCTGTCGCCTCTCGTTTCACTTCCACTTATTCTTTCCCTAGTATGTTCGGTTCAAACATATCTGCGTACTCATACAAGCTCTCCAAAATTCACTAGTGAATTCTGGATCTCGTTTACCGATGCCAATCCATGTTACCACGTGCACTTACTAGGGTGATTCCCATAACTCATGCATAAGCGAAACGAACCATCCACCTTAGCGGCGAATTCTATTCGAACGGATGACCAACAACTGCATCCCGAGATTCTAGGTAACTAACCATGACAGAACCCAAAAGGTTATATGAGACTTCGAGGGTATCACCAAGGTGAGTCGAGAGTCTAACTACCCTCTTTTCAAAACCGAGAACGGTATCCCTTACTGGATAACCACTTTACCCCTAGAATCCATCCACGGCTCAACAATAGAAGTATTGCTTCTAATCTCAACACTTGGCATAGACGTTCTCAAATCCAACAAGTCATGAATAAATGGACCGACTCTCCAACCAGATTTTGGGACAAAACTGGGATCCTTTACCATGCTAGTACTAAGGTGCAGAGACTCAACTATCTAAGCAGACTTAAATGATACGATGATCAAGACAATGTCTGGACGGGATGATAGAAAAGAACGACTAAACCTTTACCAGAAACGGTACCATTTCTTTTAGGTACCCTAGAAATGGGAGCATACAATTTCCCTCTCCGATGATCTTGTCCTTGTCCTCCTTGATGGGCTAAGCCATAGCAACAGTTGCTTATCCTTAAGCTCGCATCCTTTATCCTTACTCTTATTATCCTTCCTTGTACCACGGCAACAGGTCTCTCGAGAACCACCTCCATCGTAAGGAAAACTCCTACGTGGCTAGACAAAGATTAGTCACAGTTAGAACTACTGTGACTACAGATGGAGGAAAGAAAGGAAAAGAGATTCAATCAAGGAATCAAGGGATAGTGCTAATGGCTTTTGGGGAATAGCCTTTAAAAACTTTTCTTGAAAAATGCTTCTTTGTAAACGGTTTTTCAAATAGTTTTCAGAAGGTTTTAGAAACTTTTGCCCAGTCTGGTAACCTTCTGCTCTGATACCAAATGTAACCCCCCACCTCCGTTAGGGTCACTCACAAAGGGAATGCACTAGGTTTGGTGAAGCATTATCGAGGTAAACATGCACAGAAACATTACAAGACAGAACATATATAAAACAGCGGAAGTAAAACAAATTTCATTACCTTATAAAATAAGGTCTAAAGCCTTTTACATCAGAATACATTAAAACCTATCTTGCAATGGTAAAGAAGCATAAAACCTTTTTCATAAATTATTCCCCAAATAAAACAGTAAAGTAGCCATAGCCTAGAAAAGTCCAAGCCATGCGTGATGACCTTCAAGCAGAAGAAGTCCGAACTAGATAACAGTGTTTACTCCCTGAAACCTGGGGGGAAACGGAAGACAAAAAGGCAAAACAAAACGGGGTCAGTCATAAAGACTGGTAAGTCCTATCTACTTCCAGTATAAAAACAGGTAAAGGTAACATGACATGCATAAACTGAAAGTAAACATAAGGATGCCGACAAGATAGATAAGCTAAACCAAGATAACTGGATGAACTACTATAGCAAGATAAACTAAGGTTTCATGATAAACTACGGTGTCAAGATAAATCAAGGTATCACGGCGTCAAGTTTCTACCAAGTATACTATCCCAAGGTATCTATCGTGTATAACATCCCACGGTGTCTATCATGTATATTTTCTCTGCACCCCTCGTACTAGTATCCCAACCCACGTCATGTGTTAACTATGAATGTCCCTTGCCCAATGTCATGTAATGGTCCATGTCAACCTAATATATAGCATATGTAGGTTTTCCCAACTCGTATGTTTCTTTTCCCATGTACAAGTTCAGTCCTTTGTCGTAGGCCGTACGGGCTTTCCCATGTAAACATTTTATCCTTGAGGTTATTTTGGACTACTACCCTTGATCTAGTTATGTTTTCTTACCATGAACTATCGCGCGTCCACTTAGGATTTATGCCACCTAGGACCACTAGGGATTATGCTACCTAATGAACGTTCCCGTGTCTTGGTTTGGGTTCAGGCCACCTAGGGCCACTAGGGATTACGCCACCCATCAACCGCGCCCTTTATCCCGCGTATGTATCGTGAATCGTTTTCCATGTCTAGACGCACATGTTCCACAATGTGCCATCCGAGTTCCGTGCCAGGGCAAATCAAGAAATACGGAACTTGGTCGGGAGCCTTAAGTCGTCTGCTGATGCAGATATCAAGGTCTGTTTTTGTACCCATGGCTATGGTCCCACGTGACCCCTCCCTCAACTACTGAAAGGCAACCCAAGAAAAATCATGTATGAGAACTACACTACGGCCCATCGATGCCCACTTCCAGATAGCCAACCTCACCCATAACTTGATAGCTAGTATATGGTCTATTGGGAGTTCCCTGCCTTTCCGTACGTATACGATTGACTAAAGATGGTAGGTAGTCGGCGACATGCTATCCAGGGCAAAAATCAAGTATCGTCGACTCCACGCTAATCCATCCCAGTCTTTAGGTCGCTCGCATAGCAACCAAGGCATACTCTTGGCTCTTCTACCGCAGACCTTAACCCCTGTGAGGCCGGGTTTCATGGACCACTTGCCACCTCACAGAGGGATACCAAGAGTACCCTCACATTCCCCCAAGCTTCCGCTTCGTCACCCAGTTCGCTGGAGCTTTTATCCAAGTCATATAACTTGCTCCTCCTCGTATACTAAGCGATGACCTACCGTACCAGGTTACTCATCTCTTTATGAACTAGTCCCATGTCCTTAGCTAAGAATTATTACTTAGTTACCCTTAACTAAGGTTTATCACTTAGCCCCTCTTTCCGCTATCCTTGTTAACTACGATTTCCAACCTAGTCCCCTGAGCTAGGGTTTTGTCAAATGGGTTAAGTGTTGTTATCCAAGTTCATGATTTAACCCGCCTACGAATCATGTCAAGATTGGCTAAGTACTCAAGTTCAGGGCTTAGCCCTACAGGTTGGTTAAGTGTACCAAGAAGCTCATGACTTAACCTTATCAAGTCAAACTGGTTAAGTATTTATTTGTCTTAACCCTATCAGATTATCATGTTAGATTGATTAAGCATAGATTAACTTAATCCCATCAGATTATCGAGTCGGATTAGTTAAGTATGGGTTAGCTTAACCCCATCCACTAATCATATTACAATGGTTAAGCCTACTTTTAAAAGGTCTTGTGACTTAACCCTATCAGGTCCACCTATTAGATTGGTTAAGTATAGGTTACTTAACCTCATCAAATCATCACGTATAATTGGTTAAGTATAAGTTACTTAACCCCATTAAATTATCATGTTAAATTGGTTAAGTATTGGTTACTTAACCCCATTGAATTACCAAGTTTAGATTGGTTAAGTGTTTAACTTAACCCCATCGAATTCCTGTGTTTAGATTAGTTAAGTATAGGTTACTTAACCCCATCTAATTACCGTGTTTAGGTTAGTTAAGTCTTAATTACTTAACCCCATCTAATTACCGTGTTTAGATTAGTTAAGCCTTAATTACTTAACCCCATCTAATTACCAAGTCGGATTAGTTAAGTGTAAATTCCTTAACCCCATCCCCTAATCATCTTGTATGGTTAAGTGTCATTAAGAAATCAAACCCGGTCCCACTTAACCTACCCATTCGTGTCATATCGGTTAAGTGTCATTAGTCAAATTTACTTAACCTTATCATGTGGCATTAATTTAATTAATGCACTCTCAACCTCTCACATTAGACCTTGTTGTGGTTACTAGTTAAGCCGGGCGGGTCCGGGTAGTTTTACACCACAACCTAGTCTAACCTCGGGACTTAAGCGCGACATGACCAACTTCTCACATTGGATCCTATTGTTTGTAGCCACTAGTTAAGCCGGGCGGGTCCAGGTAGATTTATGCTACAAACTCAACCCAACCTCGAGTTGGCCACTTTCATGTTTGGTCTAGTGTTTTTTTACACTTACAACCCACCCATGTCTAGTTCAAGTTCCATGTTTTCCCACGTGTCATGATCATATTTAAATGTATCATGAATGTCATGTTCTCATGTGAGCCCCATGTCAAGTTTTTCCATGTCATACCCACGTTTTTCCTAAGCTACCCAAACGTATTTCCAAACCAAGTGGGAGCGAGTCACATAGTAGGGTATTATGCCAACATATTGGCCACAAACATGCATAGTATCATAAGGGAATTTGGCCGCAAACATGCATAGTATCATAAGGGAATTTGGCCACAAGCATGCATAGTTTCATAAGGGAATTTGGCCACAAGCATGCATAGTTTCATAAGGAGATTTGGCCACAAACATGCATAACATAAAAAGGTGATTGGCCACAAACTTTCATATTATCATCAGGGGTTTTGGGTTTATATACTTGCATAAGCCCCAAGTTAAGTTCATGCACATATTTCACAAGCCCAAAGTGGTTCTAAGGTCTTATGCCCACATTCACAAGTTAAAGGTTCAATCTTTCATGATAGACTAGGCTAAACATAACATGAGTGACATGATATAGTCGCTAAAACATAGTTCCAAGTCATATATTCAAGGTAAGAGGCAAAACTAGGTTCACCTAGGTTATAGCACTTATGTTTAACCGCATTTTATTCCATGCCATCATTAAACTACCGTTAACATCTCGAAGTAGCTAGAACTTACATAGCGTGGCAAGAGGGCTAGGAGCATGAATCGTCTTGTCGAAGAATCCATGTTGAGATGATGATCAAAACCCTTGATTTGGTGTAGAAAGCTTGCACCTTCGTCCTAGATCTAGTTTGAATGCATAGGCTCTTGAATTTGGGGATGGAGGCCATGATCAATGTAGATTTGGGTAGCACTTCGTTGCAAGAGTGATTTATGAGGGGTTTAGGGTAGGCTTAGGGTCTTTTTATAGAGATTAGGAGTAGTTTAGGCCGTTAGATTAACCCTAGGATAGATCCAAGTCCTCAAAAATCGTCACAAGCCTCCAAAACCGAGCCAAACAGCAAAACAGGTGCACCAGGCTGCCTGGGTCCGACCAGGCAGGTCGACCCCCAGGTCGACCATGGGGTCGACTCCCCAGTCGACCTGGTCCCACCCAGTTCGACTCCCAGGTTGACCCCCAGGTCGACCTGGTTCTGGCGGGATTTTTCCCGCCTAGCCTGATTTCTGAAAATTTGAAATCTGTTTTGAATTCTGATTTTTCGTGAAACTTCCGAAGGCCATATCTCGGCCATACGGACTCCGATTTACGAAATTTCGGACTCTATTTCGCGTATTTTTCTGAGACGAACGCAATGGCCCCGTTTCCCCTGATTCAGATTTTAACATTTAATTCTGCCTTGATTCTTGTCTTAACACGTTGTTAAAATTCGGGTTGTTACACAGACTGGGCTACAGATATATACGATAGAAAATCAGTTTCTGATTACTGTACTTATGTACGAGAAATTCTAATTTCATGGTGTTCCAAAAAGCAAACAACCATCTCTAGATCTAGTACAGAAGCAGAGTATGAGAGTGTTACTAGCACTATAATAGAAATCTTATGGTTGCAATCATTATTAAAGGAGTTAAAGCTATCATCCAATAGGAATCCTATAATTTGGTGTGATAATCTAAGCACAATCTACATGACAGCAGACCATATTCAGCATAATCGAACCAAACACATAGAAATCGACATTTATTTTGTTGGAGAGCAAGTCCAAAAGAAGAATTTACAAGTGAATCACATTCCAGCTTATTATTAGAGAGCTGACATTCTAACAAAATCACTTTCAGTTAAAAACTTTCATAGATTCAGAGAAGCACTTGGAATTGAAGAATTGCAAATAAATACGAAGTAGAAGATGGAATGTTTCTCAGCAAATTAAGGCAGTCAAACCTAACCTTAATTTGAGGGGCGGTAATAAAGGGAAGAAAGGATAGTGGGAATGCAACGGTCACAATCCCATTATAACGTAGCAACAATCACATGCCTATTATAACAATGCAACGGTTACATTCCCATTATAACATAGCAATGGTCACATGCCTATTGTGACACCCCACGTCCACTAATGTCACTCATTAAGAGATGCATTAAGTTTCGTGAAGCGTTATAGGTCAATAGAAACAAAAATATTATAAGACAGATATAAAATAGCAGCAGAATTTAAAACTTTATTTAAACAGAAAACGTCGTGGTTCAAAACATAGTACATCATATGTCTGAAATACATAAAACCCAGTACATCAATCTTAAAACTACTGTCTTGTACTTAAATCATCAGAGTACATTAATAATGAAAAGAGCATAATTCCCCAAAAACATAGCCATAGTAGAAAGATAAGAAATCGAGTAATACATCTAAGCAGCTTCAAGCAAAGCTAAGCAGAATCCTGATCAAGCTTGAGTATTCCCACCCTGAGAACCTTGGAGGGGTGCGGGGGAAACGAAAGAGAAAGTAGAGGAAACAAAATAGGTCAGACATAAGTCTAGCGAGTCCAGTTACTTTTAGCATATAAATAAGTAAATGCTTCATGAAAGGCATATAAACTGGATAAGAGGATAACAACATATAAGGCAGGTATGACAAGGTACACAGGATAAACAGTATAGAATAAATAGAGCTTCTTTAACAATTCTCCTTCTCTCTGCACTAATACTACTATAACCAGAATGAGACGATCCTAACACTACAAGATGATAGCTTAGGCGTACTTCTAGAGAGAGGTTTATCCCTATACAATCAACAGGCAACCCAAATAAATACCGGAGTTACTCCTAAGGGTATTAACGGACTCCTAAACATACAAGAGTTCAGATGTACCCTAATTACCACCCCAATCGATCGGCTCCCTATTCCACAGATACCCTGTGTTGGCCCCAAAGTAGGGCGCATCACTTCACAAAGTGGCAATCCTTCGTTTTCAGGATGTGGACAACCATATCTACAGGTGTCACAACGTCTTAGCTTCCTCTGCCGGACCCATACATGCACATGACTCCGTCGGTATGCGCCGCCCACACCGTCCCCCACATTTGGATCTCTTACAATCAGCCCAATAAGTGTTCCCCAACTCCGACCTAGTTCGAAGTACTCGTTTGATACCTATATATGGGTTACTAACTGAAAAGGGTCCCACACACAAGATGGTACAAGCTTCCCCCTACGCTTGTATCCCCACTACTAGGTTTTCCATAGGTTATGTCATACCAGAGTAAAAGATTGCATAATCCCACAAGTTAAGTTTGCGGGCCTATATATATAAATATTACCCACCACCCACAAGATATACTTAACCCTCTTACTAATTCATACAAGTTTGCTTAACCTCTACTCAAGTTAACATGTTCATACAATCCCTATGGATTCAACTAGGTTAAGTATTCCAGTTCATTACAATATTCATTCATGGTTATTATGCGCTAGACCACAACTTGTGGATGTTGGATATGTCGGGCGGTTCCGGGCTGACTTCTTCCATAAGTTGGACTTAACCTTGTGTCTTAGCACATCACGTGTTTTATGCGCTTAGACCCCTCACATTAAATTCACCACTTTTGGTCGCTGGGTATGCCAGTCGGTTCCGGGCAGACTTCTACCATTAGTGTAATCTAACCTCGTGTCTAAGCGCGGTTAAAGTTTCTAATTACTGTAATTCTAGGTATTTCCATTATTAACCAATTATTCCTATGTCATTATAGGTTTTCATGCCCCTTTCCCAAGTCATGTTCATAATGAACCATATACCCCAAATTAAGGTCTTTAATCACAATTCTAGTTCATGCCCAAATCCACATTTTAATTCAAGTTATGCCCAAATTTCCCAATACAAGTTATGCCCCAATTTTAATGTTTTCCCCTCGTTTCCAATTTCACACGTTCATATATTTCAGTCATGCTTAGGCTCGAAGGTAGCCTGACTATAAAAATAAAAGGGAAAAGAAGAAGGGAAGAGGAAAAAAATGAACATACTCATAAGATTGACATATAATAGCAAAAATGGGCATAGTAACTAATAAACATATAGTGACAAATTTGGGCATAATAGCAAGATAGGCATATAGGAACAGATCTGATGAACATGCGATAATAGAACTGATTCTATCATAATAGGGACATCATAAACAGGCATGATGAAATCTACACAATGAATTAAATACCCAAATATTAATAGATCTGTGGTGACACTAGAACTGATTTAGCCACAAACATAATAGGAACAGGCATGATGAGATTTTAATAGTGAACTAGATCTACAAGCAATGACAGGTCTGACATGATAAATAGGTACAGGCTTAGACCTAGTTCATAGTCATGTCAGAATAACTTAGATACACAGGTTATAGCAGATCTGATATAATTCAAAATAGTCACAGGCCAAATTATAGTCATGTCAAGATTATCTTTAGGTATTTAGATCTAAAAATAACGTAGACACACTATGATTGGATCTAAGAAATAGAAGAGGGATTGCAGATGTTGAATCACAGATCTATACACTTGAATGACTTGTTTGTTGAAGAAGAAAAGGCTATTCTCAATGTAGGCAGAGGAAACACCTAGTTCTTAATTGTTTTAGAATGAATAAAGCACTGAGAATAGGGTCTTATTTATAGCCTAGGGGTCACGAATCTGGTCAAAAAATAAGTCCACATACACAGAAATGATCCTGGTTCAGATCTAGGGAGTGCTGACATGGGTGTCGACATGGATCCCTTATGGTGTCGACCCATGGGTCAACATCCCTAGCGTGTGTCGACCCCCAACGGGTCTGATTCCCTCCCAGATCTTCCACCTTCGAATTTGAACTGATTCTGAATTCTGAGCTTATTATATATATAACTGATTTATATGTATACAAACTTCAAACCTTAATATATTCTTCATACGTTGTTCGTTTTACGCAATCTCGGAGTCTATCTTAAGCAGAATTCCGACATGAGCGCAACTGCGCAACTATTTTACTTAATTATGAATATTTAATTAAGTATTCTTTAATTTTATCATTTTTTGTGTTGTTAAAATTACGGGGTGTTACATTCTCCCTACTCAAAGAATTTCGCCCCCGAAATCCCTAAGTTAAGAAGAATGTATATCCTATATTCCATCATCCATCTACTCATCCACCAATCACATGCATCCATTGTCCTTAAGAGATTTCTAATGCTTGTATGAACATATGCAAAGGTGTGTGTATATGTCCCAATACTAATGCGAAGATCAAGCGGTCTACTAATTCCGTCGACCTCCTTAATGCAATATACGTTAGTGTCATGAATCCAACATGTATGCAAATAATCCTATTATAACATGTAAGTTCTATATATGTGCACAATCATTTATCCAAATGCAACATCCATATGATGATACACCCACTTTCATCCACTAAAAGAAGAAAAATATGCACACACATCCATATACAGTATGAGAGTGATTGAGCTGATCTAGTGCCTAATGTGTGTTTGTATGCATCCACGAGCAACCACAAGTAATCACTTGCATTCACTTGCATCCATCATACATAACATGTCTCAAACACATGTTTACATCCACGGGTTCTCTACCTAAAGGTCGAAGACTCGATCGATAGGATATACTAGAAACAAGTATGAATAAAAGCTTTGGAAAAGGAAGTTAAGAACATACTCTCGAAGAGAAAAGGGTAAGAAGCACGAATCTTCTTCGGTCTCCAAGTTTCATCCTCTTGGTTATCTCCCCATTGAAATTTTATCAACGTGACCTCTCGGTTGCGTAGTTCTTAACTTCTGATCCAAGAATACGATTAGGAACTCATCTAACTGTCGCCTCCCAGTCCACATCTACTTCTTCAAGCATACTCGGCTCAACTACTTATGCGGTGTCATGCAAACACTTTCGTAAATCAGAAACATGGAAAATATCATGAATGCCGAACAATCTCTCTAGCAGTTTTACTCTATAGGCTAGTTGGCTAATCCTTTCTATTATGGGAAATGGTCCTACAAATCTTGATGCCAATGTTCCTATAGATCCAAAGCGAATCACATTCCTCAAAGGTGATACTTTGATAAAAACCATGTATCCCACTTCAAATTTAATACCCGTCCTTCTCTTCTCTGCGTAGGACTTCTACCTATCCTGAGCTGTCTTCATTCACCATCTAATAAGATCATTCTTTTCATAAGTTTCCCTAACTATATCTGGCCTAAGAAGAAGTCTTTTTGTAGACTCCCACTAACAAGTCGGTGACCTACATGGTCGTTCGTATAATGCTTCGAAGGGTGCCATGCTAATGCTAGCTTGAAAACTATTGTTGTAAGCGAACTCTAATAAAGGAAGGCGCTCTTCCCAAGTCCCTCCAAAGTCTAGGATACACAGTCTTAAAAGATCCTCAAGAACTCTATTCACCCTTTCCATTTACCCATCTGTCTGAGGGAGATAAGCGGTGCTCAAGCACAACTATGTACCTAATTCTTCTTGCAAGCTTCTCCAAAATTCACCGGTGAAAATGGGGTCACGGTCACTTACGATACTGGAAGGTACTCCATGAAGACGGACTATCTCACAAACATAAACTGCTGCCAACCACGATGTTGTCCTCTTACTCTTAACTAGAATGAAATGAGCACTCTTACTAAGTCTGTCTACTATAAACCAAATCCTAGTATTGCCCTTCCTTGATCTAGGCAAACCATCGATAAAATCCATCGAGTCGCTTCCACTGTGTGACCTCCAAAGGATGAAGTAAACCACCGGGCTTCTTTTGCTAGCCTTGACTTAGTGGCAAATCAAACATTAAGAAACAAACTCTGTTACATCATTCTTCATCCCAGCCCAAAAGAAAACCCTTTTCATATCTCTATACACATCTTATCGCCACCTGGATGTATAGTCATCTTGGAATGGTGGGCTTCCTCTAGGACAGTCTTTAGCAAACTCCCAACTTGGGGAACACAAAGCCATCCATCTCGTCGTAACCACCCTCTATCATCAATGGAATATCTACTGAGGTGACTAGAAGTCTCCCATTTACTGAGTCTGTCCAAGATGTCTATTAGCTGAGGATCCTCTCGTTGTGAAGCTCCTACCTGATCTATAAGAGTAGGCTGCACCTCTAGCAATGACAATAAACCAGGTATAAACTCGGTGGAGGGTATAAAATCAAAAGTCGATATGAACTCCAAGATTTTCCTCTCCACAGACAGAGGACTCAAAGTCATCCTTTGCCTACTCAATGCGTCGGCTACCACATTACCCTTGCCAGAGGTATAAGCAATCTCAAAGTCATAAGATGCTAGTAACTCCATCCACATTTGTTGCCTCAAATTGAGATCCTTCTGCGAGAACAAGTACTTGAGAGATTTATGATCGATGTACAACTTGAACTTCTCTTCCAGCAAACAATGGCACCACGTCTTAAGTGCAAACACTATGGCAGCTAACTCTAAGTCATGGGTAAGGTAGTTCTTCTCATGAACCCTTAGATATCAACCTCCATAACATTCTATCCTTTCCTCTTGCATCAGAACCGCACCAAGCCCTGTACCACGTGCATCGATGTATACTGTAAACACCTTGCTCCCATCGGGCAAGTTCAAGATTGGGGCTGTTGTCAGAGCCCTCTTTAATCGTTGGAAAGCAACATCACAATTTAAATCCCACTAAAACGTCAGATTCTTCTTCGCCAGCCTGGTAAATGGGGCTAATATCTTTGTGAAGTCCTTAATGAACTTCCTGTAATAGCTGACTAGTCTGAGAAAATTTCTCACCTGCGTTGCGTTCTTTGGGATTTGCCAATCTTGAACTGCAACTACTTTTGCGGGATCTACTGCTATCCCATTTTTAGAAAACACATGCCCTAGAAACCTCACCTCTTTTCTCCAAAAATGACATTTGGAGAACTTCGCCTTAAGCTGATACGCACAGAGAGTTTTCAAAACCTCCCTCAAATGTTGGGCATGCTCTTCCTCGCTCTTAGAGAAAATCAAGATATCGTCGACAAAGACCACAACGAACTTATTTACAAACTCCTGAAACACCCTGCTCATCAGATTAACAAAATATGTGGGTGCATTCATCAATTCAAAAGTCATAAAAAGCAACTCGAAGAAACCATCTGGAGTTCTAAATGCAGTCTTGTCTATATTGTCCTCGGCCACCCTCAACTGATGAAACCCCGTCGCCAATTCTAATTGAGAGAAAACAGATGCACTAACATGATGGTCAAACAATCATCTATCTTTGGAAGTGGGTGCCTATTCTTTTTAGTGAGTTTATTCAACTCTCTATAGTCCACACATAAGCGAAGTGAACCATCTGCCTTAGTTGTGAACACCATCTGAGCAAACCGTTCAGATATGCTTCGCCTAATAAACCCTTTCTCAAGTAGCTCCCCTACTTGTTTTCTAAGCTCCCTCCTTTCTCTAGCAGCCATATGGCGCACTGGTAATGCAACTGACTTTGCATTGTCCATCAAGTGTACACAAAAATCAATCTCGCACCTCGGGGGTAAGCCCCGAACCTCATCAAAAACATCAGGATACTCATGGACTACTGGAACTGATCGCAGATCACCAATAGATGCATCAAGTGACTCTAGGAAAATAAGCATGACAGACCCCTTAATGTCACAAGAAATCTCGAGGGTCCTCCCTTGGCAAGTCAAAAGTCTAACGACCCTCCTCTCATAGTCCAGAATGGCACCATACATGGCTAGCTAATCCATCCCTAGAATCAAACCATAGCCCACAAAACCGAGCACATATGCATCGCACTCAAACTCGACGCCTAACACAGATATTCTCAAACCCCGACAAATCATGGACAAATAAGCCGCACCACCAATGGGTTTTGAGACAACAACGGAATCCAAAACCGTACTAATACTAAGATGCAGAGACTCAACCACAGAATCAGATATAAAAGAATGCGAAGCGCCAAAGTCAAAAGGAGTTCTAATAGGATGGTTGGAAAGAGAAATCAAACCTTCCATGGAAACTTTGCTACCTCTATCTGGTGCACTAGCATGAGAGCATGCACTTGCCCTCCAGAAAATACTTCCCTTTGACCTTGTCCTTGCTTCTTTGGGCACTCCTTAGAAAAGTGTCTGGCTTTCTCCACAACTAAAACAAGCATTCTTTATTCTTTTACAATCCTTGATTAAATGACTGTTGTGTCCACAATTATGACACTTCCTATTATCCGTAGCCTTGCCGTCCTTTCTGCCCTTCTTTGGTTGTTGTTATTATCCTTTCTTGGGCCACACCTTCTTGTTTTATGTTCCCTCAACCTTTTCTCCTTTCCTTTCACCTTTATCATCCTTATGCATCAATGCCATATCAACAAGCCTCTCAAAAGTTTCCCCCATCGGAATATGGGACATAACCAATCCATGATGGGCTTCACTCAGTCCTTTAGCAAACCGCAAAGCTTTCTTATGTGGAGTATCCACAAGCTTCAACCCAAACCTCGCCGGTTAATTAAATTTGTTAACATACTCTTTGACAGTCATTCCTCCTTGCTTGAGTGTCATAAACCTTTCCATTTGCATACTTTTCTCAGCTTTAGAAAGAAACTTCATTTCAAACCTCAGTCGGAAATCATCCCAAGTCTCTATTGGACGCCTTGCTTGCTTCACTTCCCACCAGAACGAAGCTTTATCTTTCAACAGCTAGGCGGCTAACTGAATCTTCCTACGATCGTCCACTTTGAAAATTCCAAACAGGTCCTCCGTCTCTTTTAGCCAATTCTTTGCCTTTGCGAAAGTTTCGGTTCCACGGAATGTCTTTCCTCCCATAAAACAGAAATATTTAAATATCTTAGAGAAATTTTCAGCATGCTGCGGAGGAGGAGGAGGAACAATAGGTGCAGCTGGGGCAGGAACGTCTGCTTGACCTCCAGTAGGAGCCGTGGCCTCAAGATACCTACGGAACCAGCCTGGTATCGTAATGCCCTCAGGAATATTAAGTTCCCTAGACAAGCTGAAAAGAAAAGGAAAGGGATTCAAATAGAGAATCGAAAGATATTAAATATGGCTTCAGGGGATTATGTTTTTCAAAACAGACTTTTCTTTTGAAAATGCTTTCTTTTAAAACATTTTTGAAAACAATTTTCAAAATCTTTTATCCAATCTAGTAACTTTCAGCTCTGGTACCAAGTGTGACACCCCATGTCCGTTAATGTCGCTTATTAAGAGAATGCATTAAGTTTCGTGAAGCGTTATAGGTAAACAGAAAGAAAAATATCGCAACACAAATATAAAATAGCAGCAGAATTTAAAACTTTATTCAAACAGAAAACATCGTGGTTCAAAACATAGTACATCATAAGTGTGAAATACATAAATCCTAGTACATCAATCTTAAAACTTCTGTCTTGTACTTAAATCATCATAGTACTATAATAATGAAAAGATCATAATTCCCCAAAAACATAGCCACAGTAGAAAGACAAGAAATCGAGCAATACATCTAAGCAGCTTCAAGCAAAGCTAAACAGAATCCTGATCAAGCTTGAATATTCCCACCCTGAGAACCTTGAAGAGGGGGGGGGAATGGAAGAGAAAGTAGAGGAAACAAAATAGGTCAGACATAAGTCTGGTGAGTCTAGTTAATTTTAGCATATAAATAAGCAAAATCATCATGACAGACATATAAACTGGATACGAGGACAACAACATGTAAGGAAGGTATGACAAGGTACACAGGATAAACAATATAGAATAAATAGCGCGTTTTTAACACTTTTCCTTCTCTCCGCACCAATACTACAATAAACAGAATGAGATAATCCCAACACTACAAGATGGTAGACTTAGGCGTACTTCTAGTGAGAGGTTTAACCCCATACAATCAACAGGCAGCCTAACTAAACATACCAGAGTTACCCCTAAGGGTTAACGGGCTCCTAGACATACCAGAGTCTAGATGCACCCTAATTACTACCCCAATCGATTGGATCCTTATTCCATAGATACCTTGTGTTGTCCCCACGGTAGGATGTATCACTTCCTAAAGTAGCATCCCTTCGTTTTCAGGATGTGCACAACCATATCTACAGGTGTCACGACGTCTTAGCTTCCTCTGTCGGACCCATGCGCGCACTTGAATCCATTGGTATGCACCACCCACAACGTCCCCCATGTTTGCATCTCTTACAATCAGGCCAGTAAGCGTGTCCCGACTCCGATCAAGTTTGGAGTACTCATTTGATACCTATATATGGGTTACTGGCTGAAACACAAGATGGTACAAGCTTTCCCTTACGCTTGTATCCCCACTTCAAGGTTTTCAACAGGTTATGCCATACCAGAGTAAAAGATTGCATAACCCCACATGTTAAGTTTGTGGGCCTATATATATAAATATTACCCACCACCCCCACAATATACTTAACCCTCCTACTAATTCATGCAAGTTTGCTTAACCCCTACTCAAGTTAACAAGTTCATACAATCCCTATGGATTCAACTAGGTTAAGTATTCTAGTTCATTACCATATTCATTTATGGTTATTATGCGCTAGACCACAACTTGTGGATGTTGGATATGCCGAGCAGTTCCGGGAAGAGTTCTTTCACAAGTTGGACTTAACCTCGTGTCTTAGCACGTCATGTGTTTTATGCACTTAGACCACTCACATTAGATTCACGACTTGTGGTCGCTGGATATGTCGGTCGGTTCCATGCAGACTTCTACCACAAGTGTAATCTAACCTCGTGTCTAAGTGCAGTTACAGTTTTTTATTACTGTAATTCTAGGCATTTCCATTATTAACCAATTATTCCTATGTCATTATATTTTTCATGCCCCTTTCCTAAGTTATGTTCAAAATGAACCATATGTCCCAAATTAAGTTCTTTAATGACAATTCTAGTCCATGCCTAAATCCATATTTTAATTCAAGTTATGCCTAAATTTCCCAATACAAGTTATGCACCAATTTTAAAGTTTTCCCTCATTCCCAATTTCACGCGTTCGCATATTTCAGCGGCATGTCTGGGCTCAAAGGTAGCCGGGCTATAAAAATAAAAAGGAAAAGAAGAAGGAAAGAGAACAGAAATGAATATGCTCATAAGATTGACATATAATGGAAAAAATAAGTATAGCAACTAATAAACATATAGTGACAAAGTTAGGCATAATAACAAGATAGGCATATAGAAACAGATCTGATGAACATGCGATGATAGAACCGATTCTAACATAATAGGGACATCATAAACAGGCATGATGAAATCTAAACAATGAATTAGATGCCTAACTATTAACAAATCTGTGGTGACACTAGAACTGATTTAGCCACAAACATAATAGGAAAAGGCATGAAAGATCTAAATAATGAATTAGATCTACAACCAATGACAAAGCTGACATGATAAATAGGTACAGGCTTAGATCTAGTTCATAGTCATGTCAGATTATCTTAGGTACACAGGTTATAGCAAATCTGATATGGTTCAAATAGTCACAGGCTTAGATTCAAGTTATAGTCATGTCAATATTATCTTTTAAGTATTTAGATCTAAAACTAACGTAGACTCACTGTGATTGGATCTAAGAAATAGAATAGGGATTGCAGATGTTGAATCATAGATCTCTACACTTGAATGACTTGTTTGTTGAAGAAGATAAGGCTATTCTCAATCTAGGTAGAGGCAGCATCTAGTTCTCCATTGTTTTAGAATGAATAAAACACTAAGAATAAGGTCTTATTTATATATAGCCTAGGGGTCATGAATTGGGTCTGTAAACAAGTCCACGTACACAGAAATGATCCTAGTTCGGATCTGAGGGTGCCGACATGGGTGTCGACAACCCTTTATGGCGTCGACCCCTAATGGGTCTGATTCCCTCCAGATCTTCTGCCTTTGAATTTAAACTGATTTTGAATTCTGAGCTTATTTTATATATATTATGACTTATATGTATACAAACCTCAAACCATAATATCTTCTTTATACGGTGTCCGTTTTACGCAAACTCGGTGTTTATCTTAAGCAGAATTCCGAGACAAACGCAATGGCATAGCCCGTTTTACTTAATTCTGAGCATTTAATTAAGTATTCTTTAATTTTATCATTTTTAGTGTTATTAAAATTACGGGGTGTTACACCTATTATAACAAAGCAACGGTCACATGCCTATTACTCAAGCCTATTTACATTTATTTCTTTTATTATAAATAGAGGACTCCTATATACAATTTGTATTACCTACAATATAATTCATCAGTAACAAAATTTCTGTTCAATCTTATTTCTTCTATTTTATTTTCTAATAGTGCTAAATCATCAAGATATGCCTATAATTTAATTCGCTATTGTAGCAGGGGATGTGTTTCCAAGGAAGGTACCCATTTCACTTGGGGAATATAATATAAGTTATTTTGAGTCTCTTATTGTATTTGAAATACATCATGACCCCTCTTCGACACTTACAAAGACATTATTAACCAATTTAAAATTATTTTTTTAGATTGTATTTATATTTTACATCCAACAATACCATCCTGAAACTACCATTGGTTTACTAGAGGATCAATCCAGGACAATAAGACAATATGTCATGTTAGACCACCAAAGTGCAGCAAATTATCAACCTTGCCATATATTTGATCATGTTATTTGGAAATTATCATAAAAAAATTGACTTCCACTTTTCTCTCGACAATTTCTCATGTAAAAATGTGATTTATTTCTATTTTCTATTACTTTGATTGTTACTTATTTGTGTCCTTAGCATAATAGGTAGGTGGATGATGTATATGAAGCTGATCCTGTCAAATTATTGAATTTATGCAAAACATTAGGACGTGGTTTCAGAATTAGTATAGTTGGATACATGCATAATATGAGGACAATTCCAGCATCTAAGTACAAAAGTTATCTGACTCCCTACCAAAAATTGAGCTTAATCTCCATTATAATTGTTACCGTGCTTGATTAATGATAAAATATTAATGTGGATCAATAACTGACTATCAGGAAATTTATATTAACATAATGTATGATTTTTTAATCTTCTATATTTCTATAGGTTTTTGCTTTTTGTTTGGTTTAAACATCGATGTTGGGTTCAATGATATTCTTAGTATGCTTGATTAACGATGGTTTGTTTTCTTAGAATTCTATATGCTTTTTAAAACCTTTAACTTTCCCTTTCTTGGTTAGTGATGTTGCATTTACTTATATATTTTCCATTTTAGAAGAATATCCCATCTTGAAGTTTTGAAATGTCCTCAATGCTCATGCTATTACTGTCTGTTAATTATTTGCGTATAAGAAGATTGCCATTCAGTGTAGTTACCATGTACATCCTACCTATAACTAGGAATCACTGCAATAATGCCTTCCCTTCCACTACAACTTCAATTCCCTCCAAGTATATGCTTTAAATTTAATATGAAAAATTATCTTTATAAAGTAAACTGAATTTGAAAATTATAACTATAGCAAATGATTGGTGCTTAATTATTCATTGCATATGATATATTCTGTATAAATCTACTTATTTTGCTTAAGAGAACATTACAAGAAGATAATATTAATTACTAGGTTGACAGTTTATAGTAAATATTCAATGTCTATTTCATGTTTTTCTTTCCTTTTGCAACAGAAGAGAATTACCTGCTGTGATTTATTATGCATTAGCATATAATGTACCTATTATATCGAATTCTTCATTTAATGCAAAAAAAATTCTATATTATGCCATGATTGATCGGTATCATCTCTTTCAGAGTTAGTACTAATATAGGAATTCTGAATAATGCACTAAACCAAAGGCTAAAGGATTGTTAGTTCCATTCTTTATGGACTGGGCTCTCAACATTGCAACTTTTTTTCACTAAACCAACGAAGGGATAATATTCTCATTTTCCTTTCGTATTAGGCCTAAAATTTTATAGTGTATGGCTGCAAAAAAATTTGTATTCATCATTCCTACATGTCTTTCAAATTTATTTCCAATTTTATCGGATCAAATTTAAGTATGACTAATATCATGGATTGATTCTTTTATTTTTGGAATTTTTTTACATGCTGTTGTAATCATTGGAGTTGGTTTTATTTCACAAAAATGTGCCTTTTTAAAGGATTGCATTTAATATATGTATTAGGGTATGTATAACATACCATTTCCCTTTATATAGTATTTCTACTTTCTGCTATTGGTAGCTTATTTACTCTCTGTAATTAACTTTTTATTCATTTTAAGATTAATGATTTAATAGGAATAATCTTTTTCATGTATGTATGCTTATAATAGAATTTACTTCTACTGTATAGTTGGCCTAACAATTACATTACACCACCGAAATAAAATGCGATACATCTTTTCATTTGAACTGCTTCAAATTAAATACACACAAGAAGCTTTTACATGTTGAGAATTTTTATCAGTACAATATAACTAAACTGCAATAACAATTTGAGTCCATATTTTGTTTTTGATGAATTATGAACATACATCAAATTATTTGCTAATATAATTGTCTTTGAGAATAATTTGTTATAAATTAAAGCATTGACTGCGTTCCTCTCTAATGTTTTTCAATATCCATCTTTTACAGTCATTAAGAGGACATAAGAAACTTTGTTCTAATTCCCAGTTCACCAACGTATTATAATTCATTTTTTATATACATAAAATGATTGAAATACATTTTTCGTTCAAATGCATGCTACATTTTGGACTTTACTATGAAGTTAGTTTAATCGGACTCTATTTGTACAACACATATACAGTACACACATGTTTACATATACATCAAGTTGTACGTAGTAATATATGATTTAAAAAGATACGGTTCTTTTTTCTTTTTCTTTTTGGCATACCTTGATTTTTAACAGTTTATGTTTACGGTGTTTAGGATTTATCATCCACACTGATAGATTCAAGTGTACCTAATATCATTATTCAATTATATCTGATATAATTTCTTACCCTTTTTCGTTTGTTTGTTCATTGCAATTTGTAGCTATTTGAGACCGCTTGCTTTCATTAGAGTGAACATTACATTTAACCGATTTCTCATCTGTGCATTTTTTAAATACTATATTTGGTGTTTTTATTAGGAAATATATGCAATTATATTTTTTCCTCTCTATTATTTTACTACTTTTCGCTATTACTAGCTTATTTACCATTTCTGTGATGACTTTCTCATTTGGTATGAGATTATTGATTTAATTGCATTTATCTTTTTCACGACCATCACATCACACACTCCATGTACAATTGCATTTATTTAAATTGTTATTTGCATTAACCACTATAACACTGCGTATAACTTTCTTAGCTCCCAATCCACCTCCCATTTTTTACTCAAAGACATTTGTTTTTGTGCTACCATGGTAATATGAAATTGAATTGCCTTAGCCTTCAAGCACGTGTTCATGCTTCCTTTCCTCATTTTCACTGGTCGGTCCCGAACAATTTATGCACCCCATGCCATTATTGTTTTCTTATTTTATAACTATAATCATAATTGAATAGCTTGAGTAATAAAATCTTGATTTCGACAATAATGTGAGGAAAAACAATTGTGTTCTTTCTTTGATCAACCAACTTTCTCATTATCTGCTGGAACTTTATCCATGCCTAAAAGATTCATGATTTAAAGTTGGTGAAACTAGAGCTCCATACAGTTGGAGCGTGCACGGTGAAGATAGTCATTGCAATAAAATTATGGACTTAAATCAATTATATAACGATGAGCTGTGCATGGTGGGGATTACCATGGAAGTAGAAATGAACAAAGTATAAAATGTGCTATGATAGCTAAAGAAAATATGTATGGTAGAGAACCCTGAATTTGTTATGACTGTATATTTCCTCAATTTGTTAATAGGTAACTAGAAATTTTGTAATTATTTGAACCTTGAGTTTTGTACAGAACCGTAATTCGGTATGTTGTGGTTTGAGACGCTTTTGGAGGAGAATGAATGTCGTACTTCAGACTTTAAGGATTTGTGGAGCAAATTATTTTAGACAATAGTTTAATTCACCTGGTATAAATGGATTATCGAACTATTGACTTTCAGGATTCAATAGATCCTTGGAATAGCGAAATCGGATTCAAAGTTTGTACAGCTTTGATCCGATCGGGAACACTCTAGATTATTGATTTTGACAATGCAAGAGAACAATAAGAACGAAGAGAAGAAGAAGAAATTGAAATCTGCGACGAATTATGGATTTTGCAACACCCTGTAGGTTTTACGAATTCACAATGTTTGTAACACTTTAATGGTGTCGCAGTTTCGGATGAAGAAGATGATTTTCGAAGTGATGAAACAGTTTCAGGGAATCGCTATTTATAACAACGAAGAGGCATCCCTTCGGCGAAACGTCACGATTGTTTGCAATGGCCATATCAGTTCGTATAGTGTCACATCCCTTCGCTTGAATCACGCCGCCATTTCGCAACGTTCTGAAGCGTTGCGAATTTTCAAATGCACGCGCTATAATTTAAAAATACAACGGTCCAAGCCCATATGTCATTCTACGGCCCAATGGATCACGAGACCCCAACAGTCCCAAGGCCCATCTTTTGACACTTTAAATATTAATATGCCATGTTCATGCATTGCTCTCCCTTCTCTTATTTCTTTTGATATCATACATCAAGCTTTTGTAAATAAGATGCATACCCTTATATATTATACAATGTGGAACAAAGAGCATTTCTCATTTCTTCTTCCTTCTTTCTTACTTCTCCTCAAAACAAAATCCCATATGCAAAACATGAATTTGAAAATTTTCTAACAATCTCCCCTAATTTTCAAAATAAATAAAGTGGACGGTTGAATCATTAATGTCATTTCCTACATACCCATGTGGGATCAAGCCGACGTAGTTCTAAGATCAAGTTTTCCATCATCGTGTAAACAACACATAAATAAAAGGTATCTTTTGGATTTGAACTTTACTTAGTCTAAACTATTCAAAGCTCTATCGAGATTCAATGGTGAACGAATCTTGAACCATGTATCCCCTAATGATAAAATCAGAACAATCATACATGTTGAATTCCATAGTTAGAGTGTTCTGTATTGCTCAGCACGTTAATGGCCATGTGCTTTAATCCTGGTTCATGAGTCTACTTTAGAAAGCGGTCTTACTTTCCTAGGAAACGACCCAATTTCCATACTCATATAGGTAAGTCTCTTAAGGTGTTTCTACGAGACACCTTTTAAGGTATCTAGACTTATTAAGGATATGCATCCATCCTTTATTCATGCAGAATCCAACACTAGGTATTATGGGATAATTGATTTAGTGTTCCATAATCATACTCTTAACTTGTTGGTACCCATTGAAATTTGTCAATCCTTTTCAAGACGCAAGTTGGGTTTCTGTTAAGGATGATCAATCTTCATTCACAGACCTTAGTCCCATTTCTTTTGACTTTATAGAGACCATAGCCTTTGGAAGACCTTTTGTAAGTGGGTCAGCTATGTTTTTCTTCATTTCTTTGTAGTCAATAGTTATAACTCCACTTTTGAGTAACTGTCTTACCATTTGATGTCTTAGACTTACATGTTTAGACTTTCCATTATATGTCTTATTAGAGCCATTATATATCGTTGCTTGATTATCACAGTTAATCAAGACTGCTGGAGATGGCTTCATCCACAATGGGATTTCCATTAACAAATTTCTAAGCCATTCTGCTTCCTTACATGCGTATGCTAATGCAATCAATTGTGACGACATAGTTGAATCAGATATACAGGTCTGCTTCTTGGAAGCCCAAGATACAGCAGCGCCGCCTAATGTAAATATCCAACTAGTCGTAGACTTGGATTTGGATTCTACATTGTTTCAGGTTGCATCACTATATCCTTCCATTACAGCAGGATGTCCTTTGTAAGATAAACCATAGTTAATGGTTCCTTTCAAGTAAGTTAAAACTCTAGAAATGGCTTTCTAGTGTTCAAACCTGGGTTGCTCGTAAATCGACATAATATACTTATAGCATGTGTGATGTCGGGTCTAGTGCAATGCATAGCACACATAAGAAACCCAACAAAACTAGAATACTCAAGTTGAGAAATAGTACGCCCAGTATTCTTTTCTAACTTGATACTTGGATCTAAAGGAGTTGGTGCAGGTATGTCATCATAATGACCATACTTCTTTAGGAACTTCTCAATATAATGTGATTAATTTAGTAATAACTTCCCCGCTTTACTAATGATTTTAATTCTTAAAATTACATCAGCTTCACTTAAAGCTTTCATATCAAACTTAGAAGATAGAAACTTCTTAGTCTCATTCACACAGGATATATTGGAACCAAATATTAGCATGTCATCAACGTATAAACATATTATAACATAACCGTTATTATCCGATTTGCTATAAATACATTTATCTGCATCATTAACAATGAATCCAAATGGCAGTGCTACTTTATCAAACTTCACAGGCCAATGCATGGAAGCTTGCTTCAGGACATAAAGAAATTAGACTAAGTTACAAACTTTCTATTTTTGGCCTGGGGTTATGAAGCCTTCAAGTTGTTCCATGTATATCTCTTCTTCTAAATCTCTATTTAGAAAAGCTGTCTTTACATCCATTTGATGTATGACCAGGTTATGAATTAATGCCAGTGCTATTAAACAGCGTATGGAAGATTTGCGAGCAACTGGAGCATATGTATCAAAATAATCTACTCCTTGTCTTTGTTTATATCCCTTAGCAACTAGTCTGGCTATAAACTTATCAATGGATCCATTTGTATTCAATTTTTTTCTTGAATATCCATTTACATCCTATTTGTTTAGCACCAGAAGGTAAATCAGCTAAAACCCAAGTTTGGTTTAACATTATGGAATTCATTTCATCGTTGATAGCTTCTTTCCAGAAATTAGAATCTCTCGAACTCATAGCTTCAGAATAAGTTTTGGGACCATCATCGACCTTCATTACATATCTTGTCACATTAAGGACTTCTTCCTTATTGCCTTCTATGAGATATGTTATGAAGTCAGGACCAGAGTCCTTCTCTATTCTCGCTGTTTTACTTCTCCTGTGTTCAGTACTATTGTATGGTACTGACGCTTCCTTGCTGTTTTGAGCAGGAGCATGATCATCGTCATTAATATCATTAGTCATAGTTGGTTATGTACTAGATGATATTAATGGATTCTCAATAATTTGATTTTCAAAGAATTATACATCTACAGATTCTATAACTTCTATGGTGTCAAGAATAAGGAACCTACAAGTTATACTATTAAGAGAATATCCTATGAAAGCACACTTAAATGCCCTATTTCCTAACTTTGGTCGTTTAGGGTCAGGTTTTCTAACATACGCTAAGCAACCACAAACTTTAAGTTTGATAAGGTTAGGTTATTTATTAAACCATAATTCATAAGGGGAAATATTATTCTTTTTAAGTGGTACTCTATTTAAAATGTAACATGCAGATAATATAGCATCACCCCATAGGTTATAAGGTAAATTAGAACTAATGAGCATGACGTTAATCATTTCTACTAAAGTTCTATTTTTCCTCTCAGCAACACCATTTTGTTGTGGTGTATATGGAGCGGTACATTGGTAAATTATACCATTTTGTTTACAAAACAAAGTGAACTCATTTTAAATATATTCACCACCATGATCTGAATGTAACACTTTAATTTTAACTCCTAAATGTGTTTCGACTTCTGATTTGTAAATTTTGAATTTATCAAAGCCCTCATCTTTCGATTTCATTAGATATACATATGCATATCTAGTATAATCATCAATAAATGTTATATAGTATTGGTTACCACCATAGGTGATATGACATTTTAAGTCACCCACATCACTATATACTAAATCAAGCAAACCGGTATTCCTTTCAACAGATTTAAAGGATTTCCGGTGTATTTTTGCTTGAACACAAATTTCACATTTAGTTATGGAATCGAAATCACAATCAGAAATTAATCCTAATTTATGCATATTTCTATAAGACTTATAATTAACATGTCCTAATCTACCATGCCATAAATTAACAAAATCAACAATAAAAGCAAAAGATTTCTTCATTAGATTCAACTTAATCATGCCGTTACAAGAATATCCATGTCCAATAAATTTGTTGTTCTTGGACAACACTAACTTATCAGACTCGTATACCATCTTGAATCCTCCTTAGTTAAGAAGGTATCCAGAAACCAAATTCTTACACATATTAGGTACATAAAATACATTTACTAATGTAAGAACTTTCCCAGAGATGAATGTAAGTTCAATTGTGCCTTACCCAGAACTTTCCTTGCGACTTTGTTTGCGCCAGTAACTTCGCTCAATTATCCATTATTTTCTTCGTAGTCTTGAACAGATTATTTTCTTTGCAAACATGAATGGTTGCTCTAGTATGGAGCCACCAATCACTATTAATGCCACTAACGGAGTTCGCCTCTTGTGCGACAGCCACAAGCTTTTCTTCAACCACATTCGATTTTTGTTGTTTCTTCCGAAGACGACAGTCTCAGGCATAGTGGCCAGGTTTATTACAATAGTAACGGGCACCCTTCTTTTTGTTCTTGGAATTATTATTCTTCTTAAACTATGTCTCATTCTTAGGCTTCAATTTATCAGTAATTTCAACATTATTTTCCTTAGCCTGAGACTCAGTTTGCGGATTGTCATCTAGTTCACGTTTAAGAGAATCCTCTTCAATACGAAGATGGCGTTGTAAACCGTCTAAATTATAATCCATTTCCGCATGTTTCAATTTCTTCTTATATGAAACGACCCGAACTCCCCCAGTCTCCAAAGAGAAGAGAAAGAACGGATTGTTTTGAGAACACGACAAAATAAAACTCAGACGGGAGAACATTTCATTGTTAATTACAACAATTCCATCAGAATACAAGAATATACAGAGTATGAATGAATATTACATAGAAATATCAGAATTTAAATTACATTTAAATACATCGCAGCGGAAAATAATACAATACACAACTAGAAGAGATATACGGATACAAAGCTTTCCGGATATCATTCCAGCTGTAAACCAGGATCCTGTGAATATAAATCTGGAAAACCAAAACTACTAGCTGCCCGTGTCAAAATAGGGGCACTCAAAGTTTAGGTTAAAACAATAAACTCCAGGTCAGTCATGAGACTGGTGTGAGAACTAAAACAGTTATTAATCTTTACTTTAAAGTTAGGTAAATCAAGGGACCACGCCGTATAACACAGAACGGGTTTCCTCCCAAGAATACCAGTGCATAAACAAACAGCGCAATGCTAAATAAAGAAAAATGAAGCTATTATAAGACCCAGTTCCCATCACACAATGCAACACAAGCCGGAGGATAGGGTTTTTACCTTATAATAGCCAAGAATGCTTGATACGTTCAAAACAAATCATTTGATACTATTATAAGTGCATAGTGTATAAAACAACTTCAAATCATAAGTATCAATCATAGGCGGCATAAGCGCCCCATCCCACTATGTCGCCATACTAGGCTCTACAAATAAAATCGCAAAGTCACATATTGGAAATTGGATTTCCTTCTATGAACCGAGGCAAAAGATAGTCCTCTACCGATTCGAGACTCTCTAGCCCAAGCCTCAGGCAAGTACTCAGTCAAGCCTTTGGATCGTCAGGGCCGGTCCACCGATGTGGATTAAAATGCCTGAACAATGCGTTTCCACGCCCTATGGGGGCGTAGTTGAGCCAATAAATGACTCCATCGGACCCGGATCGTCCGATCAAACCGAGGCGCCTCGCAACAGCAACAACCACATAAGTCAAACTCGTCAGGGCGTGTAAAACCACTGATGCCACTTCTAACTAGAAAGAAACGCATGCCCTCCTTGAGGTCCTTCTCCCGTTTTTGGTTCATACCGGGTGTGAAACTCGTGAAGTAAACGTTACACAAAGCTATGCCACAAAGGTCGTGCTTCGATCATCAACCACAAGACTTTGCTTTTGAACAGAAGCCTTGATCATTCGCCACTTAGGCATGCCACACAGGTAATTCACTCTATGCGTTTGATATCCTTCAGTATATAACCCCTGAGCTCGTACGTCTCAGAGAAGGGCGTTAAGCAAGAGAATAAATTCTCCGCCGCCAAACATATATATATTTAATAGAAATCAATCACATAGACTAAAATCCAACATCAGACACACAGTCAATTTACAAGTCCGTTTTGGGTCTGAACGAAACCGGAGGCACCTAGTACCCCGCATATCCATCGATCTCCAAATACATCTGGACGATCACCAACTGTTTCCATCTTCTTGGGTGTACATCCCAATCAAGATCATCAGTAATCACCCAAACGATGTGAAAACCTCCGGTCTTCGACCACCGTCTTCATCTTCGACTTATCGTCGTATCAGTTATTCAGAATGGGATAAACCCGGTCTTTCCGAATAACTCGCGTATATAATAAACAAGTGTTACACAAACACAACATACGCCTCATTCCAATTCATCAGTCACTAACCGTAAATTAACAAGAGAATAATTCCCCAAATATTAACCCCGAAGGCTGAAACCAACATCAGATCAATATCCAGAAAACCATTCTGCTTAGCTAACCGACAGTTAGTTTCTAAATTTCACATTCATAGGGAAAGGTTCCCATTAATTTTATCAAAGATAAATTCCTTTAAATTTATTCTTTAACCTTCTTTTGAATATCAATTCGAACTAGTCGGGATTAACGAACCTGACCGAAGTAATTATTTGTTTTAATTTCCCAATCCCAACCTATTCATCCCATGAAGTAAAACTGGTAATACTTCATATCTAACACCACGGTGTTATCGGTAAATTTAGTTACCATTTCACGTTCAAATCTAATTAAAGATTTAACTATCGCCTGGAGCAAAACCGGTGATACTCCATTCTCGATCTTTTCAATCAAATTAAAGATTAATTATAAAACTCCACTTAGTTTTAATCTTTAACTGGGTTAAAGAATCAGTGTCATTTTAAAACACGGTTCACGATAAACCCAAAATCACATTCCATTAATTATCGAGTTAAAGAACAAGTGTTATTTAAAACACTGTTCACGATAAACCCAAAAAACATTACCATTTCAATTCCAATTAACTATTATTTAATTGGCACACTTCATTAAATCGAAATAAAAGATTTAATCTTTTTATCAACTGGGCTTAAGAACAGTGTTAATGAAGACACCATTCACGACAAACCCAAATCACATTTGATATTAAATACAAGGCTCTGAATAGAAAATATACCGGCTTATATTCAATATCAAATTCTACGACCAAAAAATATCGTATTGGAAATAACGATATATATATATCTTTCAAATTCCCGTAACAATATATGTATCATCATGAAATCCAACATCGAAATATTCCAAGACGATTTCGATTCAAATCCATTCCAATATAATTATTGGAGAGTCTGGTTATTTTCAAAACCATTTCAAATCCAATTTATTTATTTAAAAATAAATATAATTATAATTCTAGTTCAAAACTAGTTCATTTCGATAAAAAAACTATTTTTATCTTTTCAAATAGGGAGTTTTTCATCCCAATCCTTCCCAAATCATTTCTTATGATTTTACACAAATTATTACTATTTTTAATAATTTTATCAAGGCCCGTACAGTCGATTTCCATCAACGGCCATCGAACTGCACTTATAACGACCATTTTCCAAATTTGATTTGGACATAATTCCAAGTCCAACCGTTAGATTTCAAATCTCTAATATTCCTTAGAAATCTCTTTTCGATACGAATCCAACGGTTCCGGTTTCAGGAGAATTCGACGGTCGGATCTCCCGTAATGTCCGTTCGAAGTCAATGGTCGAAATTCGCGAATTGCTGCGGCGCGACGCGTTCTATTCAGGCCATTATATTAAATATATATAATATATATAATATATACTTCATCGATTTCCTTTTAAAACGTATTATATAAATCGTTTTAAATTCGTTTTCAAAACGATTTCAACTTCATTTCTAATTCAAATCAAAATTGAATTTTTCCTTATAAATTCGTTTTAAATTCATTTCAAATTGATTTCAATTCGGACTGATTTCTAGTTCAATTTCAGTTCTTTTTCAATTCAATTCAATTTCAATTCGAATTCGTTTTTATTCAAATTCAATTCGAATTCATTTATATTCAATTTCAATTTGAATTCGTTTCTATTCAAATTCAATTCTATTCGTTTTATTTTCAATTTCTATTCAAGTTCTAATTCGTTTCAATTCGGTTCAAATTTCAATTTAAAATATTCGATTTTGAAATCACTTTTCAATATTCCTTATAAAACGAATACAATCGATATAAATATCGTTTATGTCAAAATGGCGTCAATCTAATCAATACGGCTTCATATATTTCTATATTCAAATATTCTATTTCAAATATTTCTATTCAAATATTCTATTCAAATATTTCTTTTTCAAATATTCTATTCAAATATTTCTTTTTCAAATATGGAATGAGGCCCAATCAATTACCATATAATGTTAATTATATGGATTTTCTACAACACATGTATACAATAACAACGATGAATAATCAACCATCATCCAAAGTGCATTCTACACTGTATAAGCATCAAATATAAATATCCAACGCTTATAACAGTTTGTCAATCAATCGATCGACATACATCTAAACAATCGGGATTAGTGTACATCAAATATCATCCCAATACCCGTGTGGAGTTTCAAACAATCGAACACAGATTTTATTTGTGCAGTTGGGCGATGTGTAAAATTTATCGTCCCAATCAATATCAGTCAAATGTGTGTAGATAAACAAATCGTTCGATTTTTTATATTAATTTATTTCATTTTCATGTTAAAAATTATATTTTCAACTATAAAATATTTTTAACTACATAAATATTTTATTCCATTTCACTTCACATCGCACAATCAACTACACATCAGAATCAAACAAACAAGCATACAAGTCGTCCATGGTCTGTGGACGACGGGTGTCGGGTGCAACTAAACACCGTCTGCATCCTAGTATATATTTTAACTAGAAAACAAAATTAAAAGGTGAGAAGTTCTCACAGAGTAGCTAATCCAACGCCACGACTCTTCTTAGGTAGAAATCTTCGTCGTTCTCGCCCTTTTGTCAATTTTCACTTCCCGTATTCTCTACATATGTAAAAATCGAATTTTTACTTTGCTATTCAATATATAAAAATCGAATTTTTACTTTGCTATTCAATATATAAAAATTCTATTTTTACACCGCTATCATATAGATAAAAATTCTATTTTTATATCATTGTTCATATAAAAAAGATTATATTTTTATATTCTCTATTATATAGAAATTATATTTTCAATACACTACTTATATAAAAATAGTATTTTTATATCTTCTACTATATAAAGGTCATATTTTTAAAACTCTACACAAGTAAAAATCATATCTTTATTATGCCACTAGTATAAAATTTATATTTTTAACCTTTCTATGTTATAAAATTTTTATTTTTAACCTTTCTGTATTATAAAAATTATATTTTTAATATCTCTATAATATAAAAAATTGATCTTTCCTCTTTCTATATTCATATAAAAATACGATCCTTCTTGCTGATCAAAATCTAATCTTTTTTAATTATATTCATATGAATATAAATCATATTTTCTTTTATAACTATAGTATATATAAAAATTCAGATCTTAAAATGATATTATATTAGCATAAAACTGAAAATCATTAACCAAATATTATAAAAGAAATAAATAAAAAGCTTACAGTGTCTTCGCTCGGAGGGGGAAATTCGTGCTGCGTCGGAGGTGGGGTTTCAGAGGGCGGCGGAAGTGGTGCGTCGGACATCAGAGGGGGGGCAGCGTCGGTTCCTGCGGCGGCGGATGGGGTTTCAAGGGGGGCTAGGGATCGGGATTGGTTCCAATCGGAGGAGAGAACGGAGGGGGGTGGTGCGACGAGGTCTGAAGGGGGGTGTAGAGGTTGGTGCGGAGGTGGAGGGAGGAACGACGCGGCAATGGCGATGGGGAAGGTTGGGCGATGGGTTTTGTTCGTGGATGTTTTTTTTCTTTTTTTATTTGATTTTGTTGGCTGAAGAATGAAGGGGAAGGGAGGGTGCTAAATGAAAATATATATTATTTTATTTATTTTATTCTCTGAAAGGTTACTTTAAAAATTCGAACTCAAAATTGAGCCCACCGACTATCGTCCCTAGCGTAATACCCTCATTCCGAACACAATGGGATATGTATCGTAAGATGATTCGACTGTTTTGATCAGTTTTCATCAAAATCAAAATATAAATCTATATATTGAATTTGAACGCACATTTCTATTTACCGGGGCCACATACGAACTCTAAAAATTCCAGAAAAATATTTTCTAGCTTCGTATTGACGATATGGTCCTAACAAAACTAATTTCGTCGAATTCTGAGACCGTTTGTAAAATGGCCATTTTCCAGTCGATTAAAATCAACTGAAACTGGTCAAACGCGTTTTCGTTTGCCACGCTCACATATTGACTCGAAAAATTACGAAAATTGGAATCTAGCAATATCTTGACATCACGGATCCAACAAATGTGGTTTCGTCGAAATCCGAGGTCGTTTGCAAAAATTCCATTTTTAAGGGCCTGAATTTCATAGCGACTATTCAGAATTTTCAACTGGACGTATCTTTTGATTCCCGCTATGAAATCTTGATTTTTCATATTCCTTGGAAAGATATTCTATATTAGATTCTATTATTTTTGGTTTCGCTAAAATCCGGTTTATTTTTCACCCGGTACATTCATTCGAAGTTTGAAATCGAGTTATCGAACTACCGCGCCATTTTCAATTCCTTTTATAAATATAAATAAATACTTATATTCTGTCGTCGATTCAAACGAATATATACGTTCGAATTCCATTCAAAATAAATTTCTCGTCGTTATTATTTTAAATAATTCATTTTAAATAATCAAAATTCGCTAAAATTGCCAAAATAAAAAATTTAAACTGGCCCAGATTTCCGGGTTATTACAATCTCCCCCACTTAAAACTTTTCGTCCCCGAAAAGGAACGAAGTCGAAAATTTGTTTAACAATCAACTCAACTTTCTCTATTTTGATTATGGCTTAAGTTCTTCAACTTTTCAATTTTTAAGAACTTTTCAAATTTTTCAAAAATTTGGCTAACACCCTAAATTTTCGAAAAATTTCGCCATAACCTCCCCTGCACTGGGAGCACCGGAAAATCCCGAAATTGCCATACAGGCCTTCTGATCTCAAAAAGAAAAAGAAAAAGCCAAGCGGCTCATAAAATCATCATCACCCAAACAAAACAGTAAATTATGGTAAACATGTACCTATTTGTCGGGCAAACAAATTTTATTCTCTGCTCTAGCCTCCTTGCTATGACCTGTTCCATGTAAGTACATGTATATGCAAGCAAATGCGACCAATTTTCAATATAATTCAATATTTGATACAATTAGGCATAATGGTTCAAAATTATCAAACAATAATCAAACAACACAACCATCAATCAATTAGTTGATTAGCTTTTCAAATTCATAACTTTGATATATAGTCAAAAATCAGATTTTTGATGCCAAATCACAACAATAAGCCCTATCTAGTTTCGGTTCTCACACTAGTCAATTGGAAATTTATAGAAATCTCACTTTCGAAACTCGAAAATAAACACTGGCGATGGTGCCCCGTCACCAGAATTATCCCCGGGCACTAGAGTGCGATTCTATAACTATCCAATACATTAAAGCTTCGAACACACGTTTCCAAGACATATATGCAAAATCTTTATATATTGGATTGTCAAAATTCAAAATAAAATAAATAATCAAATACGTTGAATAAAGTTTAAATTTTCAGAACAAAAATCGTTTTCATTTTAAAAATATACTCTTCACACTCATTCTAGGATACTACTGATCCCATCTCTTACGAGTCATTCTAATTGGATATTACTAATCCAATATCTGATGAATTCTTTCGTATGGTTCTAATCTGTCTTGTTCTCTAGATCTCTGTAAACCAAATCTGATACCACGCTGAAACGACCCGAACTCCCCCGGTCTCCGAAGAGAAGAGAAAGAACGGATTGTTTTGAGAACACGACAAAATAGAACGCAGACGGGAGAACATTTCATTGTTAATTACAACAATTCCATCAGAATACAAGAATATACAGAGTATGAATGAAACATTACACAGAAATATCAGAGATTTAAATTACATTTAAATACATCGCAGCGGAAAATAATACAATACACAACTAGAAGAGATATACGGATACAAAGCTTTCCGGATATCATTCCAGCTGTAAACTAGGATCCTGTGAATATAAATCTGCAAAACCAAAACTACTAGCTGCCCATGTCAAAATAGGGGCACCCAGAGTTTAGGTTAAAACAATAAACTTTAGGTCAGTCATGGGACTGGTGTGAGAACTAAAACAGTTATTAATCTTTATTTTAAAGTTAGGTTATTCAAGGGACCACGCCGTATAACACGGAACGGGTTTCCTCCCAAGAATACCAGTGCATAAACAAACAGCGTAATGCTAAATAAAGAAAAATGAAGTTATTATAAGACCCAGTTCCCATCACACAATGCAACGCAAGCCGGAGGATAGGGTTTTTACCTTATAATAGCCAAGAATACTTGATACGTTTAAAACAAATCATTTGATACTATTATAAGTGCATAGTGTATAAAACAACTTCAAATCATAAGTATCATTCATAGGCGGCATAAGCGCCCCATCCCACTATGTCGCCATACTAGGCTCTACAAATAAAATCGCAAAGTCACGTATTGGAAATTGGATTTCCTTCTATGAACCGAGGCAAAAGATAGTCCTCTACCGATTCGAGACTCTCTAGCCTGAGCCTCAGGCAAGTACTCAGTCAAGCCTTTGGATCGTCAGGGCCGGTCCACCGATGTGGATTAAAATGCCTGAACAATGCGTTTCCCCGCCCTATGGGGCTTAGGTGTGCCAATAAATGACTCCATTGGACCCGGATCGTCCGATCAAACCGAGGCGCTTCGCAACAGCAACAACCACAGAAGTCAAACTCGTCAGGGCGTGTAAAACCACTGACGCCACTTCTAACTAGAAAGAAACGCATGCCCTCCCTGAGGTCCTTCTCCCGTTTTTGGTTCATACCGGTTGTGAAACTCGTGAAGTAAATGTTACACAAAGCTACGCCACAAAGGCCGTGCTTCGATCATCAACCACAAGACTTTGCTTTTCAACAGAAGCCTTGATCATTCGCCACTTAGGCATGCACACAGTCAATTCACTCTATGCGTTTGATATCCATCAGTATATAACCCCTGAGCTCGTACGTCTCAGAGAAGGGCGTTAAGCAAGAGAATAAATTTTCCGCCGCCAAACAGATATATATTTAATAGAAATCAATCACACAGACTAAAATCCAATGTCAGACACACAGTCCATTTACAAGTCCGTTCTGGGTCTGAACGAAACCAGAGGCACCTAGTACCCCACATATCCATCGATCTCCAAATACGTGTGGACGATCACCAACTGTTTCCATCTTCCTGGGTGTACATCCCAATCAAGATCATCAGTAATCACCCAAACGATGTGAAGACCTCCGGTCTTCGACCACCGACTTCATCTTCGACTTATCGTCGTATCAGTTATTCAGAATGGGATAAACCCAGTCTTTCCAAATAACTCGCGTATATAATAAACAAGTGTTACACAAACACAACATACGCCTCATTCCAATTCAGCAGTCACTAACCGTAAATTAACAAGAGAATAATTCCCCAAATATTAACCCCGAAGGACGAAACCAATATCAGATCAATATCCAGAAAACCACTCTGCTTAGCTAACCGACAGTTAGTTTCTTAATTTCACATTCATAGGGAAAGGTTCCCATTAATTTTATCAAAGATAAATTCCTTTAAATTTATTCTTTAACCTTCTTTTGAATATCAATTCAAACTAGTCGGGATTAACGAACCTTACTGAAGTAATTATTTGTTTTAATTTCCCAATCCCAACCTATTCATCCCATGAAGTAAAACTGGTAATACTTCATATCTAACACCACGGTGTTATCGGTAAATTCAGTTACCATTCCACGTTCAAATCTAATTAAAGATTTAACTATCGCCAGGAGCAAAACTGGTGATACTCCATTCTCGATCTTTTCAATCTAATTAAAGATTCATTATAAAACTCCACTTAGTTTTAATCTTTAAATGGGTTAAAGAATCAGTGTCATTTTAAAACACGATTCACGATAAACCCAAAATCACATTCCATTAATTATCGGGTTTAAAGAACAAGTGTGTTTAAAACACTATTCATGATAAACCCAAAAATCAATACCAATTCAATTCCAATTAACTATTATTTAGTTGGCACACTTCATTAAATCGAAATAAAAGATTTAATCTTTTTCTCAACTGGGCATAAGAACAGTGTTAATGAAGACACCATTCACGGCAAACCCAAATCACATTTGATATTAAATACAAGGCTCTGAATAGAAAATATACTGGCTTATATTCAATATCAAATTCTACGACCAACAAATATCGTATTGGAAATAACGATATATATATATATATCTTTCAAATTCCCATAACAATATATGTATCATCACGAAATCCAACATCGAAATATTCCGAAGACAATTTTGATTCAAATTCATTCCAATATAATTATTGGAAAGTCTGGTTATTTTCAAAACCATTTCAAATCCAATTTATTTATATAAAAATAAATATAATTATAATTCTAGTTCAAAACTAGTTCATTTCGATAAAAATCTATTTTTATCTTTTCAAATAGGGAGTTTTTCATCCCAATCCTTCCCAAATCATTTCTTATGATTTTACACAAATTATTACTATTTTTAATAATTTTATCAAGGCCCGTACAGTCGATTTCCATCAACGGCCATCGAACTGCACTTATAACGACCTTTTTCCAAACTTGATTTGGACATAATTCCAAATCCAACCGTTAGATTTCAAATCTCTAATATTCCTTAGAAAGCTCTTTTCGATACGAACCCAACGGTTCCGGTTTCAGGAGAATCCGACGGTCGGATCTCTCGTAATGTCCGTTCGAAGTCAATGGTCGAAATTCGCGAACTGCCGCGGCGCGGCGCGTTCTATTCAGGCCATTATATATTATATATATATAATATATATAATATATACTTCATCGATTTCCTTTTAAAATGTATTATATAAATCGTTTTAAATTCGTTTTCAAAACGATTTCAACTTCATTTCTAATTCAAATCAAAATTGATTTTTTCCTTGTAAATTCGTTTTAAATTCATTTCAAATTGATTTCAATTCAGACTGATTTCTAATTCAATTTCAGTTCTTTTTCAATTCAATTCAATTTCAATTCGAATTCGTTTCTATTCAATTTCAATTCGAATTCATTTATATTCAATTTCAATTTGAATTCGTTTCTATTCAAATTCAATTTTATTCGTTTTATTTTCAATTTCTATTCAAGTTCTAATTCGTTTCAATTCGGTTCAAATTTCAATTTAAAATATTCGATTTTGAAATCACTTTGGCTTCATATATTTCTATATTCAAATATTCTACTTCAAATATTTCTATTCAAATATTTCTATTCAAATATTCAATTCAAATATTTCTTTTTCAAATATTCTATTCAAATATTTCTTTTTCAAATATGGAATGAGGCCCAATCAATTACCATATAATGTTAATTATATGGATTTTCTACAACAAATGTATACAACAACAACGATGAATAATCAACCATCATCCAAAGTGCATTCTACACTGTATAAGCATCAAATATAAATATTCAACGCTTATAACAGTTTGTCAATCAATCGATCGACATACAACTAAACAATCGGGATTAGTGTACGTCAAATATCATCACAATACCCGTATGAGGTTTCAAACAATCAAACACAGATTTTATTTGTGTAGTTGGGCGATGTGTAAAATTTATCGTCCCAATCAATATCAGTCAAATGTGTGTAGATAAACAAATCGTTCGATTTGTTTATATTAATTTATTTCATTTTCATGTTAAAAATTATATTTTCAACTATAAAATATTTTTAACTACATAAATATTTTATTCCATTTCACTTCACATCGCACAATCAACTACACATCAGAATCAAACAAACAAGCATACAAGTCGTCCATGGTCTGTGGACGACGGGTGTCGGGTGCAACTAAACACCGTCTGCATCCTAGTATATATTTTAACTAGAAAACAAAATTAAAAGGTGAGAAGTTCTCACAGAGTAGCTAATCCAATGCCACGACTCTTCTTAGGTAGAAATCTTCATCGTTCTCGCCCTTTTGTCAATTTTCGCTGCCCATATTCTCTACATATGTAAAAATCGAATTTTTACTTTGCTATTCAATATATAAAAATCAAATTTTTACTTCGCTGTTTAATATATATAAATCGAATTTTTACTTTGCTATTTAATATATAAAAATCGAATTTTTACTTTGCTATTCAATATATAAAAATTCTATTTTTACACCGCTATCATATAGATAAAAATTCTATTTTTATATCGATGTTCATATAAAAAAGATTATTTTTTTATATTCTCTATTATATAGAAATTATATTTTCAATACACTACTTATATAAAAATAGTATTTTTATATCTTCTACTACATAAAGGTCATATTTTTAATACTCTAAACAAGTAAAAATCATATCTTTATTATGCCACTAGTATAAAATTTATATTTTTAACCTTTCTATATTATAAAAATTATATTTTTAATATCTCTATAATATAAAAAATCGATCTTTCCTCTTTCTATATTCATATAAAAATACGATCCTTCTTGCTAATCAAAATCTAATCTTTTTTAATTATATTCATATGAATATAAATCATATTTTCTTTTATAACTATAGTATATATAAAAATTCAGATCTTAAAATGATATTATATTAGCATAAAACTGAAAATCATTAACCAAATATTATAAAAGAAATAAATAAAAAGCTTACAGTGTCTTCGCTCGGAGGGGGAAATTCGTGCTGCGTCGGAGGTGGGGTTTCAGAGGGCGGCGGAAGTGGTGCGTCGGACATCAGAGGGGGGGCAGCGTCGGTTCCTGCGGCGGCGGATGGGGTTTCAAGGGGGGCTAGGGATCGGGATTGGTTCCAATCGGAGGAGAGAACGGAGGGGGGTGGTGCGACGAGGTCTGAAGGGGGGTGTAGAGGTTGGTGCGGAGGTGGAGGGAGGAACGACGCGGCAATGGCGATGGGGAAGGTTGGGCGATGGGTTTTGTTCGTGGATGTTTTTTTTCTTTCTTTATTTGATTTTGTTGGCTGAAGAATGAAGGGGAAGGGAGGGTGCTAAATTAAAATATATATTATTTTATTTATTTTATTCTCTAAAAGGTTACTTTAAAAATTCGAACTCAAAATTGAGCCCACCGACTGTCGTCCCTAGCGTAATACCCCCATTCCGAACACAATGGGATATGTATCGTAAGATAATTCGACTACTTCGATCATTTTTCGTCAAAATCAAAATATAAATCTATATATTGAATTTGAACGCACATTTCTATTTACCAGGGCCAAATACGAACTCTAAAAATTCCAGAAAAATATTTTCTAGCTTCGTATTGACGATACGGTCCTAACAAAACTAATTTCGTCGAATTCTGAGACCGTTTGAAAAATGGCCATTTTCCAGTCGATTAAAATCAACTTAAACTGGTCAAACGCGTTTTTGTTTGCCACGCTCACATGTTGATTCGAAAAATTATGAAAATTGGAATCTAGCAATATCTTGACATCACGGATCCAACAAAAGTGGTTTCGTCGAAATCCAAGGTCGTTTGCAAAAATTCCATTTTTAAGAGCCTGAATTTCATAGCGACTATTCAGAATTTTCAACTAGACGTATCTTTTGATTCCCGCTATGAAATCTAGATTTTTCGGATTCGTTGGAAAGATATTCTAGATTAGATTCTATTATTTTTGGTTTCGCTAAAATCCGGTTTATTTTGCACCCGGTACATTCATTTGAAGTTTGAAATCGAATTACCGAACTACCGCGCCATTTTCAATTCCTTTTATAGATATAAATAAATATTTATATTCTATCGTCGATTCAAATGAATATATACGTTCGAATTCCATTCAAAATAAATTTCTCGTCGTTATTATTTAAAATGATTCATTTTAAATAATCAAAATTCGCTAAAATTTCCAAAATAAAATTTTTAAACTGGCCCAGATTTCCGGGTTATTACATTATAATCATTCCAAGAATTTAAGAGTCTTGAAATAATAACTCCAACAACAAAAGATTCAGGGAGGTCAATACCGACATCTTTAAGTTGATTCACCAACAGTAGTATTTCACTAACTTGTCCAATTATGGACTTGTTAGTGACCATTTTGAAATCCATAAAATTAAAAATAAGAAATTGTTTATTACTTGCCTGGGATATGTGATCCGTGTTCCAAAATGTAGAAAAATTTCAAAGTGATCAGATTGAACTTCATTGTCTCTTGCCAACGAGTGAAGTTTACACCGTCAAAACGCTCTAATTTCATCAATTGCTGATTCATAACTTGCAATGCGCTCAAACCTTCCATGATTGAAGATATTGTCTGAAAATTTGTTAGGAATTTTGTGGTTTGAGACGCTTTTGGAGGAGAATGAATGCCGTACTTCAGACTTCAAGGATTTTCAAAGCAAATTCTTTCAGACAATAGTTCAATTCACCAGGTACAAACGGATTATCGAACTATTGACTTTCAAGATTCAATAAAGCCTTAGAACAGCGAAATCGGATTCAAAGTTCGTATGGCTTTGATCTGATCAAGAACACTCTAGATTATTGATTCTGATGATGCAAGAGAATAATAAGAACGAAGAGAAGAAGAAGTTGAAATCTGCGACGAATTATGGATTTTGCAACACCCTATAGGCATTTCAAATTCACAATGTTTGTAATGCTTTAATGGCGACGCAGTTTCGAATGAAGAAGAAGAAGATTTTCAAAGTGATGAAATAGTTTCAGGGCGTTGCTATTTGTAACAACGAAGAGGCATCCCTTCGGCGAAACGTGATGGCTGTTTGCAACGGTCATATCCATTCGTATAGTGTCACATCCCTTCGCTTGAATCACACCACCATTTCGCAACATTATGAAATGTTGCGAATTTTCAAATGTGCGCACCATAATTTAGAAATACAACAGTCCAAGCCCATCTGTCATTCCACGGCCCAATGGATCACGAGACCCCAAGAACCCCAACGCCCAAGGCCCATCTTTTGACACTTTAAATTTTAATATGCCATGTTCATGCATTGCTTTGTTTCTCCCTTCTCTTATTTCTTTTGGTATTATACATCAAGCTTTTGTATATATGGATTCATACCCTTATATATTCTACAATGTGGGACAAAGAGCATTTCTCATTTCTTCTTTCTTACTTCTCTTCAAAACAAAACCCCATACCCAAAACATGAATTTGAAAATTTTCTAACACGGTCATTGGAATACTGCCTTCGGCATCAAACGATGCATTAACCAAGTTGCTGCATTTGCCATGAAACATTTCTTTGATAAACTTTTTATATTCACATTACTTGCTGCACAGTTTGAGGTTTATCTACATTACTTGAACAAAACATATGACGTCAAACTGTTGTATAACACATTTTTGAGTCTGTTGTTTGTGTTCAGTTTAGTTATTTATTTTAAGCATGATTATATTCAACTTTTCAGATTATGCTTTCTCCGAAGAAGCTGAAGGCAGGAAATCATGTTTAACAAGGTAATTAGGAAACTGATATACGATTGATTTGCCAAATATATGGAAGGACAAATGACCATATAATTAAACCATTCATTATGTACTGACATTACCATTGACGAACTTATCTTTATTTTGACCACTTATGTTGTTGTCGCGTAAAAAAACTAATGAATTTTAAATAAACTATTTTTTGCTTGGTGGGAATGATGAGAAACTTGCTTCTGAATGTAAATGATTTTGGTGTGCATAGACTGTAGAGGCAGGAGCAAAAGGGTTGAAAGTGTTAGCTTTTAGGGTGCCACAGTCTGAAAGAAGGTCTGAGTTGTCAGTAATGGCCGACTCTGATGAAGTGGTTTTCGTAATTTCGCTATCTGAAGTTGGGGATAGCGAACATTTCTCTTCATCATAAATTATAGAATCAGAATCTGTTACTAGTTCAGAATCCAAATTCAGTGTATTGGAATTGATGGATTCATGAGGTGTGGGAACTAAATTATGGTCCATAATTACTGGGTCAGCTTGAGATTCCAGAACAGTTGAATTAGCTTCTTCAATCTTGATATCTGTCATGGCTCAGAACTGGGAGTAACCCTATAAAAGCACAAGTTTTTGAAATTTCGTTTGAAGGTAGCTCATGATTGACAACCGAGAAACATATTATGTGAGGAATATGTTGCCATGCTTATTATACACTTGGTATAAACTGATCAAATGATATAGATCCATGTTTATTATTCCTAATTCTTTTCATAATGCCCGACCTTACTAACCTTATAGTGCTATTAACTTTATATGAAATACCCCACCTCCGTTAAGGTCACTCACAAAGGGAATGCCTTAATTTTGGTGGAGGTTTATAAGTAGAAGACAAAGATAAAACACAAGACAGATATAAACACGTATAAATAAGCAGCGGAAAAACCAACAGACTTTTATTATCATAAATACATGTTCGTACAGAACATTTCCAACATTGTCTCAAAAAAAACTTCCAATTATTACAACCACAATACTGTCTTGATTTTAAAAGTTAAAGAAGCATGAAACATAAATAAAGCTGCATAATCCCCATAAATGATATCCAAAGCCATTGAAACACCCCACCTCCGTTAGGGTCACTCTCAAAGGGAATGCCCTAATTTTGGTGGAGGTTTATAAGTATAAGTCACAGATATACAAGACAGATATAAGAACACATATTTGTAAACAGCGGAAAAACAACAAACTTTTATTTCATAAAGCAAATACGTGCTACAACAACATCACCATAATTGTCTTACATCTTTTCCAAAAGCATAACACTTTCATAATCTGTCTTGATTACATTATTTAAAGAAGCATAAATAAAACATAGATAAACTGCAAAGGCCCTATAGTGGTTGTCCAAAGCCATAGTTTCAAACGAAAAGGTCCAAGCAATACATTTCTCTTCTTCAAGCTGGATGTTAAGGCTGGTCAAGCTGCAGTGTTCCCTCCCTGTGGACCTGGGGGGGGGGGAAACGGAAGAAAAGAAGACGAAAGGAACGTAGAGTCAGACATAAAGCCTAAGTAAGTCTAGTACTATTCTGTCTATGAATAAAGAACTGGGTATGATAAGTATAAACAAGAAGTGGAAAAGCACTATAAACTTGGTTAAGTTGTCTAGGGTCGAATATACTATCGTACCCCATGTTAATCTCTGAACCCATATAAACTAGTTTCCAACTGGCACCCCATAATCAGGGTGAAGTGATCCATTTCATAATGATCGGCTCCTACTCGCATAGTTACATGTGTCTTACGGCCCCCGATGTTGTAGTTACCTATGCTGGTCCCACCATGGGGTGTATCAAGTCCCATGGCGGCGGCCCGACACAACCTTAGAATGCACAGGTATGCTACTGGTGCCCAGTGCTTTATTTTTCTGCGCCGGAGTGTGTGCACGCCCGCACCCCGTTAGAACCTACACTGCTACACCACCGCCGTCGATTTGACCTCTTACAATCAGCCCAGTAATCGTGCCCCACCCTGCCTAGTTTCAGGGTATCCTGATACACCTTCTAGGGTTACTGCTGAAAAGGGTCCCCCGTTACTAGGTTTTCTATCTCTAGCCAACATGCTAAGTTGGTTAAGTGTTTTCCTACCTAACCCCCACCAGTCCGTTTAGTTTAGCATGTTCCGTTTTGATTAAGTCTTTAGTTCACTGAATCCTAACAATCCTGACTCAGCCTTAATTGTCTTATTAAGGCCCTGACCTCTCACATTAGACAGGTATTGTTGTGGCTGCCTGTTGCCGGTTGGTTCCGGGCAGTCTTACGCCACAACTCAGTCTAACCTCGGGTCCTTATTGGGCTCCATGTTTAACCTCCCACATTGGATAGGTATTGTTGTGACTACTGGACAGCCGGGCGGTTCCGGGCAGGTTTACATCACAACTCAATCCAACCTCGGGTTAAACACATCGTATGTTCTACATTTACATATTTTGTCTTTCTTCTTTATTTTCTTATATGTAAATATTTGTGGCCCATTATTAAGTTAATGGTGTAAAGGTTACACCAATCATGGGCCCAACCCATACTTGAATTTGGGCCCTTCTATTTTATATTTTCATTCATTAGTAATTTTAACCCAACGTTATTCTCCCCCGTTTAACACGTCCGTTTATTATACATATGTTGGGCTTAGCCTTTTAAAGCCCAACCTAGCCATGCGAAAGGGGAGGCTTAAAGCGTGATTACATACACAAAAAGGGGAAGGTGAGCGCATGAACTTGCAATATGACGTTGGAAATATAAAATAGAAACTGGTGTACTTGCATAGTGGTAACATATACTTTGGTCATAAAGCATAGGTGACATGAATCAAGCCATGTAAACTTGTAGTTGAGATAAGAATCTAAATTGGGTATCATTATTGACACATAGTCATAACTACAACATGAACCTATATTTTTATTTAGGCATAATGTCAAACATAAGCATGGCATAAGTATTTCTAACATAAGCATGGCATAATGTCAAACATAAGCATGGCATAATGTCAAACATAAGCATGGCATAAGTATTTGTTCACATAACCATGGCATAAATGAAATCATGATTTTTACTTTAGTCATGTAAACTTGCAAAAAGGGATTTTGAATCTAACCTAGCTATGTATCACATATGACATCATATAATATAGACTAAACATGGATTTCAATTGTGCCAAATATCAATCATAGCCTAGTCCTATTCATAAGTTTGCAAATAGGTTTTTCTAGTACAAAAGCATGTCTTAATACATGATGCCAAATTCTCAACATAATTTCATATGGATTATAATAACCCAAACTCATTCCAATTACTCACAAAAATGATTTTTGTATAAAAATACATATTATGATGGCATAGTAGCAAAAACCCAAACTTGCATGAATTTCAATTAATCAACTACATACATGTAGCTTCAACATGGATTACATAATTTGCGAATATTCCAAACGTATACTTGCATAGAACTACCGCATGTAGTTCTTTATAATGAATAACATAATTCGAGAATATCCAAACATATATAATATCCCAAATCGATAAGAATCATAGTAACGCACAAATATGAATTATTTATCACCACATCCAAGTATACAAACTAACACAGTTATTTGTTCATACCAAAGTAATACTCTACTTACAATGGTGAGGCGAATTCTCAAATTTAGGGATTTGAAGATGCGATTTGATTTGATTGAGTTGCTTTATGCCTTAGAATTTGCCTCCTAATCCTCTCTCCAATTGGTGGCTACCCCTAGTCGTTCCTCAGCAACATGGCGGCTTTGTTCTTATTTTTGAATGAATAGATTAGGGTTAGTCTAGGGTTGTTTTTATAGAGGTTATAAACTGATTAGGACCATTGATGTTGCTTGGATTGATCGTAGCCATTCATCCTAAGGAGAGACCAATTAGAGCCCGCCACCTAGCCCTAATGACAAAGCAGACCACAGAAAATCGACCAACATAGAATAGGCCAGCCAGGTTAGACTGGGTTCGACCTGGCTCTGGACCAGGTCGACATGCCTGTCGACAGCCCTGTCGACCTGGTTAGGCCAGGTCGACAGCCCAGTCGACCTGGGTGCGTCAGGCGGGTGTTCTTCCGCCCTGGCCCAATGGGCCCCACTTTGGAATTTTAAACTGTTTTATTCTGTTTGAATTTTAAACTTAATTCAAAACTTCCGAAGGCCATATCTTCTTCATACGGACTCCGTTTTTCGAAAACTCGGACTCTATTTCGCGTATTTTTCCGAGACGAACGCAATGGCGTATCCCGTTTCCCTTAGTTCTTTGATTAAAATTAATTATACTTTAATTTGTTAATTTCACAGTTATAGAATTCGCGGGGTGTTACATTCTCCCCCACTTAAAAGGATTTCGTCCCCGAAATCTTCAAGTTAGGAGGAATGTATATCCTAACATCCAATCATCCATCTACTCATCCATCAAACACGAGCATCCATTGTCCTTAAAAGACTTCTAATGCTTCATGATCATATGCGAAGTGTGTGTGTACATGTACTTAGCTAATGCAAAATCAGGCGGTCTACTGATTCAGTCGACCTCCTTAATGCGAATTATGTAAGTGCCATGAATCCATTATGTATGCAAATTTTCCTATTCTTGATTCTATATGAGTGCACAATCATTCATACAAATGCAACATCCACATGACAACACATTAAAGTTCAACCACATATGAATGCAAACATATATGCATATGCAAAATGAAGTGACTGAGCCGATTTAAACCTAGATTGTGTGTGTATATGCAACCACGAGCAACCACTAGCAATCACTTGCAACCACTTGCAACCATCATCCATAACATGTTTCAATTACATGTTTCCATCCAAAGGGTTTCTTCCTAAAAGATAAGGTCGAGGAAATATACCTAAAAAGATAGATAAAAGCGCAACTTAAGGAAAATGAAAGATCAAGGATGTACCCTCGAACAGAAAAGGGTAGGCTGTACGGATTCTAGCTTCAGTTTCCCAAGTCGCGTCTCCCTCGGCGTCGCTCCACTGAACTTTGACGAGCTTGACTTCGCGATTGCGTAGCTTCTTCACTTCCGTTCCTAATATGCGGGTTGGAACTTTTCTTATGGTTGCTTCGCGTTCCACTTCGGCCTCTTCGAGGATATTTGGCTCTACCACTTCAGCAGGCTCATGTAGACATTTTCGGAGATGAGAGACGTGAAAAACGTTGTGGACTCCCGCCAACTTCTCGGGTAGCTCTAATCTATAGGCCATTTTCCCAATTTTCTCGATGATAGGGAATGGCCCTACGAACCTTGGTGCTAGCTTTCCTGTGGTTCCAAAACGAACAACGTTTCTTAGCGGTGATACCTTGAGAAAAACTCTGTCTCCAACCTCAAATTCAAGGTCGGTCCTTCTCTTGTCAGCATAGGACTTTTGTCTGTCTTGGGCCGTCTTCATCCTTCTTCGTATTAAGTCTACTTTCTCTGAAGTCTCTCGGATCATATCTGGTCCAAGTATGAACTTATCAGTAGACTCCCACCAACAAGTGGGCGATCGGCACGGTCTTCCATATAAAGCTTCGAAGGGCGCCATTCCGATGGTTGCTTGATAGCTGTTGTTGTAGGCGAATTCCACCAAAGGAAGGTGGTCTTCCCATGTCCCTCCGAAGTCAAGGACGCATAGCCTTAAAAGGTCTTCCAAAACTCTGTTCACTCTCTCTGTTTGGCCGTCGGTTTGGGGATGATAGGCTATGCTCAAGCATAACTGCGTTCCTACTGCTTCTTGCAGACTCCGCCAAAACTCACTGGTGAAGATGGGGTCTCGGTCACTAACAATGCTAGATGGTATTCCATGGAGTCGAACCATTTCTTTGAGGTAAAGCGATGCTAGGGATGAGGCAGTTCTTTTACTTTTGACAGGTAAAAAGTGGGCGCTTTTAGTAAGCCTATCCACTATTACCCAAATGCTAGTGTTGCCTCTCCTAGACCTAGGCAGCCCATCGATGAAGTCCATTGAGATGCTATCCCACTTCCACTGCGGGACCTCTAGAGGATGTAGCAGTCCGCCAGGCTTTTTCTGTTCCGCCTTAACCTGTTGGCACACCATACACTTAGAAACGAACTCTGCCACGTCCTTTTTCATGCCGTTCCAGAAGAAAGTCCTTTTTATGTCTTTGTACATTTTATCTCCGCCTGGGTGTATCGTCATCTTGGAGTGATGTGCTTCCTTGAGAACCTTCTTTATTAAATCTTTTGTCTGTGGGACGCATAGTCTTCCGTCTCGCCTTAGCAAACCCTTATCGTTGATGGAGTATCTGTTGAGGTGACTTGAAGTCTCACCCCTAATTAGCCTATCAATTGTTTCCACAAGCTGAGGGTCTTCGCGTTGTGCTGTCCCTACTGAATCCACTAAAGTTGGGCGCACTTCGAGAGATGCTAGCAAGCCTGGTACGAAATCGGAGGAAGGCCTAAAGTCGAAGCTGGCTATAAACTCTAGGCTTTGTCTTTCAACAAACAACGGGCTTAGGGTCAATTTCTTTCGGCTCAACGCGTCTGCCACTACGTTGCCTTTGCCCGGAGTGTAGGAGATTTCGAAATCGTACGAGGCAAGAAACTCCATCCATCTTTGTTGCCTCAAGTTAAGATCCTTCTGCGAGAAAAGATATTTCAACGACTTATGGTCAGTGTAAAGTTCGAACTTCTCACCTAGGAGATAGTGTCGCCAAGACTTGAGTGCAAAGACGATGGCGGCTAACTCAAGATCGTGGGTTGGGTAGTTCTTTTCGTGCGCTTTCAACTGCCTCCCGCCATAAGCTACTACCCTTCCTTCTTGCATTAAGACGGCGCCTAGCCCTGTCCCACATGCATCCGTATAAACAGTGAACATCTTGCTCCCATCTGGCAGCGTCAAAACTGGGGCTGTTGTGAGAGCCCTTTTCAGTCGTTGGAAAGCAAACTCGCAATCCAAGTCCCAATTGAACACTAGATTCTTCTTGGTCAATTTCGTGAGCGGAGCTGAGATTTTCGCAAAATCCCTTATGAATTTTCGATAGAAACCTGCTAGTCCTAGAAAGCTTCGGACCTCAGTTGCATTCCTTGGTGTCTTCCAATCCTGTACCGCCACTACCTTCGCAGGGTCCACTGCTAACCCTTGTTTGGATACTATGTGCCCAAGGAACCTCACCTCTTCTCTCCAAAAGTGGCATTTGGAGAATTTGGCTTTTAGTTGATGGACTCGCAAAGTTTCCATGATTGCCCTTAAGTGCTGAGCATGTTCCTCTTCACTCTTTGAGAAGATAAGGATATCATCTACGAAGACCACTACGAATTTGTTGAGGAAATCTCTAAATACCCTACTCATCAGGTCCACGAAGTAAGCAGGTGCATTTGTCAAGCCGAAAGGCATGACAAGCCATTCAAAGAAGCCGTCTGGGGTTCTGAACGCCGTTTTATCGATGCTATCCTCAGCCACCCTAAGCTGATGAAAACCGGTTGCTAAATCGAGTTGGGAGAAAACAGACGCTCCTACAAGCTGGTCAAATAAATCGTCAATTCTAGGGAGAGGGTGCCTATTCTTTTTCGTTAGCTTGTTGAGCTCCCTATAGTCAACACATAGACGGAGTGAACCATCCGCCTTTGTAGCGAACACCACCGGAGCGCCCCATTCTGAAATGCTCCTTTTAATGAACCCCTTTTCTAGAAGCTCTTTAATCTGTTTACTGAGCTCTTTCCTTTCTCGTGGAGCCATGTGTCTAACGGGCAACGCAACGGGCTTTGCATTATCTACAAGATATATGCGGAAGTCTATTTCCCGCTTCGGAGGCAAGCCCTTCACCTCTTCGAAGACATCCGGATATTCCCGGACCACTCTAACTGATTGCAAATTTTCAACAGAGGCATCTAGCGATTCAAGATAACTAAGCATAACCGCATACGAGGGATTACAAGAAATTTCCAAAGTATTACCGAGCTGGGTTAGGAGCCTAACAACCCTTTTCTCACAATCAAGGATGGCCCCATTACTGGATAGCCAATCCATACCCAAAATCAAACCATAACCCGAAAAGCCCAAAACAAAGGCACTACATTGAAATTCTACACTTAGAATAGAAATTTTCAATCCCACACAGATCATAGACAAATGAGCTGGGCCCCCAATTGGGTTTGAAACAATTAAGGGGTCCTCTACCATACTAGTTTTTAGGTGCAGAGATTCTACTAGAGCAGACGAGATAAAGGAGTGTGATGCGCCAGAATCAAATAAAGTGCGAACGGGGTGATCATAAAGATAAACTACACTTTCTACAGAAGTATTTATACCTCGCTGTTGCAGAGGTGGCGCTTCTAGCACATGAACCTGTGCCCCTGGGGTGGATCCAGCCCTCTGCCCCTGTCCTCGTTTCTTTGGGCAGTCCTTAGCCCTGTGGCCTGTCTCACCGCAAGAAAAGCACCCACCATTCTCCTTGGCCTTCTTTTTCCGGCAGTCCTTTACCAAGTGCCCTACTTTGCCACAGAAATTGCACTTCCTCTTCTCTTTGTTGCCTTTCCCGCCCTTCTTAAAGTCTGTCTTCTTAGGCTGCAAACCCTCTTTCTTCCCTTGAGAGCTTTCTGCCTTTGTCTCCTTCTTGCCCTTATCCTCTTCATTCAGCAATGCCATTTGCACCAATCTTTCATACGTGGCTCCCATGGGTATATGGGTCATGGCCAAACTGTGTAATGGCTCATTCAATCCTTTGACGAACCGGAGAGCCTTCTTGTGCGGGGTATTGACTAGGTCAAGCCCAAACCTAGCCAGCTCATCGAACTGATTCACATATTCTCTGACTGTCTTGTCCCCTTGCTTAAGAAATAAGAATTTTTCCAACTGCAAACTTCTTTCCGCATCTGAGAGAAATTTAGTCTCAAACCTTGCCCTAAAGTCCTCCCATGTCTCCACTGGTCTTTCAGCATTAGTGACTTCCCACCAGTAGGAAGCCTCGCCCTTCAATAGCCACACTGCCAATTGTACTTTTTGTCTATCCTCTACCTCAAAGATGATGAATAGGTCCTCCGTTTCTTTCAGCCAATTTCTAGCTGCCACGAAGGACTCAGTTCCATGGAAATCCCTTCCTCCCATAGCTTTAAAATCTTTACATATCTTAGCAAACGTGTTTCCCCGTGGAGGAGGTGGAGGAAAAGGTGCTGCTGCAGCTGGATGATTTCCCGCAGCTGGGGGAGGAGGAACGGTAGGACCTGGCTGAGTGGCCCTTGCTTCTAAGAACCGTCTAAACCAACCAGGTATTGGTACCCCTTCCGGCAAGTTAAGATCTTCGGACATGCTGAAACAAAAAGGATAGATTCAAAACGAAGGATAAGAGATAGTACCTATGGCTTTGGGGAGTGGACTTTGCCTTTTTAAAATAAAATAATATTTTTTTCCTTTAAAAATGCTTCTTTAAATTTCCTTTTTGAAAATAATTTTTCAAAACTTTTTATCTTATCTGGTAAACCTATGCTCTGATACCAAGTGAAACACCCCACCTCCGTTAGGGTCACTCTCAAAGGGAATGCCCTAATTTTGGTGGAGGTTTATAAGTATAAGTCACAGATATACAAGACAGATATAAGAACACATATTTGTAAACAGCGGAAAAACAACAAACTTTTATTTCATAAAGCAAATACGTGCTACAACAACATCACCATAATTGTCTTACATCTTTTCCAAAAGCATAACACTTTCATAATCTGTCTTGATTACATTATTTAAAGAAGCATAAATAAAACATAGATAAACTGCAAAGGCCCCATAGTGGTTGTCCAAAGCCATAGTTTCAAACGAAAAGGTCCAAGCAATACATTTCTCTTCTTCAAGCTGGATGTTAAGGCTGGTCAAGCTGCAGTGTTCCCTCCCTGTGGACCTGGGGGGGAACGGAAGAAAAGAAGACGAAAGGAAAGTAGAGTCAGACATAAAGCCTGAGTAAGTCTAGTACTATTCTGTCTATGAATAAAGAACTGGGTATGATAAGTATAAACAAGAAGTGGAAAAGCACTATAAACTTGGTTAAGTTGTCTAGGGTCGAATATACTATCGTACCCCATGTTAATCTCTGAACCCATATAAACTAGTTTCCAACTGGCACCCCATAATCAGGGTGAAGTGATCCATTTCATAATGATCGGCTCCTACTCGCATAGTTACATGTGTCTTACGGCCCCCGATGTTGTAGTTACCTATGCTGGTCCCACCATGGGGTGTATCAAGTCCCATGGCGGCGGCCCGACACAACCTTAGAATGCACAGGTATGCTACTGGTGCCCAGTGCTTTATTTTTCTGCGTCGGAGTGTGTGCACGCCCGCACCCCGTTAGAACCTACACTGCTACACCACCGCCGTCGATTTGACCTCTTACAATCAGCCCAGTAATCGTGCCCCACCCTGCCTAGTTTCAGGGTATCCTGATACACCTTCTAGGGTTACTGCTGAAAAGGGTCCCCCGTTACTAGGTTTTCTATCTCTAGCCAACATGCTAAGTTGGTTAAGTGTTTTCCTACCTAACCCCCACCAGTCCGTTTAGTTTAGCATGTTCCATTTTGATTAAGTCTTTAGTTCACTGAATCCTAACAATCCTGACTCAGCCTTAATTGTCTTATTAAGGCCCTGACCTCTCACATTAGACAGGTATTGTTGTGGCTGCCTGTTGCCGGTTGGTTCCGGGCAGTCTTACGCCACAACTCAGTCTAACCTCGGGTCCTTATTGGGCTCCATGTTTAACCTCCCACATTGGATAGGTATTGTTGTGACTACTGGACAGCCGGGCGGTTCCGGGCAGGTTTACATCACAACTCAATCCAACCTCGGGTTAAACACATCGTATGTTCTACATTTACATATTTTGTCTTTCTTCTTTATTTTCTTATATGTAAATATTTGCGGCCCATTATTAAGTTAATGGTGTAAAGGTTACACCAATCATGGGCCCAACCCATACTTGAATTTGGGCCCTTCTATTTTATATTTTCATTCATTAGTAATTTTAACCCAACGTTATTCTCCCCCGTTTAACACGTCCGTTTATTATACATATGTTGGGCTTAGCCTTTTAAAGCCCAACCTAGCCATGCGAAAGGGGAGGCTTAAAGCGTGATTACATACACAAAAGGGGGAAGGTGAGCGCATGAACTTGCAATATGACGTTGGAAATATAAAATAGAAACTGGTGTACTTGCATAGTGGTAACATATACTTTGGTCATAAAGCATAGGTGACATGAATCAAGCCATGTAAACTTGTAGTTGAGATAAGAATCTAAATTGGGTATCATTATTGACACATAGTCATAACTACAACATGAACCTATATTTTTATTTAGGCATAATGTCAAACATAAGCATGGCATAAGTATTTCTAACATAAGCATGGCATAATGTAAAACATAAGCATGGCATAATGTCAAACATAAGCATGGCATAAGTATTTGTTCACATAACCATGGCATAAATGAAATCATGATTTTTACTTTAGTCATGTAAACTTGCAAAAAGGGATTTTGAATCTAACCTAGCTATGTATCACATATGACATCATATAATATAGACTAAACATGGATTTCAATTGTGCCAAATATCAATCATAGCCTAGTCCTATTCATAAGTTTGCAAATAGGTTTTTCTAGTACAAAAGCATGTCTTAATACATGATGCCAAATTCTCAACATAATTTCATATGGATTATAATAACCCAAACTCATTCCAATTACTCACAAAAATGATTTTTGTATAAAAATACATATTATGATGGCATAGTAGCAAAACCCCAAACTTGCATGAATTTCAATTAATCAACTACATACATGTAGCTTCAACATGGATTACATAATTTGCGAATATTCCAAACGTATACTTGCATAGAACTACCGCATGTAGTTCTTTATAATGAATAACATAATTCGAGAATATCCAAACATATATAATATCCCAAATCGATAAGAATCATAGTAACGCACAAATATGAATTATTTATCACCACATCCAAGTATACAAACTAACACAGTTATTTGTTCATACCAAAGTAATACTCTACTTACAATGGTGAGGCGAATTCTCAAATTTAGGGATTTGAAGATGCGATTTGATTTGATTGAGTTGCTTTATGCCTTAGAATTTGCCTCCTAATCCTCTCTCCAATTGGTGGCTACCCCTAGTCGTTCCTCAGCAACATGGCGGCTTTGTTCTTATTTTTGAATGAATAGATTAGGGTTAGTCTAGGGTTGTTTTTATAGAGGTTATAAACTGATTAGGACCATTGATGTTGCTTGGATTGATCGTAGCCATTCATCCTAAGGAGAGACCAATTAGAGCCCGCCACCTAGCCCTAATGACAAAGCAGACCACAGAAAATCGACCAACATAGAATAGGCCAGCCAGGTTAGACTGGGTTCGACCTGGCTCTGGACCAGGTCGACATGCCTGTCGACAGCCCTGTCGACAGCCCTGTCGACCTGGTTAGGCCAGGTCGACAGCCCAGTCGACCTGGGTGCGTCAGGCGGGTGTTCTTCCGCCCTGGCCCAATGGGCCCCACTTTGGAATTTTAAACTGTTTTATTCTGTTTGAATTTTAAACTTAATTCAAAACTTCCGAAGGCCATATCTTCTTCATACGGACTCCGTTTTTCGAAAACTCGGACTCTATTTCGCGTATTTTTCCGAGACGAACGCAATGGCGTATCCCGTTTCCCTTAGTTCTTTGATTAAAATTAATTATACTTTAATTTGTTAATTTCACAGTTATAGAATTCGCGGGGTGTTACAGCCATGGTCCAAATGAAAGAAATCCAAGCAATACATTCTCTCTCTTCAAGCTGGATGAAAAACAGACTAAGCTGCGGTGTTTCCACCCTATGGACCTGGGGGGGAACGGAAGAAAAGAAGACAAAACGAAAATGGGTCAGACATAAGTCTGGTAAGTCTAGCTATATTCCTAGAATGTTAATAATAAAAAGATCATGACTGGCATAAAGTGAGAACAGGACGATATCAGGACAATAGACTATCCTAGAACTAGATAAGGTGTCCTAAAACGAACATCCCTTCGCACCCTATTTTAAATCTCTATCTCTGCACCTACTAATTCTTATACCAACAGTCACCCCGTGATTGGGGTGAAGTGATCCCTTTCTCTTTCTTTAAAAGATCGGCTCCTACTCGTATACTCACATGTGTCCTATGGCCCTATATGGTAGATACCTATGCTGGTCCAACCATGGGGTGTATCAAGTCCCATGGTGGCGGCCCCGACACAATTCTAGCATGCATAGGGTATACTACTGATGCTCCAATGCCCTGACTTGTCTGCTCCAGAGTGTGTGCACGCCCGCACTCTGTTAGAACCCACAATGTGCACCTACCGCCGTCGCTTTTGACCGCTTACAATCAGCCCAGTAATCGTGCCCCAGCCTGCCTAGTTTAAGGTACCATGATACCTAATTGGGTTACCGCTGAAACGGGTCCCCGTTACTAGGTTTTCTAGTCAAACATGTTAAGTGGTTAAGTGTCTGAATGAACCTAACCCCCACCCATCCAAATTATTTAACATGTTGAATTTGGTTAAGTATTTATTAAATTGACTTAACCCTATCAGTCCTAACTCAGCTCTAATTGTCTTATTAGAGCACCAACCTCTCAAATTAGACAGATATTGTTGTGGCTTCCTGTATGCCGGTTGGGTCCGGGCAGTCTTACGCCACAACTCAGTTTAACCTCGGGTCTTTATTGGGCCCCATGCCTTAACCTCTCACATTGGATAGCTATTGTTGTGACAACTGGACAACCGGGCGGGTCCGGGCAGGTTTACGTCACAACTCAATTCAACCTCGGGTTAAGCGCGTTCGTATTTTCTAATTTACATTTTAATTATGTAAATTATTCAAATTCAAATTACTGTCACATTCATTTCCAATTAATCTCATTAATTAAGGTAATTGATGCCTTTTTATGCCATAAATCACTTATGTGATTAATGACCAATATGTAAATTAGAAAATATTCAAATTACTATCACATTCATTTCCAATTAATCTCATTAATGCCTTTTTATGCCATAAATCACTTATGTGATTAATGACCAATTTATGGCAAGTTTTCCTGAAATTATCATTTTAACCCAACGTTACCCCGTCCAATATTAGGCTAACCATCTTAGCCAAATTTACGTTCGCTTGATTTTGGGTGTAAAGTATTAGGCTAAAAACTTAGCCTAATTTAATATAAGCAAATTGGCATAAATTAGCATAAACATGACAAGGGTATAACTTTGGTATTGATGGCATAATCAATATGAACATAATAGGGTGTACTTGCAAAATAACTAACATGAACATTTTAGGAGTGAACTTGCAAAATAAATAACATGAACATTATAATGTCATAGGTACAAACTTGCAAAAAGACTAACATAAACATTATAATGTCATAGGTATGAACTTGCACTTATAGGCTAACTCAACATATATGTGTTTTAACATAGGCCATATTAACAACATACATGAGAATTAGCAATATGAACTAATCCATATACATATGTTAATTTGCAACATAAGCAAATCAACATACGTATATGTGAGTTAGCAACATAGGCTAATCGACATACACATGTGTTAATTAGTAACATAGATTTAAACATACTTGCAAATTAATCCCAGCATATGATAAGTGTGAACATGGCATAAGTTTTGCATAAACATGAACATATAGATTTGACAATTGGTCGCATAACTTCACTACATAAACTTGCATAATAAACTACATAATTCTCATAAGATGTTACAATCCAAGTCCACGCTTATACAAATAATCTAATCCAATAATCCCAAATTTAACATGATAATAGAATCAAGTCACTGGCATAGATTAATATTATAAAACATAATAAACATCATACTTAATAATTCTCAGTTCAACATGATAATAGAATCAAATCACAAACGTATATTAATAACATAACGAGTATCGTACTATTATCATTTCATCGCAACACATGATATTCATATTAATTCGCATTCTAAAAATGTAGCTAAACTTACAATCGTAGACGGTCTTGTTTTCTGAGTTCTAAATTTGCAAAGCTTTCCTTTGGGAAGACATTGCTTTTATTCTAATTTGTTGTTGCTTTTTAATCTTTTAGTTTGTATTCGCTATGTTGTTCGTCTCTTTCAAGTGGAGGCTCCCTCTAGTTCTCAGCAGACAGCATGGTGGCTCCAATTCTTATTCTTTTTTTTGTGAATTTTAGTTTGAGACCTAGGGTCTTTTTATAGAGTTGCAAGTTAATTTGATCCATCGATGAAGCTAGGGTTAACCAGAGCCGTCCGTTGTAAAGAGAAGCCAATTATGTTCACCATTTCTTTCTTAATATACATTTACTATTATTTGTCAATCCATATAAATACGTACGCATTAGATACATCTCCCCTTTACACATTTATTTTTATATTAGCAAATTTAGTGTTAACAGAAATACGGGGTGTTACATTCTCCCTTCCTTAAAGGATTTCGTCCCCGAAATCTCCAAGTCTAGGAGAACATATATCCTACCATCCGAATGTCCATCTACTCAATCATCAAACACGAGCGTCCATTGTCCTTAAAAGACTTCTAATGCTTCATGATCATATGCATTGTGTGTGTACATGTCCTTATCTAATGCAAAAATTAGGCGGTCTACTCATTCAGTTGACCTCCTTAATGCAAATTATGTAAGTGTCATGAATCCATTATGTATGCAAACTATTTCCTATTCATAATTCTACATGAGTGCGCAATCATTCAAACAAATGCGACAGCCATATGACAACATATTAAGCTTCAACCATATACAAACATAAACACATATATGCATATGCAATATGAAGTGACTGAGCCGATCTAAAACCCTAGATTGTGTGTGTATATGCATCCACGAGCAACCACTAGCAAACATTTGCAACCACTTGCAACCATCATCCATAACATGTTTCAATTACATGTTTACATCCAAAGGGGTTTCCACCTAAGGATTAAAGGGTAAGGTTGGGGAGATATACCTAAAAAGATAGATACTAACATGACTTTAAGGAAAAAGAGATATCAAAATGTACCCTCAAAAAGAAAAGGGTAGGCTGCGCGTATTCTATCCTCAGTTTCCCAAGTCGCGTCTTCCTCGGCGTCGCTCCACTGAACTTTGATGAGTTTGACTTCGCGGTTGCGTAGCTTTTTCACTTCAGTTCCTAAGATGCGAGTTGGAACTATCCTCACAATTGCTTCGCGTTCAACTTCAGCTTCTTCTAGAATGTTTGGCTCTACCACTTCCGCTGACTCATGTAGATACTTTCGGAGGTGAGAAACATGAAAGACGTTGTGAACTCCGGCCAGTCTCTCGGGTAACTCTAACCTGTAGGCCATCTTCCCAATCTTCTCGATGATAGGAAACGACCCTACAAATCTTGGTGCTAGTTTCCCTGTGGATCCAAAGCGAACGACGTTCCTTAAAGGAGATATCTTAAGGAAAACCCTGTCCCCAACCTCAAATTCAAGGTCGGTCCTTCTCTTGTCTGCGTAGGATTTTTGTCTGTCTTGGGCTGTCTTCATTCTTCTCCGTATTAAGTCTACTTTCTCTGAAGTCTCTCGGATCATATCTGGTCCAAGTATGAGCTTGTCAGTAGACTCCCACCAACAAGTGGGCGATCGGCACGGTCTTCCATATAAAGCTTCGAAGGGCGCCATTCCGATGGTGTCTTGGTAGCTGTTGTTGTAGGCAAATTCCACCAAAGGAAGATGGTCCTCCCAAGTCCCTCCAAAGTCAAGGACGCAAAGTCTCAAAAGGTCTTCCAAAATCCTGCTCACCCTTTCCGTCTGACCATCGGTTTGGGGGTGATAGGTCGTGCTCAAACATAACTGTGTGCCTACAGCTTCTTGCAGACTCCGCCAAAATTCGCTTGTGAAGATAGGATCTCTGTCGCTAATAATGCTGGAAGGTATTCAATGGAGTCGAACTATCTCCTTAAGATAAAGAGGTGCTAGAGACGAGGCGGTCCTTCTACTATTGATAGGTAAAAAGTGGGCGCTTTTAGTAAGCCTATCCACTATTACCCAAATGCTAGTGTTGCCTCTTCTAGACCTAGGCAGCCCATCAATGAAGTCCATTGAAATGTTATCCCACTTCCACTGTGGGACCTCTAGAGGATGGAGCAGACCGCCAGGCTTCTTCTGCTCTGCCTTGACTTGTTGGAAAATCATGCACTTAGAAACAAAATCTGCCACGTCCTTCTTCATGCCACTCCAAAAGAAAACTCTCTTTAAGTCCTTGTACATTTTGTCCCCGCCTGGATGTATTGTCATCTTGGAATGATATGCCTCCTCAAGAACTTTCTTCAACAACTCCTTTGCATGTGGGACGCATAGTCTTCCATCCCCTCTTAACCACCCTTTGTCGTCGATGGTGTATCTATCGAGGTGACTAGAAGTCTCACCCCTAACGAGCTTATCAACCACTTCTACAAGCTGAGGGTCTTCCCGTTGTGCGGTCCCTATTGAGTCTAAGAGAGTGGGCTGCACTTCTAGCAATGCTAATAGACCGGGTACAAAATCAGAGGAGGGCCTAAAGTCAAAACTGGCTATAAACTCTAGGCTTCGCCTTTCAACAAATAGCGGGCCCAATGTTAGCTTCTTTCTACTCAAGGCATCTGCGACTACGTTGCCCTTGCCAGGAGTGTAGGAAATCTCGAAATCATACGAGGCAAGAAACTCCATCCACCTTTGTTGCCTTAAGTTAAGGTCCTTCTGTGAGAAGAGATACTTCAAAGATTTATGGTCAGTATACAGTTCAAATTTCTCATCTAGGAGATAGTTGCACCAAGACTTAAGCGCAAAGACGATGACGGCCAACTCAAGGTCGTGGGTTGGGTAGTTCCTTTCATGAACTTTCAACTGTCTTCCGCCATAAGCTACTACCCTTCCTTCTTGCATTAGGACAACGCCTAGTCCTGTCCCGCATGCATCCATGTATACTGTAAACATTTTGCTTCCATCCGACAAGGTCAGAACTGGGGCTGTTGTAAGAGCCCTTTTTAAGCGTTGGAAAGCAAACTCGCAATCCAAATCCCAAGAGAAAACTAGATTGTTCTTTGTTAGACTTGTTAGAGGAGCTGAGATTTTTGCAAAATCTCTGATGAACTTCCGATAAAAGCCTGCAAGCCCGAGGAAGCTTCGGACCTCGGTTGCATTCCTTGGTGCCTTCTAATCTTGCACCCCTACTACTTTTGCAAGGTCTATAGCTAACCCCTCTTTGGACACTATATGCCCAAGAAATCTCACTACTTCTCTCCAAAAGTGGCACTTGGAGAATTTAGCTTTTAACTGATGTGTTCTAAGAGTCTCCATGATGCCTTTAGGTGCTGAGCATGCTCTTCCTCATTTTTTTAAGAAGACCAAAATATCATCTAAGAAGACCACCACGAATTTATTGAGGAAATCTCTGAACACCCTACTCATTAGGTCCACGAAGTAAGCGGGTGCGTTTGTCAAGCCAAAAGGCATGACAAGCCACTCAAAGAATCCGTCTGGGGTTCTGAAAGCTGTCTTATCGATGCTATCATTAGCTACCCTTAGGTGATGAAATCTGGTCGCCAAATCAAGTTGGGAGAAAACCGACGCTCCTACAAGCTGGTCAAACAAATCGTCAATTCTAGGGAGAGGGTGCCTATTATTTTTATTCAGCTTGTTTAGCTCCCTATAGTCAACACATAGACGGAGTGAACCATCCGCCTTTGTAGCGAACACCACTGGAGCGCCCCATTCTGAAATGCTCCGCCTAATGGACCCCATTTCTAAAAGCTCTTTAATCTGCTTACTGAGCTCTTTCCTTTCCCTAGGAGCCATGTTCCTAACAGGCAAATCAACGGGCTTTGCATTGTCAACAAGATAGATGCGGAAGTCTATTTCCCGTTTCGGAGGTAAGCCCTTCACCTCATCAAAGACATCCGAATATTCTCGGACCACCTTAACTGACTGCAAATTCTCAACAGAAGCGTCACGCGATTCAAGATAACTAAGCATAACCACAATAGAGGGATTACAAGTAATTTCCAGAGTGTTACCGAGTTGGGTTAAGAGCCTAACCGCTCTTTTCTCACAATCAAGAATGGCACCATTACTGGATAGCCAGTCCATGCCCAAAATCAATCCATACCCCGAGAAGCCCAAAACAAAGGTACTACATCTAAATTCTACACTTAGAATAGAGATTTTCAAATTCATACAGATCATTGACAAATAAGCTAGGCCTCCAATTGGATAGGAGACAACCTAGGGATCCTCTACCATACTAGTTTCTAGGTGCAGAGATTCTACTAAAGCAAATGAAATAAAGGAGTGTGATGCACCAGAATCAAATAAAGTGCGAACTGGGTGATCATAAAGATAAAATATACTTTCTACAGAAGTATTTCTACCTCGTTGTTGCAGAGGAGGTGCCTCCAATGCATGAACTTGTCCACCCGAAGTGGATGCAGCTTTCTGCGTCTGCCCTCGCCTCTTAGGGCAGTCCTTAGCTATGTGTCATGTTTCTCCACAATGAAAGCAACCACCATTCATCTTTGCCTTCTTCTTCCTGCAGTCTTTCACCACATGTCCAACCACACCACAGAAATTACACTTTCTTGTTTCGCGAGCTTTGTTGTTTTTCCCGCCCTTCTTAAAGTCTGTTTTCTTAGGCTGTAAAGCTTCTTTCTTTCCCTGAGACCCTTCCGCCTTTGTCTCCTTCTTGCCTTTATCCTCCTCATGTAGTAACGCCATCTGTACCAGCCTTTCATATGTAGCTCCCATAGGTATATGGGTCATGGCCAGGCTATGAAGCGGCTCATTCAATCCCTTGACAAAGCGGAGGGCCTTCTTGTGTTGGGTGTTGACTAGGTCCAGTCCGAACCTAGCCAGCTGATCAAACTGGTTGACGTACTCTTTGACGGTCATACTTCCTTGCTTAAGGGATAGGAACCTCTCCATTTGAAGACTTCTCTCAGCTTCTGAAAGGAACTTCAGCTCAAATCTAAATCTGAAATCTTCCCATGTTTCTATTGGTCTTTCTGCATTGGTGACTTCCCACCAGTAGGAAGCCTCTCCTTTGAGCATACAAACTGCCAGTCTTACCTTCTGCCTGTCTTCTACCTCGAAGATAACGAAAAGATCTTCGGTCTCTTTTAGCCAGTTCCTGGCTGCTACGAAGGACTTGGTTCCATGAAAGTCTTTCCCATCCATAGCTTTAAAATCTCTACAGGTCTTGGCAAAAGCATTTCCTCTCGGAGGAGGAGGAGGGGGAATTTCAGCAACTGGGGGAGGAGGAGGAGGAGGAGAAATTGCTGCAGCTGGGGGAGGAAGATTCGCTGGGCCCACCTCATTGGCCCTAGCTTCCAAGTACCTTCTAAACCAACCAGGTACAGCCACACCTTCTGGAAGGTTAAATTCTACCGACATGCTGAAACGAAAAAGGAAAGATTCAAAACGAATAGATAATTCACATGGCTTTAGGGGATTATGCCTTTCTAAAACTATAAAACAATTCTTTTTCTTGAAAATGCTTCTTTAAATTTTAATTTGAATATAGTTTTAAAAACTTTTTATCTGGTTTGGTAAACCTATGCTCTGATACCAAGTGAAACACCCCACCTCCGTTAAGGTCACTCACAAAGGTAATGCCTTAATTTTGGTGGAGGTTTATAAGTAAAAGACACAGATAAAACACAAGACAGATATAAACACATATAAATAAGCAGTGGAAAAACCAACAGACTTTTATTATCATAAATACGTGTTCATACAGAACATTTCCAACATTGTCTCAAAACAAACTTCCAATTATTACAACCATAATACTGTCTTGATTTTAAAAGTTAAAGAAGCATGAAACATAAATAAAGCTGCATAATCCCCATAAATGATATCCAAAGCCATGGTCCAAATGAAAGAAATCTAAGCAATACATTCTCTCTCTTCAAGCTGGATGAAAAACTGACTAAGCTACGGTGTTTCCTCCCTGTGGACCTGGGGGGAACGGAAGAAAAGAAGTCGAAAGGAAAATGGGTCAGACATAAGTCTGGTAAGTCTAGCATTATTCCTAGAATGTTAATAATAAAAAGATCATGACTTGCATAAAGTGAGAACAGGACGATATCAGGATAATAGACTATCCTAGAACTAGATAAGGTGTCCTAAAACGAACATCCCTTCGCACCCTATTTTAAATCTCTATCTCTGCACCTACTAATTCTTATACCAACAGGCACCCCGTGATTAGGGTGAAGTGATCCCTTTCTCTTTCTTTAAAAGATCGGCTCCTACTCGTATACTCACATGTGTCCTATGGCCCTATATGGTAGATACCTATGCTGGTCCAACCATGGGGTGTATCAAGTCCCATGGTGGCGGCCCCGACACAATTCTAGCATGCATAGGGTATACTACTGATGCTCCAATGCCCTGACTTGTCTGCTCCAGAGTGTGTGCACGCCCGCACTCTGTTAGAACCCACACTGTGCACCAACCGCCGTCGCTTTTGACCGCTTACAATCAGCCCAGTAATCGTGCCCCAGCCTGCCTAGTTCAGGGTACCATGATACCTAATTGGGTTACTGCTGAAACGGGTCCCCGTTACTAGGTTTTCTAGTCGAACATGTTAAGTGGTTAAGTGTCTGAATGAACCTAACCCCCACCCATCCAAATTATTTAACATGTTGAATTTGGTTAAGTATTTATTAAATTGACTTAACCCTATCAGTCCTAACTCAGCTCTAATTGTCTTATTAGAGCACCAACCTCTCAGATTAGACAGATATTGTTGTGGCTGCCTGTATGCCGGTTGGGTCCGGGCAGTCTTACGCCACAACTCAGTTTAACCTCGGGTCTTTATTGGGCCCCATGCCTTAACCTCTCACATTGGATAGCTATTGTTGTGACAACTGGACAGCCGGGCGGGTCCGGGCAGGTTTACGTCACAACTCAATCCAACCTCGGGTTAAGCGCATTCGTATTTTCTAATTTACAATTTAATTATGTAAATTATTCAAATTCAAATTACTATCACATTCATTTCCAATTAATCTCATTAATTAAGGTAATTAATGCCTTTTTATGCCATAAATCACTTATGTGATTAATGACCAATATGTAAATTAGAAAATATTCAAATTACTGTCACATTCATTTCCAATTAATCTCATTAATTAAGGTAATTAATGCCTTTTTATTAATCAATTTATGGCAAGTTTTCCTAAAATTATCATTTTAACCCAACGTTACCCCGTCCAATATTAGGTTAACCATCTCAGCCTAATTTACGTTTGCATGATTTTTGGTGTAAAGTATTAGGCTAAAAACTTAGCCTAATTTAATATACGCAAATTGGCATAAATTAGCATAAACATGACAAGGGTATAACTTTGGTATTGATGGCATAATCAATATGAACATAATAGGGTGTACTTGCAAAATAACTAACATGAACATTTTAGGGGTGAACTTGCAAAATAACTAACATGAACATTATAATGTCATAGGTACAAACTTGCAAAAAGACTAACATAAACATTATAATGTCATAGGTATGAACTTGCACTTATAGGCTAACTCAACATATATGTGTTTTTAACATAGGCCATATTAACAACATACATGAGAATTAGCAATATGAACTAATCCATATACATATGTTAATTTGCAACATAGGCAAATCAACATACGTATATGTGAGTTAGCAACATAGGCTAATCAACATACACATGTGTTAATTAGTAACATAGAGTTAAACATACTTGCAAATTAATCCCAACATATGATAAGTGTGAACATGGCATAGGTTTTGCATAAACATAAACATATAGATTTGACAATTGGTCGCATAACTTCACTACATAAACTTGCATAATAAACTACACAATTCTCATAAGATGTTACAATCCAAGTCCATGCCTATACAAATAATCTAATCCAATGATCCCAAATTTAACATGATAATAGAATCAAGTCACTGGCATAGATTAATATTACAGAACATAATAAACATCATACTTAATAATTCTCAATTCAACATCACGCCCTTTCGTTTGTAAGCTCTTAAAACGTTGCAAATTAGAGTTGTTGCATTTGTTCATTTGTAATGGTTCAAAACATAACAAAATTCCCCGCCCTCTATTTAAAATACTTTCGAGTCTTTAATGGGATGAAAACTGACCCATTACTGTTTAAAAATCTGATCCAAAAATATTATTATTGGATTCGGACCCGAGACCCGCACCCGTATCAAGCTCGATCCGGTTCGGTGGGACAAAAGGCGGCGACGGCGCGCGTGTGGTGGAGATGCATGGTATCTTTCCTCACAACAAAGCAAACATGTGGGAGCCCCAAGGCCCTAACATCTTCATGAGAAAGTCACTACGTTAAAACATTTTTCCACTTTCATGATGTGGGACTAATCCCCACACCCTTCCTTCTTCCTTTCTTGCTTCCCTCTTTAAAAACAAACCCCAAACTTGTTTTGAAAATTTCACAACAACAATATCATATATATGGCCTGACTTTCAAGCGTTGAAGTCCAACCATTACTACAAGAAAAATACTCTATTGCAACTGGTTATTTGTAACAGACGTCATATGACAGTTGTAGTAAATGATTTTTAACAATTGACATTTTTAGCAGTTGCAATAAATGTTATTTAACAACTGACATTTTCAGCCAGTTGCGAAAACAGATTTTTAGCAACTGTGCTTCCATGCCAGTAGTGAAAAACTTACTTTTAGCGACTGTGCTTCCATGCCTGTTGCAAAAACATACCTATCTTCGGTTATCGGTTGCAAAAACATATGTTTAGCAATTATGTCTTTTCACCAGTTGCGATAAATACCTTTTTACAATTGACATTTCCTGCCTATTGCGAAAAAATTATTTTTAACAATTTTTTCCGTCTTCAACTACAATAAACTTATTTTTAACGAGTTTTAATAATTAAAACTAAATATGTAATAATTAATTATTATTATTACTCATCAATAATATATACATAATGATTAACATTTAATAATTAATATTCAACTATAGTCGTGAGGTAATAAATAACAAGTAATCAGATAAATTTTAATAATTAATAATTATTATAAAATAATAAATAATCAATTTTTAATAAGTAGTATTTAAAAATAATATCTGATATTTTTAACAATTAACTGTTTATAATTATTTTAATAATTATATGTATCGCATAAGTAATTAATTGATAATTTCCAGTAATAAGGCATAAATAATGATGTATACTAACTATATTATTTATTACAATCGATAATTCATAAATAATGATTAACAATTTTAAATTATTTTAATATTATGGTATTATTTATAACTAATAATTTTAATAATAAATAAGTAATATTTTAATAGTTTATAATTATTTTTAATAATTATTAAGTAGTAATTATAATTGTATTTAATAATTAATAATATTGTATAATTAATTATTAATACTTAATTAATTTATTAATAGTTTCAAATAATAATGCATAAGTAATAATATATACTTAATTTTTAGTCATTTATACTTAATAATTATTACAATAATTAGTATTGCTTCTACTTATTAAAGATTGCTGATTAATCATGAATTATTGAAAGGAGATATTGATTAATGCTTCTTAATATTTAAATAAATATCAAAAGCTAATTATTAAATTGTGTTATTAAATATTAGTCTTAATTAATTACAAATCATTATATAATAAAAATTTAATATGAAACTGCTAATAATTATATCTAAATTAAAATTGTTAATAGTTATAATCCCATATAAAGGGGACTGGGTTTATGTGCATTTCACAGGCCGAAATACAAATATAAAGTGAACCCGCGTCACTCAATCCCGCTTCCGTTTATCCCCATGAGTCCATAAATTTACCGATCACACTTCCATTTTTCGTTCCCCGCTTCATAATTGAAATCCTATAGCTAAACTTTAAAACGAAACCCTAATGTAATGACCCGCATTTGTCAGAGGTATTATAATTAATTTGTTTAATTATATAAATAGTGATTTAGGGAATTAAATCGTCGTTAATTAAATTATAGTGATTATTTAATTAAATTAAATAATAGAATAATATATTTAATTCAAAAATAAAAAAAAATATTGGAAATCACAATATAAGGTGAACAGGGTCATCCCCAAGATTTAATTCAGCCTAGAGTTGAATTATATTGACGAATAAATTCAATCGACGTCAGTTTGAACGTATAATTTTAATATAATTAAAATAGAGCTCGAAATGGCGCTGCAGTTCGTTATTTGGCGATTTGAGCTTCAACTGAATATAGAGGGTTCGTTTTAAATCGGATTTCTGTGAAACAAGTAACGTGTGGAGCTGGTGAAGTATATCTTTCTAGTGGAAGAGAAAAATCGGGATTTCGTCATGTAGATTTTGATTTACGTCCAAATCAAATTTCAGAAAAGTCGCTGTGGAATTCCTTTATAATTTTTTAAGGAATTAATTATATTTTAAAAAAAAAAGGAATTTCAATATAAATCGAAGATCAATTAAATCGGGATTTGAAATATCAAGCTGGAAATTCATATAGGAATATTCTAAGCTGTATGGTATTCCACTATGAATATATACGATAATATTTATTTATAAATATTTAATTTAATTATATTTATATATTTAAATGGGTCATCCAGAGCTTTAAAAATAGCCACTTTTGCAAATGAAGTCGTAATTCGACGAAACTAATTTTGTTGGATCCGCAATGTCAAATATTTGTTAGATTTCCAGTTTCGTGATTTTTAGAGGCACTGTGTGGCCGTACGGTTAGAGTGTAAAACAGTCAGTATTTTGATGGTTAAAAATACACTATGTGAGCATACAAAGTCGGAATTCGACGAAACCAGTTTCGTTGGGACCGTAATGGCAAAGTCTAGCTACATGTCCAGTTTCGTGATTTTTAGGTATCATGTATGATCACACGAATTTTTAGAAGACGAGAACGAATATAAATAGAATATAAAAATGGTAAAAATATAACTAAAAATATCCTAATCTATTCTGGTTAAAACCAGGCCACGTCCTCATCAATTTACAGCCACACCTCAAACGTTAAAACGAGAGAACAGTCCTCATTCACAAAATTTCAAACCGTAGAACAAAATTCCCAAAAGAAAGAAAGAAAATTCAAAGTAAAATGAAAGAAAAATCTATAAATCCATATACGTATATTTTCAGAACCCCTGGGAGCTGCTCTTCGTTTTCATATAGTTCCTGTGGGGTATGATGATGTTTCCTGTTGATGGAAACAAACCAGCGCGAGCTAGGGCTCTGGTTTTCGAGAGATCGAAGCATTGAATTGGGTAGTGGTTGATAGATTTGGGTTTGTGAGGAGAAACCGCACCTTGTGTGATGTATTTGGGGATTTCGGTGGGCGTTGGTGTTGCTCGACGTACTGAGATAGCGCGATAGGGGATCGAACAACATTCGATCGAGTGGAGCAAGAATCATGTGGTGAGAAAGAGGAGTTGAAGAGATAAAGGATGGTGATTTTTAATTTGCTTTCGGTGGAAGAACAGAAGGAGATTTGAGGGATGGAAGGACCGGAAATGGCTGAGAGGATACAGGCGACGGATTTTGTGGAGTTGGGGAAGACAAGGTGGAGCAGACCGTGGTTTTAAGGGAGAGGTAATGGGCCAAGGTATTGAGTTAAGGCCCAAGTGTTTTTTTTAATTATTCAATAAGTGTTCAAACTTCGAAAGGTTATAACTTGAGCATACGTTGTCAGTTTTCTGAACGGTCAGTCACGTTAGGACCGTATGGATGGGAGCTTCACAATGAAGCTGACTGGGAGTGGACTGGAGCTCGTTTGAATTTATGGCGAAATAAACTGTTTGATTCAAATCAAACAACAGTTTATCGTTCTTTAACGATGAACTGCAAATGTGAGTAAATCTCACCAACTCTGAACAGTTTATAATTTCATGTTGTATTTTTAGAACTGTTAGAAATTGGCTGATTGACTGTGTGTTGGTTGATTGATTGAACTACTAGTCAGTTAGTGAAAATTTTATATATATATATGTGTAATTATATATATATATAAACCGTTAAATATTTATATATTGATTCTGCTATCCGAATAATTTATATTGAACGGAAAGTGATGATAATCATATTGTGTAACATCTGTGGATGCAGGGAGACAGGTTGGAGGAATCCGACTGGATTCCTCAACAGTTATTTTATTGTTTTTCATATATTGGTATATGATGTGATATAAAATCTGTGGGCGATTATATGTACTTGGACGATATTGAACATCGTGATTTGATATGATTGAATACCATAACATACCGAAATGTTAATAAGGGGATTTTCAAAGTGATATTAAAAATAGAATATTTATAAAGTGGAATATTTATAAATAAGAAATGTTTATAAATTGGAATATTTATAAATAGGAGATAGTCAAATAGGAAATAATTACAAACCATTTTCTTTTTGAATGGAAAGGCCTGTGTGGCGGGTTTGTGGATTTTCCGGATGCTCCCGTTACAAAGGAGGTTATGGCGAACTTTTAAGAGAACTAAAGGAGTTAGAATATTTCAAGAATAAATTTGAAAAGGAAATATTTGTAAACCATTTACAAATAGAATTGAAAAGGAAACGTTATAAAAAGGAAATCATTTTTAAAGTGTAGAACCGTTATTTAAAAGTAAGTCTTTTCAAATAAATAAAACGTTGTTAAAAAGGAAATCTTTATAAAGTGAATAAAGTAAATCGAATATGGTAATCGAAAGGAGTTATCGATTAGTTAAATCGAAAGGAGTTAAATCGAATATGGTATCCGAAAGGAGTTAAATCGAATATGGTATTCGAAAGGAGTTAAATCGAATATGGTATTCGAAAGGAGTTAAATTGAATATGGTATTCGAAAGGAGTTAAATCGAATATGGTATTCAAAGGGAGTAAATCGAATATGGTATTCGAAAGTTAGTTAATCGAATATGTTATTCGAAAGGGGGTTAGTCGAGTTAGAGTTAACCAGTTAGAGTTAATCAGTTAGAGTTAACCAGTTAGAGTTAATTAGTTAGAGTTAACCAGTTAGAGTTAATCAGTTAGAGTTAACCAATTAGAGCTAATCAGTTAGAGTTAATCAAATAAGTGTTAATCCAAATGAGTTTCCATTTCGTACGACTGCTAGCGTAATTCGCTGGGCTGTAAATAGCCTACGACGGTCGGATGTTTCCTGAGGGAATCAGGCGTAACCATTGTGGATGTTGCGATTCGAGTCAAGCGAATGGAGTTAAATAGAGTTATCGAATATTAGTAATCCGAACGGAGTTAAATAGAGTTATCGAATATTAGTTATTCGAATAGAGTTAAACGGAGTTAAATAGAGTTAATCGATTTAGTTATTCGAATAGAGTTAAATAAATAAGAGTGATTCGAATTAGTTATTCGATTAGTTAAATCGAAAGGAGTTATCGATTAGTTAAATCAAAAGGAGTTATCGATTAGTTAAATCGAAGGAGTTATCGAATATAGTTTATTCGATGGAGTTAATCGATTAGAGTTAAATCAAATGAGTTGATCGAATATAGTTTATTCGAATAGAGAAAAGGAGTTAATCGAATATAGTTTATTCGAATAGAGAAAAGGAGTTAATCGAATTTAGTTTATTCGAATAGAGTAAATGAGTTAATCGAATATAGTTTATTCGAATAGAGTTAGAGGAGTTATCGAATATAGTTTATTCGACCGGAGTTAAGTGAATTAGTTAAGTTAAACTAAGTGAATTGGTTAATTTAACCAAAGTGAATTAGTCGAGTAAATCAAAGTGATTAGTTCAGTAAATCGAGATAAGTAAATCAAGTTAGGTTAATCGAGTTGAATTTGTCAGTCGAGTTAATAAATGGAGTTAGTCAAACCAAGTAAAACCAGTTAGAGTTAATTAATTAAGGTTGACCAGTTAGAGTTAAACAATCAGAGTTAATCAAATAGAGTTAAGTAAAATTAGAACTGGCTAGAGATTAGTTAATTGAATGGTTTTCTAAGTGTCTATCTGATGTTGGTTTCGGCCTTCGGGATTTATACTTAGGGAATTGTTCTCATACTAGTTTAAGGTCAGGGACTGATAGTTGGGGAAGAGTAGTGATTTGTAAACAAGGAATGGAAATGTTTCCAGTGTGAATAACGTATATTTTCTAAATATAGAAAATAGAAAATGTTGAATATAGGGAAAACAGGAGATGTAAAATGAACTAAAGAGATAAATGTTAAATGATGTTTGTTTGATATAATTTCCATCTGGAAATAATATCGTTGTTTGCACACTTGTTTTTCTTTGATAGTTAAATCACAGACTATCGAAGTTTTGACCATTTTAACGTTGTTAATATGGAGAGACCGGTTGGATTATTATCCAAAGAACCACTCTGTATTGGCATAGGCATTGCAAATCATATATGCTAAAGTTAATTGAAGACGGAGAAAAATGCAAGGGCTGTTGTATAAATCTTAGATAACAGTGACTAAGATGGATATACTGAATAGTGCCTTCGGTTTGTCCAGTCCCAGGACAACTTGTATGGACGAAGGTCTGACAGAGTATATCCAATGGATCGCGTAAGTTGATCTGTTCAAACGTATTCACGTTTGGTGGCGGAGGAATTTCTCTTAGCTGTATACCCGTGTTATTTTTGGATAAGTCAATCTGTGATTTGGCGCGTATGACGATGTGACATTCTAAGTGAATGAGGATGACTTGTGTTGATGAATGTCTGACAGAGTATTTCCAGAAAGGTCACGTATATTGATTTCTTCAACTATACCAAGAGTGGAAGCGGAGAAGGAAACATCTTTAGCTAACACGTAACGTACTGTTATAGACGCCAATTAGTGATTTTCGATGGATCTGACAATGTGGCATTCAAAGTGAATATGATGTAATGATAAAGCGTAGCTTCTAGCCTCACATCCGGTAAATGACAGAAATCGGGCAGGCAGCATGGCTAAGTCGGTCGCACCGAAGTAGGGTGTATAATCACCTATCTAGAGAATATTCATTTGTTTCTTAAATCTATCAATGTTGTCCCATATATATATATACGGGAACGGTTGCTGATCCCAACCGTTGGTGATGTACATTCGATACACTCAAGCGAAATGAGTGGTCGGTCATGTATGGCTGAGTTACAAGATGTTCTTGTTGAACTCCAGTGTATCGTTCCTAGAGTACACTGATCGGAAGGTGGTTCCATACCTTGTCATAAATGGAAATCCATTATCCAATACGTGCTTGCGATTTTGATTGTATACTATATATGTAGAACGTGAGATGAAAGCGTTTCTGCTAGTTGATATCTATTTGTACATAGACATTATTATAATATCAAAAGGTTTTTGATATAAAGATATTTTGGATTCTCATAAGGGAAAAACCCGTTCCGTTCTGCGGCGTGGTCTTATGAGATATCGTTAACTTGTTCATATACCTGTTTAAACTGTTTTACTCATACTAGTCCCATGACTGACCCGGAGTTTACTTTGTTGTTTTCCCTAAACTCTTGGGTGCCTAAATTTGTACGGGCAGTCAAGTAGTTCAGGATTTTACAGATATACTTGGAGAGCTTGGAGCAGGAGGCTTCAAGATCATATAGCTATAGTTTATTTCCGCTGTGTTGTAAGTGTTGTACTCTGATAAGTTCTATTGTATACATAACTGTTATATTTCAAAGTTATGTTATCTATTATATGTTATTCGTTCCGCTGTGAGGTTCGTGTTACTCTGATGTTGTGTTCTTCTTCTTCTTCTATTCTAAGTTTCTATCTTATCTATTCTCACCTTCTAATTTCTTTCATTAATTGCTGGGATTTTTCGATGTTTTGGTTATCGACATCGTGCTTATGTTGATAAGAAAAGTCGCTCAGAATCCAGGTCGTTACTGTTGGTATCAGAGCTTAAGTTTAGAATTACTTGGCTCTGTGGCGTGACTCGTAAGAGATAGGGTTAGTAATACCCTAGATTGAGTTGAGTGTATATATACGAGTGCGTATTTGTATTTGATATAAAAATGGTTTTATATTGTGGAGATTCATTGGCTGAGTTGTTTATGAGTTCTAGTCGATCAGTTTGATCCACTGTATCGGTAGGAGTAAATAAACACTTGAATACGATGGACCGACACAGTATGGATATGTGATATATTATCATGTATAGGTTGTGATTATAATCGAATGAGATTATAAAGTGAAATGGTTATATATAACCAATCAGAATCATATAAGTAAAGTATATGAAATAAGATGAATTAAATATGAATTTAAATCAAATTTGGAACTAAAATAAGGAAATTTTAAGTTCTTGGGAGATTTTGAGATGTTTTCAAAATGGATGTATTTAGTAAGGGTTTTGAAATGATATAGTATCGAAATCACTTGTGTCGCTGGAAAATAATTCCGATGATGACTGCGCAGTATCATCGGTGTGATTTTCGAGTTTCTAAGTGGTGGATTACTACCAGAGATTTTGATTTGAATTGTTTTGAGAAAACAAGTTGTTTAGAAAATTCAAAGGTTTTTCATTGGCAGTCTGATTTCAAATTGATTTGAAATTTACCCAGGAATTTAAGTTCTGGAATTTAAATTTAACTTATGAAGTTAAATAAAATGAGATGGTAAAAATAAATTGAAATTTAACTTGAACTAAGTTAAATAGAATTGAATGGATAAGTCAAGAATTTCAAATTTAGCTAGACTTAGAATTTGGAAATCAAGAATGAAACTTGAGATTGAAAATGGAATTCTGCTTGAATAAGCGAATGGTTGTGTTAAGAATAACTTGGTTGGAGTTGCTTGGGATGGCATTTGTATATGCCGAGTTGATAACAGATGGTAGGGATATAATGATATGCCCAACAAAAAGGTACAAGTTTATATTTTATATGAGTTTGGAATTTATGAGCCGAATTGGCAAGCCGTTTGGCGTTTTGATTTTCTTTTGGGTTGAAGAAGGCCCAGAGAGGCGAGTTGGAATTTGAGCTATTGACCAGTACAAAGGAGGTGCTGGCGAAATTTTTCGGAAGTTTAAAGTATTAGAAAATTTTCAGAATTTTTGAAAATTTTAGTTAGTCGGAATGAATAAATAATTTAGTCGATGTTAATTGGTTCAGTTAAAATCAGAAATAAGGGGTAAACAAATCTTAGGAATTTCAAATAGATAGGGTCGTCCTCTAACTTAGCAATTTCGAGGATGAAATTATTTTAAGTGGGGAAGAATGTAATGACCCGCATTTGTCAGAGGTATTATAATTAATTTGTTTAATTATATAAATAGTGATTTAGGGAATTAAATCATCGTTAATTAAATTATAAAGATTATTTAATTAAATTAAATAATAGAATAATATATTTAATTTAGAAATAATAAAAAAAATATTGGAAATCACAATATAAGGTGAACAGGGTCATCCCCAAGATTTAATTCAGCCTAGAGTTGAATTATATTGACGAATATATTCAATCGACGTCAGTTTGAACGTATAATTTTAATATAATTAAAATAGAGCTCGAAATGGCGCTGCAGTTCATTATTTGGCGATTTGAACTTCAACTGAATATAGAGGGTTCGTTTTAAATCGGATTTCTGTGAAACAAGTAACGTGTGGAGCTGGTGAAGTATATCTTTCTAGTGGAAGAGAAAAATCGGGATTTCGTCATGTAGATTTTGATTTACGTCCAAATCAAATTTCAGAAAAGTCGCTATGGAATTCCTTTATAATTTTTAAAGGAATTAATTATATTTAAAAAAAAGGAATTTCAATATAAATCGAAGATCAATTAAATCGGGATTTGAAATATCAAGCTGGAAATTCATATAGGAATATTCTAAGCTGTAAGGTATTCCACTGTGAATATATACGATAATATTTATTTATAAATATTTAATTTAATTATATTTAAATATATTTATATATTTAAATGGGTCATCCAGAGCTTTAAAAATAGACGCTTTTGCAAACGAAGTCGGAATTCGATGAAACTAATTTTGTTGGATCCGCAATGTCAAATAGTTGTTAGATTTCCGGTTTCGTGATTTTTAGAGGCAATGTGTGGCCGTACGGATTTTTAGAGTGTAAAACAGTCAGTATTTTGACGGTTAAAAATACACTGTGTGTGCATACGAAGTCGGAATTCGACGAAACCAGTTTCGTTGGGACCGTAATGGCAAATTCTAGCTACATGTCTAGTTTCGTGATTTTTATGTATGATCACACGAATTTTTAGAAGACGAGAATGAATATAAATAGAACTTAAAAATGGTAAAAATCTAACTAAAAATATCCTAATCTATTCTGGTTAAAACCAGGCCACGTCCTCATCAATTTACAGCCACACCTCAAATGTTAAAACGAGAGAACAGTCCTCATTCACAAAATTTCAAACCGCAGAACAAAATTCCCAAAAGCAAGAAAGAAAAATCAAAGTAAAATGAAAGAAAAATCTATAAATCCATATACATATATTTTCAGAACCCCTGGGAGCTGCTCTTCGTTTTCATATAGTTCTTGTGGGGTATGATGATGTTTCCTGTTGATGGAAACAAACCAGCGCGATCTAGGGCTCTGGTTTTCGAGAGATCGAAGCATTGAATTGGGTAGTGGTTGTTAGATTTGGGTTTGTGAGGAGAAACTGCACCTTGTGTGATGTATTTGGTGATTTCAGTGGGCGTTGGTGTTGCTCGACGTACTGAGATGGCGCGATAGGGGATCGAACAACATTCGATCAAGTGGAGCAAGAATCATGTGGTGAGAAAGAGGAGTTGAAGAGATAAAGGATGGTGATTTTTAATTTGATTTCGGTGGAAGAACAGAAGGAGATTTGAGGGATGGAAGGACCAAAAATGGCTGAGAGGATACAGGCGACGGATTTTGTGGAGTTGGGGAAGACAAGGTGGAGCGGGCCGTGGTTTTAAGGGAGAGGTGATGGGCCAAGGTATTGAGTTAAGGCCCAAGTGTTTTTTTAATTATTCAATAAGTGTTCAAACTTCGAAAGGTTATAACTTGAGCATACGTTGTCAGTTTTCTGAACGGTCAGTCACGTTAGGACCGTATGGATGGGAGCTTCACAATGAAGCTGACTGGGAGTGGACTGGAGCTCGTTTGAATTTATGGCGAAATAAACTGTTTGATTCAAATCAAACAACAGTTTATCGTTCTTTAACGATGAACTGCAAATGTGAGTAAATCTCACCAACTCTGAACAGTTTATAATTTCATGTTGTATTTTTAGAACTGTTAGAAATTGGTTGATTGACTGTGTGTTGGTTGATTGATTGAACTACTAGTCAGTTAGTGAAAATTTTATATATATATATTTATGTGTAATTATATATATATATATAAACCGTTAAATATTTATATATTGATTCTGCTATCTGAATAATTTATATTGAACGGAAAGTGATGATAATCATATTATGTAACATCTGTGGATGCAGGGAGACAGGTTGGAGGAATCCGACTGGATTCCTCAACAGTTATTTTATTGTTTTTCATATATTGGTATATGATGTGATATAAAATCTGTGGGCGATTATATGTGCTTGGACGATATTGAATATCGTGATTTGATATGATTGAATACCATAACATACCGAAATGTTAATAAGGGGATTTTCAAAGTGATATTAAAAATAGAATATTTATAAAGTGGAATATTTATAAGTAAGAAATGTTTATAAATTGGAATATTTATAAATAGGAGATATTCAAAAAGGAAATAATTACAAACCATTTTCTTTTTGAATGGAAAGGCCTGTGTGGCGGGTTTGGGGATTTTCCGGATGCTCCCGTTACAAAGGAGGTTATGGCGAATTTTTCAGAGAACTTAAGGAGTTAGAATATTTCAAGAATAAATTTGAAAAGGAAATATTTGTAAACCATTTACAAATAGAATCGAAAAGGATACGTTATAAACAGGAAATCATTTTTAAAGTGTAGAACCGTTATTTAAAAGTAAAACTTTTCAAATGAATAAAACGTTGTTAAAAAGGAAATCTTTATAAAGTGAATAAAGTAAATCGAATATGGTAATCGAAAGGAATCGAAAGGAGTTAAATCAAATGTGGTATTCGAAAGGAGTTAAATCGAATATGGTATTTGAAAGGAGTTAAATCGAATATGGTATTCGAAAGGAGTTAAATCGAATATGTTATTCGAAAGGAGTTAAATCGAATATGGTATTCGAAAGGAGTTAAATCGAATATGGTATTCGAAGGGAGTAAATCGAATATGGTATTCGAAAGTTAGTTAATCGAATATGTTATTCGAAAGGGGGTTAGTCGAGTTAGAGTTAACCAGTTAGAGTTAATCAGTTAGAGTTAACCAGTTAGAGTTAATTAGTTAGAGTTAACCAGTTAGAGTTAATCAGTTAGAGTTAACCAATTAGAGCTAATCAGTTAGAGTTAATCAAATAAGTGTTAATCCAAATGAGTTGCCATTTCGTACGACTGCTAGCGTAATTCGCAGGGCTGTAAATAGCCTACGACGGTCGGATGTTTCCTGACGGAATCAGGCGTAACCATTGTGATCGTTGCGATCTAGAGTCAAGCGAATGGAGTTAAATAGAGTTATCGAATATTAGTTATCCGAACGGAGTTAAATAGAGTTATCGAATATTAGTTATTCGAATAGAGTTAAACGGAGTTAAATAGAGTTAATCGATTTAGTTATTCGAATAGAGTTAAATAAATAAGAGTGATTCGAATTAGTTATTCGATTAGTTAAATCGAAAGGAGTTATCGATTAGTTAAATCGAAGGAGTTATCGAATATAGTTTATTCGATGGAGTTAATCGATTAGAGTTAAATCAAATGAGTTGATCGAATATAGTTTATTCGAATAGAGAAAAGGAGTTAATCGAATATAGTTTATTCGAATAGAGAAAAGGAGTTAATCGAATTTAGTTTATTCGAATAGAGTAAATGAGTTAATCGAATATAGTTTATTCGAATAGAGTTAGAGGAGTTATCGAATATAGTTTATTCGACAGGAGTTAAGTGAATTAGTTAAGTTAAACTAAGTGAATTGGTTAATTTAACCAAAGTGAATTAGTCGAGTAAATCAAAGTGATTAGTTCAGTAAATCGAGATAAGTAAATCAAGTTAGGTTAATCGAGTTGAATTTGTCAGTCGATTTAATAAATGGAGTTAGTCAAACCAAGTAAAACCAGTTAGAGTTAATTAATTAAGGTTGACCAGTTAGAGTTAAACAATCAGAGTTAATCAAATAGAGTTAAGTAAAATTAGAATTGGCTAGAGATTAGTTAATTGAATGGTTTTCTAAGTGTCTATCTGATGTTGGTTTCGGCCTTCGGGATTTATACTTAGGGAATTGTTCTCATACTAGTTTACTGTCAGGGACTGATAGTTGGGGAAGAGTAGTGATTTGTAAACAAGGAATGGAAATGTTTCCAGTGTTAATAATGTATATTTTCTAAATATAAAAAATAGAAAATGTTGAATATAGGGAAAACAGGAGATGTACAATGAACTAAAGAGATAAATGTTAAATGATGTTTGTTTGATATAATTTCCATCTGGAAATAATATCGTTGTTTGCACACTTGTTTTTCTTTGATAGTTAAATCACAGACTATCGAAGTTTTGACCATTTTAACGTTGTTAATATGGAGAGACTGGTTGGATTATTATCCAAAGAACCACTCTGTATTGGCATAGGCGTTGCGAGTCATATATGCCAAAGTTAATTGAAGACGGAGAAAAATGCAAGGGCTGTTGTATAAGTCTTAGATAACAGTGACTAAGATGGATATACTGAATAGTGCCTTCGGTTTGTCCAGTCCCAGGACAACTTGTATGGACGAAGGTCTGACAGAGTATATCCAATGGATCGCGTAAGTTGATCTGTTCAAACGTATTCACGTTCAGTGGCGGAGGAATTCGTTTCTCTTAGCTGTATACCCGTGTTATTTTTGGATAAGTCAATTTGTGATTTGGCGGCTATGACGATGTGACATTCTAAGTGAATGAGGATGACTTGTGTTGATGAATGTCTGACAGAGTATTTCCAGAAAGGTCACGTATATTGATTTCTTCAACTATACCAAGAGTGGAAGCGGAGAAGGAAACTTCTTTAGCTAACACTTAACGTACTGTTGTAGACGCCAATTAGTGATTTTCGATGGACCTGACAATGTGGCATTCAAAGTGAATCTGATGTAATGATAAAGCGTAGCTTCTAGCCTCACATCCGGTAAATGACAGAAATCGGGCAGGCAGCATGGCTAAGTCGGTCGCACCGAAGTAGGGTGTATAATCACCTATCTAGAGAATATTCATTTGTTTCTTAAATCTATCAATGTTGTCCCATATATATACGGGAACGGTTGCTGATCCCAACCGTTGGTGATGTACATTCGATACACTCAAGCGAAATGAGTGGTCGGTCATGTGTGGCTGAGTTACAAGATGTTCTTATTGAACTCCAGTGTATCGTTCCTAGAGTACACTGATCGGAAGGTGGTTCCATACCTTGTCATAGTTGGAAATCCATTATCCAATACGTGCTTGCGATTTTGATTGTATACTATATATGTAGAACGTGAGATGAAAGCGTTTCTGCTAGTTGATATCTATTTGTACATAGACATTATTATAATATCAAAAGGTTTTTGATATAAAGATATTTTGGATTCTCATAAGGGAAAAACCCGTTCCGTTCTGCGGCGTGGTCTTATGAGATATCGTTTACTTGTTCATATACCTGTTTAAACTGTTTTACTCATACCAGTCCCATGACTGACCCGAAGTTTACTTTGTTGTTTTCCCTAAACTCTTGGGTGCCTAAATTTGTACGGGCAGTCAAGTAGTTCAGGATTTTACAGATATACTTGGAGAGCTTGGAGCAGGAGGCTTCAAGATCATATAGCTATAGTTTATTTCCGCTGGGTTGTAAGTGTTGTACTCTGATAAGTGCTATTGTATACATAACTGTTATATTTCAAAGTTATGTTATCTATTATATGTTATTCGTTCCGCTGTGAGGTTCGTGTTACTCTGATGTTGTGTTCTTCTTCTTCTTCTTCTTCTATTCTAAGTTTCTATCTTATCTATTCTCACCTTCTAATTTCTTTCATTAATTACCGGGATTTTTCGATGTTTTGGTTATCGACATCGTGCTTATGTCGATAACCAGAGTCGCTCAGAATCCGGGTCGTTACACCTAATCTCTCAAAAGCCCCAAAATCAAATACCTGATTCACTTCCTATCTTATCTTTTCTGGGTTGAGACTCGATCTCTATTCATCTTAGCTCCAAAATCAAACCCGAAAATCTCTATTCAACTCAGCTCCTCTGAAAAACTCGAAAAGATGACAGAAAGAATCGCTCCCAATTCACAAGTCGAACTCCAATTTCCAGATTTGAGAGAAGCAACGATGTGAACCGCTGCTTAAGAAATTCATTAGCTTCAGAAGTTTCCAGGTAAGATACGATGAAGCACGGTTCTCACCTAGAAACATTGATTTCATAATAAAAGAATTTCTAAGCATTGTTTCCAGCAGTTCACATCAGTCCCTCGTAAAGTCCCTCGTAATCATTAGCGATTTTTTGTCCAAAAAAGTTCTTATCAGGCTCGAATTGGGTCAGTTTGTATTGCTATTGATTACTTCTGCTTGATTCACTTCCTATGAACTCACGAGAAAAGGTGAGTTTTCTTCAACACAATTTTTTTAATATTCTCAGTCAAGAGCAAAACTTCTGATGTAAGTCAAAAAACATGCTTCCCGATCATAAACGAGTCAGAGATAATGTTGTAGTGAAAATACAGAGATTATTTCGAGGGTTCATAGTGAGAAAGAATGTTGGGATTGTTTATAGAGTAGAGAAAGGGATTGATGAAACTTTTAAAAAGGCTTATCTTATTAAAATCAAAGTGTTAGTGCGTGATTTTCGGGAGAGGTTGTATTACGTTTTTGGGATCAAGGATTATAAGCAAAGAGTATATGCTAAGTTGTTTAAGCTTGAAAATTATGTTATTGAAATTGTGACTATAAAAATTCAGAGGCTTTTTAGTCTGGAAGAAATTATGTGCTGAAATCTATGAAGGAGAAAAATCGAATCAATTGGTAAGACAGTACATCAAAAATGCAGTTGATCTTCTTTCTTCCTTCCTTTCTTTCTTTCTTTCTTTCTTTTTTTTTTTTTTTTTTTTTAAAGTTGAATTTAGAGATTGCTGCAGTTAGAATACAAATATATTTTTGAGGTTTTAGGGATAGAAAAAAAATGATGTTGGTAAGGTACATTAAAAAGCTGTTTGTTGAAGGTATGGAAATATCTAATATAATAACATACAGTTATTTGTTTGCAGGTACAGGTTTTTAGTCATAAAGTTATTGCATTCTAACATGCAGTCTTTAATCCTTGATTATTATATGTTAGTTGCATGAAGTATTACACTCTAATTTGTTTATGGACCAATGATTCTTGGTAATGCTTCTCAGGTATTTAACATCAGTTCCTCCTTGTTTACATTGTATTGTTATTAAATAGTATAAAACACTAGATGGCATGTATATTACAAATGTTCCCTATAAATAAATTGTTGCCGGTAAATAAATAGTTAGCATCAATTTATTATAAATTAACGTATTGATAACATCAACTTTTTTGTTCCTGTAAACCTATGTATTTAACAGTCAAGCCAACAGCCATGGGTTAAGCTATTGCATGTAAATAAATTGGAGCTCATTTAAAAATAAAAGTTTTTGAGCAACATGCATAGATGATTTAATTTCATGATGCGTATGCATGACATAAAGAAAATAAACCATATAATATAAGAAGCATTGCTGGAGAAAGAGAATTCAGTTACTATGTGTTTACTGGTAATAAATACTATCTGTCTTTCTGATTTGTAAAGCAGGAAACAGATGGCATGAATAATAATATAATAAAGTTTCTAGAAGTTATTATTAAAAGGTAAAATATTATAAGTATACCTCATTTGCAGGTACAGGTCTAGGAAGTTGATGGATTTTGGGTTGTATGCAGAGGTGAGACAATGTGTTGCTAAGTTGATTTTTTCAATGATGATTTCAGTATGGATAGAGGACTGGAAGTGTAACGATAAGGAATTTCGCTCGATCCGAGTCGATCGCTAAACCGACCAAGACCATTCGAATCCCTTATACGCTAACTCTGGGCATACAACACATTAGAACAAATAACAAAAGACTTCTATAAACATCATATTAATGTTACATGAGAGTACAGAATATATCAGAGTATATCGAAATATAATACAACGGAAGATTAATTTACATCAAATGTAATACAATGCACAGAGGAAAATAAATAAAGTAACACAGTGGAAGACTAACGATGCTCTGGATGCGGTTTTAAGCATCAATCCAGAATCCTCCTCATATATCTGTAATATAAACTACTCAACTGCCCGTGTGGAAAATAGGGGCACCCGAGTTTGCAAGGGAGAAGCAAACTACAGGTCAATCATGGGACTGGTGTGATAAACTCTAAACAGTTACAACCTTATATAAATTATATGGCATATCACGGGACCACGCCGCTAACGCAGAACGGGTTTACCCCCATGAATGCCAGTGTATAAACAACAATCAATATAGATATATGGATCTACTATGCATCAATCAACATGCAATATCCCAATCTACCCACTTAGATTAATCACTACACTTAGATTTTCCAAATCCAAATCAATTTACAGAAATTATTCCTTTAGACTTTATTTCCCGATTTCCATTTCAAATCATTTGAAATACATATCTAACTTTCTATATCAAAGTAGATTTCACTTCGGGATCTCAAATCAAATCGTTTGGAAATATGAATTCCAAAACATAACAATGCATACAAACAAGTATGCAACCAAATATCGGGCTCCCCCAAGACAAGGCAAAGGGCACGCACCTAAGCAACTCAATATATATATATATGTGCACCTCCCTCTATGGAGCAGGCTACACCGACGATGCACCTCCCACACAGGAAGCATACACCGCCCATCTCACCCATACTTTTAGTCGTTCGGGTTACCCGAATCTCTAGCCACATACCAAATCATCTCATATCCCGAAGTAGGGAAAATCATTTCACAACATAATAATCACAAGTACTTTCAAAATATAGTACTTCACATCAGCAATTCACACATATGATCAGTCACTATTAATGACATAACCTTTGAGCTCGTACATCTCAAAGAAGGGTGTTAACCAAGAGAATAAATCCTCCGCCACCAAACAGATATGTTATCAATAGCAACTAATCGAATACGCGATGAACCATAATGTAAAACATAATACATTTCTAAATCATTATAGAAATCATCGAGTTTAGGCCTCGAAATCCTTTCTGTTTTATAAAACATTTCTATAAAACATTCCCTATCCAAAATCAGGAATATCTTTCTTTTCACTTAAGAAAAACATCATTCCAAAATCATTCATAAAATTTTGAAATATATAACATCGCTAAACACCTTATAGACAAATCGTGAAGTGTTTCACAAGGTGTTAACACATAGATATTTTTACCCAACCCAATGCTAAATGTAAAAGCATATTCTGCTCATAAGCTGGTCAAGCACCATCCAAACAATCAATCAGTCACAATCAATATCAACAACCATGTATATCTCATGTTTTAGTAAATTTAATCACCATTCATTCATTCAAATCTAATTAAAGATTTATTCAAACTCCAATTGGTTTCATCTCTAAAATCATTTCATATTGATTGTTCTTCTTTTTGGAAATTAATCCTGCTTTTACTCGGGTTAAAGAACTAATGTCATTTAAACACAACTCACGACAAACCCCAAATCCAATTTGATATTAAATACAAGGCTCTGAATAGAAAATATATCGGCTTATATTCAACATCAAATTCTGAAACCAACAGATATCATATTGGGAATAAGATATCGATATCTTCCAAATTCCCATCACAATATATGTATAATCACGGAATCCAATATCGAAATATTCCGAAGATAATTTCGATTCAAATCCATTCCAATTCATATATTGAAAATTCAGGTTATTTTTAAAACCATTTCAAATCCACTTTATTTATTCAAAACTATTGGATTAATTTTTCTAGTTCAAAACTAGTTCCTTTCGATAAAAATCTATTTTTATCTTTTCAAACATGGAACTTTTCATCCCAATTCTTTTCAAATCATTTCTTATGATTTTACACTAATTATTGATATTTTTAATAATTTTATCAAGGCCCGTACAATCGGTTTTCGACCTTTTCCAATTTTTATTTGGACATAATTCCAAATCCAATCGTTAGATTTCTAATTTCTAATATTCATTAGAAAGATCTTTTCGATACGAAGCCAACGGTTCCGGTTTAGGAGAATCCGACAGTCGGATCTCCCGTAATGTCCGTTCGAAGTCAATGGTCGAAATTGGCGAATTACCGCAGCGCGTTCTATTTAGGCCATTATATATATACACAATATATTATATATATTTTGTCGATTCCCCTTTAAAACGAATTTTGTAAATCATTTTAAATTCATTTCAATTTCTATTCTGGATCAAGTACTTCAACATTTCAATTTCTAAGAACTTTCTAGTTTTTCAAATTTTTGGCTAATACCCTAAATTTTTGAAAAATTTCGCCATAACCTCCCCTGCACCGGGAGCTTCGGGATATTTCAAACAGCCTCCCATAGCCCTCATCAATCCAAAAGAAAAGAAAAAAGCCAAGCGGCTAGCCAATCGGCTCATAAAATCATCATACCCAAACAAAACAGTAAATATGTACATATTTGTCAGGCATATAATTTTATTCCTCTTCTCCAGCCTCCTTCCTGTAACTTGTTCAATATATATGCATGTACATGTATGCAATTCTAATCAAATTTCAATTCAGTTCAATATTTGATTCAATTTGGTTCGCTTTACCATTCATTCTCTTATTGGTTTGATTATTCCAATTCTTATTTAACTTCTTAGCTTTGCCAATTCTAGTTTGGCATTCAAATCTATCCACGCTTACATGACGATCAACAATGAGGTTATTAAATCGCTAATCACTTACTTGAATAATAATAAATGTTTATTATTATTCACAACACTTATATATTTTCTTACAATGTATATATATATATATATATACATGTTCATACAACGTATATGTATACTTTCATACTACGTATACATTCTCATATAACGTTTACATATTTTCACACAATGCCTATAAAGTTTATACAACGCGTATATATTTTCTATATGGCCTACATACGTTAAAAATCATATTTTTAACGAACTAGTAATTTTTCTTTAGCATTACTATTTTATTCACTTCATTATCATGTTAAAAATAATAATTTTAACTAACAAACATTTATTCCAACACTTGGTTATTTTTAACACTTCATACATATGATAAGAATGATATTTTTGGCGAACTAAAATATATTTCGAAAACTGTCTTGTGACGACCCCAAACCCCGATTAGGATGGTGCAAGGTTAATCTTTGGAATATAACACATAAACAGATAACAATAGAACAGAAATAATTAAATACACCAGATAATGTACAATTGAATACACTGGATAAACATAATCATCAGAGTTACACAGTATACAGGATCATACTTAGTACAAAATACAGTTCAGCTATACATAAATGTCTACTGCGGAAAAGAAAACATAATATGTACAACAGAAGCTGAACAGCATAAAAAGATAAATGATAGAATCCCTCTTCAGCTCCAGCTATCCAGAAAGAGCCGGCTAAAACCTGAATACAAAGCTGCTCGTGTAGAAAAAGGGGCACCCGACTTTGCAAGTGAAACAAACTACGAGTCAGTCATGGGACTGGTATGAGAAATCTACTTAACACACTTTCAAATATGGCCAATCACAGGACCACGCCACTTTCACGGAACGGGTTTACTCCATTGGATTTCCAGTGCTTTAAAACAAATAAATCTTTTAAACGTCGCAATGCTTTTTATAAAAATGAAGCCATTATAAGACTCAGTTCCCATCACACAATGCAACACAAACCAGAGGATAGAGTTTTCCCTTATAATGGCCAAAATATGCTTGATACGAGAAAAACAAATCATTTAATATTATTACTAGTGTATGTATATATCAAAAACAATTTCAATCATAACTATCAATCATAGACGGCATGGGTACCATATATCATGTCGCCATATATATATATATATATATATATATATATATATATATACACACAATCAAAACCGCATGGTGTCGTATTTGGAAATTGGAGTTCCATCTTGAACCAAGGCAAAAGATAGTCCTTACCGATTCGAGACGCTCTAGCCCGTGTCTCAGGACCCAGACTCAGGTGGGCCCTTGGATCGTCAGGGCCGATCCACCGATGTGGATTAAAATTCCTGAACACTGCGTTTCCCCGCCCTATGGGGCATCATTGGTCATATCCAACCACACCATCGGCTCCGAAGAGACCGAAGCAATCGAGGCCTCGCTTTCCATCATCCACATAAGTAAAATACTAGGGCGTGCAAAACCCAAAGCACCACTCCTAGCTAGAAGAAAACGCATGTTCTCCCTGAAGTCCTTCTCCTGTTTCTGGCTCATACCGGGGTGTGAGGCTCGCGAAACAATGCTATACACAAAGCTATGCCACACAGGTCGTGCTTTGATCATCAACCACAAGATTTTGCTTTTCAACAGAAGCCTTGATCATCTGCCACTTAGGCATGCCACATAGGCAATTCACTCTGTGCGACTGATTTCTATCGATATGTAACCTCTGGGCTCGTACGTCTCAGAGAAGGGCGTTAAGCAAGAGAATAAATTCTCCGCCGCCAAACAGATATATATTTAATAGAGATCAATTAGCACAGAACAAAATCCAATGTCAGACACACAATCCATTTACATGTTCGTTCTAGGTCTGAACGAAACCGGAGGCACTCAATACCTCGCATATCCGTACAATCAACAAGTACGTCCGGGTGGCTACTACTTCAACCCCATCAAGGTAGCTACTCCTATCATGAGCATCAGTAGCACCCCTCCATTCGACGTGAAGATCATCGGTCTTGCACCGTCTTCATATCTTCGACTTTCCCTTATTGATCAATTATTTGAAATGAGAATTAACTCGGCCTTTTCAAATAATTCACGTATATCTAGAATTTCAAATCAATTGATTTCAGTGGTTAAATTATTCGCCATCACCAATTCTGTTCTTTAACGTAATTTTCACACCAAACACATTCAACCATCAAATATCACATAAATCGAGCAAATTCAGTTTATTTCCATTCCATATTGTTTCTAATATTTTATCACTATTTATCGCTATTTTTATTTATTTAAAAATAGCCAATTCATTCAAACGACGCTTCAGGCCATAATGCGGTCGTGGCGCTGTTTTTCTCCAGATTTGATTTACACATATTTGAAAATCTAACCATTGGATCTTCACATATTTTATATCATTAGAAAGATCTTCTCAAAACGAATCCAACGGTTCCGGTTTTGGGAAAATCCGACGGTCGGATCTCCCACGCTAATCGTTGGAAGTTACGATTTGAAAATACGAATTGCAGCGTCGTTATTCGATTTAGTTTAATTATATTTATATATATATAATCGATTCTGGCGCTATTTTTCCTCAGATTTGAATTAAACATTCCAGACAATCCAACCGTTGGATCTTTACAAAGTTAGTGCCGTTGGAAAGATATTCCCAAGGCGAACCCAACGGTTGTGGTTTCGGGAAAATCCGATGGTCGGATCTCCCGCACTAATCGATTGAAATCACTATTTCAAAATACGAACTACAGCGTCGTTATTCACTATATTTTAATTATATTTATATAAATATATATAAGTATAATTCTTTCTTTGATTTCAAAACTATATCCACTTTATATATTTGATAAAAATGATATTTTTATCCAACAGACATTTCTTTCAACACTTCACTATTTTAACAATTCGTGTATATAATAAAAATGTGATTTTTATTGTAAGACAATTTTTTTCAAAACACGACTATTTTATATAGTTCATATAGATGATAAAAATATGATTTTTATTATAAAACAATTTATTTCAAAACACGAATGTCGTTCAACACATGAAAATAATTCTAACACATGAATATTATTGAAAATTTCGGCAGCATAACGGCAGGGTAGTTAAAACCGGGAACGTCCCTAGTACGGCTCCTCGCTCTACCATAAAACCTCACGGTTTTTGGGATTCATGCATCTAATTTGCACGCAGGCGGCATGTTTTATTTTCATTTTCACAATCCTATTCTAATTTGTTTCAACCACAAATGGGTATTTTTCAACCACAGTCAATCATTCTCAACCACAAACAATTTATAACAACCATTCGCATTATTCACCAAATTTCACATCAACCAAATAATCCAAACAATATCACAACCAATAAATATCGTCCATGGTATGTGGACAAGGGGAGTGTGTATATATATATTCGTATATAAATATATTTCAATTCACTTCAATTCATTTCAACGCACATATAATTTTTACAACGCATATATAACTTATACATCGAACATACAACTTATACAACGCTTATACATGAGGTGTACAACGCTTATATAACTCATACATCGACTATATAATTTATACATCGTTGTTTTCCATATCGTTTGAAAATTAGAAATCTCACATTGGGTTCCACTCCACGAAAAATAGCAGAAGGCTCAGAAAAATATGCCGTCTCTTCGAGAATGTAGAAGACGTCCACACGAGTCCATTGTCTCTTGTTTCAGTGAATTTCGTCAACATAGCAAAAAGATATGATTTTTACAGTGAAATCAAAAACCGTAGCGCTTTAAACTGCTATAATATAGTTTAATATAAAATAGCCGTACACCTTTCTGAAATGTTCAAAACTAGGTTTTGATTTTTCTTTGAATCCGCGCAACGATACGTCGATCGACCTTCACCACGTGAAAGAGGGGAGAGAGGCGCACCTGCGTGCGGCGGTGAGGCCCACTCGGTGGTCGGATCTGACGGCGGTGGCGAGATGAAGTTCGAAACTTTCGAACCCGAATTCTCCCCCAATTCTGAACGATAAAATTCACTATATGGATTTGAAGATCTCGAGAAGCTCTAAAAATTTCCTAACTGGAGTGTTTGATTTTGATGCGCGGATTGATCAGAAAATGAACGGGAAGGATGGGAGCTTTAGTCGTCGTCGATCGGGGGTGCGGGGAGAGAGAAGAGCTGATGTGGACAAATGAGATATTTTTTGTTTATTTATAAATTTTAAATTCTCAAAAATACCCCTTGTCACACACAAACACCAATCCAAACCCAACGACTATCGCCACTAGCTAAATACCCCCGTTCCGAACACAATGGGATATGTTTCGTAGGCCTATTCGACTGTTTCATTTAGTTTTCCTTCAATTTGACATATATAACAATCAATATTCGATTTGAACATACATTTCAATTTGCCAGGGCCACAAACTGATTCGAAAAATTCCAAAAAAATAAATCTACCTATGTTTTGATGATACGGTCCCAACAAACTAATTTCGTCGGATTCTGAGACCGTTTGAAAAATGGCCCATTTCTGGTCGATCCAATTTAACTGTAATTGACCAAAACACGTTTTCCTTTGCCACGCTCACATATTAACTTCAAAAATTATGAAATTTGAAACCTAGAAATAATTTAACATCCCGGATCCAACAAAAGTTGTTTCGTCGAATTCTGAGGTCGTTTGCAAAATGGCCATTTTCACGGGCTACATAAACTATATAGCGACCTTTTTGAAAATTCATTTGGCCATAACTTTTGCTTCCCGCTATGAAACTTCGATTTTTCGGATTCTTAGAAAGGTATTCACTAGCAGATTTAAATATTTTTGGTTTCACTCAAATCCGTTTTGTTTTGCACCCGGTACAGTCAGTCAAAGTTTGAATTCAAATTTTGAAACTACTGCGCCATTTCAGGCCTTGTTTATAATTAGAATTAATTATATTTATTTTCAAACGTCGATTAAAACTTACTTTTCATCGTTATAATTTTAAATATTTATTTTAAATATTTAAATTCCACCAAAATAGCCAATTTAAAAATTTTAAATTGGTTCAGAGTTCCCGGGTTGTTACAATCTCCCCCACTTAAAACTTTTCGTCCCCGAAAAGGAACAAAGTCAAAAGTGGTTTGATTAATCAACTCTACTTCCGATCTGGCTTCCATTCTCCAACTTTTCAGTTTCTGAGAGTTTTCAAATTCTTCAAAAATTTGGCTAACACCCGGAATTTTCGAAAAATTTCGCCATAACCTCCTTTGTACGGGGAGGGGTTTGGAAATTTATTGGGCCGTATTAGGTACCCAATAAATCCTATAAAGCAAACACATATTTATAGTGATATATTCTGGTGTTTACAGGGGAGCGTGTATAGATAATAACTCCAAAGAATAAATTCTCGTCGCCCTATCTAAGCCTGAGGGAGTGTGTATTTTTAATTACTCCAGAGAATAAATTCTCATCACCTCGTCCCGTGTGGGAAATAAATAATCCATGTGTCGTATCTAATAACTAGAGAGACGTGATTATTGTCAACTCCAGACCCGTGTGGGGTTTTTTATTAATCTGGCAATTTACCGTTATATTTTATATGGTCCATATCAGTCATCAGTTCAACCTGTAAAATATAGTCATCGCCACACGAGCCTCTCGCTCGTACGGTAAATCTTCAACCTCGTCACACAAGCTCCAAATGCTTATGTTGTAGATGATGAAGTATGCCTATCTTCAAGAAGTATGCCATGTAGTGTAGTTCAAAATTAATTGTTGCTATCCTATGGCGACGTTTATTATTACACACAGAACAACCAGCACTCCGCATCCAATGGCATTCACAGGAGTTGATATAATAATAAAATTGCGCATCCAACTCATTAAGGTTTACCTATTTGTCGGACACGCAAATAAAATCTTTACTCAACAGCTAATCCATTTACCTGTTTCAAACATATATAATGCATATGTATATATTTCTATTTATTCTCTAATCAGTTCAATGTGTGATTTAATTGAATAAATTCTACCATTCATTCTCTTATTGATTAATTTAATTACCATTTTAATAATTTAATTAATCAAATCTACTATCATGCAACACAGACAACAATCAATTTGTTTTTAACTTTTCAAAAATGTATTAATTAATTCCTATACTCTTTTAAATCATTCAGATTATAAAATTAAAATTCTACATCCATGAAAAGAAAACAACACCAAAATAGAGAACCCAATGGAAATTGCAAAATATGGTAAATGTACCTTGCACCAGAGTCAATCAGAGATATCCACCCTGCACTTAGGATAGGCTTTCTCAACGCTTTCCTCTATTTCCCAGGTACAATCTCGTGGATCTCCACTCCATTGCACTTTGACTAAGTGAACCTTTTTGCTCCTCAGCTCTTTGGTTTCCTTGCCAATTATCTTTAGCGGCTCTCTTCTCACAGCTAATTCTGGAGTGATTTCTATATCCTGTTGTGTTGCTTCTTCCACGATCAAGTCTGGATCATGAACGTGCTTTCGAAGTTGAGATACGTGAAATACATCATGCACTCCAGGAAACCAATCAGGCAGTTGAACCTTATATGCGAGAGTTCCAATCCGTTCAAAAATAGGAAACGGACCAATGAATTTGGGCACCAATTTCCTTGTTTTACCGAATCGGATGACTCCTCTCATCGGAGATACTTTCAAATAAACATAGTCTCTAACAACAAATGATATATCTCTTCTTCTCTTATCTGCATAGTTTTTCTGTCGGCTTTGAGCGGCTGGTAATCATTTATAGACGAAATCGACTTTGTCTACAGCATCACGAATCATATCAGGCCCCAATACAAGTCTATTACCAGGTTCAACCCAGCAAGCAGGAGATCGGCACGGTCTATCGTACAATACTTCAAATGGAGACATTTTCAGGCTCGCTTGGTAGCTGTTATTATATGAGAATTCAGCCAAATGTAAATGGTCTTCCCACGATCCACAAAAATCAAGAATACAAGCCCGCAATAGTTCTTCCAGAATACGATTCACCCTCTCAGTTTGGCCATCTGTTTGAGGATGATATGCGGTGCTCAAGCTCAGCTTCGTTCCCAATTTTGCTTGGAATGCTTCCCAGAATTTACTAGCAAAAATCGGGTCACGATCACTAACGATGCTCGTGGGAACTCCGTGAAGTCTAACAATTTCTTTGAAATAAATCTGCGCCAGACTTCGAGCAGTTCTACTCGATTTGACAGGTATGAAATGAGCGGTTTTCGTAAATCGATCCACGATCACCCAAATATTGTCATTTCCTTTCCTGGTTCTGGGAAAACCATCTATGAAATCCATAGAAATCTGTTCCCACTTCCCACCTGGTATTTCTAAAGGTTGCAATAATCCAGCGAGCTTCTGATGATCGCTTTTAACTTGTTGACAAGTAGAACACCGGCTAACATATAAGGAGATGTCTCATTTCATATATCTCCACCAGAAAGTGCATTTGATATCATTATACATCTTGCTCACTCCTGGATGGATACTAAGCTTGGCTTTGTGACATTCATCCAATACTTCTCTTCGAAGTTCAGCAATGTTCGGCACACATATTCGGCCTTTTAACCTTAGGATTCCCTCGTCATCTATCCGAAAACTCAAGGTCTCGCATTTCTGTATTCTTTCTTCGATTCTTTGAATGAAGTGATCATCCTTCCGAAGAGCAGATATTTTATCAATCAAAGACGTCGTAGTGATAAAACTGGCGATTATTACATTCTTTCTACTCAGCGCATCAGCCACAATATTGGCTTCCCTGGAGTGTACAAAATCTCAAAATCGTACGTCGCAAGAAATTCTAGCCAACGCTACTGCCTTAGATTCAAGTCTTTCTGGGTGAACTGATATTTCAATGACTGATGGTCTGTATACAGTTCGAATTTCTCACCCAAAAGGTAGTGCCTCCAGATCTTCAAAGCGAATACGATGGCTAACAACTCAAGATCATGAGTAACGTAATTCTTCTCATGCGGTTTCAGCTGGCGGCTAGCATAAGCAATCATTTGACCTCTTTGCATTAACACTGCACTGTAACACCATGTAATTCTGTTATATTATTATTCACAAATTAAAGAATAACTAATCTCAGACGTGAGAATTGTGGGAAACGGGTTGCGCCATTGTGTTCGTCTCGGAATTCTGGTCGAAATAGAGTCCGAGTTTGCATGAATTGGACTTCGTATGAAGAAGTTATGGCCATCGGAAGTTTCAGAAAATTCAAAACAGAATTCAGAAAATTTAAAATTCAAAATTCGAAGTCAAACAGGATAGGCGGGAAAATTACCGCCCAGCATCCCAGGTCGACTGGGGAGTCGACTGGGCAGTCGACAACCCCCCCCCAGGTCGACTGGGGAGTCGACCTGGGTGTCGACCTGTCCAGGCGGCTAGGGTTTTGACTGAGCCCAATCTTGAGCTGCTGATGTGTCTTTAGGGCTGAGTTGGCAAATTTAACGGTTCAATTTAGTTCTGAGTTGATCTGACGGTCTAAATAAATCCTAAACTCTATAAATACCTAGGTAGTCTCTCATTCTAATTCACATGAAAAATAGAATAGCCACCGTCATACCGCCGCCATGGAACTCAGTGTAGCCGCCGCCAACTAAGAAGGAAGAAAGCTAATCAAAACCATAATTCTACTCAACTCTAAAGCAAATCAAGACTCTCTTTCTTCTCTAAATTGTGAGTATGATGATCTTAACAAGATTATTATTAAACTAATTAGATTAAGTTATGAATGGATTATAGGTGAATGATGTGGATTATCATATATGTTGTTGTAAACCTTATGCTATCATGTATGTTGTAAATCCTATGTTATGTGATGATGATATCCTATATGTTGTAAATCATGCCATGATGATATTGTATAGGTTGTAATTTTCTATGCTAAGTTGTGATAAATCATACATGTTATAAAGTCATGATGTTATTATCTATGCTAGTTAGTTCATGTTAATCAAATCATAATGTTTGGGCTAAGTTGATCTATATGACAAACAATGTATGCAAGTTTAGATTAATTAGTAAAGATTATGAACATATGCCATGACATCTATTTAGATCTAGAATTATGACATCTAGAATTATGATATGACATATGTGAATGCTATGTGTTAGATGCTAGTTCACACCGTCATTATGTTGCATAAAACCCCATATGCAAGTTTACATATGAATTTGGGTTATGATCATATCATGTAAATTGTGACATTTAACAAGTTGACACCTTTAGATCCTTAACATGTGCAGTTTATGCAAGTTTCACCCCTATTATGATTAGATTTATTTTAATTGTCTATATGTTGTGATAATTTATTTTTGAGCAATGAGTTAGACTATTCGAGTCTAACGTATATTCTGCGTTGAATAAGCGAACGTATAAACGTGGGGTAGGGTTAATATTAAGGATTTAATATTAAGAAGTTGGGGTGCAATTGATATGATTTTGCATGCCATAAGTGGATGGCCATAATTGAGTCAATCATGGACATCATTAAAATTGGAAGTAATTAATGATTTGAATAGGGATATATTCAAAACTGGGGTAAAAGATTATAAGTGATAATCAATGCCTAGGACACGAGGTTGGACTCGTTTGTGACGTAAACCTGCCCGGACCCGCCCGGCAAATCCAGTAGTCACAAATGTCAGCCCAATGTGAGAGGTCCTAGGCCTAAACTAAAGCATAACAGTTGTAAAGACACGAGGTTAGACTCTTTTATGGTGTAAGACTGCCCGGACCCGCCCAGCAAATCCAGCTGCCATAAATGCCAGTCTAATGTGAGAGGTCTTTATAAGGTTATGGCCTGAATGAATTAAGAAATACTTAACCAGATAAACATGTAAGGTGGGACATAGGGGTTAAGTAGGTGCCTTGGGTAGCATGAGGAATCTAGTGGGTGCCCTTAGTGGCATGTGAAATACGATTAGTAAGACTTAACCAAACACACAACTAAATGAACATGACTAAGAGGGTTAAGTGGGGTATACTAGTGGTGACAAGCTTAGGTGGGTAGCTTGTGGGGGCCCATTTCAACCAGTAACCCAAACGTATCTTTGTGGGCTCGACCCAAGTCGAGGACAGGAAACGCATACTGGGTTTGACTATAAAAGGCCAAAACAGGGTAGCGGTGGCAACGCAAGTCCAACGGGCTCCGTATGCGTGTGTGGACCCAGGCTGGTAGGTAAGACGTTGTTGCATCATGTTGGTATAAGCCGTGCATTCTCAAGTTGTATCGGGTTGCCACTTTAGGGGAGTGATACACCCACTGTGGGGCCAGCACGGGTATCTACGAGTAGGGAGCCGATCGAAAGTGGGTACTGGGGTACACCTAGCGGAGATAGGGGCAGACGACACCTATGTAGTCAGCTAGGGGTACGCAAGGCTATTTATATGGTTTCTGTGTGAAGCAAGCGGGATCAACCTTTAGGGTGACTGGTGCGGTTCAGTGTAGTAATTATTCATTAGTAATTAGTTATGCCTTTAACGTTATCTTTAACTTTAACTTTAACATTATCTTTATCTGCTCTTCCATACCTAATAGTTCATAGACATTTACTTGTCTTCCAGCTTATGCCTTAGTCTAGTTATTTTGATAATAGTATTGTTAGAAGTATCATACTCGCCAGACTTTATGTCTGACCCCCTCCATTTCTATCCTTTTTCCCCCTCCAGGTCCTCAGGTTGGGCCCAGCTCTAGTGGAGCATGATTGGATTTCTTTATCTCTCTTGGAAAGCTTGGACCGTTGAAGTAAAGTCCAGCTTGTTATCTTCTTTAATGGCTATTTGTGTAATGGGATTATGTATTTTGTTTTATGAAGATGGATATTGTACTTGACTCTGATTTATGGTTTTAAGATGTAACAAACATGTTTAATTTCCGCTGCAATAAAATGAAGTTTTAGATTTCCAAGTACTACTTATTATCTGTCTTGTTGTAATTTTTTTGTTCTATATTCACTTAAAACCTCCATGGAAGTTAATGCATTCCCTTTGTGAGTGACATTAATAGACGTGGGGTGTTACACGTGGTATCAGAGCTTAAGGTTACCAGAACAGATAAAATTTTTAGAAAAACTATTTTTCTAAAGTATTTTTGGAAGAAGTGTTTTCAAAAACATGTCTTAATGAGTAATTTAAAGAGGAAAGTTTTTAAGAAAAACATAATCCCCAATAGCCATATCTTTATCTTTCGAATTCTCAATTTTGAATCTTTCCTTTTTCGTTTCAGCATGGCTGATGATCTTAACCTTCCGGACGGTGTAACGATACCAGGATGGTATAGGACGTTGTTAGAGGCTAGGGCCGCTGCAGGTCCAGCCAATGTTCCTCCACCACCGGTTGCACCCGCTCCTCCTCCTCCTCGCATAGATACTTTTGCAAAGACTTGCAAGGAATTTAAGGCTATGGGTGGAAAACCTTTTCAAGGGTCAGAAACGTTTGTGGAAGCTAGAGATTGGCTTAAGGAGGTGGAAGAACTGCTAGAAATTTTTGAAGTAGAAGAAGGGAGGAAAGTCAAATTAGCAGCTTGGTTAATGAAGGGAGAGGCCTCGTTTTGGTGGGAAGTCACTAATGGGGAGCGTCCTGTTGATTCTTGGGCAAATTTCAGGCGTAGGTTTGAGGCGAAGTTTCTCTCAAGGGCAGAAGAAAATCTATATATGGAAAGGTTCTTGACATTGAAGCAAGGAAGCTCATCAGTGAAAGAATATGTCAACAAATTTAATCAGTTAGCAAGGTTTGGCTTGGACTTAGTGAACACGCCGGAGAAGAAGGCTCTGAGGTTTGTTAATGGATTGAATGAACCGTTGCAAGGGTTGGCTATGACCCACATCCCTATGGGGGCCACCTTTAAGAAGCTAGTAGACATGGCACTCATGCATAAGGAGAAAGGCACTAAAGCTGATAAGGCACCTGAGAAGAAAGGGGATCAGAAGAAACCACAACAGAAAAACAAGAAGGGTGGTAAAGACAATAATGGCAAGGGAAAGAAGAAATGCTTTAACTGTGGGACACCCGGCCATCTCAGCAAGGATTGCCGAAAGAAAAAGAAGACTGGCTGTTTCCACTGTGGCGAAGCGGAACATCTAGTGAAGGACTGCCCAAAGAAGGGGCAGAGGGCAGGGACTACCTCGGGAGGTCAGGTGCAGGCTCTTATGGTACCAGGGCAGGCAAGGGGACAAGTTCAGGCTCTCGCGGTCCCACCGCTGCAAGAACGAGGTAGAACCATTTCTGTTGAAAGCTTAGTTTTTCTGTTTGATCATCCTGTACCTTATTCGATTCGGGCGCATCGTATTCATTTATCTCTACATCATTATTTGAATCACTGCACTTAAACACCAATTTAGTAGAGGATCCCTTAGTTGTTTCGAATCCAATTGTGGGCTCAGCTTATTTGTCCATGATGTGTTTGGATTTGAAAATTTCTATACTTAGCATTGAGTTTAGATGTGATGCTTATGTGTTAGGCTTCACGGGCTATGGGCTAATTTTAGGAATGGATTGGTTATCCAGAAATGGGGTCGTACTTGATTGTGAAAGGAGAGTAGTTAGGCTCATGACTCGCCTTGGCAACACTCTCGAAATCTTTTGTAATCCCATAGATTCCGTTATGCTAAGTTATTTAGAATCGCTTGACGCGGTGGTGGAAAATCTACGATCTGTTAGAGTGGTCCGAGAATATTCGGATGTGTTTGAGGAGGTGAAGGGCTTACCTCCGAAGCAGGAGATAGATTTTCGAATATATCTTGTGGATAATGCGAAACCAGTATCTTTGTCATTACGCCACATGGCTCCTCGTGAAAGGAGGGAACTCGATAAGCAAGTGAAGGAGTTGCTTGAGAAGGGGTTCATAAGACGTAGTATATCGGAGTGGGGTGCTCCAGCAGTATTTGCCACGAAGGCGGATGGGTCCCTGAGACTTTGTGTGGACTATAGAGAACTTAATAAGCTTACTAAGAAGAACTGACACCCACTGCCGAGGATTGACGATCTCTTCGATCAGTTAGTTGGCGCCTCAGTGTTTTCGCAGTTGGACTTAGCCACTGGTTTCCATCAGTTGAGAGTGACTGAGGATAGCATAGACAAGACTGCCTTTAGGACTCCGGACGGTTTCTATGAATGGCTAGTGATGCCCTTCGGTTTGACAAACGCCCTCGCATACTTTGTTGATTTGATGAGTAGGGTGTTTAGGGAGTACCTTAACAAATTCGTGGTAGTCTTTGTAGATGACATCTTGGTCTTTTCTAAGGATGAAGAAGAGCATGCCCTACATCTTAGGGAAGTGTTGGAGACCCTACGAGCGCATAACCTTAAAGCTAAATTTTCTAAGTGTCACTTCTGGAGGAAGGAAGTACGGTTCTTAGGGCACGTGGTTTCCAAAGAAGGGATAGCGGTGGATCCCGCGAAGGTGGTGGCCATCCAAGATTGGAAGGTCCCTAAAAATGCTACCGAAGTGAGAAGTTTCTTGGGGTTGGCTGGCTACTATAGGAAGTTTATCAAAGACTTCGCAAAGATATCAGCTCCATTGACACGCCTGACGAAGAAGAACCTAGTCTTCGCGTGGGACGTAGATTGTGATGATGTGTTCCAACGTTTGAAGAGAGCTTTGACCTCATCCCCAGTCTTAGTGCTGCCAGACGGGAGTAAGACATTTACCATTTATGCTGACACTTGTGGGACAGGACTAGGCGCAGTCCTAATGCAAGAGGGTAGGGTAATAGCCTATGGTGGAAGGCAGTTGAGAGTGCATGAGAAAAATTACCCTACACATGACCTAGAGTTGGCCGCTATTGTTTTCGCGCTTAAGTCTTGGCGTCATTATCTTCTTGGGGAGAAATTCGAATTGTTCACTGACCACAAATCTTTAAAATACTTGTTCTCTCAGAAGGACTTGAACTTAAGGCAGCAAAGGTGGATGGAGTTCTTAGCGTCCTACGATTTCGAGATAGCATATACCCCTGGCAAAGGTAACGTAGTGGCCGATGCCTTAAGTAGAAAAAGATTATCCTTAAGTCCTTTGTTTGTTGAGCGGCGAAGTTTAGAGTTCATCTCTATGTTTGATTTTAGACCTTCCGTTGACTTTGTACCCGGTTTGCTAGCATCCTTGAAGGTCAGACCTACGCTTTTGGTACGGATTGGCGAGGCACAGCGAGACGACCCACAGTTGGTTGAGTTAGTAGAAAAGCTCAAAAGAGGGGAGTCATCAAGCCATCTCCGTAGGTATAACCTAGATGATAAGGGTTGGTTACGTAGGGACGGTAGACTTTATGTACCAAAAGACGATGACCTAAGGAAGACCATTCTTGACGAAGCACATCGTTCGAAGATGACCATTCATCCCGGCGGGGACAAGATGTACATGGACATGAGACGAGTTTACTTTTGGGCTGGTATAAAGAAAGATGTGGCCGAGTATGTCGCTAGATGCTTGGTGTGCCAACAAGTAAAAGCGGAGCAGAAGAAACCCGGTGGGTTGCTTCACCCATTGGAGGTTCCACTATGGAAGTGGGAAAGTGTCTCGATGGACTTTGTGGATGGATTACCGCTATCAAGGAAGGGTAATACGGGGATTTGGGTTATAGTAGATAGACTTACTAAGAGCGCCCATTTCATTCCCGTGAAGAGTAAGAGGACTGCTCCATGGTTAGCTTCTGTATACGTTCGAGAGATAGTCCGTTTCCACGGTGTTCCTTCTAGCATAGTGAGCGACCGCGATCCTATATTCACTAGCGAATTTGGAAGAGCTTACAAGAAGCGGTAGGGACTCAGTTATGTTTGAGCACCTCATATCATCCTCAGACGAACGGCCAGACCGAGAGGGTGAATCGTATTCTAGAAGACATTTTGAGGCTATGTATCCTAGACTTTGGGGGTACATGGGAGGAGCATCTTCCGTTGGTGGAGTTCGCATATAATAACAGCTTTCAGACTAGCATTGGCATGGCACCTTTCGAAGCTCTTTATGGACGACCTTGTCGTTCACCTACATGTTGGTGGGAATCTACGGATAAGATCTTACTTGGGCCCGATATGATTAGGGAGACTTCGGAGAAGATCGACTTGATTCGAAGGAGGATGAAAGCAGCGCAAGATAGGAAGAAATCTTATGCGGATAAGAGGAGGACAGATCTCGAGTTTGATGTTGGGGACATGGTCTTTATCAAAGTGTCTCCATTACGGAACGTTGTTCGCTTTGGGTCCGATGGGAAATTAGCACCAAGGTTCGTAGGGTCGTTTCCTATTAAGGAAAGGATTGGGCAGATGGCGTACAGAGTGGAGTTGCCTGAGAGACTTAGTGGTGTACACGACGTATTCCATGTGTCACATTTGAGGAAGTGCTTTCACGAGACCGCGGAAGTGGTAGAGCCGAGCTTGCTTATAGAGGTGGAGATAGAGCGTGATGCGACGATTCGACGAGCTCCTACGCGCATTCGTGGGTCAGAGATCAAGAAGCTGAGAAATCGAGAGGTCAGACTAGTCAAAGTACAATAGGGAGATGATGAGAGCAACGCTACTTGGGAGACAGAAGAGAAGATGCGTTCACGATACCCTTTTCTTTTTGAGGGTATGTCTTTTAATTTCTCCTTTATCGCTTAGCTTATCTTGTCTTTAGTATGTCCTCTCGCTAGTATCCTTGACCTTTAGTTAGAATAATCCTATGGTTGAAACATGTGTTTGAGACATGTTATGTATAATGGATGCACGTGGATGCAAGTGTTTTCTAGTGGTTGCTCGTGGACGCATATACACACACTATTAGGCACTAAATCGACTCAGTCACTACATACTGCATATTGCATATAAATGGATGTATTTAGTAAAATGGATGTATGATGATTGTTTTATCGTATGGATACCGCATTTTGGTGAATGATTGTGCACGCATATAGAGATAATATGTAGCATTAAGGAACTTTTGCATACATAATGGATGCATGGCACTATCATGATTTGCATTAAGGAGGTCAACTGAATCAGTGGACCGCCAGATTTTGCATTAGATATGGACATATACACACATTGTGCATTTAAACATGAAAGCATTAGAAGTCTATAAGGACAATGGATGCCTATGTTTGATGGTTGAGTAGATGGATGATTGGATGTTAGGATATACATTCTTCTTAACTTGAAGATTTCGGGGTCGAAATCCTTTAAGGAGGGAAGAATGTAACACCCCGTAATTCTGTTAATATTAATATTCACAAATTAAAGAATAACTAATCTCAGACGTGAGAATTGTGGGAAATGGGTTATTCCATTGTGTTCGTCTCGGAATTCTGGTTGAAATAGAGTCTGATTTTGCGTGAATTGGACTTCGTATGAAGAAGTTATGGCCATCGGAAGTTTCAAAAATTCAAAACAGATTTCAGAAAATTTAAAATTCAAAATTCGAAGTCAAACAGGCTAAGCGGGAAAATTCCCGCCCAGCACCCCAGGTCGACCGGGGAGTCGACTGGGCAGTCGACACCCCCCCCCCCCCCAGGTCGACTGGGGAGTCGACCTGGGTGTCGACCTGTCCAGGCGGCTAGGGTTTTGACTGAGCCCAATCTTGAGCTGCTGATGTGTCTTTAGGGCTGAGTTGGCAAATTTAACGGTTCAGTTTAGTTCTGAGTTGATCTGACGGTCTAAATAAATCCTAAACTCTATAAATACCTAGGTAGTCTCTCATTCTAATTCACATGAAAAATAGAATAGGCACCGTCATACCGCCGCCATGGAACTCAGTGTAGCCACCGCCAACTAAGAAGGAAGAAAGCTAATCAAAACCCTAATTCTACTCAACTCTAAAGCAAATCAAGACTCTCTTTCTTCTCTAAATTGTGAGTATGATGATCTTAACAAGATTATTATTAAACTAATTAGATTAAGTTATGAATGGATTATAGGTGAATGATGTGGATTATCATATATGTTGTTGTAAACCTTATGCTATCATGTATGTTGTAAATCCTATGTTATGTGATGATGATATCCTATATGTTGTAAATCATGCCATGATGATATTGTATAGGTTGTAATTTTCTATGCTAAGTTGTGATAAATCATACATGTTATAAAGTCATGATGTTATTATCTATTCTAGTTAGTCCATGTTAATCAAATCATAATGTTTGGGCTAAGTTGATCTATATGACAAATCATGTATGCAAGTTTAGATTGATTAGTAAAGATTATGAACATATGCCATGACATCTATTTAGATCTAGAATTATGACATCTAGAATTATGCTATGACATATGTGAATGCTATGTGTTAGATGCTAGTTCACACCGTCATTATGTTGCATAAAACCCCATATGCAAGTTAACACATGAATTTGGGTTATGATCATATCATGTAAATTGTGACATTTAACAAGTTGACACCTTTAGATCCTTAACATGTGCAGTTTATGCAAGTTTCACCCCTATTATGATTAGATTTATTTTAATTGTCTATATGTTGTGATAATTTATTTTTGTGCTATGAGTTAGACTATTCGAGTCTAACGTATATTCTGCGTTGAATAAGCGAAAGAATAAACGTGGGGTAGGGGTAATATTAAGAAGTTGGGGTGCAATTGATATGATTTTGCATGCCATAAGTGGATGGCCATAATTGAGTCAATTATGGACATCATTAAAATTGGAAGTAATTAATGATTTGAATAGGGATATATTCAAAACTGGGGTAAAAGATTATAAGTGATAATCAATGCCTAGGACACGAGGTTGGACTCGTTTGTGACGTAAACCTGCCCGGACCCGCCCGGCAAATCCAGTAGTCACAAATGTCAACCCAATGTGAGAGGTCCTAGGCCTATACTAAAGCATAACAGTTGTAAAGACACGAGGTTAGACTCTTTTATGGTGTAAGACTGCCCGGACCCGCCCGGCAAATCCAGCTGCCATAAATGTCAGTCTAATGTGAGAGGTCTTTATGAGGTTATGGCCTGAATGAATTAAGAAATACTTAACCAGATAAACATGTAAGGTGGGACATGGGGGTTAAGTAGGTGCCTTGGGTGGCATAAGGAATCTAGTGGGTGCCCTTAGTGGCATGTGAAATACGATTAGTAAGACTTAACCAAACACTCATGTAAATGAACATGACTAAGAGGGTTAAGTGGGGTATACTAGTGGTGACAAGCTTAGGTGGGTAGCTTGTGGGGGCCCATTTCAACCAGTAACCCAAACGTATCTTTGTGGGCTCGACCCAAGTCGAGGACGGGACACGCATACTGGGTTTGACTACAAGAGGCCAAAACGGGGTAGCGGTGGCAACGCAAGTCCAACGGGTTCCATATGCGTGTGTGGACCCGGGCTGGTAGGTAAGACGTTGTTGCATCGTGTAGGTATAAGCCGTGCATTCTCAAGTTGTATCGGGTTGCCACTTTAGGGGAGTGATACACCCCATTGTGGGGCCAGCACGGGTATCTACGAGTAGGGAGCCGATCGAAAGTGGGTAGTGGGGTACACCTAGCGGAGATAGGGGCAGACGGCACCTATGTAGTCAGCTAGGGGTACGCAAGGCTATTTATATGGTTTCTGTGTGAAGAAAGCGGGATCAACCTTTAGGGTGACTGGTGCAGTGCGGTGTAGTAATTATTCATCAGTAATTAGGTATGCCTTTAACGTTATCTTTAACGTTAACTTTAACGTTATCTTTAACTGCTCTTCCATACCTAATAGTTCATAGACATTTACTTGTCTTCCAGCTTATGCCTTAGTCTAGTTATTTTGATAATAGTATTGCTAGAATTATCATACTCGCCAGACTTTATGTCTGACCCCCTCCATTTCTATCCTTTTTCCCCCTCCAGGCCCTCAGGTTGGGCCCAGCTCTAGTGGAGCTTGATTGGATTGCTTTATCTCTCTTGGAAAGCTTGGACCGTTGAAGTAAAGTCCAGCTTGTTATCTTCTTTAATGGCTATTTGTGTAATGGGATTATGTATTTTGTTTTATGAAGATGGATATTGTACTTGACTCTGATTTATGGTTCTAAGATGTAACAAACATGTTTAATTTCCGCTGTAATAAAATGAAGTTTTAGATTTCCAAGTACTACTTATTATCTGTCTTTTGTAATTTTTCTGTTCTATATTCACTTAAAACCTCCATGGAAGTTAATGCATTCCGTTTGTGAGTGACATTAATGGACGTGAGGTGTTACAGCACCAAGGCCTTCTCTAGATGTGTCAGTCCAGACTTTCAAGTCCTCATTGCCATCTATTATTGTTAACACTGGAGCGGTCGTCAGTTTTAATTTTAGCTTCTGGAAAGCTTCCTCACATTCTGAAGTCCAATTGAATCTCGAATGTTTCTTAGTCAGATTCGTTAAGGAACTAGTGTCTTCGTGAAATACTTAATGAATTTCCGATAATAACTGGCTAACCCGAGAAAACTTCTGACTTTTGTGGGTGTACGAGGCTGTTTCCAATTCTGGATAGCAGTGATTTCACTGGGATCCACTGAAATTCCTTGCTTTGACACGACGTGGCCAAGAAATTTGACTTCTTCTTGCCAGAATATACATTTGGAAATTTTTTCTTTTAAAACATTCTTTTTGAGAATTTCTAACACTTGTTCCAAATGTTTTTTGTGTTCGCTTTCTGATTTAGAGAAGATCAATATATCATCAATGAAAACCAGAACAAATTTATTCAATACTCCTCTGAATACTCGGTTCATTAGATCGACGAAATAGGCTGGAGCGTTACATAAGCCGAACGACATTACTAACCACTCGTAGAATAAGTCTAGACTTCTGAATGCAGTCAAAGGAACACACTCTTCGGCAATACGAAGCTGATGGAAACCTGTAGCTAAGTCCATTCGTGAAAACACTTGTGCTCCATTCAATCGGTCCAATAAATCATCAATCCGCGGCAACGGATATTTGTCCTTCAGTGTCTGCTTATTCAAGTCAGGATAATCTACACATAATCTGAGAGTACCGTCTGACTTTGGGACAAATACCACTATTCCTCCCCAATAAGAGAAACTAGGCCTGATCAGACCTTTCAATTCAAGCTGTCTAGTTTGATTGTCTAACTCTTCTTTTACCTTCAAGGTCATCCTTCGAATAGCATGAACAACCGGCCTTGCATCTGGAACCAAAGAGATTTCTAAAATCAATTTCTCTCTGCGGAGGTAAGCTAGCAACTTCTTTGAACACATCCGCATAGTTCTTCACGACTGGAATATTTTCAATGTCAACAGAAATATTCTCCGGAACGACAGGAACAGTTTCTATTTGAGCAGGAGAAACATCTAATGTTGCCCAGAAGTCTTTTCTATCAGAATTCGAGCCTTCACATGGAATGGTTATATATTCTCCGAACTTTGTTTTTGCCTTAACAACCCTCTCGGCACATTTAACTTCAGCTTCATATTTGGTTAACCAATCCAATCCCAGTATAAGGTCAAACTCTGTAAAATTCATTACGATTGCAATAGTGAGGAGCCGATACCGGGAAAAAGAGGCAGGCACTCCACAAACCCAACTAAGATTGACAGAACCCCCAACTGGATTATGAACAGTCATGGGTTCTCTGAGCTTTTTCAAATTCAAATCTAGTTTCTTAACCACATTCTTTGCAACAAAGCTTTGCGACGCGCCAGTGTCAAACAGTACTTTAACTGGAATATCTTTGACACGCCTTCTAAAATGTCTGGTCTTTAGTGACTTGCTGAGGATGCAGGAACTTCTGCTGCTTTATTTACCTGTACCATTTCAGATTTCTCTGATAGTCGGCAGTTTTTCACAATATGACCACCTTGGTGGCACTTATGGCATCCCTTATTCTCTTGAAGCTTGTTCTTCGATTTAAATCCACTCTTTAACTGCTTCCTTAAGGGTCCACAGTTTATCGACAAATGTCCTGGTTTCTTGTAGTTATTGCATATTATAGTGGTTACTGATCCTTTCTCAGATATAACCTTTTCTCTATTTAATCTAGGCTTCTTTCTGACCCTGGACGTCGTACTGGCCTCAGGCTGTGCACTCGCCTTTGAGGTATCAGTTTCGAATTTTCTTTTGCTGCTAGAACTGACTTCCTCCTCGTCTCGCAACATACCTTTCCTATCGGGATCCTCATACTGGTAGGCCATGTATATCATTTCATAAAAAGGAAGCTTCACATGCCCCATTACTTTATCCTGATATTTTCTTTGAAGACCGCTTATAAACCTCAGATTCTTCATCTTTGGCTTTTGAATTAGATGAGGGGCAAAATGAGAAAGTTCATTGAATCTCTTATGATATTCTGGGATATCCATATCACCTTTTATCAAATAGTAGAATTCATCACACAATCGCTCAGTTGCTTCTGGAGGAATAAATTTTGCACTGAAGAGCTCTTTGAATCTATCCCAGGTGATATCACCTTCTGGATTATCTTTAACAATCGAATCCCACCAGAACAAAGCTTCGTCTTTGAGTGCCTAAGATGCCAGTAATTTTTTCTGGTCATCCCTCAGCTTTAAACCTTTGAAGATTTTCTCTGCAGAACGAATCCAAGCTTGTGTTTTAATAATAGATTCTTCGCCCAAGAATGGTACTCCACCCATGTTTCTATATTTCTTAAGTAGAGCTTCAACATCTGGTTCAAACCTACCTCTTCTACTTCTGTCACTCATTTTTCAATGTCTGCAAATAGCAGACAAAGTGTTAGGCCAACAAAAAAGGTAATTTTAAAACATTGAGACATATACCTCAATGTAAATGTGTCTATCTAGGTGTATTTCATTCTGCTATACTCATACTAGGATATTACTAATCCTATCTGTAATGAGTCACTCGTCCTAGAACACAACTGGTTCTGTTTCTGATGAGTTCGTTAATATGTTATATTCTAGAACTAAGCTTAACCAAAGCTCTGATACCACGTTTGTGATGACCCCAAACCCCGATTAGGATGGTGCAAGGGTAATCTTTGGAATATAACACATAAACAGATAACAACAGAACAGAAATAATTAAATACACCAGATAATGTACAATAGAATACATTGGATAAACATAATCATCAAAGTTACACAGTATACAGGATCATACTTGATACAAAATACAGTTCAGCTATACATAAATGTCTAATACGGAAAAGAAAACATAGCATATACAACAGGAGCTGAACAGCATAAAAAGATATATGATAGAATCCATCTTCAGCTCCAGTTATCCAGAAAGTGCCTGCTAAAACCTGAATACAAGGCTGCCCGTGTAGAAAAAGGGGCACCCGACTTTGCAAGTGAAACATACTACGAGTCAGTCATGGGACTGGTATGAGAAATCTACTTAACACACTTTCAAATATGGCCAATCCAGGACCATGCCACTTTCGCGGAACAGGTTTACTCCATTGGATTGCCAGTGCTTTAAAACAAATAAATCTTTTAAACGTCGCAATGCATTTTATAAAAATGAAGCCATTATAAGGCTCAGTTCCCATCACACAAAGCAACACAAACCAGAGGATAGAGTTTTCCCTTATAATGGCCAAAATATGCTTGATACGAGAAAAACAAATCATTTGATATTATTGCTAGTGTATGTATATTTCAAAAACAATTTCAATCATAACTATCAATCATAGATGGCATGGGTACCATATATCATGTCGCTATATATATATATATATATATATATACAATCAAAACCGCACGGTGTCGTATTTGGAAATTGGATTTCCATCTTAAACCAAGGCAAAAGATAGTCCTTACCGATTCGAGATGCTCTAGCCCGTGTCTTAGGACCCAGACTCAGGTGGGCCCTTGGATCGCCAGGGCCGGTCCATCGATGTGGATTAAAATTCCTGAACAATGCATTTCCCCACCCTATGGGGCGTCATTGGTCATATCCGACCACACCATCGGCTCCGAAGAGACCGAAGCAACCGAGGCCTCGCTTTCAATCATCCACATAAGTAAAATACCCAGGCGTGCAAAACCCAAAGCACCACTCCTAGCTAAAAGAAAACGCATGTCCTCCCTAAAGTCCTTCTCCCGTTTCTGGCTCATACCGGGGTGTGAGGCTCGCGAAACAATGCTATACACAAAGCTACACCACACAGGCCGTGCTTTGATCATCAACCACAAGGATTTGCTTTTCAACAGAAGCCTTGACCATCTGCCACTTAGGAATGCCACACAGGCAATTCACTCCATGCGACTGCTTTCTATCGATATATAACCTCTGGGCTCGTACGTCTCAGAGAAGGGCGTTAAGCAAGAGAATAAATTCTCCGAGATATATATTTAATAGAGATGAATTAGCTCAGAACAAAATCCAATGTCAGACACACAGTCCATTTACATGTTCGTTCTGGGTTTGAACGAAACCGGAGGCACTCAATACCTCGCATATCCGTACAATCAACAAGTACGTCCGGATGGCTACTACTTCAACCCCGTCAAGGTAGCTACTCCTATCATGAGCATCAGTAGCACCCCTCCATTCGACGTGAAGATCATCGGTCTTGCACCGTCTTCATATCTTCGACTTTCGCTCGTTGATCAATCATTCGAAATGAGAATTAACTCGGCCTTTTCAAATAATTCACGTATATCTAGAATTTAAAATCAATTCATTTCAATGGTTAAATTATTCGACATCACCAATTCTGTTCTTTAACGTAATTTTCACACCAAACACATTCAACCATCAAATATCACATAAAACGAGCAAATTCAGTTTATTTCCATTCCATATTGTTTATAATATTTTATCACGATTTATCGCTATTTTTATTTATTTAAAAATAGTCAATTCATTTAAACGACGCTTCAGGCCATAACGCGGTCGTGGCGCTGTTTTTCTCCAGATTTGATTTACACATATCTGAAAATCTAACCGTTGGATCTTCACATATTTTATATCATTAGAAAGATCTTCTCAAAACGAATCCAACGGTTGCAGTTACGAGAAAATCCGACGGTCGGATCTCCCGCAGTAATCGTTTGAAGTTACGATTTCAAAATACGAACTGCAGCGTCCTTATTCGATTTAATTTAATTATATATATATAAATATAATCGATTCTGGCGCTGTTTTTCTTCAGATTTGAATTAAACATTCCATACAATCCAACCGTTGGATCTTTACAAAGTTGGTGTTGTTGGAAAGATATTCCCAAGGTGAACCCAACGGTTGTGGTTCCGGGAAAATCCGATGGTCGGATCTCCTGCACTAATCGTTTGAAATCACGATTTCAAAATACGAACTGCAGCGTCGTTACTCACTATATTTTAATTATATTTATATAAATATATATAAATATAATTCTTTCTTCAATTTCAAAACTATATCCACTTTATATATTTGATAAAAATGATGTTTTTATCCAACGGACATTTATTTCAACACTTCACTATTTTAACAATTCATGTATATAATAAAAATGTGATTTTTATTGTAAAACAATTTATTTCAAAACACGACTATTTTATATAGTTCATATAGATGATAAAAATATGATTTTTATTATAAAACAATTTATTTCAAAACACGAATGTCATTCAACACATGAAAATAATTCTAACACATGAATATTATTGAAAATTTCGACAGCATAACGGCAGGGTAGTTAAAACCGGGACCGTCCCCAGTACGGCTCCTCGCTCTACCTTAAAACTCGCGGTTTTTGACAATGGGGATTCATGCATCTAATTCGCACGCAGGCGACATGTTTTATTTTCGTTTCCACAATCCTATTCTAATTTATTTCAACCACAAATGGGTATTTTTCAACCACAAACAATTTATAACAACCATTCGCATTATTCACCAAATTTCACATCAACCAAATAATCCAAACAATATCACAACCAATAAATATCGTCCATGGTCTGTGGACGAGGGGAGTATATATATATATATATATATATTCGTATATAAATATATTTCAATTCACTTCAATTCATTTCAACGCACATATAATTTTTACAACGCATATATAACTTATACATCGAACATACAACTTATACAACGCTTATACATGAGGTGTACAATGCTTATATAACTCATACATCGACTATATAATTTATACATCGTTGTTTTCCATATCGTTTATAAATTAGAAATCGCACATTAGGTTCCACTCCACCAAAAATAGCAGAAGGCTCAGAAAAATATGCGGTCTCTTCTAGAATATAGAAGACGTCCACACGAGTCCATTGTCTCTTGTTTCACTGAATTTCGTCAACATAGCAAAAAGATATGATTTTTACAGTGAAATAAAAAACCGTAGCGCTTTAAACTGCTATAATATAGTTTAATATAAAATAGCCGTATACCTTTCTGAAATGTTCAAAACTAGGTTTTGATTTTTCTTTGAATCCTTGCAACGATACGTCGATCGGCCTTCGCCATGTGAAAGAGGGGAGAGAGGCGCACCTGCGCGCGGCGGTGAGGCCCACTCGGTGGTCGGATCTGACGGCGGCAGCGAGATGAAGTTCGAAACTTTCGAACCCGAATTCTCCCCCAATTTTGAACGATAAAATTCAAACCCTATATGGATTTGAAGATCTCAAGAAGCTCTACAAATTTCCCAACTGGAGTGTTTGATTTTGATGCACGGATTGATCAGAAAATGAACGGGAATGATGGGAGCTTTAGTTGTCGGCGATCGGGGGTGCGGGGAGAGAGAAGAGCTGATGTGGACAAATGAGATATTTTTTTATTTATAAATTTTAAATTCTTAAAAATACCCCTTGTCACACACGAACACCAATCCAAACCCAACGACTGTCACCCCTAGCTAAATACCCCCGTTCTGAACACAATGGGATATGTTTCGTAGGCCCATTCGACTGTTTCAGTCAGTTTTCCTTCAATTTAAAATAAATAACATTCAATATTCGATTTGAACGTACATTTCAATTTTCCAGGGCAACAAACTGATTCGAAAAATTCCTGAAAAATAAATCTAGCTATGTTTTGACGATACGGTCCCAACAAAATTAGTTTCATCGGATTCTGAGATCGTTTGAAAAATGGCCCATTTCTGGTCGATCCAATTTAACTGTAATTGACCAAAACACGTTTTCCTTTGCCACGCTCACATATTAACTTCAAAAATTATGAAATTTGAAACCTAGCAATAATTTAACATCCCGGATCCAACAAAAGTGGTTCGTCGAATTCCGAGGTCGTTTGCAAAATGGTCATTTTCACGGGCTACATAAACTCTATAGCCACCTTTTTGAAAATTCATTTGGCCATAACTTTTGCTTCCCGCTATGAAACTTCGATTTTTCAGATTCGTTGGAAAAGTATTCACTAACAGATTTAAATATTTTTGGTTTTACTCAAATCCGTTTTGCTTTGCACCTGGTACAGTCAGTCAAAGTTTGAATTCAAATTTTGAAACTACCGCGCCATTTCAGGCCTTGTTTATAATTAGAATTAATTATATTTATTTTCAAACGTCGATTCAAACTTACTTTTCGTCATTGTTATTTAAAATATTTATTTTAAATATTTAAAATCCACCAAAATAGCCAATTTAAAAATTTTAAATTAGTTCAGATTTTCCGGGTTGTTACATGTCTATTTTATTTACTTCATATACACAATAAAAATGTTATTTTATTGTTCAAACAATTTATTCAACATATGAATATTTTATTTACTTCATATATACTTTTATCGTTTAAACAATTTATTCAACATATGAATATTTTATTTACTTCATATATACTTTTATCGTTTAAACAATTTATTCAACATATGAATATTTTATTTACTTCATATATACGATAAAAATGTGAATTTTATCGTTCAAACAATTTATTCAACATATGAATATTTATTTACTTCATATACACAATCATAATCAATTTGCACAACACAATCAAACAAACAAGTTGTCCATGGTCTGTGGACGACGGGGAACAGTTCATATATGCAGTTATGAAATAAATAATTGTATAAGACAATTTATAGTAAGAGAATTCTCACCAAGGGTTTCACTCCTCCGTTCTCTATTTCTGAGCAGTTCAGATCTACCCAAAATTCCAACGAAATCTTTTCCATGTTGTTCATAGTAAATATCACATTTTTATTTTGTTATCTCCATAATAAAAATCATATTTTTATTTTGCTAAAATATAGATAAAAATCATATTTTTACAATTCAGTTTTCTATATAAATTCATATTTTTACTTCGCTAACTTCATGATAAAAATTATGTTTTTATTTCACTACTTCTTATATAAAAATCAAATTTTTATCGCTACTTCATATATATAAAACTTGAATTTTTATTGCTAATTTATATATATATAAATCGAATTTTTATAGCTACTTCATATATACGAAAATCAAAACTTTCATATAAATAAAAATCATATTTTTCCTATGAATAAAAATCATAACTTTAATATGCTACCGTATAAATAAAAATCAAAATTTTATTATACTTCTACATATGTAAAAATAATATTTTTATATTTCTATTCCTAAAAAAACTAATTTTTTTTTCTATATTGCTTTTCATAAAAAAAATGATTTTTCCTATATTGCTTTTCATAAAAAAACTGATTTTTCCTATATTCTTTTTCATAAAAAAAATTGATTTTTCCTATATTGCTTTTCATAAAAAACTAATTTTTTTAAACTAATTAAAATTAAAATAATTAAATAAAAGCTCACTGTTCGGAGTTAGGATTGAGAGGGGCGCCGGAGTCGGGGTTTGCTAGCCAGAGAGGGAGGCAGCGCAGGTGGTGCTCAGGTGGCGGTTTGGGGCATTTTAGGTTTTAGGGTTTTCAATTTGAAGAGAGAAAGAGGAGAGGAGGAAGAGGAGGAGGAGAAGGGGAGGAGGAGGAGGAGGAGTAGGAGAAGGAAAGGAGGAGGAGGGAGCGGTGGTGGAAGCGAAGGGAGGGCTATAGTGTGGTGGTCGTGCATTCCTTTTTCTTTTTTTCCTCTACGTTGGATCTGGAGTGAGGAGAGATAGAAAGAAGGGGGAGCTTATATAATTAACTAATTATTTATTTTAATTATCCAAAAGGTTGACTTTTTATTCGACCCCCAAACGAGACCCAACGACTATCGCACCTAGCTAAATACCCCCATTTCGGACACAATGGGATATGTCCCGTAAGCCAATTCGACTATTTCGATCAGTCTTCATCAAAATCAAAATATAAATCTTTATATTCAATTTTGAACGTACATTTCAATTTACCAGGGCCACATACTAACTTTAAAAATTTCAGAAATAATATTTCTAGCTTCGTATTGACGATACTGTCCTAACAAAACTAATTTCGTCAAATTCTGAGACCGTTTGAAAAATGGCCATTTTCTGGTCGATCGAGATTGACTAAAACTGTCAAAACACGTTTTCCTGTGCCATGCTCACATATTGATTCAGAAAATTACAAATTTTGGAATCTAGCAATAACTTGACGTCACGGATCCAACGAAAGTGGTTTCGTTGAAATGCGGGGTCGTTTGCAAAATTTCCATTTTTAAGGGCCAGAATTCATAGCGACTATTTTGAAATTTCAACTGGGCATAACTTTTTATCCCCGCTATGAAATTTCACTTTTTCAGATTCGTTGGAAAGATATTTTCAAATAGATTCTAATATTTTTGGTTTTGCTAAAATCTGGTTTATTTTGAATCTTGTACAATCATTTGAACTTTGAAATCGAATTTTCGAACTATCGCGCCATTTTCAATTCCTTTTATAATTAAAATAAAATATTTATATTCTAACGACGATTCAAATAAATATATATGTTCTAATTCAATTTGAAATAAATTTCTCATCGTCATTATTTAAAATAATTCATTTTAAATATTCAAAATTCACTAAAATTTCCAAAATAAAAATTTTAAATTGGCTCGGATTTTCGGGTTACTACAATCTCCCCCACTTAAAAAAATTTGTCCCAGAAAAGTAACGAAGCTGAAAGTCATTAAACTAGTCAACTCAACTTTCATTATTTTCATTACGACTTACATTCTAGGGCATTTCTAACCCCATCTCTAATGAGACACTCATTCTAGAATGCTACTGATTCTATCTCTAATGAGGATTCTTCAATAGGATATTACTAGTCCTACATCTGATGAGTCTTTTATTCTGTTCTAACGAGTTGTACCCTAAAGATTTGAGTTAACCAAAGCTCTGATACCAGCTGTAATGATAAGGAATTTCGCTCGATCCGAGTCGATCGCTAAACCGACCAAGATCATTCGAATCCCATATACGCTAACTCTGGGCATACAACACATCAGAACAAATAACAAAATACTTCTATAAACATCATAATAATGTTACATCAGAGTACAGAATATATCAGAGTATATCGAAATATAATACAGCGGAAGATTAATTTACATCAAATGTAATACAATGCACAGAGGAAAATAAATAAAGTAACACAGTGGAAGACTAACGATGCTCTGGACGCAGCTTTAAGCTTCAATCCAGAATCTTGCTCATATATCTGTAATATAAACTACTCGACTGCCCGTGTGGAAAATAGGGGCACCCGAGTTTACAAGGGAGAAACAAACTACAGGTCAGTCATGAGATTGGTGTGAGAAACTCTAAATAGTTATAACCTTATATAAATCATATGGCATATCACGGGACCACGCCACTAACCCGGAACAGGTTTACCCCATGAATGCCAGTGTATAAACAACAATCAATATAGATATACGGATCTACTATGCATCAATCAACATGCAATATCCCAATCTACCCACTGAGATTAATCACTACACTTAGATTTTCCAAATCCAATTCAACTTACAGAAATTATTCCTTTGGACATTATTTCCCGATTTCCATTTCAAATTATTTGAAATACATATCTAACTTTCTATATCAAAGTAGATTTCACTTCGAGATCTCAAATCAAATCGTTTGGAAATATGAATTCCAAAACATAACAATGCATACAAACAAGTATGCAACCAAATATCGGGCTCCCCCTAGACAAGGCAAAGGGCACGCACCTAAGCAACTCGATATATATATGTGCACCTCCCTCTATGGAACAGGCTACACCAACGATGCACCTCCCACACAGGAAGCATACCCCGCCCATCTCACCCATACTTTTAGTCATCCGGGTTACCCGAATCTCTAGCCACATATCAAATCATCTCATATCCCGAAGTAGGGAAAATTATTTCACAACATAATAATCACAAGTACTTTCAAAATATAGTACTTCACATCAGCAGTTCACACATATGATCAGTCACTATTAATAGCATAACCTTTGAGCTTGTATGTCTCAAAGAAGGGTGTTAAGCAGGAGAATAAATTATTCGCCACCAAACAGATATGTTATCAATAGCAACTAATCGAATACGCGATGAACCACAATGTAAAACATAATACATATCTAAATCATTTTAGAAATCATCGAGTTTAGGCCGCGAAATCCTTTCTGTTTTATAAAACATTTCTATAAAACATTCCCTATCCAAAATCGGGAATATATTTCTTTTCACTTAAGAAAAACATCATTTCAAAATCATTCATTAAATTTTGAAATGTATAACATCGCTAAACACCTTATAGCCAAATCATGAAGTATTTCACAAGGTGTTAACACACAGATATTTTTACCCAACCCAATGCTAAATTTAAAAGCATATTATGCTCATAAGCTGGTCAAGCACCATCCAAACAATCAATCAGTCACAATCAATATCAACAACCACGTATATTTGGTTTACACTACATCTCATATTTTAGTAAATTTAATCACCATTCATTTATTCAAATCTAATAAAAGATTTATTCAAACTCCAATTGGTTTCATCTCGAAAATCATTTCATATTGGTTGTTCTACTTTTTGGAAATTAATCCTACTTTTACCCGGGTTAAAGAACTAATGTCATTTAAACACAATTCACGACAAATCCCAAATCCAATTTGATATTAAATACAAGGCTCTGAATAGAAAATATATCGGCTCATATTCAACATCAAATTCTAAAAGCAACAGATATCATAACGGGAATAACGATATCGATATCTTCCAAATTCCCATCACAATATCTGTATAATCACGGAATCCAATATCGAAATATTCCGAAGATAATTTCGATTCAAATCCATTCCAATTCATATATTGAAAATTATGGTTATTTTTAAACCATTTCAAATCCAATTTATTTATTCAAAAATATTGGATTAATTTTTCTAGTTCAAAACTAGTTCCTTTCGATAAAAATCTATTTTTATCTTTTCAAACATGGAATTTTTCTTCCCAATTCTTTCCAAATCATTTCTTATGATTTTACACTAATTATTGATATTTTTAATAATTTAATCAAGGCCCGTACAGTCGGTTTCCAATAACGACCACCGAACTGCACTTACAGTGACCTTTTCCAAATTTGATTTAGACATACTTCCAAATCCAACCATTAGATTTCTAATTTATAATATTCGTTAGAAAGATCTTTTCGATACGAACCCAACGGTTCCAGTTTTAGGAGAATCCGATGGTCGGATCTCCTGTAATGTCCGTTCGAAGTCAATGGTCAAAATTGGCGAATTGCCGCAGCGTGGCGCGTTCTATTCAGGCCATTATATATATATATATATATATATACTATATGTTATATATATTTCGTCGATTTCCCTTTAAAACGAATTTTATAAATCGTTTTAAATTCATTTCAATTTCTATTCTGGCTCAAGTTCTTCAACTTTTCAGTTTCTAAGAACTTTCTAATTTTTTAAAAATTTGGCTAACACCCTAAATTTTTGAAAAGTTTCGCCATAACCTCCCCTGCACCGGGAGCTTCGGGATATTTCAAACAGCCTCCCATGGCCCTCACCAATCCAAAAGAAAAAGAAAAAGCCAAGTGGCTAGCCAATCGGCTCATAAAATCATCATACCCAAACAAAACAGTAAATATGTACCTATTTGTCGGGCATACAATTTTATTCCACTTCTCTAGCCTCCTTGCTATGACTTGTTCAATATACATGCATGTACGTGTATGCAATTCTAATCAAATTTCTATTTAGTTCAATATTTAATTCGATTTGGTTCGCTTTACCATTCATTCTCTTATTGGTTTGATTATTCCAATTCTTATTTAACTTCTTAGCTTTGCCAATTCTAGTTTGGCATTCAAATCTATCTACGCTTACATGACGATCAACAATGAGTTTATTATATCGCTAATCACTTACTTGAATAATAATTAATGTTTATTATTATTCCACAACACTTGTATATTTTCTTACAACGTATATGTATACATGTTCATACAACGTATATGTATACTTTCATACTACATATACATTCTCATATAACGTTTACATATTTTCACACAACTCCTATATAGTTTATACAACACGTATATATTTTCTATATGGCCTACATACGTTAAAAATCATATTTTTAACGAACTAGTAATTTTTCTTTAGCATTACTATTTTATTCACTTCATTATCATGTTAAAAATAATATTTTTAACTAACAAATATTTATTCCAACACTTGGTTATTTTTAACACTTCATACATATGATAAGAATGATATTTTTGGCGAACTAAAATATGTTTCGACAACTGTCTATTTTATTTACTTCATATACACAATAAAAATGTTATTTTTATTGTTCAAACAATTTATTCAACATATGAATATTTTATTTACTTCATATATACTTTTATCATTTAAACAATTTATTCAACATATGAATATTTTATTTACTTCATATATACTTTTATCGTTTAAACAATTTATTCGACATATGAATATTTTATTTACTTCATATATATGATAAAAATGTGAATTTTATCGTTCAAAAAATATATTCAACATATGAATATTTTATTTACATCATATACACAATCACAATCAATTTGCACAACACAATCAAACAAACAAGTCGCCCATGGTCTGTGGACGATGGGGAACAGTTCATATATGCAATTATGAAATAAATAATTGTATAAGAAAAATTATAGCGAGAGAATTCTCACCGAGGGTTCCACTCCTCCATTCTCTGTTTCTTAACAGTTCGGATCTACCCAAAATTCCAGAGAAATCTTTTCCATGCTATTCATAGTAAAAATCACAATTTTATTTTGTTATCTTCTTAATAAAAATCATATTTTTATTTTGCTAAAATATGGATAAAAATCATATTTTTACAATTCAGTTTTTCTATATAAAAATCATAATTTTACTTCGCTAACTTCATAATAAAAATTATATTTTTATTTCAATACTTCTCATATAAAAATCAAATTTTTATCGTTACTTCATATATATATATATATCGAATTTTTATCGCTACTTCATATATATAAAAATCGAATTTTTATCGCCACTTCATATATACGAAAATCAAAACTTTCATATAAATAAAAATCATATTTTTCCTATGAATAGAATTCATAACTTAATATGCTACTGTATAAATAAAAATCAAAATTTTATTATACTTCTACATATGTAAAAATAATATTTTTATATTGCTATTCCTAAAAAAAACTGATTTTTTTCTTTTTTCTACATTGCTTTTCATAAAAAATCTGATTTTTCCTATATTGCTTTTCATAAAAAAAACTGATTTTTCCTATATTGCTTTTCAAAAAAAATACTGATTTTTCCTATATTCCTTTTCATTAAGAAAAACTGATTTTTCCTATATTGCTTTTCAAAAAAAAACTGATTTTTTTAAACTAATTAAAATAAAAATAATTAAATAAAAATAATTAAATAAAAACTCACTGTTCGGAGTCAGGATTGAGAGGGGCGTCGGAGTCGGGGTTTGCTGGCCAGAGAAGGAGGCGACGCAGGTGGTGCTCAGGTGGAGGTTTGGGGCATTTTGGGTTTTAGGGTTTTCAATTTGAAGAGAGAAAGAGGAGAGGAGGAAGAGGAGGAGGAGAAGAGGAGGAGGAGGAGGAGAAGGAAAGGAGGAGGAGGGAGCGGTGGTGGCAGCGAAGGAGGGGCTGGAGTGCGGTGGTCGTGCGTTCCTCTTTCTTTCTTTTTTTCTCCACGTTGGATATGGAATGAGGAGAGGGAGAAAGAAGGCGGAGCTTATATAATTAATTATTTATTTATTTTAATTATCCAAAAGGTTAACTTTTTATTCGAACCCCAAACGAAACCCAACGACTGTCGCACCTAGCTAAATACCCCATTCTGGACACAATGGGATATGTCCCGCAAGCTAATTGGACTATTTCGATCGGTTTCCATCAAAATCAAAATATAAATCTTTATATTCAATTTTGAACGTACATTTCAATTTATTGGGGCCACATACTAACTTTAAAAATTCCAAAAAAATAATTTCTAGCTTCCTATTGACGATACGGTCCTAACAAAACTAATTTCGTCAAATTCTGAGACCATTTGAAAAATGGCCATTTTCTAGTCGATCGAAATTGACTGAAAGTGTCAAAACACATTTCCTGTGCCACGCTCACTTATTGATTCAGAAAATTACGAATTTTGGAATCTAGCAATAACTTGACATCACGGATCCAAAAAAAGTGGTTTCATCGAAAAGCAAGGACATTTGCAAAATTTCCATTTTTAAGGGCCAGAATTCCATAGCAACTATTTTGAAATTTCAACTGGGCATAACTTTTTATCCCCGCTATGAAATTTCAATTTTTCGGATTCGTTGGAAAGATATTTTCAAATAGATTCTAATATTTTTAGTTTCGCTAAAATCCGGTTTATTTTGAATCCTGTACAGTCATTTGAACTTTGAAATCGAATTTTCGAACTACCGCGCCATTTTCAATTCCTTTTATAATTAAAATAAAATATTTATATTCTAACAACGATTCAAATAAATATATATGTTTTATTTCAATTTGAAATAAATTTCTCGTCGTCATTATTTAAAATAATTCATTTAAATTATTCAAAATTTACTAAAATTGCCAAAATAAAAAATTTTAAATTGGCTCGGATTTCCGGTTTATTACGGGAATGTGTCGTCTAATGGTGGTTCAAGAGCAGTTTGGTCTGAAGGTGGTTAGCTTCCCAATTTGTGTATTATGTCAAGTTTGATGGATGAGTTTGAGATGTGTACTACGAGTACTTTTGTTGTAATTGTTTGTACTATTAAGTTTAATTAGAATAAAATTGTTGAAAAATAAAATTTACTTGCGTATTTTTATTCTATGATGATATATGATAATGGTGCAGCAAAGGCATTTAATATAGAATATTTTATATGTTGTAGCTATTTGATTTTTTTAAGGTTTACTAACCTACAACGGATAAGTGATTTATTGCAATAGGCTTGTTACAAAAAAGCTACTGCAACTGACTTTGGAAAAAAGCTACTACAATAGGCTTTTGCAGTTGCAAAAAAGCTACTGCAACTGGCAGTATCAGTTGCGAAAATGGACCGACTTTTTACAGCTCCGGCTATCCAGACTAGCGCGGATTTGTTGCAACTGGCCTACAACAACGGATATTGCCTGTTACATTTTTTTTTTGTTATAGTGATCAATTTTGATCAAAATCGACTTTCTTTATCTTCCGAATCGGGTTTTATTTATTTCCATGCTTTTTAAACTATATTAAATTTTTCTTAGACTAATTTCTATCTCAATTTGTTTCGCGATATCTCCCAATTTCCCATTCTATATAATCTTCTAAGAGATTCAAAATCATATAATTTCTTTTTAAATTTCAATTTTTGCATAAGTTGGATTTATGCATCTCAAATAATTCCTCATCTGTCAATGTGTACTTATCGATCGTTGCACTTATTCCTTACAATCCAAGTTCAACAAAATCTCCTTACATTCAATCCATTTAAACTTTCCCAATACTCTTTGAAGAGTGTAAATAACATGTCCTCCTCAAGTCGACAATTTGTAAGTTGGAAGCTTGAAATTTTCCAAAATCCGAAATCTTTTATAACTTTTATACTTAACATGAAGGTTTTCCAACTTCCGAAATGTTACATTTTGAATAGACAAGGAAAGAAATAAGGACCACAACCAAAGATATTTACATGTGTGTTGCCAGAATTTATTTCATTTAGAATATATATAATATTTTCAATCTATCTTTCAACAGAAATTAATAAATTGCATTAATAACATCATAATTTTATTTAAAAACCATTTTTACTTCAATAATTAAATTTAATTCAATAACTTAAATGCTTAAAATTTACGGGATGTTACAGATGGGGCAGAAAGAATGACCTGATCCAAGATAAATTCAACGTTCTCTTGGTATAAATCCAAGATTGTTGAGAAAAATGATCTTGCCTCTTTCGATTATTGAAAGGAAACTTTAATGATCAGTATTGAACTTCGTGATTAGTTCCTTGCTTGATTTTATAGCCTCCTTTTGTCTGCCAAGTTACATTATTCCAACCTTTATATTGCTAACGCTCTTAAAACAATAACTATAAAGTCAATTTTAGAAAATGTTGGATAAGCTTGTTCAACGGATACAAACATCAACTATAAGTGAGTTTGGGGACAAAATATTCTAAATAACGAATGCATAATTCAAAATTAGAAATAAATTAGCTGACTAGACATGAGGTGTTAATCTAATATCAATATTTCTTATTCAAAATTCAAAAGAAAATTACATATGAAAAGAGAATAATCGAAAGTAATGAATGCATAATTTATTGTTTAATGCTAATTGTTAGAAAGTTTGTGATTTTTTAATTTTCAAAACACATAATATTAAATATCATGTGTTAAATGTTTTGCATAGATATTGTTAAAAGTTTTAAGGTTGTTCGTTTTCTTTTCTTTTTTTCTTTTGAATATAAACAACATGATATAAAAGATAAGGGAAATACATATATGTATGTGGCGGTGGTTTAATTTTGGGGGGAAAATGACGAGAAACAAAAAACAAGAAAGGGGAATTAAAGGGATGCAGATTTAATGAATGAGAGTACATTAACGAATTATGATGCGTGAAAATAGAATGAAAGGAAATAATTAATAGGATTAAGGGAAAGAAATTAATTGAACAAAGAAAAGAAATAAATGCGTACTTAATGGAGAAATAGAGTGAAGAGGAAGGCAGTAGTGAATTTGAGGAAAGTAGAAAAAGAAGAGGAAAGAAATAGATAAAATGAAGGAATGAAATGAATGCTGCATTAAAGAAATAACGAAGAGGAAAGGGCATTGAAAACTGCTGTCATTATTCATATTTCAGAATAAATAAATTAATGAAGGTTTTCCAGATTCCTAAATGTTACATTTTGAATAGACAAGGAAATAAATAAAGACGATAACCAAAGATATATACATGTATGTTACAAGAATTTATTTCATCTGGAATATACACATTTTTTTCTATCTATATTTCAGTAGAAATTAATAAATTTCATTAATAACATCATAATTTTATTTAAAAACCATTTTTATTTCAATAATTAAATTTAATTCAATAACTTAAATGCTCGAAATTCACGGGATTTGGATGTTATAGATGGGGAAGCAAGAATGACCTGATTCAGGATAAATTCTACGTCTTCTTCGGTATAAATGCAATATCGTTGTTAAAAATGATCTTTCATTTTTGCTTATTGAAAGGAAACCTGCAGGATTAGTATTGAACTTTGTGATTAGTTTTTTGCTTGATTTTGTAGCCTCCGTTTGTCTGCCAAGTTACATCTTTCCAAACTTTATAATGCTAATGCTCTTAAAACAATAACTATAAAGTCGTTTTGAGAAAATGCGTTCAGCGCATACAAACATTAACTATTAGTGAGTTTTAGGACAAAATATTCTAAATAACGAAATCCTGAGTCTAGTGAAATTTTTTAGGAATCCAATGTAAATAAGCATGCATGATTAGTCAACTTTTAACTTTGGATATCGTGCCTTATGAAAGCTGACATTTGGGATCGACATTCCCTAAAGGCCAAAACGTTTGCATTCGTAAGTCCAAGTGTTAACTGCCAACGGTTTATTAAAGTGTTTATAATACTCAAAGTTGGACATAATACTCAAAATGTACGTAGCATACTGTTTTTACTCTGTTATAGATTTTACAATGGAAATTAGTGAAGGTGAGTGCACAAAATGATTTGTAACAAGTGCGGTTGCTACTTGGTACATAGAACATAAACATTTAACTTGTTATAGGGATGTGGTAATCAAATCATAGTCATTTTCCTTAATGAAATCCATTGTTTCTCGTTCATTCACTTGTTGATTTTTTTTTTTTTTTTTTTTTTTTTTTTTTTTTTTGTGTGTGTGTGTGTGAATATATGCGAACAGTATTCTTGAGACGTATTTGTGCAAAATCAAATAAAGAAAAAGAAAAAATTAGACAGGTGAACTAAACAAGGCTACCATCATTTATAATACAAGGTGCTACGTGTTGAACATGCAAGTTTTTATATCGTTGGCCTTAAATGGCTTGAATTGGTTGCTGATATTGTATCACCTCTTTTGAAATATGAATCATTGCTACTTAGCTCTTTGAATCCCTTAAAGGTATCGTCTATAACATGTATATAATTATTACCTTATACACACCCTTTGTGTTTTTGGTTTTAATTTTTAGTTAGCTGCAACTTTATTTTTGTAATCTTTGCACTGTAAATTATGCAAGATTTAACAGACAAAAGCTAGAAAAAAATCAAAAGTTTAGCAAAGATGAGGATGTAGTCTGGTGGCCAAGCAATAATTGTTATTATTATTTATCATAGAGTATGTTTTTATCATTTCTTGTAAATGTGTGATAATATGTATAAAAAGAATCAAATGTGTGACTTTATAAATGATGTGAATATATAATTTGTATTGATTTCTAACAATTGCGAGTACAGTTTGTATACATGTTGCAACGATGGTTTTTTTTTTATCTTTTTAACAACCGACAAAAATAGTTGTAATAGGCATCTATTACAAGGGTCAATGTCTACTATGGTTAAGACATATTACAACAGGTATTGTCCATAGTAAAAAGGTTGTTTTGTTGTAGTTTGCACCTTTCATTGTTCATATCAATACTTGTATATTATGCGGTTCGCTTATTCCTATAACATTTTATCATCTTTTATATTTTGGTAAGTAATATTAATGCCATGGAAAAAGATTTAGTATTAGTTCCAATTCAATTCCAAAGTCACAATTACAAATTTCAAAGAGTTTCTAACTCAGCTAAGGTAATAATTATCTTGGAAAAAATTATTCAACTAAGTAATAAATGTTTTAGAATCACAGAATCATATACAAAGGAAGAAGCCAGCACCTAGATCACATACTAGAGAAAACCAACTACAGTGTGGCAAGCACCACTGACAAGAACCCACACACCAAAAAAGGAAAAAGCCAGCACCAGACATGCCTTGTAGATTAAAAAAACAAACAATTAAAAAAACATACGACGAGTCCAAACATGTAGGACAACACAGATTAAACGCATAACCGAAAAGAATTGATCGAGCACGCCTAGCAGCTGGAGCATCACCGGCGTCGTCTGATCCCGAAGCAGCAACGGAGGCTGTCTCACCTTCATTACACCTTCGCAGAGGTGTTTGAACTCTTGGCGCATCATAGTGACATTCATTTTCAGTTCGGCCATCTCTTCCAACTGCAAATATATTAAACACATGTTAATTATTTTGTAAAATAAGATAGTTGTAAAAATGAGTGTGCTGAATATATGATAAGGTAGATAAACGTTAAACCTATCACTGATATTGATCATAATAAAACTTACCAGCTGATTAATGTTAGCTTCCTGTTCTTGTAGTTTTCAATTCAGTTTTTCATAGATCGATCTCAGTACAGATTCTTGGTTAGCTGCCTTAACCGCTTCAGCTTCCTGCAAAGAAAATTAATAATTATTCCAAAATTGATTGTGTTGTCCGCTCAGTGAAAATAAAACAGACGTACAAAAGAGAGAGATACATGGAATTGGATATGATACATTTGAAGATACACAATTGGATACCTTGTTTTCTTGATCCGCTGCAATCCTCAGCTCCATGAAGTTAGAATTTGCCATTCATCCTAGGTCTCTCTAGACGGTTTTTACCAGGAAGCTTAAATATATAGGAGCTAGTAGTGTACTATTCCTTTGACTAAATTGTATAGGTTCGTACAATAGCTAAGTTCAAATTGTTACAACAGAATAACAGAATACATGTTTGTTCTACACTTTGACTAAATAGCCCTTCTTCTTCTTCGTTGAGAAGTGTTGACTTGGTCAACGATATACAAGTTTAGTGTTCATCTCCGTGAAGTTCAAAAGGTAGCATAACAATCTTTGTTAATGTCCAAGTGTTAATGGAAATCATGCATGCCATGTTTTGATTATCCATGCCATCTCCAATGGCCATGATAAAGGTGTTGGAAGCCATTAATGAGTGTTTGTAACTCTCAAGGTCCAAAAATTCCAAGGGAAAATGATGCAAATGAAGGTCAAGGGTTGAGGTATTTATAGGAAGAAGGGCAGGTGGAAGTAGATAGAAAAGGGGACCAAAACCCTTTAATTTCGCACCCAAACAAAGGTCTCCTTACAGCAAATTCGCACCCCCTTGATGGGTGCTTAATTTGCACTCCACCAGAAGGTGCGGGCGTGGAAATTCGCACCCCACCAGGGAGGTGCGGAATTTCGCACCCCACCAGGGGTGTGCGGAATTTCGCACCCCCAGAGGGGTACGAAATTCGTACCTCTTCAGGAGATACAAATTTGATGGAGGAGAGGACCGAAGTCGTGTTGTAGACGGAGTTGAAGTTGTTGAATGCAAAGTGAAGGAACGCGCGTTTTTGCTTGTCCGAAGTGAAGGGATCTAGGTTTCCGGCATGGAGAAAATCAGATGAATCGGGCGGTGCCCATTGGTTCTACCTAACCGGTTAGGTCGATCACCGCCGGGACTATGGGCCCTGGACCTCCACTGGCGCTGCATCCGGACCCGCTTAACGACTTGGAGCATGGTTTGACTAAGGGTTCATTGGGTCCGAAAAAGGCCATCTGATAGAGGTTTTGGGTCTCTTTATGTTTGCGACGCGACTTCGACCTAGCTACTTTGTGTTTTTTGACGCTTGAGTGCGTCGCTCACTAAATACTTGACGTGTGATAGCTTCGACAAAGAAGCATGTCAACAAAAATTTAGAAGGGTCTCTTATAAAAGATATATGTTTTGGTTTGGTTTGGTTTTGTTTTGTAATCTGGAGAGTTCCTTTCGTTTTATGTTGCTTTTAATATACGTAAAGTGAATCGCACTTGGTAGAATCAAGTGATTGATTCTTAATCAAACCGACCGTTAGAGAGGTTTGTCTACTGTAAGAGCCAAAAACAAATTGTCTGAGCCAATAAATTTAGCCATAATTTTCGTTCAAAAGAATATTTTCTCCGTTGTTTCCTTCTTTCTCGATTCTTTCACCCTACTAAAATTCCTTCCTCTTTAATATTCGGCCGTAAAATCTCTATTTTCCGTGAGCATCGTTTTCTTTCTATTTCGATTGTTCCTCTTTAATCGAATCAATGCCGATTTTTCTTCTTTTATTCGAATCAATCGCGATTTTCTCAACAACGTAACTTGTAACCGACCTCCCCTCATCAAAATCCGAAGCTACAACCTGCCTTTCGACGATGGAGGATAAAACGAGTTGTTCCACTGACTTTTCGGAATAAAAGGTACGGTTTCTTCTGAATTGTTCATTTGTATTTTATATAAATAATATTTATATTTTTATTGATCTATTTTAATGGATTCATTCACAAATTCAGTATTTTGACTCCAAAATATCTGATTTTGAACAAAAATTGAGAAACTGAGATCCGATTTTGAACCCAAGTTCTGTATCTTGGATTTCGCCTGTTTCTATTTTTGGATTTTTAATCGTCTAGGTATGTTTATTTTATTTTTTAATTCTTCGATTTTTCATTCGGTTAAGAACATACTAGGTATGCTTTTAGTTCTTTTCCTGTTCAAAAGTTTTCATATGCTAGGAAAATTGCTTCTGTATGCTTTTTTATTTTTTTTCCTGAGTGGTGGAAAGCTAGCTCTCTTTGTGGACGAAGAGAGGCTCTTTTCTGCTTGCCAGTAAATTAAAGGAATAGATAAAAGCCAGTAGCTTTTGATTTTGAGTCTTGAATCATGGTTGATTATGTATGCTTTTGTATTCTGGTTTTCGTTACATTCAGATAGCAAATGCACTCCTTCGATCCTACCATACTATCATCATACCATCATTTTTTTCAATTGGCAGAAGTTCCTACTTACACTAGTTTATAAGATAAGGGGTATGTCATTAGTAGCATAGCTTTAACAGGAAGATAATAGGGTACCAGGCATAGCTAACGTTGATGTCAGGCATGAGTGAATTATAAAGCCAAGGAAGATAATAGGGTACCACTTAAATTAATACGTCATGTAGTGCATTCCTATTGGAACATTCCCTACTATAATTGTCTATGCTTTCTACATGTTTGTCATTGCATTAAAAAGTGTAGTTCATCTTACTAGGAATTTCTATCTGGTTGAATATTTTTATAGTGAAATTATGGTACTGTGTTTCTCTTATAAATTTCATTTTGTGGACATGAGTGAATTATAAAGCCAAGGTTTGACACTGCTAACCGGGTTGGTTATTTTCAGAAAATATTAACTTCCATAGGAAACTTCTGCATCTACTTAATTGCAACCGATATGGTCACTGAGGTCATTGTCATGTACCCAATTCAGAAAATAACCAAACAAAGATGGAATTGACCAGTTTCTCATCCTCTTGATTGGGGGTATTTCAATTGCTATACATATAATATTATTAGTTACCATGGCTATTGGGTTTCACAAGCTATATGAGCAAGGTGTCATTACTAAAAGAACGACTGCCGTAGAGGAAATGGAAGGCATGGTTGTGCTTTGTAGTGACAAAACTTGAACTTTGCATTACGGGCCAGAGCTGGTATAACCGAAGTATGTTTTCTTTCATTCAATCTTGTTAAAAGAATAGCCTTGACGTATATTGAGTCTAATGGAAGCTTGCTTCGTGCAAGTAAGGGTGCTTCTGAGCACGTAGTCTGAATTTCACAGCTTTATTTTAAAAACGATAAAGCCAATTATATATAATCCTTTACTTATAATGGTTCATTTTTGGAGCAGATCTGAGCTCTATGTAACTGCAAAGAGGATGTTAAAACAAGGTTCACTATGTCATTGACACATATGCTTAATGCGGGCTTTGATCATTGGCTGTTGCTAGACAGTTTGATTATCTTACGGTATAAGTGCTTAAAAACTCCTGTTTTTACATGGGGTGTAGGAAAAAAAATAGATTTGTATTTGGATATTGGAGGTTCATGCTTCTAGGTTGGTAATGCTCTTAAGGGACATTTACTTTCATCAATATTGCAGGAAAAATTTCCTATTTGTAACGCTTTTAAGTAAAAAACACATGTTTGGACATGGTCAAGCTTATTATATCATAAAAACAATTTAGATCTGTAGGAAACAAAATATTTTTTTACTAATTCCACAGAAACTTCATCAATTGTGGGGGATGAGTCATGATTCAGGACCATAAATTCATTCCCTAATTTTACTTGCAATCTTCTTGGTTTTTTGAGTTAGATTATAAACATTTTTGTTTGCGAATAATTTGTAAATACACTTGCATTTGAAGCCACATGTTGGATTTGAACACCTAAACCAGACTATTTTCCTGCTGTTAACATCTATAGACATATTCTGTTATAGGATGATACTGAAACATACTTGAAACCTAGAAAGTATGGTGTAACCAAATTTTAATTTGGCAGAAGAGTGTAAACTGATAAGCTTTTTGTTGTGATTTGTGACATAAAATCACATATGTTGATAGAGACGAGGCGTGGATGTGCTTGGCGGTAGAGGAGATGGTGCAGCAACAGAAAGAAGGTTAGAAGGAGCAGTTTGGCGTTTGAGCGGATTTATTGCTGGATTTTGACCCGGTCTTTCTGTGACTTATCTGCAAGTATTGAGGGGATATATACCTAATATATCTCTAAGAGGAAAATTGGATATTTTTCCTAGGCCTTCTATTCTCCTATAAAAGCAGCACATTGGGTTGGATTAATGTATGACCGAATAGAGTGGTGGCTTTGTGCCTCTAGGGCTTGGTGCCCTAGAGATGATTGGTGCCTCCAGTTAATCCAAGGCTTAGCCGTCGTTCTTCATTGTTCTCATCCTCCAACAAGAGTTTAGTCATCTAGATATTCTTTCCCTTTCTCAATAAGGTTATTGATTCTTGTAATTTTGTTTATTGTTGGTTTTGATCCATTGAGTGTAAACAAAATTTGTTTTTGTTAATCAATAAAGAGGGTGGTTGGGTGGAATATCTTGTGTTTGCGCGTGTGATTTCATATCTGTGTTTGTTTCCATAGAAATCATCTTTAAGTAATTGGGTGAATAAGATCCTGGACGCTTCCGCAAGGGCGCAGTTTTCCATAACAGTTGGTATCGGAGCTAGATCATCGCAAAGCTTAGAGTGGTTTTGGACTGGAAAATTTTGATTTTTGTTCGAAATTTTTTTTTGATTTTTTGTTGAAAAAATTGATTTTTTTTTAATGTCGGATATGATGGCGCTGTTGGTGATGACTAATTTTAATTGGGGATTTGAAGGCCTCAATGGTTTGGTTGATGGAGATGAAGAGAAGCCCTCCGATGTGGATGAAGGAAGATGGAAGAAGACGAAGATGTTGGCAATTGGTTTGGTTTGCCAGTACCTTGATGATTCGGTTCATGTTTCGACAGGGGTCTTCACGTTGATAATGCTCGAGGAAGGAGCTCAGGTCAAGTGGTAGACGGGTGTTGATGTAGAAGGCGAGTGACGGTTGAAGAATCAATTCCACAGCAAGGTGGAGAGGTTAATATGGTCACTGCTGATGGTCCTAAGGTGGAGGATCATGGTATCGACAAGGGTCTAGATGTTGATGATACTCGAGGGATCCCGGAGATGAAGAGATCATGTCAAATGGAAGACGGATGTCGAGTTTTGAAATCCACAAAGACGATGGAGATCTTGTGGTATTGCAAGCATTTTTTAGACCGTTGGTGTATGCACGGTGCAGCTCAGATGGTAGATGCATCTTTTGCAGGCGGTGAGTTGTGCTTGTAATTGAGGTGTGGTCGTAGTCCTTTCAAATCGACTGGGTGTGATTGTTGCCCTGAAATCAATTGAGTCCCTGTAATCGGAACAGGTGGGGTGTATCTCGTTGCCTGGAAATCGAGGTTGGTTTTAATTGAGAGAAGGTGTCGTTGAAAGAGCTAGATGACTTGTTTGGTGATTGTTGGAGTGTTGATATGATTTCAGATTAAGGTGGAGCATTGTGATGGTGATTTCACATGTTCATGGAAGTCGGTTGGCTTGTTGTTGATGTGATTTTATATCAAGGTGGAGTGTTGTGATTTGTGACATAAAATCACATATGTTGATAGAGACGAGGCGTGAATGTGCTTGGCGGTAGAGGAGATGGTGCAGCAACAGAAAGAAGGTTAGAAGGAGCAGTTTGGCGTTTGAGCGGATTTATTGTTGGATTTTGACCCGGTCTTTCTGTGACTTATCTGCAAGTATTGAGGGGATATATTCCTAATATATCTCTAAGAGGAAAATTGGATATTTTTCCTAGGCCTTCTATTCTCCTATAAAAGCAGCACATTGGGTTGGATTAATGTATGACCGAATAGAGTGGTGGCTTTGTGCCTCTAGGGCTTGGTGCCCTAGAGATGATTGGTGCCTCCAGTTAATCCAAGGCTTAGCCGTCGTTCTTCATTGTTCTCATCCTCCAACAAGAGTTTAGTCATCTAGATATTCTTTCTCTTTCTCAATAAGGTTATTGATTCTTGTAATTTTGTTTATTGTTGGTTTTGATCCATTGAGTGTAAACAAAATTTGTTTTTGTGAATCAATAAAGAGGGTGGTTGGGTGGAATATCTTGTGTTTGCGCGTGTGATTTCATATCTGTGTTTGTTTCCATAGAAATCATCTTTAAGTAATTGGGTGAATAAGATCCTGGACGCTTCCGCAAAGGCGCAGTTTTCCATAACACTTTTTGCCCAACTCGTAAAGAAAATGTTCAAATCATTAAATAGGAAGCATCATGGTGGCCATAAAGATGAACAGATTACTTATGAGTACATACATTTTCACGATTCTTATATACGCGTGTGTACATGCATATAGTGTGTGAATATACATGCTCAGCTCTCATACTCACTTTTTATATCACCATAAAATCCACCCACTAACTCATGCAAGAGAACGTATAATGTGAAAGAGCTACACTGACCAATATGCATGTGTGGTCCCTATAGTTTCAAAGATCTAATTAGAGATTGCATGATTATCCAAGGCTGGACTAGAAAACCTGGCTATAAGGTATTGATCTTTTGGTAAGTCATGTTTATGTCATTAAATGATTAGTAATTTTATGATAACATAAAGTAATCTTACGTTTTCAATTTCTTTTAACTGGAATTAATCGTACTTATTCAAAAGATAGAGCTTTGCACCATTTTGTCTGTTCATATAACATAGATCGGTGTCATCTTTTTCATGGGCAGATGTTTTGACTGGATCATTAGCTTAACATCACCTATAATATGCATAAGCAATGATCACTGGTCTAGATTTATATGTACGTAAGATGACTAGGTGGTGGCATTTATAATATATGTTTTTCTTTTAAGTAAAGAATGCAATTTTTATATGTTGAGTTCTCAGATATTCTCTGTAATTTGGTTGCATGAGTTGGATACAATGCATGCAAACCTTTGTTCTTTAAAATAAAGAATGCAATTTTCATATGTTGAGGCAGTGGCGGAGCCAGCCAATATATCCAGCTGAGGCAGGAAGTCCTAAAAAATTTAGTCCCACACTCTAAAAGTTCAAAATTATGTTCTATATATATATATATATATATATATATATATATATATATATATATATATAAGTAATGTATTAGGAAATATAAATCATTTCACAGAGTTGCAGCGTTGGCAAAGTTAGGACCTGCTTGCATGCCCAGCTAGGGCAGAACCTTCAAGTTAGCTAGGGCAATCACTTGTACAAGCCCTTTTCTTGCCTGGTCACCCATTTTCCAGGTGGGGCGGAGGCCCTATCTGACCTAAGCCTGTCTCCGCCCCTGTGTTGAGGCCATGCATTCTCTACTAATTTGGCAGCATAAGTTGGATACAATGCATGCAAACTTTTGTTTATTTAGCAAGTCAAAAACTTTACAAAATACCCTTAATGTTGCAAACCATCTAGGGCGGTTGTTCTTTCGTTTACTTTATGCAGTATGTTGTAACTCTTATTGTGTTACCTTTGCCAATATTTACAACAGGCCATCTACTTGACTAATTTTTAGATCTGTTTGGATTCACATTAATGTATCTTCATTTTAGTTTCAAATATTGACGTGCAACAAACTATGTCAAAATGATAGGACAATGTGACGGCCGGGAATTTCGCTCGATCCGAATCAGTCGTTAAACCGATCTAGACCGTTCGAAACCCCTGAACGTTGAGAACAGGACAAATCAGAACACAAACAGAAGAACATTTCATTGCTATTACAACAACTCCATCAGATACAAGAATATACAGAGTATAAATGAATAAATTACATTCGATAAATATCAGAGATTACAATAAATTACATAGCAGCGGAAAATAATACAAAGCACAACTGAAGGTGATATACGGATACAGAGCTTTCCGGATATCATTCCAGCTGTAAACCAGGATCCTGTGAATATAAATCTGCAAAACCAAAACTACTAGCTGCCCGTGCGGAAAATAGGGGCACCCAGAGTTTAGGTTAAAACAATAAACTCCAGGTCAGTCATGTGACTGGTGTGAGAACTAAAACAGTTGTTAATATTGGTTTTAAAGTTAGGTAAATCAAGGGACCACGCCGTATAACACGGAACGGGTTTCCTCCCAAGAATACCAGTGCATATAATAAACAACGCAATGCTCTTTCGAAAAATGAAGCTATTATAAGATCCAGGTCCCATCACACAATGCAACGCAAGCCGGAGGATAGGGTTTTCCCTTATAATAGCCAAACATGCTTGGTACGTTTAAAACAAATCATCTGATACTATAATAAGTGTATAGTGTCAAAACAATTCCAATCATAACTATAAATCATAGGCGGCATAGCTACCATCTACTATGTCGCCATACTAGTTCTACAATTAAAACCGAATTATCACGTATTGGAAATTGGATTTCGTCATGAGTCGAGGCAAGGGGCAAGCTCCTCTCCGCGTTCGAGACACTCTAGCAAATGCCTCCGGGTTACGCACTCTGGGCAACCCCGGATCCTCCAAGGTCGGTCCTCACTTACGTTAGAGGATTAATTATGCCTGAACACACGTTTCCCGGTCCTTACAGACCTATAATCGAGGCGCCTCGCATCCAAACCACAAAGGTGAAAAGTATATAAATGTCAGGGCTGGTAAGTCACTGACACCACCATAGCTAGAAGGAAACGTCATGCACTCCTTGGGTCCTTATACCATTTTTGACTCATACCGAGGTGTGAGGCTCGCGAATCCACGCTATACACAAAGCTACGCCACGAAGGCCGTGCTTTGATCATCAACCACAAGACTCTGCTTTTCAACAAAAGCCTTGATCATTGCATCTTAGCGTGCCACACAGGCAATTCATGCCATGCGACTGATGTCCATCGATATACAACCTCTGAGCTCGTACGTCTCAGAGAAGGGCGTTAAGCAAAAGAATAAATTCTCCGCCGCCAAACAGATGTATATTTAATAGAAATCAATCAACACAGAATAAAATCCAATGTCAGACACACAATCCATTTACAAGTCCGTTCTGGGTCTGAACGAAACCGGAGGCACTTTCCTCGCGTATCCATCCATCTCCAAGTACGTCTGGACGACCACCAACTATTTCCGTCCTCTTGGGTGTACAGCCCAATCACGATCGTCAGTAATTACCCAAACGATGTGAAGACTTCCGGTCTTCGACCACCGTCTTCATCTTCGACTTATCGTCGAATCGGTTATTCGGAATGGGTATAAACCCGGCCTTTCCGAACAACCCGCGTATATTAAAAACAAATGTACCACAAACACAACATACGCCTCATTCCAATTCATTAGTCACTAACCGCGAATTAGCAAGAGAACAATTTCCTAAACATTAACCCCGAAGGCCGAAACCAACATCAGATCAATACCCAGGAAACCATTCTTCTTAGCCAACCTACAGCTAGTTCCTAAATTCCACATTCTTAGGGAAAGGTTCCCATTAATTTTATCCAAGATAAATTCTTTAAAATTTATCCTGTAATCTTCCTTTGGATGCCATTTAAAACCAAATTATGGTTTTTCCAACTAGTCGAGATTAGCGAACCGTAACGAAGTAATTATTTATTTTATTTCCCAATCCCAACCTATTCATCCCATGAAGCAAAACTGGTAATACTCCATATCTAACACCACGGTGTTATCGGTAAAATTAATTACCATTTCACGTTCAAATCTAATTAAAGATTTAACTATCGCTTTGGAGCAAAACTGGCGATACTCCATTCTCGCTCATTTCTAAATTTGATAATTTAGATTATAGATTCACATTTCAACCTAATTGCAGATTCGTTAAAATCCCTTTTACTGGGTTAAAGAACTAGGTGTTATTTAAAACACAGTTCACGATAAACCCAAATCACATTCTATTTGTTATCGGGTTAAAGAACTAGTGTTATTTAAAACACTGTTCACGATAAACCCATTTCAAATTCAATCAAATATATTAGAAATTCGATTATTTCAAATATTTCTTTTTGTCAACACACGACTAATCTCAATGAATGAGTACCGTCCATGTGTGACTACTTTTGTTAAATTATTATATTTTATGAAAATTAAGGTATCTATTATTTGATATTAAATCAGACTTCAACCGTAATTTAGTGAGAGAACGATTTCCTGAATATTAACCCCGAAGGCCGAAACCAACATCAGATCAATACCCAGGAAACCACTCATCTCATCTATGTTCCAGTTGATTTCTAATTCTATATATGATAAAGATGTAAATTTTATTTTTAAAATATTTCGTTCAACACATGACTAATCTCAACGGATGAGTACAGTCAACACATGAACCTTTATTTTATATTGATAAAGATGTAAATTTTATTATTAAAATATTCGTTCAACACATGACTAATCTCAACGGATGAGTACAGTCAACACATGAACCTTTATTTTATAATATTCTTTACTTTCTAAATTGGAATGAGGCCCAATCAATTACCATATAAAGTTAATTATATGGATTTTCATACATCACATGTATGTAATAGCATTGAAAAATAATCAACCATCAACCAAAGTGCACTTCACTGTATAAGCATCAAATATAGACATCTAACGCTTATAACAGCCTGTCAATCAATCGATCGACATATTTAATCAATCAGGATGAGTGAACTTCAAATTTCATCCCAACACCCGTGTGGGGTTTCAAACAATCAAACACAGATTTTAGTTGTGCAGTTGGGCGATGTGTAAAATTTATCGACCCAATCAATATCAGTCAAATCAGTGTACAAAAACAAACCGTCCGGTTTGTAAATGAATATTTTATTTATTCATATTCACGTTAAAAATTATATTTTTAACGATAAAACATTTTATTCCAGCTTATGAATTTCTATTCAGTTCATTCTTTAAATAAAATGATATTTTTATTTATCTAACTTATTTTAGAAAATTTCGGCGGCATAACGGCACGATACTAGAAACGGGACAAGGCCTAGCCTTATCCCCGGTCTAGTGAAGGCCCACGCCATTCACACATCAATCAAATCAACTTCATTTCACCAAACAATTAAATTCAAACCAAATAATCTAACTAACTACACAACCAAACAATTAAACAAACAAGCCATCCATGGTCTGTGGATGACGGGTGTCAGGTGCTACTAAACACCGTCTACATCCTAGTATATATATATATATAACTAGAAAAATTAAATTGAAAGGTGAGAAGTTCTCACCAATAGCTATCCTAGCTCCACGGCACTTCATTGATAGAAATCTTCATCGCTATCGCATCTTCGTCATCTTCGTTGCCCGTAGTCACTACATATATAAAAATCACATTTTTATATATTGATGTCTTTAAAATAAAAATCACATTTTTATTTATTCACTTTCAATTTAAAAATCATATTTTTTACTTTGCTGTTCAATATATAAAAATCATATTTTTACTTCGATGTTCAATATATAAAAATCGAATTTTTACTTTGCTGTTCAATATATAAAAATCATATTTTTACTTCGATGTTCAATATATAAAAATCATATTTTTACTTCGATGTTCAATATATAAAAATCATATTTTTACTTTGCTGTTCAATATATAAAAATCGAATTTTTACTTTGCTGTTCAATATATAAAAATCGAATTTTTACTTCGATGTTCAATATATAAAATTCGAATTTTTACTACTATGTTATATAGATAAAAATTATATTTTTATCACGCTATTTTCCATATAAAGATTTCGCCTTTTCTTAAATAAAGATTTCGCCTTTTCTTAAATAAAGATTTCGCCTTTATAAAAACATAGACTTCGCTTTTTCAAATTTAAAGATTTCATCTTTATAAAAATCTCATTTTTATTTTTCTACACATATCAAGATGATATTTTTAATATCCCGATCATGTAAAAATTATATTTTTAACTCTCTACATAAACAAAAATCATATTTTGACATCATCTATATAGTAAAGACTATATTTTTAATACTTTAAAAATATAAAAATCATATTTTTAATACTTTAAAAATATAAAAATCATATTTTTAATACTTTAAAAATATAAAAATCATATTTTTATTATCTAAAATAAATTAAAAACTGAAATAAAACTCACATTGGTTGAAAGGGGCTCGCTACAGCATCGTGGAGGCACGGGGACTAAATAGCAAGCTTGGAACTCGAAAAAAATTGTGTCTTTGGCTAAGAAAGGGGGTCCACGTGGTCGGAGGAGGTGGTGGTCGACGTCCAGGGGGTGCAGCAGGCGGAGGTGAGGCCAGGGGGGTCGCGGCGGCGGTGTAGTCGGTCGGAGGCGCGGGTTTCAGAAGAGGAGGGAGTGGAGAACGAGGGGAGGAGGTAGCGAGGTGGAGGAGAAGGGGGAAGAGGGGCGGAGGACCCCTGGGGGTCGGCGCCAGGGCGCGGCGGCCCTGGTGGTAGCGGCAGCGGCGGCTTTGGCCCCCCCTTCATTTGCCCTTTTTTTCTTTTTTCTTTTTTTTTTTAATTTCTGATCGGTATGAAGAGGAGAGAGAGAAAGAGGGGTGAGGTGTTATTATATTTAATTATTTAATTATTTTTAATTCTCCTTTAAGTTGACTTTTTATTTCGACCTCGAAACGAGGCCCACCGCCTGTCGTCCATAACATTTTACCCCCATTCCGAACACAATGGGATATATATCGTAGGTTGATTTGATCGTTTGAATCAGTTTCCGTTGAATTTACATTTAAATCATTATATTGAATTTTAAACGTACATTTCAAATTACCGGGGTCACATACTAACTCTATAAATCTCAGAAAAATATTTTCTAGCTTCGTATTGACGATACGGTCCTAACAAAACTAGTTTCGTCGAATTCTGAGACCGTATGAAAAATGGCCAATTTCCAGTCGATTAAAATCAACTGAAACTGGTCAAACGCGTTTTCCTTTGCCACGCTCACATACTGATTCGAAAAATTATGAAATTTGAAACCTAGCAATAATTTGACATCACGGACCCAATAAAACTGGTTTCGTCGAAATCCGAGGTCGTTTGCAAAATGTCCATTTTTAAGGGCCTGAATTCCATAGGGACTATTCAGAATTTTCAACTGGACATATCTTTTGATTCCCGCTATGAAATCTTGATTTTTCGGATTCGTTGGAAAGATATCATCAATTAGATCCTAATGTTTTTGGTTTCACTAAAATCCGGATTGTTTTGCACCCGGTACATTCAATTGAATTTTGAAATCGAATTATCGAACTACCGCGCCATTTTCAATTCTATTTATAAATATATATAAATATTTATATTCTAACGATGGAGCGTATAAATATATACGTCGAATTCTATTTAAAATAAATTTCTCGTCAATATTATTTTAAAATAATTCATTTTAAATAATCAAAATTCGCCAAAATTGCCAAAATAAAAATTTTAAACTGGCCCAGATTTTCGGGTTGTTACAATCTCCCCCACTTAAAACTTTTCGTCCCCGAAAAGGAACAAAGTCGAAAGTGGTTTGATTAATCAACTCTACGTTCGATCTGGCTTCCATTCTCCGACTTTTCAGTTTCTGAGAATTTTCAAATTTTCAAAAATTTGGCTAACACCTTAAATTTTCGAAAAATTTCGCCATAACCTCCCCTGCACCGGGAGCATCGGGGAATTTCAAATAGCTTCCCCGGTCCTTCTAATCTCAAAAAGAAAAAGAAAAAGCCAAGCGGCTAGCCAATAGGCTCATAAAATCATCATCACCCAAACAAAACAATAAATTATGTAGTAAACATGTACCTATTTGTCGGGCAAACAAATTTTATTCTTCGGCTCTAGCCTCCTTGCTATGACCTGTTCAATGTAAGTATATGTATATGCAAGCAAATGCGGCTAATTTTCAATACAATTCAATATTTGATACAATTAGGCGTAATGGTTCAAAATTGTCAAACAAATAATCAAACAACACAAACATCAATCAATTAGTGTATTAGAGTTTCAAATTCATAAATTTGATACATATACAGAGGATCATGTTTTTGATGCCAATTTACAACAATGTGTTCTAACTATATAAGTTTTGGTTCTCACACCAGCCTAATGGAAATATATCGATATCACACCTTCGTTACTCGAACATGAATACTAATGACGACTAGTCAATCATCAGAATCATCTTCGGGCCACTAGAGTATGATTCTGTATCTATCCAATATATTAAAACTTCGAATATACGTTCATGACGCGTATATGCAAAATCTTTATATACTCGATTGTCCATATTCAAAATAAATAAATAATCAAATACGTATAAAATGATTTAAATTTTCAAAACAAAAATTGTTTTCATTTGAAAAAAATATACTCTTCACACCCGTTCTAGGATACTACTGATCCTATCTCTAACGAGTCATTCTAATTGGATATTGCTAATCCAATATCTGATGAATTCTTTCGTATGGTTCTAATGTGTCTTGTTCTCGAGCTCTGTAAACCAAAGCTCTGATACCAAATGTGACGGCCGGGAATTTCGCTCGATCCGAATCAGTCGTTAAACCGATATAGACCGTTCGAAACCCCTGAACGTTGAGAACAGGACAAATCAGAACACAAACAGAAGAACATTTCATTGCTATTACAACAACTCCATCAGATACAAGAATATACAGAGTATAAATGAATAAATTACATTCGATAAATATCAGAGATTACAATAAATTACATAGCAGCGGAAAATAATACAAAGCACAACTGAAGGTGATATACGGATACAGAGCTTTCCGGATATCATTCCAGCTGTAAACCAGGATCCTGTGAATATAAATCTGCAAAACCAAAACTACTAGCTGCCCGTGCGGAAAATAGGGGCACCCAGAGTTTAGGTTAAAACAATAAACTCCAGGTCAGTCATGTGACTGGTGTGAGAACTAAAACAGTTGTTAATATTGGTTTTAAAGTTAGGTAAATCAAGGGACCACGCCGTATAACACGGAACGGGTTTCCTCCCAAGAATACCAGTGCATATAATAAACAACGCAATGCTCTTTCGAAAAATGAAGTTATTATAAGATCCAGGTCCCATCACACAATGCAACGCAAGCCGGAGGATAGGGTTTTCCCTTATAATAGCCAAACATGCTTGGTACGTTTAAAACAAATCATCTGATACTATAATAAGTGTATAGTGTCAAAACAATTCCAATCATAACTATAAATCATAGGCGGCATAGCTACCATCTACTATGTCGCCATACTAGTTCTACAATTAAAACCGAATTATCACGTATTGGAAATTGGATTTCGTCATGAGTCGAGGCAAGGGGCAAGCTCCTCTCCGCGTTCGAGACACTCTAGCAAATGCCTCCGGGTTACGCACTCTGGGCAACCCCGGATCCTCCAAGGTCGGTCCTCACTTACGTTAGAGGATTAATTATGCCTGAACACACGTTTCCCGGTCCTTACAGACCTATAATCGAGGCGCCTCGCATCCAAACCACAAAGGTGAAAAGTATATAAATGTCAGGGCTGGTAAGTCACTGACACCACCATAGCTAGAAGGAAACGTCATGCACTCCTTGGGTCCTTATCCCGTTTTTGACTCATACCGAGGTGTGAGGCTCGCGAATCCACGCTATACACAAAGCTACGCCACGAAGGCCGTGCTTTGATCATCAACCACAAGACTCTGCTTTTCAACAAAAGCCTTGATCATTGCATCTTAGCGTGCCACACAGGCAATTCATGCCATGCGACTGATGTCCATCGATATACAACCTCTGAGCTCGTACATCTCAGAGAAGGGCGTTATACAAAAGAATAAATTCTCCGCCGCCAAACAGATGTATATTTAATAGAAATCAATCAACACAGAATAAAATCCAATGTCAGACACACAATCCATTTACAAGTCCGTTCTGGGTCTGAACGAAACCGGAGGCACTTTCCTCGCGTATCCATCCATCTCCAAGTACGTCTGGACGACCACCAACTATTTCCATCCTCTTGGGTGTACAGCCCAATCAGGATCGTCAGTAATTACCCAAACGATGTGAAGATTTCCGGTCTTCGACCACCGTCTTCATCTTCGACTTATCGTCGAATCGGTTATTCGGAATGGGTATAAACCCGGCCTTTCCGAACAACCCGCGTATATTAAAAACAAATGTACCACAAACACAACATACGCCTCATTCCAATTCATTAGTCACTAACTGCGAATTAGCAAGAGAACAATTTCCTAAACATTAACCCCGAAGGCCGAAACCAACATCAGATCAATACCCAGGAAACCATTCTTCTTAGCCAACCTACAGCTAGTTCCTAAATTCCACATTCTTAGGGAAAGGTTCCCATTAATTTTATCCAAGATAAATTCTTTAAAATTTATCCTGTAATCTTCCTTTGGATGCCATTTAAAACCAAATTATGGTTTTTCCAACTAGTCGAGATTAGCGAACCGTAACGAAGTAATTATTTATTTTATTTCCCAATCCCAACCTATTCATCCCATGAAGCAAAACTGGTAATACTCCATATCTAACACCACGGTGTTATCGGTAAAATTAATTACCATTTCACGTTCAAATCTAATTAAAGATTTAACTATCGCTTTGGAGCAAAACTGGCGATACTCCATTCTCGCTCATTTCTAAATTTGATAATTTAGATTATAGATTCACATTTCAACCTAATTGCAGATTCGTTAAAATCCCTTTTACTGGGTTAAAGAACTAGGTGTTATTTAAAACACAGTTCACGATAAACCCAAATCACATTCTATTTGTTATCGGGTTAAAGAACTAGTGTTATTTAAAACACTGTTCACGATAAACCCATTTCAAATTCAATCAAATATATCGATTATTTCAAATATTTCTTTTTGTCAACACACGACTAATCTCAATGAATGAGTACCGTCCACGTGTGACTACTTTTGTTAAATTATTATATTTTATGAAAATTAAGGTATCTATTATTTGATATTAAATCAGACTTCAACCGTAATTTAGTGAGAGAACGATTTCCTGAATATTAACCCCGAAGGCCGAAACCAACATCAGATCAATACCCAGGAAACCACTCATCTCATCTATTTTCCAGTTGATTTCTAATTCTATATATGATAAAGATGTAAATTTTATTTTTAAAATATTTCGTTCAACACATGACTAATCTCAACGGATGAGTACAGTCAACACATGAACCTTTATTTTATATTGATAAAGATGTAAATTTTATTATTAAAATATTCGTTCAACACATGACTAATCTCAACGGATGAGTACAGTCAACACATGAACCTTTATTTTATAATATTCTTTACTTTCTAAATTGGAATGAGGCCCAATCAATTACCATATAAAGTTAATTATATGGATTTTCATACATCACATGTATGTAATAGCATTGAAAAATAATCAACCATCAACCAAAGTGCACTTCACTGTATAAGCATCAAATATAGATATCTAACGCTTATAACAGCCTGTCAATCAATCGATCGACATATTTAATCAATCAGGATGAGTGAACTTCAAATTTCATCCCAACACCCGTGTGGGGTTTCAAACAATCAAACACAGATTTTAGTTGTGCAGTTGGGCCCACGTGTAAAATTTATCGACCCAATCAATATCAGTCAAATCAGTGTACAAAAACAAACCGTCCGGTTTGTAAATGAATATTTTATTTATTCATATTCACGTTAAAAATTATATTTTTAACGATAAAACATTTTATTCCAGCTTATGAATTTCTATTCAGTTCATTCTTTAAATAAAATGATATTTTTTATTTATCTAACTTATTTTAGAAAATTTCGGCGGCATAACGGCACGATACTAGAAACGGGACAAGGCCTAGCCTTATCCCCGGTCTAGTGAAGGCCCACGCCATTCACACATCAATCAAATCAACTTCATTTCACCAAACAATTAAATTCAAACCAAATAATCTAACTAACTACACAACCAAACAATTAAACAAACAAGCCATCCATGGTCTGTGGATGACGGGTGTCAGGTGCTACTAAACACCGTCTGCATCCTAGTATATATATATATATATATAACTAGAAAAATTAAATTAAAAGGTGAGAAGTTCTCACCAATAGCTATCCTAGCTCCACGGCACTTCATTGATAGAAATCTTCATCGCTATCGCATCTTCGTCATCTTCGTTGCCCGTAGTCACTACATATATAAAAATCACATTTTTATATATTGATGTCTTTAAAATAAAAATCACATTTTTATTTATTCACTTTCAATTTAAAAATCATATTTTTTACTTTGCTGTTCAATATATAAAAATCATATTTTTACTTCGATGTTCAATATATAAAAATCGAATTTTTACTTTGCTGTTCAATATATAAAAATCATATTTTTACTTCGATGTTCAATATATAAAAATCATATTTTTACTTCGATGTTCAATATATAAAAATCATATTTTTACTTTGCTGTTCAATATATAAAAATCGAATTTTTACTTTGCTGTTCAATATATAAAAATCGAATTTTTACTTCGATGTTCAATATATAAAAATCGAATTTTTACTACTATGTTATATAGATAAAAATTATATTTTTATCACGCTATTTTCCATATAAAGATTTCGCCTTTTCTTAAATAAAGATTTCGCCTTTTCTTAAATAAAGATTTCGCCTTTATAAAAACATAGACTTCGCTTTTTCAAATTTAAAGATTTCATCTTTATAAAAATCTCATTTTTATTTTTCTACACATATCAAGATGATATTTTTAATATCCCGATCATGTAAAAATTATATTTTTAACTCTCTACATAAACAAAAATCATATTTTGACATCATCTATATAGTAAAGACTATATTTTTAATACTTTAAAAATATAAAAATCATATTTTTAATACTTTAAAAATATAAAAATCATATTTTTAATACTTTAAAAATATGAAAATCATATTTTTATTATCTAAAATAATTTAAAAACTGAAATAAAACTCACATTGGTTGAAAGGGGCTCGCTACAGCATCGTAGAGGCACGGGGACTAAATAGCAAGCTTGGAACTCGATAAAAATCGTGTCTTTGGCTAAGAAAGGGGGTCCACGTGGTCGGAGGAGGTGGTGGCCGACGTCCAGGGGGTGCAGCAGGCGGAGGTGAGGCCAGGGGGGGTCGCGGCGGCGGTGTAGTCGGTCGGAGGCGCGGGTTTCAGAAGAGGAGGGAGTGGAGAACGAGGGGAGGAGGTAGCGAGGTGGAGGAGAAGGGGGAAGAGGGGCGGAGGACCCCTGGGGGTCGGCGCCAGGGCGCGGCGGCCCTGGTGGCAGCGGCGGCGGCTTTGGCCCCCCCGTCGTTTGCCCTTTTTTTTTTGATCGGTATGAAGAGGAGAGAGAGAAAGAGGGGTGAGGTGTTATTATATTTAATTATTTAATTATTTTTAATTCTCCTTTAAGTTGACTTTTTATTTCGACCTCGAAACGAGGCCCACCGCCTGTCGTCCATAACGTTTTACCCCCATTCCGAACACAATGGGATATATATCGTAGGTTGATTTGATCGTTTGAATCAGTTTCCGTTGAATTTACATTTAAATCATTATATTGAATTTTAAACGTACATTTCAAATTACCGGGGTCACATACTAACTCTATAAATCTCAGAAAAATATTTTCTAGCTTCGTATTGACGATACGGTCCTAACAAAACTAGTTTCGTCGAATTCTGAGACCGTATGAAAAATGGCCAATTTCCAGTCGATTAAAATCAACTGAAACTGGTCAAACGCGTTTTCCTTTGCCACGCTCACATACTGATTCGAAAAATTATGAAATTTGAAACCTAGCAATAATTTGACATCACGGACCCAATAAAACTGGTTTCGTCAAAATCCGAGGTCGTTTGCAAAATGTCCATTTTTAAGGGCCTGAATTCCATAGCGACTATTCAGAATTTTCAACTGGACATATCTTTTGATTCCCGCTATGAAATCTTGATTTTTCGGATTCGTTGGAAAGATATCATCAATTAGATCCTAATGTTTTTGGTTTCACTAAAATCCGGATTGTTTTGCACCCGGTACATTCAATTGAATTTTGAAATCGAATTATCGAACTACCGCGCCATTTTCAATTCTATTTATAAATATATATAAATATTTATATTCTAACGATGACGCGTATAAATATATACGTCGAATTCTATTTAAAATAAATTTCTCGTCAATATTATTTTAAAATAATTCATTTTAAATAATCAAAATTCGCCAAAATTGCCAAAATAAAAATTTTAAACTGGCCCAGATTTTCGGGTTGTTACAGACAATCAACCATGTTTCTGTAGAATGTTATTTGTCAGTCCTATCATTTGGTACTAGGTACAGTCTTTTGCAAAATTGTGAGCATCTCTGGCCCTTTATATTAGTAGTATTCTCATTGACTATGGGAGTTTACATCACAATTACTACAAACAATACAAGCACCTAGTGTCTTACTTGGCTGAGATCATAAAATTTCCGCAACACATTTAGGTCTGGCTTGATTAGCTTAAGTTACCAGTACTAAATATTTCAGAATGAAAATGTTAAGTGCAAGTGTGTAACATCTATGTTCTCTGAATTAAATTATGATAAGATATTTTTTCTATAATAAGGCTAAATGATAGAACTTTTCTATAGCCATTAGTTCTAGCATTAGTTTATTGTTTGTAAGATCTTTTTCCTTCTTTTGTCGTGGGTTGAGAAAGCTAGGGTGAAACCAGTAAATTTGAGGAACCTTTCATATTTTTTTTCCTTTTTCCATCAAGGTGAAATTGTTTTTCGTCTCCTTTTACTTTTATTATTATTAATGTTTAAGTAATTATTTAAAGTTTCGCATTTTGGATCAAAATTGATTCCATTTTTTCATGTTCTTTAGGTGCGTTTGACCTTTGCATGAAATCCTTTTTTCATGCGAATAGTTATCATATTTGTAGTTTCATGTAGCAATAGCACTTTCTTTGTTGCAGCCTGCAGGTACTACCACATTAGTAATGCTTCTAGTTGCTGGGTTTTGAGCAGTCTTTGGATGGTATCCGAGCAGTTTCAATCATCGTCTTCAAGTTTTATTGTCAATTATGTATAGCTTAAAAAGGTTTGAACGGTTACAACAAGGAGGAAGAGAAGCCAATGTTTGAGCTATGAGATCATTGATGAGGGGGGAGAAGAAGGTGAGGTTTTTATATTGGAGGATGAGATGGATCGGAGGAGAGGATGGATAGGAGGGTGAGGGAGGAGCTGAAGGAGATGCAGGAGGCCTGTGAGGCTGAAACGATTTTTATACTGGGCAATTCTCATGTGCAGGTGAAGCCAGGGTCGTCAATAGTTAAGAAGTGGCAGTTGAGGTTGTTTTTGAAGAGGAATTGTAATGGACCTGATGTGGCGCTTAGGTGCCTTATGCTTTTTTGCTTGAGGTGGGCATGATTTATGTTCCGTAGCGGTGAGTATTTGAAATGAATGTGTACATAATACACAATAATACTTTATGCGCTTTGGTTTGCTTTGATTTAAGTTTGAAGCATTTTGTTATGGCATCTATTTACTGGTTTTAGTGTGCCAGGATTTACATGAAATTTGTATTTCACTTTGAAATGTGTTGTCAATTGTTTTACGTAGTGTCATGCATTTTGTCAAGAAAAACTCTGGAAGTTGCTAAGAATATATCTTTTTAGGCCCATCAATCTTATGAATGTTTTATGTCAAGTTAGTGTACAGCCATATCACGTGCACATATGCAGAAGTGTATCAGCGTGTGTACATCAGCCTATTTGAATAAAGGACAGCACAATAATGTATTGATCAAGTTCTTGTAGTCTCCGTTGAATAAGGAGACGCTGCAATGTGCATGTGTTCTGTTTTCAAGATAAAGTTATCACTTATTGTCACTGATGTATGTATGTAATGTAGCCGAGGCATGTATATAATTGTTAACTCAAAGTTTTAATCACCAAAAGTTTATTCTTTATATTCTCTTTTTGAGCATATTCTTAATCTTAAGTTGGTTTATATGTACAATTTTTAATGTAATTAGATTTTTCAATTATCTTCATAAAATTAATTTTAATTAAAATTAATTTTCATAAATAATTTTATATTATACATCTTTAACGGTCGGTTTTCCCACCGTTGTGCGGCTATACTAGTAGTTCAATTTTTCCTACTGAGAGTTGAAGATTGATTAATTTTTTGAATTTTTCTGAAGAAAAATAAAATCTTGATTCATACGCAAAGAAATAAAATGAATGGAAGCGCGATTAAAAACTTATTATAGTAATACTCCTATAAATCTATGCTAAACTATAAATACCCAGTGTGTTTGTCTTAGGTCAGAAGTCTCCTCCAATTCCTTAGCTAGATTTACTGTCATTTTGTCACGTATATTCCAAAAATCAAGCATCAAACACGATTTTAATTTTGATACTGCTTCTTTTTTGCCTAATCTAATATTTGCTTTATATAACGACTGCTGAATCGAGTTTGTCCAATTTGCTGATTTTTACCCCATCATCAACGATTGCCACTCTTATTCAAACTTTTGGTAAGTTGTTAACTATGTAAGGAAATGTCGTTGCGTTTAGGTAATCTCCTTTATTGTTTTCCCTTAATCATCCATTATCTATCTCTGTGCAATCTCATTGATCATCTACTCGTTTTGAAATTAAAATCCTCGCTCAGATTTTAAGCGTGAAACATGTCATTTATGCAAATTTCTGAATTTACTACCTATCTTATTTTGGAAAGAAAATAAACATTCCATGGTTAAATTTTTATTAAACAGATATCTTTCTAAGAAGCAGCAGCCTATTCATGCTTCAGAGTGGTTTATTTTACATTACATTGGTCAATTCTTCAAATTGAGTTTGGCATTTTTCAATTTTTTAAATATAGCAACTATTTACTGCATGGCACAACTAATTATTATGAGTTTACATCATTGTAGAAGCATGTTATTATTGCAGTCTAATAAGTTTAAAAAGTTCCACGAATTATACGATTTGAAAATAAAGAATGAAATAATTAGCAAGATACTATCTTCTTTGAAGTTTAATAGTATATATGCATTATCTATTTGATATTGTTCAACAGTCGTGGAGAATCATAAGAGTATGAATGGCATGCATGCTTACAAACACTATGGATACTAATGGGATTGATGCTAATATCATATGTGCATATAAATACCATTGATACTATGTAAGTTAGCAATGTAATTGTCCATTATATCATGAATTAGTTGCCTTTTAGACATTAATTTTTGGATGTGTTTAATACTATAATAATATTTTATTTGTATATATTATCTTGAATATGTTTTCTTCTGTTTCTAAATGGGTATGTTGTTGGGAAATTACGCGAATTTCCTTATGATTATATTTGTGGAGAAAAGAAATGAAATGTAGAAATGGTAAGAGACACACAAATTTGATAACGGAGTTCGGCCAATTATGCCTACGTCTCCGGGCTGCTGCAGATCTTTTATTTCAGAGAATATTACAAAGTGATTACACAGAACACTTTATACACAACACTCGATCTCACTCTCTTCTTGCTCTCCTTTTCTTCTTAGTGGATTTGGAATGAGATTGGGATGAGATATGAATTATGAAGAGGAGGGATGTATATATAGGTGAGAAATGGTTGGTGGGGGTTGGTGGCTTGGTTGGTGGTGGTTGGTGCATGAGGTTGGTGGCACACCATGTTGAACACATGGGTGGCTTGGTTGTTGCTACACATGCAACATTACTAACAATCTCCCACTTGAAGACTGATTTCAATCCATCTTCACACCTTGATCGATGCAACAGTCATTCTGCTCTTTTTACTCTAGCAGACCAACTGAAGTTGAACACAACTTCAGTTTATCGATAGTTACCGTCTTTGTCAACATATCTGATGGATTCTTGCTTCCTTCGATCTTCTCCAGTATTAACACATCATCTTCTAGCAGAGATCTGATGAAGTGATAACGAAGTCCGATATGTTTGGTTCTGGAATGAAATGCTGAATTCTTCACCAAATGTATTGCACTTTGACTATCACTGTATAAAACATTCATTTCCTGTTTGAATCCCAGCTCAATTAACAAACCTTGAAGCCATATCATCTCTTTACTAGCTTCGGTGATTGCTACATACTCAGCTTCTGTAGTGGATAAAGTGACAATCTTCTGTACTTGTGACATCCAACTAACAGCTGTAGTTCCAACCGTGAATACATAACATGTAGTACTTCTTCGATGATCGACTTCGCCTCCAAAGTTTGCATCTCGTAGATATCTCAAAATCCACTTGAGTGCTTCCCAATGAGCTTTCCCTGGATTTGACATGAACCTGCTAACAACTCCCACTGCATGGCCAATGTCTGGTCTCGTACAGACCATGGCATACATTAAGCTTCCAATAGCCGAGGAATAAGGAACACCATTCATGAAATTTCTTTCTTCCTCGGTTTACGGGGACTGATCCTTGGATAGGCGAAAGTGACTGGCCAATGGTGTACTGACCGACTTAGCATCGTCCATGTTGAATCTCTGCAAAACACGATTGATGTAATCTGCCTGAGATAGCTGCAAGAGTCCTTTCTGCTTATCTTTAGTGATTTGCATTCCGAGAATCTTCTTTGCTGGGCCTAAGTCTTTCATGTCAAACTCCTTTGACAGTTGCTGCTTCAACCTTCCGATATCATCCATATTTGATCCTGCTACTAAAATGTCATCAACATAAAGTAGTAAAATGATATAACTAGACCTATATCGCTTGAAGTAGCAACAATGATCAGCGTTGCACTTCTGGAACTCTTCCTTGTGCATGAATCCATCAAACTTTTTGTACCATTGTCTTGGGGCTTGTTTCAGGCCATACAAGCTTTTCTTTGACAACTAGTCGAGCTTTGTATCTCTTGGAACCATCATGCTCTTCTTTCACGCGATACACCCATTTATTGTGAAGTGCCTTCTTTCCTATGGGCAACTCAACTAGTTCCCATGTCTGGTTGGAGATAAGAGACTTCATCTCATCTTCCATGGCAAGCTCCCACTTACTAGCATCTTCAGTCTGAGATGCTTTATCATAGCATTCAGGTTCCCCTGCATCAGTCAGCAACAAATAATTCATGTATCTTTTGTTAGGTACATGAGGTCGAGATGATCTTCTCAATTCAGGAACCGGAGTAGGATGGTGTAGTGTGTCAGACTGGTCCACACTACTCAGATCAACGATTTCATCAGGCTGAGCACTTTCTATAGTCGGTTCTGTGATGAGACTATCTAGAATATCGTTTGCTTCTGCAAATACTGACTCACTCTGATTTGAGTCATTGACTTCTGTTTTGTGTCTGTCTTTGTACATTACTCTTTCGTTAAAAATCACATCTCGGCTACGGATCACCTTCTTGTTTTCATCATCCCAAATGCGGTAGCCAAACTCGTTTTCGCCATAGCCGATGAGAGTGCATTTCTTGGATTTGGGATCAAGTTTATTCCTGCCTTGATCACTAATATGCACATATGCTATGCAACCGAAAACTTTTAAATGTGATAATTTTACCTCTTTTCCACTCCATATCTCCTCTGGTATTTTATGCTCTAATGGAACCGAAGGACCTCTGTTGATCAAATAAGCTGCTGTGTTGACTGCTTCTGCCCAGAATTGCTTCGGTAGACCTGATTGTATACGAATGCTTCTGGCTCTTTCTGTCAACATTCGGTTCATACGCTCAGCTACACCATTGTGTTGAGGCGTACCCGGCACGGTTCTCTGCATTTTGATTCCGTGCTCATAACAGAACTGCTTGAATCTGGTGTCTTCATATTCACCTCCATTATCAGTTCTAAGCTTTTTGATCTTTAGATTTGTCTCATTTTCAACCATAGCTTTCCATATCCTGAAAGCCTCGAACACTTCAGATTTATGCCTTAAAAAATAAACCCATACCTTTCGCGAGTGATCATCGATGAAAGTAACGAAGTAATGCTTTCCACCGATGGATGAGATGGTCGTTGGCCCCCAAACATCGGAATGAACAAGCTCCAAGTTTTCCTTCTTTGGGGTTTTACCACTTATTTGAAAGCTGACTCTCTTCTGCTTTCCAAATATGCAATTTTCGCACATGCCTATTTCCACTGACTGTAGACCTGGAAGTTTCCCCTTCGAGTGCATAATCTTCATTCCCTTTTCACTCATATGGCCTAGCCTCTGGTGCCATATGTTGGAATTTTCATTGCTGGCTGCAACAGTGATCGAACATCGCGCTCCTGATGTCATGTAAAGAGTACCACTCTTTTTGCCTTGAGCAATCGTCATTGCACCCTTCGAAATTTTCCAGTCATCACCATGGAAGGTCGTAGTATAGCCTTCACTAGCTAATTGTCCTACGGAGATCAAATTCTTTCTTAAGTCTGGTATGTGTCTGACATCCTTTAGCTCCCAAACTGACGCATTCAGCTTAATCTTCACAGAACCTTTACCAACAATATCTCAAGGTTGATCGTCACCAAGATATACCTTTCCAAGATTTCCAGAGGCGTACCTTTCGAAGAATTCTTTCTGCGAAGTGGCATGAAATGATGCTCCAGAGTCTAGCACCCAAGACTCTTCCTTACTCTCCAAAGAGCATATCAACGCTTCATCTCCTCCTGAGGTAGAAGTAACATTTGCCTTTGCCTTCGCCTCATGATCCTTTGGTGCACTTCTGCATTGATTTTTGTAGTGCCCGGTCTTGCCGCAGTTCCAACACTCAATGGTCTTTGAGCCGTTGGGATTTCTGGATTTAGATCTCCAGTCCTTCAACCTACCACGGTAGTTCGATTTGCTACGTCCATTTCCTCTTGTTGAATTTCTTCCTCTTGATTGTGTATGCAAAATTGAAAAATTTGATGACTCACCAGAATCTCTTCGCCGGATCTCTTCACTGAGAACCATATCACGAATATCATCAAATTTTAACGTATTGCTTCCCGACGAGCTACTCACTGCTGTGATAGTAGCATTCCAACTTTCTGGCATGGAAGACAAAAGTATCAACGCACGTACTTCTTCGTCAAACTCAATTTCAACTGAACTTAACTGAGTAGTAACTGTATTCAGTTCATTGAGATGTTGAGCTACCGATGCACCTTCTGTCATCCGTAAATTGAACAATAGCCTCATCAAATGAACTTTGTTAGAGGCCGATGGCTTCTCGTACATACTGGAGAGAGCCGCCATAAGACCTGCCGTGGTCTTTTCCTTTGCTATGTTGAAAGCAACATTGCGAGATAACGTCAATCGAATAACTCCAAGAGCTTGTCTATCAAGAAGAGCCCAATCTTCATCCTTCATATTCTCTGGCTTCTTTTCCGAGAGAGGTTGATAAAGCTTTTTCTGATATAGATAATCTTCAATTTGCATTTTTCAAAAGCCAAAGTCAGCTCCATCAAACTTCTTGATTTTCACCTTTCCTTCATCTACCGCCATCGCTCCCACTCGAATTTAATTTCTTTTCTAAAAAATTATGGCTCTGATACCAGTTGTTGGGAAATTACGCGAATTTCCTTATGATTATATTTGTGGAGAAATGAAATGAAATGTAGAAATATTAAGAGACACACAAATTTGATAACGGAGTTCGGCCAATTATGCCTACGTCTCCGGGCTGCTGCAGATCTTTTATTTCAGAGAATATTACAAAGTGATTACACAAAACACTTTATACACAACACTCGATCTCACTCTCTTCTTGCTCTCCTTTTCTTCTTAGTGGATTTGGAATGAGATTGGGATGAGATATGAATTATGAAGAGGACGGATGTATATATAGGTGAGAAATGGTTGGTGGGGGTTGGTGGCTTGGTTGGTGGCCCGGTTGGTGGTGGTTGGTGCATGAGGTTGGTGGCACACCATGTTGAACACATGGGTGGCTTGGTTGTTGCTACACATGCAACATTACTAACATATGTGTATTCATGTATGTAGTTTCTTGATAATAGAATTTATCTCTAACATCCCAATGAAGCATGAATTTTGCAGTTATTTATGGATCAACAAAGCTATAAGCTTTGGAGGCTTTATTTTTTGTTTCAATTTTTTTATGTTAAGTGAATTCTACTTACAGTTCTTTAGATCACATATTCTATTTGAGCTTTATTCTCTACCATTAAACACAGAATTCATTGAAGAATGAGTCATATTAAGCAATCTTATCGATCGTTTAAATAATATCTAAAGGACTACATTCTATTTGTTGGGTTATGGAGATTAATTATTCTTGGCATCTTAGCAGTAGAACGTTAAGCAGTTCAAGTATAAATATATTCGATATGCGCGCTCCTACGGAATAATATAGAATGGTTTTTTCTTTAAATAAAATGTTGTTTTCTGTAGGTTTAAAATATATTTTTAATATACACTCATTTTTTGTTTGAAATGTTTCTTTATGGAAAGTTTTTGTTATTCTTTTTTTATTCTTCTGAAAATCTCAAATCTGATGGTTCAAATGAGTATTCAAACAAAAAATGTAATTGGACATCAACACGAATATTCTACCATTTAAAAACCCGATGTTTACGTGAAGCTAATATTATTAACTTTGTTATCCCACCATCTATATACTTAAAATATTATGGATTTTGGATAATGTAAATTTGTAACGTTTTTTAATTTAATTTTTTACTATAATTTCATTTTAGCTATTTGGTCTACCACTAACAAACATTTTCTGGTAAGCACCATAAACTGATATGTTTAAAATAAAATAATGCGATTTACTTTGCATGTAATTTTTTTTTTCTTCGGAAGTATGCATTTCGTCATTTATACGAAATATCTATGCTATAATATAATTGCAAATTCTATTTAAACCCAGAAATTTGCTGAGTATACCCAGAAAAAACGATGACAACTGCCCCTGCTTTGCAATATTTTTTTCTTTTCAATTTTCAACATACCTCGTAGAGTCCCTGCGAGATTCCTTAGTCTACCTCGTAGAGACCCTACGGGATTCTTCACCTCGTAGGGGCTCTACGAGGTAAGGTAAAGAATCTCGTGGGGATCTACGAGCTAGACTATAAAATCTCGTAGTGCCCCTACGAGAAAGAGTAAAAATGTCTTTTTTAAATAATAGATGGGTGAACTGAGCAAAATAGTGGGTTCGCCTTGTGTACAGCTCAACCGTCTCCTTCCAACATTCTTCCTTTTCTTTACACAGTTGTTCGCTTCGTTTTTCTCGCATAAACCCTACGTATTCGCGTGAGATCAAACGATTCACTTCGCTTTTATTCCCATTTCCTACCAAACGATGAAACGACCCTATTTTATTTGCAATTTGTTGTCCACCCAAACCCTAAATATCTTCCACCGCCGAATCAATTGATTGCGTTATTTAACAGCTGCTGATTAGGGGATTTCGTCGGCCTCAACTCAGGTGCAGCCATCGATTGACAGATGTGGCCACCGCTGCGATGCTTGCAATCTTCCACATCCTGATGGCACCAAATACCAGTCTCCTCTGGCTTCATTTAAGGTAGTTACGTGTTTATTGGCTATCAGTCCTTCATTCCTGTTGTTGTTTGCAACTTATTTGATTTTATGGAACTTATCTGCAGTTAATATATGGAAGAGGATAGTGATACTTTCATCTGAAATTAAAAGCATGTTGTTTAAATTTGCGCAATACATATATAAAATACCTACGTATGATTGATATGCATGTGAAACTAATACATACCCACATGTTTCATATAAATTCTGTCATGCATATTCATACCAACCATAATTCCATGGTATTAAATTTATAAACTGTTAGCCTACGATGGATTCAAAAACGTTTGAAAAATTATTTGTACAATTTGTGGAAGGCACTCACTGAAAAACAATGGCTGGTGAAATATTTATTCTGGTAGAGAAGGTGCCTTAAGCTTGAGCCGAATAATTTCTACTCTGATATGATGCACGCGGGCAAAAATTTAAAACTTTCCATGAGATTACCTGCTACTTTATTTTGGATAAATAAAAAGTTGCAAATTGTTATATACGTTCATTTTTCAGTTGAGTGCCTTCTAACGTTATAAGTAACACTGATTATAGGATTTTTGATTCACCTTACCTATCTTTAATAAGGCTACCTATTAACAAACCAAAAATATATCTGAATATATCTGAATCCGAACATTACAAAAATCAGGTAGTGCAAATAAAATTCGCTCTTTTTATGGTTCATGATACTTGAAATTGACTACATCATCCAAAGCATTAGATATATTATTAAAAGTTATGTATCATGTGGTAAATCTTTGCTTAGACTTTCAGCAAGAGGTCATATTTTTGTCGAGTGCTTGAAATTCTTGCTGCTAATTAATTATTTTTGTTTAAATTTATGTTCTGTAGAAACAGATTGAAAATATTGCCCCAATCATTTTCCCAAATTGTTTTTCATACACTACTTCTTCCTTCACTCCGGCTGGTTCGCTCAGTTCCTAAATGCTTGATTTGAGGTAAAGATGTACTTTTAGTCAGTTCATCTCATTTGTTTCTTTTCTGTTTGTTCTTCTTCATGTTGTATTTTGGCTGTGATTATAACAATAGCTGCACCCATTTCTCCATCTCGCAATTTTGAACGTTGTACTTCTGTGAAAGTATCTACGCTGCAAGATACAGCTACGGCTCCTATTTATGCAAAATTCCTATCTTCTAGGCTATTGCTGGTTCGTTTTTATAATTTATGTCGATGAAATAAAATTGAAATTTATGTTCTCTTTAACATTTTTGATTTTGACAGAATGAATGTCCAATTTCTTTTGATGTTTAAACCACGAAGTTTTGATGGAATATATAACCACTGTTTTGATCAAGTATGTTTTATGAATGTCCTTTTGGTTTTTGTAAGTGGCAAGCAAGAAAAAAGATAAATCGTATATTTCAGTTGAAGTTTGAAATTACTATTTAAAGAATGTAAACAATGTTGATGTATTTGATAATATTCTTATTTTACATATGAGGCTCTTTACATTTTCCACATGGAATTTTTATATATATAAATTGGTTTCCCAATATACTAAGCAGGCATGTTTACTTTTATTATAATTTGCAAATATAAGTTTGCTTTGCTCACAACTTCCTAAAGCTATCCTATAATTTCATGTAATTTGTCTTCGTCAAATCTAAACCTCAATTGTCTTTACTATTGTCTAGATCATAAACATATTAACTTCATTAAATTATTGATATGGATTTACATATCACGGAACTCCATAATACATGTTGACAGCAAAACACCTTTGCTACGTGTAGTATGATGCATGAAGCTTATCATCAACTATTATGCTTAGTACTTGGACCCATTCAAAGTCTTTGAATATCCATCTATCGAGTACATGTAGCTACGGCTGAAAGCCAAATGGATAGGTAAGGTCTTTAGTGAAACTTAGACTTCTTCTGGAGTGTTTCTAGGCAAGAGAGTGAAAATATAATACAAGATTGTGTTATTGATGTACATTTGAGATGCACAAGAAGTTTATTTCATTGAATATTTGGATATTCAGCTATTGTAATTGACAAATAATCCATTATTTCATGAATGAGTAATTATGGTACAAAAAATTGGAACAATTGATAAATAATCCATTATTCCACTTTCGGCACATAATATTTAGCTGTTTTTGCAAAATCATAATTTATCTGTTTTCTTAAAAGCTAAAAGTCAAAACCGTGCTACTGTCTTTTTATTACTACCTAGCGCATAAATCTGTTTTCTTTACGATGTTGTTTTTACAAGATATATGGTTTCTTGGATTCGTCCTTCACAAAAAATTGATGATGCTTTTAGTTTCTAAACTATTCACAGAAAATTTATATACTTAAATTATCAACATTTTAAGTATTTCACAAAAAATATATAACATATTTAGCTAAATCTGTTATACAATTAGTGACACACTATGAGTTTACTTAAATGCACATCGCTTAATATTGGTTCTGTAAATATGTTATACAATTTCACTATACTAAAGAAAAACAAATTATGCCATATCCATTCTATCCTATATAATCTACAAAGCAGTGAATATCTGTGTGTGTGTGTTTTTTTTTTTTTTTTGGTTAGATGTAGAAGTTCATAATTTTATTTTTTCAAGTTTACTAAAATATTTTTTTTACTGGACTCTGATTTTTTCGGTTAATTTGTTTGCATTTGGTTGGTAAAGTACATTGCCTTCTTTGCTACATTTGAAAACTAAAAACGTTTATTCCCGAATTCTAGGAGGACATCCATGCAATTCTGATCAGGGATTTAATTTCAATACAAGTATGATTGATTTAAATATGCCCCAGTTCTAATATACTTGACAAATTTATTCTTGGCGTCAGCCTTTTCTGGTGAATTAAATTAAATATTAGAGTATATGTCTGTTTTGGGTTTTAATTTCTACTCTATACAATTAATCCTTTTACCAAAAATTGTTTTCTCATATTTTTGAGCTTTGTAATATCATGAAACATCACCCAAAACTTTCTACTCGCGAATTATACTCATTTTTGTTCCTTCTTTCTATTTTTATTTAGTTACATTGTAAAATTGAAGTACTGTACTTCATCTGCCTAGTAGTTTGGTTGTTTAAAGAAGAAAACAATAATGCATCTCAACAATCTTTTGGCTGATCAAATGATTCTCAATGCTACATGATGTAGTTTTGCAACACTTATATTACTGCGATATTATTCCCATATTTTTTGTTGCATGTGCTGCTGGTATTAAGTGCACATACATGTTCTATGCTAAGGTAACCATTGCCATCTTGAATTCACTTCTGCAGTAATTTAACTCTTTTGGAAAATGAATAGTGGGTTTTCTTCTTTTATCAGATTGAAGGTCTTTGTAGTTTTTAGCTGTACAGAATTATTGAAATATTCATATCCACTGCTTTTACAAATTAAGATGTTAATTTCCATCTTTGTGTATAACTACATTAGAGGTATGCAGAAGCGTACATTACAAAAAATTACCCAGTTTTTTGTTAGTTTTGTTTATACTACACAAGTACACAGTTAGTCAGTAAGCTAAGCACACTAATGGCATAATTTTGATGATTTTTTTTGACATGGGTTGATGCCATGAAACGTAATTTTATGGAAGTTATTGGACTGCTGGTGTTGAATCTAGAAATTGGATGTCATGTTACTTTTGGATTGTGATCACCAAACTGAAACTTATAATGGATGCGGGAACTGTACTTTTATACAGCTAACTTTTTAGTCTTCTTTGTTATTTAATTTTGCTAGGTGGTTTTAATGTATAATTTATTGCATATTTATAACCACCTTGGAAATATATCCTTTTAATTTCAACGTTGACACCATATCATTTCACTAAGTAAAAAAATGTTTTTAAAATCCACCTTACATTTGGAATATGCACTTGATATAATCCATGCTTTTAACTAAATGTCTCTTATGAGATAATAGTTTTTGATCATTATCAATTTTTTCTTCACTTGCATATCAGTGTCATGTCGTATTAATCCGTAGTTCATTGTAACTTTTGGAATGCCAAGGAAGTTGACTCTGAATAAGGGATTTCTAAAGGACGTTAATGCCTTTTAAATAAAGATTCAATTTATTTCAAACTCAATATGTTAGCTAGATTCCATGCTTTTTAAACAGCTTCAAATGTTTTGATTCTATCAGAGAAGTAACTGATTTCATATAATAGTTTTTTATTCCTTGCGATTGTATCTAAATCTCATTTTGATATTTTAAAAAAAAGAAATCAGTGTATGCATGTGTTTAGATCAAGGAATGGAAAGCCTGGAGCATATGTACGGTTTTCAATTTTATTTTATCCCACTAAATATGCTTTATTACATGTGATATTTTGTTGGTTTTTACCTATGAATAATTAAATTAGTTGCATTCATCCATGTGCAGGTACTTCTTTCACATAATTTAGTTGGAGCTGAAATTTGTATTATAACGAGCTCTTTCTAAGGGGAGAAATTGTGGTGTTACATGTGTTCTTGGTAAGCTCTGCTAAGCACTGATAATGGTTTCCTGACAAAACTGATTTAATAACCACGGTTGATTAACATATGAGTTTTTGAGTACATATTGTATAAAACAGTCAATTCCACTTTTAACTTTCAGTTTGAAACCTGTTCTCCTACTGCTCATATTTTGGATACATTGTTTGATTCTTAGTCCCTTTAGCTTTATAAATCGATAAAGCTGAGAAAGCAGCAAAAATACTTGTAGGGGACATGTTCAAAATGATGCTCTGAAATCCAAGAAAGGAAATGCTGAGAATCAACATGTTGTTTCTGTCATCCCCTTGTGTTCTAGATTTTCTCTGGTCATGAATAGACTAAAGCTTTTATAAGGAGCATAAGACATGACATTTAAAGTTTCAGTTTTTCACATATTGTACAATTAGATCAGTTCCAAAGAATGATGTTGTTTTTCTATCCAGACTACTCCATAATGTGATTTTTTTTGTTTTGTCAAAGCGATTCACTTCACACATCAATCCCAGTTCAAGTTATTCCATTTTCACACTCTCTTCTTCCTCCGCATGATTGCTAATTGTGTCATCCTAAAAATTTAACTACACATTTTAAAAGCACAAATTTGGTATATGAAATTTTAAATTTGATTTATTTGCACATTTCATGCATAGTTATGTTTTATATTTTTTAGCTTCCTGATTTGCGTAATTAAAGTCCACTTTAATGGGAAAAAAATATCAAACTGAAAATATTTTGTTTTTGAATTAACTCCAAGTATCGTACAATTCAACTTAACATATACATCCCTATTCATTTTTGGTTATACATGATATATAGTCAAACATTCATTCTTTTAGTCATCAAGTTCGTGAATCGCATAAATATAACATTTGTTGTTTAAAACATTAAAATCAATTGTATGCTTAAATTTAGTAAATGGGAGGTGATATATATATATATATATATATATATATATATATATATATATATATATATATATATATATATATAGGACCGTTCAATGGCACCCCAAATAGTGAGCACCCCATTTGCTTCCCTTTCTCCACCTCTCATTTATTATAAATTATGGTAGTGGAAGGAGAGAGAAGTGGTGGAGGGAGAGAGAAATGAAATGTGCGGTGGAAATCATGGAGCATTTAGGGGTGCTGCACTATTTGGAGGTGTCATTGAACGCTCGCATATATATATATATATATATATATATATATATATATATATATATATATAAAATTTCATCACGAGACATAATATCGATTTATCTTTGAGCTAGATGCAAACTTTATCATAATCCAGGACATAATTAAATTTATACCTTCTCCAAGTTTCTATATGTATTTTTTAATATCTATTTCATCAGGTCCTACCACCTCTAAATTTGAGCATCTTTGGAATTTAAAGGAAAAACTCCACAGTTGAAAGCATGATCCTTTTAAGTGGAAAGTACGAAATAGAGGAAAATTTCATTTTCAAAATCGGATAAATAAAGAAGTTATCGTGAAGATGATGAACTGGTGCTCAGGGTAAGCATGGCCGTTGTTCTTCCTGTCATCAGTGGGTTTGATTAATGTTCAAGCCCTCAAAGACTTGTATTTCTGACTGGTATTACGAAGTATCATTGGGCTATCTGACTTTGTATATAGGTGATAGTTTATTCTAAAAGAATTGTTCTGTCTTAAAAACCACATACCGTTTGACAAGTCCTACTACATAGATTCCACTGTATACTCTCTTTCAATCCCTTTTTTTAAAACTAAACCATATCAATTCCTTTAAGTATCTCATTATTTATGAATGTCGACTGACTTGATTATTGCATATTTTCTTAATAATTTGGTAATATAGTCAACGTAATTGTGCCTATTCTGTTGTATGCTCATTATTTTTAACAGAATTTCCACGCGTTTGTTGCTATTTTGGACCTAAATATGAAATAAACATGTTGACAAGTCATTGTGTGCTTTTTACACAACTCCATCGCCGTTATTTTTGTTATAATTTAAATCCGTTTTGTATTTCAATGTTAGAAAAATATCCTATGTAGCTACAACTTTTGCACAAATCGTACTATTGTTGTTGAGGATTTTTGTTTCATAAACTGCTATTTCGCACCTTTTGCATACGTTGAAATGATATTCATATTTAATATAGATTCTTATATTAATTATTGGATCTATCGGTTCTTGAATAGTACTTAAAGATATTACAGTATTTTGATATTTAGTTTTATTTTTTATTTTTTACGATATACTTAACAACCGCTCACAAAAAACTTATATCTTGATATTTTAATTTCTAAATTGTGCTTTCATATATTTACAACATGTTTATGTTAACTTCATCGTTTAGAAGTTTCATTCTTCCTAAGACCTAATTGGAATGGGTACGTAATATTATTTCCTGTAAATTATTAGCTGGTTGTTATTATCAACGCGATATCTATATTATGTCAAAAAATAAGTAAAATTCTTCTACTACATACAAAACCTTCATTCAACGTATACTGGTCCAAATTATTCCAAAAATCGTACGTGCAATATATAACTACAAAATTTAATTATCTTACTCCACACAAATCTTCAACATAGAATTTTCTTCCTTAAACTGTTTGCATTAACTTAATTTCTTCGTCGATTAAAAAAATGGCACATCTAAAATGCGCAAAACAGGTTCTATTTTTGTGGAGAATTTTAATCTATGCTTAGTTTGTAAATATTTGTTTTTTCTGTCAAAATATAATTTTGTGCGGTATTTATTTCCATCCGTGTGCGAAGCACGGGTTCACACTTGTTTATTCATACAAAGTTTCATTATTTCTTCTAATTTTAAGTTCACAGTTCAATGAATCATGTGACAATGCAAGCAAATAATGTAACAGACCATTGAGGCATGCATGTCCTGGGATAGAAAAACTTAATGTTTACAAGGAAAGGCTTGAATGATTACGGATGCTAGCGACAGTTAAAAAAAGCGGCCGTCACCAGCCGTTGTCAAATTCAATAAAATCCGCCAGCCTACAGGGAAATCTCTCATTACCCTCCTCCTCCAAATTTTCCTCCCCAATTCTCGTTCTGACGAGAACGAAAAAAAAAAACCTAAGTTCACCCTGCGCCGCCGCATCCTTCCCCACGCCGCCGACACCCCCCGCGCCGGCCGACGCCTATCACCAGCTGCTCCTTCCCTCTCCACCCACTTGCTGCCTCCTCTTAAATCGGTATAACTTCTAACCTATTTTTTAAATTAATTAGTTAATAATGATTTAAATATATATGTTACGTGATCATGTAATGATTGTTGGATTAATGTTGTTGATTAAACCACGATTGAAACCCTAAAATGTGGATTTAGTTGTTTATCGGTGAATATTGTATATTAGTTGATTTTGTATGTATGTATGTGTTAATGAACCGTTATTTTATAGATAATAATCAATTATTGATGTTGAATTTATAATATAGGTAATTAGATTTTAAATTTAAAAGTTATTTAGGTGATTATCGATTAGAAATCAATTACTAAATTTTGTGAATTTATTTGATTTCTGCAGGACAATAACAACTAATGATATATTACTCGAATTGTAGTTTACTTTGATTATTACTGTAATGATGTTTTGTAATGAGTAGTGATTCATTTGCTTTTGGGATTAGTGGTGTTAGAAATTTTAAATAGTTGAAGTAAAACTATTTAAAATACGGTGTTGTATATGGTCCTGAAATTGTTGTATATGGGTTTGGTAATCCTATTTAACGAGTTCTTGGTATATACATTGTTAGATAAAATTGTTGTTAATGGTGCAAGCCAAGTCAGAAGAGGGGTAATGCGTAGACGTTACTCCGGTGCTACAAAATGGCATCGTTGTAATAACAAATTTTTGAACACAGTTTCATGCTAATGTTAAATCCCAAGTAAAATCAGAAGAATATGCACCGTTATTTCTACGTTATTAATTAAATAAATTATAAATTGAATATAAATAAAATGAACAAAACACGAAGTGGTAGTTCATAATTTTACATTTTGAACTTTGAATGAGTGTATGTGATAAAATATAGGTCGAAAATCTACGAAACAAGAATCTTATTAATCTACTGGATTGTAGTTCCGTAATGGAAAAAAAAATAGATTTCATAAAATGGATTTCGAATTATGTCAAAATCAATTTTCTTTAAAAATCGTTGTGCGGTAGTTTTGAACTATAACGATTTATTAACTAAAATAGAAGGATAAATTTTAAGAAAAAAAAATAGGAATTTTTAGAAAAATAAGTTTTAAAGTTTATCGTTTAGCTGAGAAGTGATGTACTATCGAGATATGACAGTGTGGTGCGTAGAAGCTTTAGTCCCAAAAGGCTTTATAATAATATATGTATGTGTTATTGAAATGTAACGACCCAGATTTTTGGTCAATTTATTTTAAATATTTAGTATGGTTTTTAATTATTGAATTAATAATATAAAGGGATTTTTATATTGAATTATCGAAATACGATTTATTTTGATAATAATCGTAATACGAGAATTTAAAATAATTTAATTCAAAATATAGAACTGAGTCAAAACAGTTCAGATAATAAATATAGATTCTATGTGAATGTAATCGATAATGATAATAATATATTATCGAGAAATTTATTTATTTATTTATTTTATATCGATTTAAAATAATTATTTTATATACGTTCAAATTAAATTGTATAATCTATTTCGTTGAATTCAAAATAGCGTTATAACATTATAACGACGGTCGGTGCACTAAAATAGCGGTTCATGATTTTTAATTGTGAACCCCGATTTATTTGATTAGTGGATAGGATCAAAATCAAATCAAATTAAATTTTATTTTATTTAAAATCGAAATCCTTTTAAATTCTTTAAAGGATATTGCTGTGTACTAAGGCCAACATCGAATTAATGATTTCGTGCTCCTGTTCCCTCGATTCACTCTATAAAATGAGCCCTCACCTCCGTTGTTCCATTCTCAAATCCACAGAACGTTCAGCCCCTTTTTTCTCGTTCTTCTCCCAGCAAAATCCCACGCCATGATTTTATTACTTCGATTCTAGGTCTTTGCCTCGATGTACGATGGTAACTAGTCATCTCAACTTCGAGCGACGTTAGGGCATCGCAATCGGAACCGCCACGTTCTCTTGTAGCTCGACACCAACCGGAAGAAGCTCACAATTTTGGTTGGATAGATTGTCGATATTGTCATTGTAACGAACCGGGATTTTCGACTCCGAAAATCAACATCAACTACCATGTTGACCATTCAGACATCGAACATTCCAGATCATTAATAGAAAGAAGTTAGAGGGTGAGATAAGAAAGATAGAAATATTTAGAATAGAAGAAGAAGAAGAACACGACACCACACAGAGTCTCACATCGCAGCGGAACAAAATATAATACAGAAATAAATCTTTATTGAGAACTTTGAAAATACTTACAATATCAGAGTACATTAACACCTGGACAGTGATAATCTGTCCTCATACAACACACAGCGGAATACTAGTAATATCATACGTCTGGACTCTTCCAGCTCGTCTCTTCACAGCAGTCGATAACCTGAACCTGTACAACCCGGTCTAACCCGAGCATTTACAAAACACCGGGTCAGTCTGGTGAACCAGAGTGAGATAAACACGCACAGTAATAAGGGTGAACCATCCAACTTGATTTTAGAGTTCAAAAACCTTTTCAAAAGAAAAGGATAATCGTAAGACCAAATCCACACATAAACACGGACGGTTTTTACCTTACGATAACCCAAAACATTTTTGAAACCAATATCTTGTCTGATATTATAATAATGTCTAAATACAAGTAAATAGAAATCTAGTGGAACGCTTGCATCTCACGCTCCACATATATAGTATACAATCAAAACCCACAGGCGCTTATTGGAAATTGGATTCCGACTTGACAAGGTATGGGTCCACCTTCCGATCGTGTATCTCTAGAGACGAATACACTGGGTTCAACAAGAACTTCTTGCAACCCGGCCCTCACATGACCGACCACTCATTTCGCTTGAGTGTATCGAATGTATATCACCGACGGTTGGGATCAGCAACCGTCTCCCGACAAGGGACAGCATCGAAACATAGATTTAAAGAAGCAAATAGGATTTCCTCTAGATAGGTGATCATACACCCTAATGGGAGCGACCCACATAGCCATGCTGCCTGCCCGATTTTTGTCATTTCCCGGTTAATGAGGCTTGAGGTCAGAGTTTATTCTTGAACATCTGATCACCATTCACTTTGAATGCCACATCGTCAGATCCGTCAGATATCACTAATTGACGACCCCAAAAATACTCTAGCAGTAAGCTAAGAGAACGGCGATTCCCCGCCAACACTATAGCACGTTTGAAGAAATCAACATACGTGATCCTTCGGAAATACTCTGTCAGACATTCGTCCATATACGTCATCCAGGAACAGGATGAACCGAAGGCACTCTCCTACCGCATCCATATAGGAATCACCCCATGGATCAGTAGCGAGAAGTCCTTGCAACCCGTTGATTCCAATCACGACAAAATCACAGCTTTACTCTGTTTGCCAGGCAGAGAATATTTGTGGTTCTTCCGTTTATGAAAATCCACGGTCTTCAATGCTCCATCTCGATCATCTTTTGAGATCTTCACGTATTTGTTGGTCGGAATGGTTTTCGAATATAAATTCGATCCCGGTCTTTCCGTACCAACACTCGTATTGGTCAGATTTGATAGTCGGTGTTTTAACTATCAAAATATACAATGTTTCAATCATGACACTCCAATGAGTTCACTGGTTCAGTATTCAGCATCACTTGGCCTTTAACAAACTAATTTCCTTTTGTTAAATTAAAACTTTTAACTCTTTTAATATTCAAAAATACGATATTTGAATAACTCTAATTCGATTTATTAACATTCGTCTTAACTCCATTCGCTTGACTCTAGATCACAGCGATCACAATGGTTACGCCTGATTCCCTCAGGAAACATCTGACCGCCGTAGGCTATCTGCAGCCCTGCGAATTACGCTAGCAGTCGTACAAAATGGCAACTCAACTTGAATAACTATGTTTTGACTAACTCTAGCTCAAATAACTATATTCAATTACCCACTTAAATCTTCTTTCACGTAATTCATATAATTGAGTACGTTTATTTCCTTTCACCATTCAATTGGCTTGCATCTCACATTCGGTAACTTTTTTTTTAAATGAATTCCCATTTAAAAATATATTCCTATATTCATCATTAATTAGAATAATAACTCATTTCAAACATCACTACTTTAGTAGTTAATCCCTTTATTAACTAAATTAAATAGTAAATCCCTTTTAAATCCTTATTTAAATTCAAACAATATTCGTTTAACTATTTTAGTCAAAACACATTAACTTGATAAACAATTCTAATTCCAAACGGTCGATTTAATTAACTCAAAAACTTGATTATCTCATTAACCGATTTCAACAATCCTCGCTTTAATATAATTAATTTAAATAAATTCTAATTATTTGTTTCCTTTACAAAACAATGATCAAAGTTAATCCTTCGATTCATTTCTTATCTTCATACTTGAAAATCTGATTAACATCAGCGTATACTTTATAAAATAAACCAACCATAAATCAAGGGTTTAAATAAATAAAATATTTATTTAATTCCCTTTTACTTTATTCAAATAATATATTTCAAGATCTGAGTCCAGTTATAAAATAAACTTTATAACTTCACTTTTATCGACCCACCTAACGGTGAATCCATATCTATAAACCGATTGATTTTTAAAGGCCATACTCTGCCAAACACTTAACCAATATCACCTATTGGTTCAAACCAAACAGAGGTTGAATATTAAATAAATAATCAACCATCAAATCAATCACACAAACAGATCAGTTCATATATGATAATATGAAAATAAATAATATATTTGAGGAATCCGGTTGGATCCCTCCAACCTGTTCTTCCCTGTATTCAAAACGGTTACCACAAATCAGACTATTCAGTTTTGTTTAACTGATAAATTAAATAACGATCATTTAACATCAACCATAAGCAATTCAAACAATGCAACCATTTAAACACGTTTATAAATAAATGTGACCAACCAAGGTGAGTCACCTTTATTGGAACCAATCGTTAAAAATAACGATTTGGTATTTCACTGAAATTAAACACGGTTTAATTTCATCGGTTAAATCCACAGTTAAATAGATAACTAGCAAAACAGTCAACCATTGGCAAGCAGAGTACACAAAATAAAAACACCCAATTTATATAAAATATAAAAAAGGTAACTGAGTGAGTTTAACTCACCTTGATTTGGTTCCATTGTTGAAATGGTTCGGTTATAGTTTAAATTAAACAGTCGTTTAATTTAACTGAAAATTCCCGCTATGTCCCGAACCGTTCAAACCAGTTTCATGATGTTCTGTTCCTCAATACGACTCCGGTGTACTTGTGGTGTTTAGTTTGGAGCTAGTAGCGATAAGATAATAACAAATATAAGTTTACACTACTTGATTTAATAATTAAAATCCTAATTAAGATAAACACTTAAATAATTACGTTTTACTAAATTTGCTGCTCCAACTCTTCTCGCATCAGTGAAAACAGCTCCACTTCGCTTGTTCCTTCCTCGTTCAACAGTTCAACTATTCTGCGGTTTAGAAATTTTGAATTTAATTAAATGATTGAACCCTAAATTATGAAGTTGATTAACTAATAGCCATATTACGTTTACTAAAGGATAACACGGCTACTCTTTCGTTGCAGCTCTTCTTTTTGAAACAACCCGATACTTAAAATGCCCAATACCATCGGCTGCTTCATTCGTACCATGCTGCAAACAAAGTCCGTGTTTTATTAACATATTATAATATAAAATTCATTTTCTAATGATTGTTAACATTACTAATTACGTTTCCATTACCACCGGCTCTTCACAAAATCCTTTGCTGCTCTCGTATCCCTCAAAACATCCACCGTTCCTTCTCCAACCAAAACCAACGTTAACTTCTCCTACCTTTCTTGTTTCTTCTCACTTCACCCCTTTTAGTTCTGGACTCCTTCACCTCACAGCATAAATTACTTCACCACCGAACTGCTCTAAAACCGCAGCAGCTTCCCCATCGGCGTTAGCGGCTCACCTTCCTCCCTCGGGTTCCCTTTCTCCTTGGCACATAAAACAGGGTCAGTGGAGTTATATTATTATATGAATGAAGCTTTTGGTCTACACCTGAAATGGAGGCCTGCGGTTAGACGAAAATGAATGGAAGCGTATTTATAGGAAGAGAAATGCGTGGACACCACGTCTTAGAGTAATAGACTTGCAGTGAAAAGGTAGGGTAGCTGCACTTTTATTTATTTGATGAAACAAGCTACAGTTCTTTTTTTTTTTTGTACTAAGACAAGAAAATACATGCGCATAGGCCTAGATGAATACTAATATAGGGTAGCTGTTTTGATGGGATTCTTGAAGACTTGGGGCTCACGGTGTCAAGATGGATTGGGATGCACGGTAGAAAGATGTGGGACGCAAGAAATGAAGAAACAGTGGAAAAAGTATCCTGTTAAATTAAATAATTATAATAATATTTGTGAAACTTCGACGTGAAGTAATTGATAAAAACCCTTACAACGATTCCTGTCTACTGATAAAAAAACTAATTTCGGTGTAAAAGAGTATTCCGAACCAATGGGACAAGTTTCGTCGAAATCCGAGGTCGTATGAAAAAATTTCCTTTATGAAACCGGAAATGAACACACGTTTAATTTTTCCATGGTCACCAGATAAATCAAATCCACTTGAAACTGCGAACATCGACAATAACTTTTCGATACGAACCCAACGGCACTAATTTCGTCGCATTCTGAGACTGTTGCCCCGGTAGGCTGTTTTTACCCCGAACCGCAATACCCCTTTTTACACCAAATTTTCCGGTCTCTAAAAATAACAAACCATATACTTATTCTGACTCTAATCGACGATACGAATTCAACGGAACTGGTTTCGCGGCCTAATTCAATCGTTTGCTCAAATTATATTCAAATATCCTTTTATTTATTTAAATACACGCTATAGAAAATGAACGAGCGTTTATAGCTACCGTGGTCACATACGACATCGGTTTTCCACGCCATCTAACACCGTACAATAATTTAACGATACGGTTCTAATGAAACTGATTTCGTCGAAATCTGAGTCCGTTTGCAAAACGGTCATTTTAAAGGCTTATAATTTAATAACGATTTTCCATAGCGACTATTTCAAAATTTGATTTGGCCATAACTATCAAACTATAACACGAAATCTAGATTTTTTCTCTTTCATATGAAAACTATCGTCAATACGCTCCCAACGTGTCTTGTTTCACAGAAATCCGACTTATATCGAATCCTGTATTCTCAGTTGAAGTTCAAAACCAAATATTACGAACTGCACGCTATTTTCAAGCTCGAATTTATATTATATATAAATTATATAACGTTCGAACTTCGTTTAAATAGCGAATTCAATATTAAATTCCATTAACATTCCCAACAAAATATTTAAAACTAATTTAAATATTCATATTCAAATGGTCGAAAAACACGGGTCGTTACATTCTTCCCCCCTTAAAATAATTTCGTCCTCGAAATTGCTAAGGTAAGAAAGAACGTTATAGCTCATTTATTTCAAATCTAATTTATTATTAAATTAGAAACCAATTCAATACCACAACTAAATATTTTCAAAAATATTGAAAATTTTCTAACATCTTAAATTTCCGAAAAATTTCGCCAGCACCTCCTCTGTACGGCTCAATCGGTACAACCACAACTCGCCCTTCTAGGCCTTCTCCAATCCAAAAGAAAATCAAACAGCCAAACGGCTTGCCAAACAGGCTCATAAATCACCAAATCCAAATAAATATGTACCTTTTTGTTGGGCATATCACTATATCTTTCCCGTCTGCCACCCTGTCAGCATATACAAATGCATCCCCAAAATCTCAACTTTATCCTCAGAACCAAATCCTTCACGCGTCCAAGCCAAATTCCATTCTTAACTCAATCATCATCCATCATCAATTCCAACCAACACTATTTCAGATTCTTGTCTTCCAATTCAAAATCTGATTCTACTTGATAGATTATATCCCGATTCAATTTCCAGTTAATTGGTTTCAATTCAATTCATATTCGCTTTCACAAATTCTATTTAATTCTGCCTTTGTTTTTGTTCAAACAATTTCCTTGGGTGTTTTTAAACAGTTCAGCTCTTTCAAAAATCAAATATTCCTTTTCAGGATTTCAAACAACTTGTTCTTCTCAAAGCAATTCAAAACAAAATCTTTGGTAGCAATCCGTCACTTAGAACTCGGAAATGAACACTGATGATGTGGCCAGCATCCTCAGAGTTATTCCCCAGCTATCAAAGTGAGTTCAGTACTATATCAATTCAAAATTCCAATTTTAAACACTTTCATTTTGAAATCTTTTTCAAAATAAAATTCACGATGCTTGTAAACAATTTAAAATCTCCCAGGATTTTAAAATTCTCATATATTCAATCTAAGTTTATTTACAACACCTTTCCCACTTTTGGGAATTTTAATTCAAATTCTGATTTTAATTTCAGATTTAATAAATCTGCTTTTACATTTTTTTCGGATTCTAATTGGTTATTTATATAACCATTTCAATTATAATCAACCAACACATCCAACATACTATAATAATTTCAATATATATATTTCTTTATATCAAAATATAATTTGGGCAATTTATTTCATTTACCCTCTTTTAAAACATATCGTGACGTTTTATCGTATTCGAGTGTTTATAACCCCTATCGATACAGTGGATCAAACTGATCGATCAGAACTTATAAACAACTCAACCAATAAATCTCCACAATATAGAACATTTTTTTATAAAATCTACAAATACGTTCACTCGTATATATACACTCAAACTCAATCTAGGGTATTGCTAACCCCATCTCTACTGAGTCACGCCACAGAGCCAAGGTAATTACTTAACCAATAGCTCTGATACCACTGTAACGAACCGGGATTTTCGACTCCGAAAATCAACATCAACTACCATGTTGACCATTCAGACATCGAACATTCCAGATCATTAATAGAAAGAAGTTAGAGGGTGAGATAAGAAAGATAGAAATATTTAGAATAGAAGAAGAAGAAGAACACGACACCACACAGAGTCTCACATCGCAGCGGAACAAAATATAATACAGAAATAAATCTTTATTGAGAACTTTGAAAATACTTACAATATCAGAGTACATTAACACCTGGACAGTGATAATCTGTCCTCATACAACACACAGCGGAATACTAGTAATATCATACGTCTGGACTCTTCCAGCTCGTCTCTTCACAGCAGTCGATAACCTGAACCTGTACAACCCGGTCTAACCCGAGCATTTACAAAACACCGGGTCAGTCTGGTGAACCAGAGTGAGATAAACACGCACAGTAATAAGGGTGAACCATCCAACTTGATTTTAGAGTTCAAAAACCTTTTCAAAAGAAAAGGATAATCGTAAGACCAAATCCACACATAAACACGGACGGTTTTTACCTTACGATAACCCAAAACATTTTTGAAACCAATATCTTGTCTGATATTATAATAATGTCTAAATACAAGTAAATAGAAATCTAGTGGAACGCTTGCATCTCACGCTCCACATATATAGTATACAATCAAAACCCGCAGGCGCTTATTGGAAATTGGATTCCGACTTGACAAGGTATGGGTCCACCTTCCGATCGTGTATCTCTAGAGACGAATACACTGGGTTCAACAAGAACTTCTTGCAACCCGGCCCTCACATGACCGACCACTCATTTCGCTTGAGTGTATCGAATGTATATCACCGACGGTTGGGATCAGCAACCGTCTCCCGACAAGGGACAGCATCGAAACATAGATTTAAAGAAGCAAATAGGATTTCCTCTAGATAGGTGATCATACACCCTAATGGGAGCGACCCACATAGCCATGCTGCCTGCCCGATTTTTGTCATTTCCCGGTTAATGAGGCTTGAGGTCAGAGTTTATTCTTGAACATCTGATCACCATTCACTTTGAATGCCACATCGTCAGATCCGTCAGATATCACTAATTGACGACCCCAAAAATACTCTAGCAGTAAGCTAAGAGAACGGCGATTCCCCGCCAACACTATAGCACGTTTGAAGAAATCAACGTACGTGATCCTTCGGAAATACTCTGTCAGACATTCGTCCATATACGTCATCCAGGAACAGGATGAACCGAAGGCACTCTCCTACCGCATCCATATAGGAATCACCCCATGGATCAGTAGCGAGAAGTCCTTGCAACCCGTTGATTCCAATCACGACAAAATCACAGCTTTACTCTGTTTGCCAGGCAGAGAATATTTGTGGTTCTTCCGTTTATGAAAATCCACGGTCTTCAATGCTCCATCTCGATCATCTTTTGAGATCTTCACGTATTTGTTGGTCGGAATGGTTTTCGAATATAAATTCGATCCCGGTCTTTCCGTACCAACACTCGTATTGGTCAGATTTGATAGTCGGTGTTTTAACTATCAAAATATACAATGTTTCAATCATGACACTCCAATGAGTTCACTGGTTCAGTATTCAGCATCACTTGGCCTTTAACAAACTAATTTCCTTTTGTTAAATTAAAACTTTTAACTCTTTTAATATTCAAAAATACGATATTTGAATAACTCTAATTCGATTTATTAACATTCGTCTTAACTCCATTCGCTTGACTCTAGATCACAGCGATCACAATGGTTACGCCTGATTCCCTCAGGAAACATCCGACCGCCGTAGGCTATCTGCAGCCCTGCGAATTACGCTAGCAGTCGTACAAAATGGCAACTCAACTTGAATAACTATGTTTTGACTAACTCTAGCTCAAATAACTATATTCAATTACCCACTTAAATCTTCTTTCACGTAATTCATATAATTGAGTACGTTTATTTCCTTTCACCATTCAATTGGCTTGCATCTCACATTCGGTAACTTTTTTTTTAAATGAATTCCCATTTAAAAATATATTCCTATATTCATCATTAATTAGAATAATAACTCATTTCAAACATCACTACTTTAGTAGTTAATCCCTTTATTAACTAAATTAAATAGTAAATCCCTTTTAAATCCTTATTTAAATTCAAACAATATTCGTTTAACTATTTTAGTCAAAACACATTAACTTGATAAACAATTCTAATTCCAAACGGTCGATTTAATTAACTCAAAAACTTGATTATCTCATTAACCGATTTCAACAATCCTCGCTTTAATATAATTAATTTAAATAAATTCTAATTATTTGTTTCCTTTACAAAACAATGATCAAAGTTAATCCTTCGATTCATTTCTTATCTTCATACTTGAAAATCTGATTAACATCAGCGTATACTTTATAAAATAAACCAACCATAAATCAAGGGTTTAAATAAATAAAATATTTATTTAATTCCCTTTTACTTTATTCAAATAATATATTTCAAGATCTGAGTCCAGTTATAAAATAAACTTTATAACTTCACTTTTATCGACCCACCTAACGGTGAATCCATATCTATAAACCGATTGATTTTTAAAGGCCATACTCTGCCAAACACTTAACCAATATCACCTATTGGTTCAAACCAAACAGAGGTTGAATATTAAATAAATAATCAACCATCAAATCAATCACACAAACAGATCAGTTCATATATGATAATATGAAAATAAATAATACATTTGAGGAATCCGGTTGGATCCCTCCAACCTGTTCTTCCCTGTATTCAAAACGGTTACCACAAATCAGACTATTCAGTTTTGTTTAACTGATAAATTAAATAACGATCATTTAACATCAACCATAAGCAATTCAAACAATGCAACCATTTAAACACGTTTATAAATAAATGTGACCAACCAAGGTGAGTCACCTTTATTGGAACCAATCGTTAAAAATAACGATTTGGTATTTCACTGAAATTAAACACGGTTTAATTTCATCGGTTAAATCCACAGTTAAATAGATAACTAGCAAAACAGTCAACCATTGGCAAGCAGAGTACACAAAATAAAAACACCCAATTTATATAAAATATAAAAAAGGTAACTGAGTGAGTTTAACTCACCTTGATTTGGTTCCATTGTTGAAATGGTTCGGTTATAGTTTAAATTAAACAGTCGTTTAATTTAACTGAAAATTCCCGCTATGTCCCGAACCGTTCAAACCAGTTTCATGATGTTCTGTTCCTCAATACGACTCCGGTGTACTTGTGGTGTTTAGTTTGGAGCTAGTAGCGATAAGATAATAACAAATATAAGTTTACACTACTTGATTTAATAATTAAAATCCTAATTAAGATAAACACTTAAATAATTACGTTTTACTAAATTTGCTGCTCCAACTCTTCTCGCATCAGTGAAAACAGCTCCACTTCGCTTGTTCCTTCCTCGTTCAACAGTTCAACTATTCTGCGGTTTAGAAATTTTGAATTTAATTAAATGATTGAACCCTAAATTATGAAGTTGATTAACTAATAGCCATATTACGTTTACTAAAGGATAACACGGCTACTCTTTCGTTGCAGCTCTTCTTTTTGAAACAACCCGATACTTAAAATGCCCAATACCATCGGCTGCTTCATTCGTACCATGCTGCAAACAAAGTCCGTGTTTTATTAACATATTATAATATAAAATTCATTTTCTAATGATTGTTAACATTACTAATTACGTTTCCATTACCACCGGCTCTTCACAAAATCCTTTGCTGCTCTCGTATCCCTCAAAACATCCACCGTTCCTTCTCCAACCAAAACCAACGTTAACTTCTCCTACCTTTCTTGTTTCTTCTCACTTCACCCCTTTTAGTTCTGGACTCCTTCACCTCACAGCATAAATTACTTCACCACCGAACTGCTCTAAAACCGCAGCAGCTTCCCCATCGGCGTTAGCGGCTCACCTTCCTCCCTCGGGTTCCCTTTCTCCTTGGCACATAAAACAGGGTCAGTGGAGTTATATTATTATATGAATGAAGCTTTTGGTCTACACCTGAAATGGAGGCCTGCGGTTAGACGAAAATGAATGGAAGCGTATTTATAGGAAGAGAAATGCGTGGACACCACGTCTTAGAGTAATAGACTTGCAGTGAAAAGGTAGGGTAGCTGCACTTTTATTTATTTGATGAAACAAGCTACAGTTCTTTTTTTTTTTTGTACTAAGACAAGAAAATACATGCGCATAGGCCTAGATGAATACTAATATAGGGTAGCTGTTTTGATGGGATTCTTGAAGACTTGGGGCTCACGGTGTCAAGATGGATTGGGATGCACGGTAGAAAGATGTGGGACGCAAGAAATGAAGAAACAGTGGAAAAAGTATCCTGTTAAATTAAATAATTATAATAATATTTGTGAAACTTCGACGTGAAGTAATTGATAAAAACCCTTACAACGATTCCTGTCTACTGATAAAAAAACTAATTTCGGTGTAAAAGAGTATTCCGAACCAATGGGACAAGTTTCGTCGAAATCCGAGGTCGTATGAAAAAATTTCCTTTATGAAACCGGAAATGAACACACGTTTAATTTTTCCACGGTCACCAGATAAATCAAATCCACTTGAAACTGCGAACATCGACAATAACTTTTCGATACGAACCCAACGGCACTAATTTCGTCGCATTCTGAGACTGTTGCCCCGGTAGGCTGTTTTTACCCCGAACCGCAATACCCCTTTTTACACCAAATTTTCCGGTCTCTAAAAATAACAAACCATATACTTATTCTGACTCTAATCGACGATACGAATTCAACGGAACTGGTTTCGCGGCCTAATTCAATCGTTTGCTCAAATTATATTCAAATATCCTTTTATTTATTTAAATACACGCTATAGAAAATGAACGAGCGTTTATAGCTACCGTGGTCACATACGACATCGGTTTTCCACGCCATCTAACACCGTACAATAATTTAACGATACGGTTCTAATGAAACTGATTTCGTCGAAATCTGAGTCCGTTTGCAAAACGGTCATTTTAAAGGCTTATAATTTAATAACGATTTTCCATAGCGACTATTTCAAAATTTGATTTGGCCATAACTATCAAACTATAACACGAAATCTAGATTTTTCTCTTTCATATGAAAACTATCGTCAATACGCTCCCAACGTGTCTTGTTTCACAGAAATCCGACTTATATCGAATCCTGTATTCTCAGTTGAAGTTCAAAACCAAATATTACGAACTGCACGCTATTTTCAAGCTCGAATTTATATTATATATAAATTATATAACGTTCGAACTTCGTTTAAATAGCGAATTCAATATTAAATTCCATTAACATTCCCAACAAAATATTTAAAACTAATTTAAATATTCATATTCAAATGGTCGAAAAACACGGGTCGTTACAGTCATCGGTTGATTCAAAGTTTGAAGAGGTGATTTGGGGGCATTTCCGAGTGGTACGATGGTAAGAGGAGCGACGCTATTTGATGAAGGGGTTATAGCGATTGGAGTAGTACGACGGTAGGGATTGGGAAGGCATTCAAAGTCTTCGAGGCAGAAAGGGGAAAAGTGCGATGTCTGATAGGGTTCGAATGGAGTATTGTGGAGTTCGATCTGGGGTTCCTGTAGCAGACGCGATAAAGTTCCAGATCGCAAGGCCAGGACAGGAGACGAGATGCTACTTCGCAAGTTGAAGTCTTCAACCACGAGCAAGGGTTCGATTTTCACAGGGATTTAGGCATCGATAAATATTGTGGGTTCGCAGTAGAGTAATAGGAGAGTCGATCTGCTGGTTGATAGTAGCAGTCAATGAGACAGTGGTGGGAGGTCGAATCCGTGTAGTGCAACAGTAGTTCATCAGTGATAGTAGACCGTTAGCATGTTGTTCGATGAAATGTCCAAGAGGGAAATTACAGTTTTGGGCTATTTGCACTATTTCGGACTGTTCGAGGAATTATTTCGTTGATTTGTCGAGTTATTCGCTAGGCAGTAAGGTAAACGTTTTTACCGGAATTTAAAATATATATTCATAGAAGAATTTGTTAATTTATTAGTTGTTATTCAATTAATAATTAATTTATAAATTTGTTAAGTTAATTGA